>OX454415.1:78728011-79328011 GCA_949715475.1 Microchrysa polita
TCGTAAATCGATTTGTTTACTCTTGCCGAACCGTCAACGATCAATAATAATTGAACGGCCACTTGCACTTGTAGAGAAAGAATTTCTTTGTTCGGTATGCCGCGCATTTACCGACTTGCCTGTTAATACTAGCACTTTATTTGCCACTATAAGGTCTTTACTGAGTTCACCGAGCGAAATACTTACATTTATGTCTCCCGTGAAGACATGTTTTCTATTCACTCAATTTAAGATAAATGTGCACTCGCGATTACACCTTTTCACCGTGAAATGAAGTGAAACTGCCTTAAATTCGCTGGCGAAATGTCAAAAAACTATGTGGAGACTTTCATGTAAAGTCAGTACAACCGCCCCGAATTCACGATCTTCAAAATATTGACAGTATTTGCATGGATTTCACGTGAACTGACGATGTTAGTACCTACTTTACTTTCAACTGAGCATATTGCTCCTTGCATATATAAAAAACAAGCCTTGCTTAAATTTTTCCAATTCTTGCACAGACCTTAAATTTCTTGCACAGATACACGACTTTGTTTTAAAGTTTTAAATTTCTTGCACTTGCTAAAATCGCGACTGAATGGCCACATCAAAAACTTAATTTAAAAAAACACAAAATAGGACATAATTTGTGCGAAACACATGTCTGCCTTTAATACATGAAATAGCGAAAAACATCTTTTTCATTAAACCCTTTTTTGTATAAATATTTATATATATTTCGTACTCACCATTTTTCAAATTGATTTTCGAAAATATTCACACTTAAAAGCACTCACTTTAAAAACTCACAACTCACTGACTTCACTTTTATTGAATTGACTTGGTCTTAACTTGGTCGCGGTTAGTTCGCTAGTGAACCATCCGCTACTTCAGCCCTATGCCCTACCCAGCATAAACATTTTTCCAGCTTATCGACATAAGCCAACCATTTGGAAGAATGCATCTTCCAACTTGCACTACATTGCTTTGGGAATGACATCACCCATTTTGCATACTTTCAGATCTTTCACTATTTCCTTCGAAGGATCATTTCTCCGACTTGCCACACTTGCACCACATTACCTGTGAAGGACATATCCTCCCAACTTGCCAGACTTGCACTTTGCACAACTTGCCGCACTTGCAAACATTTGCATCTTGCCCACACGGTCACCGGAAACTTGCACGACTTGCGCGATAATCATTTTAGGTCCCTCAGCATGAAAACTCAGGAGAACTATGACAAGCGCCAGCGACACGTGTAGACGAAATTCCATTGATAGCGCAGAAGTCTGATGGGTCTAGTTTGGACGCGAACGCGATATCTATACCTCTGGCATCGTTTTCGAGGTGAGAGTGCCAGAGTTCGTGATGTGCGTTAAAGTCGCCAAGTAGGATCCTATGCTGTCCTATGAGGAGTGGACCAATATCGAACTTATAGCCAGAGACACAGCTAGATGCTGGTGGAACATAGATGTTTTTAAGTTCGATATTGGTATTGCCGGATTTAACGGCAATAGCTTGCATTTCCGCCGTGCCGTCGTTGAAACGAAAATCTAATATTGCACGGTTCTGTGTATTAGGAATGCAAGCCCTCCTCCTGGGTTAGGACCCTGCCTGCCGACTCTATCACGCCTCAAAAGTATGTAATCGCCGCGGATGTTAAAATCGGGAGTTGATGGTTGGAGCTTTGTCTCCTGAAATGCCGCTATCAGAATTCTGCGCGTAATCATGAAACGGACTATCTCGTCGATCTTCAGACGGATGCCATTGCAGTTAAACTGCAATATAGAGAGTGGGGTGTACACTGTAGCGGGGGGTGCAGGTGTTAGACTTGAGCGATTATGTCTTGTTGTATTGTTGGCTACGGGTATCGGTGGTGGAGGATTTTGGGTGCTGGGGCCAGGATTGGCCGGAGACGGTGGTGGACCATTAGCTTGTGAGCTAGGGCCTGGGGTGGCTGGGGGCCGACCCGCGTGCAGACACCCTAGATCAACAAAAGACAACTTGTCATAATGTCTCATTTTTCTTAAGCCTGAGCAGTAGAAGTGACACCATTCTCCGCACCAGGTACACCTCAAGGACCTGGCGTTCCCGAAGATACGTCGGTTGCATACACAGCAGATGTAGATTTCGGGACCTGGATTGGTCTCGATGCCGGCGCGGATTAGAAGAATTAAGAGCAACCGCGCTGAGATGAAATGCTCCCAATTTGACGAAAAAACACATAGAACATGTCCACACACATACACAGGCATACACATCCCTCCTGCATCGAACCTTCATGGTTCTTGCCATGGAGGGGTCTTTTGGCAACTCTTGGCCGTTTCGATTTTGGATGAAACGGGTGTGGTCCGCCCCGGAGAGGCTTGAAAAACCCGTGTGGCAGCGAGCTGCCAGCAGAATGGTTGCACGTAGGACCATGGGCTCTCTTGTTCAGCGGTTCACGATATTCCTTCACGTCAAATGCGACTAGTTTTGCCGCACACAGCGACAAAATCGACTAGTTCAGCCACTCACATCAATACACACAACGACAAAGTCATCCGGTTCTGCTGGTTCTGTAGCACGTGCGAATTCTATATTGTCAAAGTCGGTAAACGCGGTAAACGATCCTCGCCGCGAATCTCGTTTGATTTAATTCGATTGCGCGAAATAGTTACGTTATTGACTATAACATTACGTTGCTCGGGTAATTTGTTGTTGTTAGGTGCTGTTTTATGTCATAAAATGCAAACGTAGTGTTTATGATTCACTCATCAATTAATGTACCGTTGTTTTCCTCTCCCATTAAACAAGCAAACTTGTCCCGTCTCATTTTACCTATGACATCTCCTTCCTTCATTCTCCCTGATATTTTCCTCCACCAGAAGGGACACACAAGATAGCGACAAAGGTGGTGTGTGAATGCAATGTAACACTAATGTCAAACGACATTCATTATTATGACAAAATCATAGAAAAAACATGTAGATGAGCATAATCTGCGTTATATTCTTGTAGCATTGCCAGTGTTTTTCCAGTGAATTTCCTTGCATTGGCTGCATTCAGCGAGCATATATTGGAATGTGCTACATATCCCCACCACAAGAAATTGGAAAACTGCTAAGTTTGTGTTCGCTGAATAGACCTGCTACACGAAATGTCAGTCCTCTCTAATAATCAGCTGATACATCCGCAGACATTGCGGTACTCAAAAAACCTAAAACTGAAACGAAATGAAATGCCACTTTTTCTGCTGAACTGTGAATAAACAATTTCCAGTGTTGATGGCAGCTGTGCGTGACAGTTGATCGAGCAGTCCGTGCAGTAGCAACACACCTAAATGTAGCATTCCAATTGATGGCTACGTAGGGGACATTTTGGCTACATCCAACGCCATCAAGATATATCAAGGCCGCAACCAACGATGATAGAAATATACCAAGATCAGGCACTCCTTATAAGTAACTCTATAGCCCATTTTTATGAATGAATTTCTTCTATCCGTGCACATTAAAGTTGTGAGAAATTGCGAAACAGAGACTCATATATAACCGTTTATATATGATGGATTGATGGGTGTAAAAATGAAAGAAAAGAAGAACGCAAACTGGATGAAACAATTTCGGTTCAGTGTTCATTTTACTGTCAATATTGAGTGGGGCAACCCGAAAATTATGCTATTTCTGGATGTTGGCAGTCCTAAATTTACGAAATGTCACACCAATACATATAAAAAAGCGAGAAAAGGTACCAATACATACCCAAAGATGGGATACTCAGCTGATTTTGCATTTGTTCCGTCCTATTCTGTCTAATATGGAACTTTGCGTTTAAAATATTTTCCAACTGTGTGCGGTTGGAAATCGTGCATCCCTTTCTACAAGAAATTTGTATGAAGTGCACCCGCTCTCAGCTGTACGATGACGGCATGGATCCTGCTTAAATTGCTCGTCGGCAGAGAAAATGAAGAAAGGAGGGAGTATACGTAAAATGAGACGGGACTAGCTTGCTTGTTTAATGGGAGACGAAAACAACGGTACATTATTTGATGAGTGAATCTTAAACATCCCGTCCATAACACACTATGTACGTTTGCATTTTATGACATAAAACAGCACCTAACAACCACAAATTACCCGAGCAACGTAATATTATAGTCAATAACGTAACTATTTCGCGCAATCGAATTAAATCAAACGAGATTCGCGGCGAGGATCGTTTACCGCGTTTACCGACTTTGACAATATAGAATTCGCACGTGCTACATAACCAGCAGTACCGGATGACTTTGTCGTTGTGTGTATTGATGTGAGTGGCTGAACTAGTCGATTTTGTCGCTGTGTGCGGCAAAACTAGTCGCATTTGACGTGAATGCATCGTGAACCGCTGAACAAGAGAGCCCATGGACAAGATTTTTCGTCCCATGAAGTGTTGTTGTTTTTATATGCAGTTTCATCATTAAGGCTACTCCATATCTATCTCTTTGCTCGTCGGACACGGGCAAACAACAACAATGTCATCAGGAGCAAAAACAATGCAATGCAATTTAATCGGCGGATTTGACGTCTACATTGCGGCCTTAATATATAGACGGCGGTGCTTCATCGCGTCTAGGACAGAGATGGGCATTGAGAAAAAAAGGGGGAGTCGATTTTGGACGAAAAAGGGAGTAGATCCAGAGAAAAAGGAGTAAATTTTTTAATTCTTGCATATTATCAGACTCAGCCTTACGATTGATAGACGTTTCTGTTATTGTGTCATCAGTGTCGGTGTTATAACAAGTAGATTCTCACTTGTTTGTTGCCAACTTTCGATCTTTATCTATTTAAACCCATTTCTACACAGAAATGAATAATCAACTTACTCCAATTCTTTATTTATGGAAAGTGAACATTCCTCAGTTTATTTCCCAAACCAAATAACTACCCATACTTTAAATAGTTGAAAAATTTTCAGCATAAAAGGATGGTTGACAAAGTGACCAATATCTTTTTTTTCCACTACTGAATGTGGAAAAATGAAGTTATACGAAATAACGAACTTATTTCTCAGTAATTTCTTAGTAAAACTTACCCCTTTGGTTTTCTCAATAAATATCTCTCTATCATAGACGATAATGTATATGCAATTGCCAATAATTGCACTGAATAACAGACATAGCTCTAGAAATTCCAGCCACCCAGGAGAATGCTCCACCAACAAACAGATGCGACATAACGACACGCGTTTAAAATCTATACGCAAAAGGCAATAGAATGCGAATCATCAGTAATATTATAATTGGATGACTATTTTCGGCATCAGTGGATCAAGAACAATGATCCTGGAAAGTATGAACACAGAGGAAAGACTTGCGATTGCGAATAATTTCCACTATGGCTCTTAAACTACACTTACGGTCAAAAGTATCGACTCAACCTAATAGCGCGTGTATTTGTACGTGTTTTTTGGAAAGTATGATAGTTATTCATAAAAGTCGTATGTCGTTTAAAAGTTCGAAACCTTAGCTACCTGTTGGTACCCTTTTTATCAACATTTGCTTTACACTTTTTAAATTATTGCCACTTGTAACAAAAAACCGTGCTCTGTGGCCGTGATCGTTCGGTCGCCACTCTGTGAAATAGACACTCATAGAGAAACGAGTTTCCAAACTCGGCACGACTCGTCGCAAGTTTATTATTCAGAAGAAGATGATAAGAAATATTCTTATCGTAGAATAATAAACTAACAATGCGACTAGGAAGTGGTATGGCTGACAACCGTATCACACTCCGAATTCAATTGTCTTTGTAACGTTGATGACTACACACGGTAGTCATCAACGCACCATGCTCCACTAGAAGTTACGGTAATGAAGAGGGTGAAGAGTAACAAAAAACCCAGAAAAATTGAAGTTTCAGGTAAAGGTCAGGTCATGTAAACTACCCGTATAAAAGCGCCCGTAATCGGTTTCTCATTATCAGTTGCATCAGGAAAGTTAGGTAACTTACCTCTGAAGTAATTTCAATCACTGTTTTCTCATCAATGGATACGACGCCAGATCAGGCGGCACAAGTTGTAGCCCTATTGTCGGAGAATCATAGCGAACCGTCGCTCGCCGTCTTGGAATGAGTCAGTCTGCTGTCTCGAGAGTTAGCAGGAGATTTCGAGAGACTGGTAGCTCTAATTCGAGACCAAGAACGGGCCGCCCTCGATCCACTTCAGAGAGAGACGACCGTTTCATTGTAACAAGTACGTTACGAAATCGTTCCCTCACGGGTGTTGCTGCGCAGCGGAACCTGAGGCGTGTTCGCGGAGTAGCTGTCAGTGACCGCACGGTAAGGAGACGATTAAGGGAAGCGAATATCAATCCAAGACGGCCTGCCATTGACTGCACGACACGCGCGCCTCTCATTTGCTCAAGATCATCTTACTTGGAGCGATACGGAATGGAGCTCAGTATTGTTCACTGACGAGTCGAGAATGTGTCTATATGGCAGTGACAGAAGATGTTGAGTCTACAGGCGTCCAACTGAGCGATTTGCGCAGTGCTGTTTCACTGAAATGGTTGCATACGGCGGCGGTTCCTGTATGATGTGGGCTGGCATTTCATTGGAGGGAAAAACGGATCTCGTATTCGTGCCCGCAGGAGGCCGAGGAGGAGGGCTGAAAGCTGAGCGATACGTTACCGATGTTCTCCGTGTCCACGTTGTGCCCTATGCAGCATTTATTGGCGAGAGCTTTACTTTGATGCACGACAATGCCCGGTGTCATGCGTCGCGCCTCACTCGGCAGTTCTTGAATGAAGCCAATATGTCATCACTTAACTGGCGTGCGCGCAGTCCCGACATCAATCCCATTGAACACTTATGGGACGAACTCAAGAGAAGAGTCCGAGCCAGAAATCCAGTCCCTTCGTCCACTGAAGAATTGAAGGCAGCCCTATTAGAGGAGTGGAACGGTATTCCTCAAGATACCACCAGCAACTTGATCAAATCAATGCAGAATCGATTGGAAGCTGTCATTAGAGCAAGAGGAGGAAATACCAAATACTAAAATAATAAATACTTAACTTATTTTCCAACAGTTTTTGTTTTATTTGCAAAAAACCTAACCAAAATCCATTTTCATATTTGCTCATTTTCGCTACGTTTTCGTTCAAAGAGCATCAATTTTAAAAGTGCTCACCAAATATTTGTTAAAATGGTACCAACGTAAAGCTGAGGCCTTAAGCTTTTCAATGACATACGATTTGTATGGATAACTGCTATACTTTTCGAAAAACACGTACAAATACACGCGCTTTTAGGTTGAGTCGATACTTTTGACCGTAAGTGTAATAGCCCTATTCGACTTACTGGATCATTTCCAGATTTATTGGAAATCCCATACAAAATGATGATCCTGGAAATTGTTCCAGGGTATGACTTGGATCATCTGCCAAACTAATCCCCCAGATGTCTCCGCGAACAATTTCCCAGAAATTTCCCGTATGTCATTTTGTTATTTAGTATTTTTGGCTTGTAAACTTTATTCAGAGTTAATCATTTTAATATTTCTTGAGACTTTTCCTTTTAATTGTATCTCGAACGGTGCATAATGACAAATGCAATTTGTAATTCAGAATATCGCATTGGGGACAGATGACACGATAGTCAGCTGTTACCGATTTGGGAAATTTGTTCCGATTTCATTCGACTTGGACAGGATCTATGTCCGCTTCAGTCGAATACCACTAATGCTAATGTAATTAGGTATTTTTTTTAGTAAAAATTACCCCTTTGTTTTTTTTTTATTAAAGAACGCACTAGTAGTCTAGTACTGATAGCTCAAAACCGAAACATAAAAAAAAGGAATTTTTGATGCCAAATTGTTGAATACACTGCCTAATATACGCAGTAAAAAGTTACACTAATTTGCGCCATGGGTTAAGGGGGGACGGGGTAGCAAAGGGGTGAAAATTCAGTTTCTTGAAAATATCTGGAAAACTATGAGTCTGACCTTAAATTGTCCTAAGGACGAAACAAACTACATAAAATTACCTTTGTAATGATATATAACAGTCAAGAGATTTTCTCAGAAAATTATACCTTAGACCCAATAGTATTATAGTGAATTTACATTTTTTGAGTTTTACAATTCGCACTGTAACTCTTGATAGAATATACCTACCGTCATAAGATCTTGTCCATATATTGACAACAAAATGTATTTGATTTGTACCAAAAATTGGAGTGCTCCGATCATTAACGCCCCCCTCACTCCTTCTAACATTTTTCAAAAAGGCATGCCTGTAGCTTCTTTGTAAATTGAGCCAGGCAGATCAAATTTGGTGGGGTGCCTATTCTAAGCTCCATTATTCTCCCCACCAAAAATTATTACCATCGGATCAAAACTACGGGTACCCCCCAAACAAAGTGAACGAAAATTCTAAGAAATTTCACGTTTTTTCACTTCTAAATTCTATGTAAAATACAAGAAAAAAATTTATCAATTAGAACGTCATTACAACAGTTAATTGTAATCTTGTGAATGAAATTTGATCTGCCTAGCTTAATTTGAAATGGAGCTACAGGCATGCCTTTTTGAAAAATGCTTGGAGGAGTGAGGGGGGGCGTCAATGGGCGGAGCACTTCAATTTTTGGTGCAAATCAAACAAGTTTTGTTAACAATATATGGACAAGATCTTATGATCCTAAATCTATTTTATCAAGAGTTACAATGCAAAATGTAAAACTAAAAAAATGTAAATTCACTATAATACTTTTGGGTCTAGGGTATAATTTTCTGAGAAAATCTCTAGACTGTTATATATCATTGCAAAGGTAGTTTTATGTAGTTTGTTTCGTCCTCAGGACATATTAAGGTCAGACTCATAGTTTTCCAGATATTTGCAAGAAACTGAATTTTCACCCCTTTGCTACCCCCTCCCCCTTAACCCATGGCGCAAATTAGTGTAACTTTTTACTGCGTATATTAGGCAGTGTATTCAACAATTAGGTTTGGGGCTATTTTGAACCAATTGTACTGGACTACTAGGTAGACACTCCAGCCAACGCGAAGAATGCTCCAGGCTCCACCAACAAATGCAATGCAGACCACCGAGGGACAAGATATGGAGAGGCCCTTCTGCCAAATTGTTGGGCCAATTCTTGCCATACTTGCTGGCTTGTGTGCGTATTGCCATAGTAGTTGTAAATACGCAGTGCAGCCGGTATGCATGGTTGCGAAGGGGCACGAAGAAGGCGCCAAAAATTTGAATATTGTTATTTTTTGTGGTTAATTTTCCTGACGATAGGCGCTTTTTTGTTGTTTCGTATGGAATTGTTGTTCCAATACATTTTGAATATGAATAATCTGTCGGCGGTTTGGTTGGAATGAGGCTTATGTTGAAATTTAGATATACAATTTTTCTTGCAAAGATCCATATATTTCACACACGAGAACACTTTTAATCTTAATGATAGTGGCATTGAAAAGGGGGATCCGCGTTTTATTATGATAAATTAAATCATGTGAAATATTTGGAAATTGGTCAGGAAACCCTTTATTTGTTTCCATTAATGTAGGAAAGAAGAAATGGACTTCACACCTCCCTCTTCCTTTCAAGAACTGTATATTTTTCATCGAAGTTGTTTCGAATATTACAGCACCTCTACAAACGGGCTTGGGACCGTCTTTGGCGGAATTAAGGTGTTTATTTCTTATCTTTGTTTTTAGGCCGTTATTTATGTAGGTATGGATATGTTGACACGCTCTGTGGCTGACTTGGTTGGATCACACTCTACGATGCTCGTAATCTAAAGGTCCGGAGATCGAATGTTACTCAAAACTAGAAAATTTTAACTGATATGAGATGTACTCGTTTAGATCATTGATTTAAATACCCATACGTCAATCTCCGATAAAAACTAAAAAAGTCGGCTTTTTTCAAACGTTCGGGACACCCTGTTATCTTCTTCCTACCAACTTCTAAGGTATTTGTGCCAAAGACTGTAACCATTCTTCACATTCTGACAATCGGTTGAGCCGTTCGGGAGCTATTTTGTGAACAGACTGACGGACAAAATCGATTTCATAAGGGTTTTACGACAAAAATTTTTTTTTTTAAACCCTAAAAAAAGACAAAACAAAAACAAAATTCATTCAAGACTTGAACATTTTAACTGGCCCCCGTTACAAAAACTAAAAGTTGCCACGCCTATGCTCGAATAACAGAACATTATACAGGCTGTCAAATAGATTGTCTGTTTACATCGACGCAAGGTAAACAAAACTCGTGTGTGCTTGTTTAAAGCTGTAGAATTTATTTTAACGCGCGTGTAAAAGAACTGTATTTATTCCGACGGGGACTTTTTACCATCTAGTTATAGAAATAAAAGTGATTACCTGTGAAAAGATACCCCATGGCGATTGAATCTCTTCAGTTTCTAGCATTCACTCACTGTACACTTCATTTCGCAACGGAAAGTGTATCGCGCACGAGAAACAGCACTTGCACTATGATTGTTTACAAAGCACCGAAGGAACACATTCTGCAGGATACGTAATCGATAAAAAATTTCACGGTATAGTTAAAGGACACTTCAAAAATCCAATCCGCGTTAAAAAATGGTAAGCCGACTGCAAAGACAATTGACGTTTGGGTGACAATAGTCTTCAGTGGGCGGAGCAAATTGACACGCCGGAGGGAGGTGTAGGTATGGTGAGGGGAATCAGTCCGGGGACCATACACGTACGCTCACGTACAATATATCGGCCGTTCCATGTCTGTATTTCGGTGCTCGGAATAAGTAGAAAATGGAACGGCTTACTTCATACAAACGCTTGTTCATATGTGGGTCCAATTTTGTAGCGTATGTATATCAACTGTAAATTAGCCCGGCTTCGAAACCCCACGAAGATGGCACGAAGCTTGACGTCGGTAACATGCCATTGCATGTGCGCATGCGTGCGATTTGTTTGTTTGGTAGAGACTCATAGGCGTATCATAAAAAGAGCAATCGTGGGGTTTATCTAAAAATGTATGAATTAAAGTCGCTTTCTCTTTTCATCTTTTTGTTGGTAGTTTTTTATCCAATTTGATAAAAAAATATGTATATTGATCGTCCAGGCGTTAATAGTTTGGAAATTATGCATTCAATCCCGAAAAAACGTTGCTTATTACCGAAATTCGAATTATCCAATGATCCAACAATACAGCCAGTGAGTAGGAAGGTCCTAGAGTTACGTACTATATACGTTTCTCTTTTAATAAAATAATATGCAAAATCGATGCCCCCTGAAATATTATACCCACCGGCGCTTATGTTTTAGTTTCATATATGTAGCGTTGTGTATAATTGGAGACACATTTTAACAGCTGTGGCCATTCCATTTCTACTTATTCCAGTATTTCGGTGATGCAGACAGATCCAACCATTGAGTAAGTATGGAGGCGCAATGCCCATATATTCCCATGGTAGCTTGGCGATAGAATTCCTATACATGCGCAACTGCATACACACTGCGTCGCAACACCCGCACGATGCACAATCCTACATAAGCATGTTTATATTTGAGAGGACAATATGTCAAATGCTCGTTTAAAACCGGTCTGGTCCAATATTGGTCCAATTAGAATGTTTACGTTTTAGAAAACAATATTTCAAACTTCCATACAAAATCCAGTTTAGCAACTTTATCGCTGCACTTCACTTCACGTCTCCACTCCTCAACCGATTTCTTTCATCTCTCACGTAGTGTTTCGGTTCCTTATAACTCTCTGTTCTGATGATCCAACACAAGCAACATGAAAACAACAGAACAACAGGTGAACAGACAGAGTCAAAAAATGAAATGGACAAAGAAGAAATGGAATGGGGTTAATTGCTTAGATTTTCTAAAAAAAGGAGTACAAACGATTTACTCTGGAGTAGCGGAGCAAAACCAAAAAAAGGGAGTAGATCTACTCCGAATGAAGTAAATGCCCATCACTGATTCTAGGATGATTAGATGGTGAGTGGGACGCGGGGAGAGAATACTTTTCCATTAGCTCATTCCAATATGTGCTCGCTGAATGAGGCAATGAGTGCATTCAGCGAGCACATATTGGAAAGAGCTACTGGAAAGTGTTCTCTCCCCGCGTGCCACTCACCCGCGAATCGGTCCACATGCGATGTATCGAAAATTTCCCCTATATAGCGTTGAATTGGAATGCTACATTTAGATGTGTAGCTGCTACTTGGACTGCTCGATCAACTGTCACGCACAGCTGCTCGACTGGCTTCGACCATCAATACTGTAAATTGTTTATTCACATTTCAGCTGAAAAAAATTTATTGTGCGATGAGAGTACGTATTTTGAAAGGAAAGTTGCAGTTTTAGGTTTTTTGAATTTTGGATTGCCGCAATGTCTGCGGATGTATCAGCTGGTAAGAGAGAACTGACATTTCATGTAGCAAGTCCATTCAGCGAACACAAATTTAGCAGTTTTCCAATTTCTTGTGGTGGGGATATGTAGCACATCACAATATGTGCTCGCTGAATGCACTCAATGAGTGCTACATGAAATGTCAGTTCACTCTAACCAGCTGATACATCCGCAGACATTGCGGCAATCCAAAATTCAAAAAACCTAAAACTGCAACTTTCCTTTCAAAATACGTACTCTCATCGCACAATATTATAACGTTCACTAAAACCTGGCTCAGAAATGACATTTTTTCAGCTGAACTGTGAACAAACAATTTACAGTATTGATGGTCGAGCAGCTGTGCGTGACAGTTGATCGAGCAGTCCAAGCAGCAGCTACACATCTAAATGTAGCATTCCAATTCAACGCTAAATAGGGGAAATTTTCGATACATCGCATGTGGACTGATTAGCGGGTGAGTGGGACGCGGGGAGAGAACACTTTCCAGTAGCTCTTTCCAATATGTGCTCGCTGAATGCACTCAATGAGAACATTCAGCAAACTGCAATATCATCGAACACATGCGAGAGAAGGCGTAGCAGCTGCAGTCGTAACAGCTCACGCTCTCGCCTAAAGCAAACGCTGAATTTCGAGAAATAATTACATTTGTATGCATTTCCCCATTATGTATTTCCGAATCCGAACCGAATGTTCTTTGGAGAGAATTCCTGCAAAGGGGTTGAAAATGTATGACAGTTTTTGGGATTCTCTTCGAAACTCGAATGTAGAGTTGGTAAACTTAGCGAAGCATGAAGAAGAGCAGTTGTGTGTTAGAAGGCAAGCGGTCGGTTTGAGCGTCTGTAGTGGGTGTGTTGAGTTTGCTTTTCGTCCACTGTCTACTGCCATTTTGAAACTCTTATTTTAGATACGTTTCGTACAACTTTAAATGGATTAATTTTAATTTCGCGGTGATATACATCAAGCATATAATGAGTTTATCAGTATAATTGCAATTTTTAGTCAAAATTTTTTGTTCAGTGGTCAAAAGTGCAGTTTATTTATCTCGTTACTTCATAGATGTGCTTCATGTGCAACATTTAGGACAAATTTGTCATAAATTTTGAATCATTTAAAGGCTGGAAGGTATATTTTATTGATTATTATAGTCTCAAAGATACACTGGCCTCATCCAGCCAGATGAAAAAGTCACGTACACAATGCCTTATAATGCAAACTGCCTTCAGTGTATATGGCTAAACACGTACACGGTATAGGTGTGTTAAAGTGAAAAAGAAAAGGCTTGCGCGCCTGTGTGTGTTTCGTCTTGCCATGTTGTGACCGTCTCTTTGGTAATATGTACAAAAATTTTGTTCTATGAGAGAAAAGTGTCTGATAGTTTCATTCAACGTTACTGCCAATAAATGCGTGAATACCTGCAATGAAAACAAAGAACGCGTCATATTAAATTATTCGGTGTTAATATTAAGGCGAATCTAATGAATAAAGTATCTTAGGGGTGTGTTGAATGTGCGTATGCGATTCCGTAATGGATATGTGTTGTGAAAGATGTCTGCAGTGCAGTGTATGTGTGGTTTAAGTAAAATTTATAGACAGGGAAATGCGGAGACCATTCTATTTTCCTATTGAGCCATTAGGCCTGGATACATCTCAGAGGCGTACATTCTGATCATATTATTTTCTTGGAAATATACAGGTTAGTACATATCAGAATTCGTTAGCAAAACTCTTCCGTACTTAAGGTACGTGTTCGTAGAGACGATTCATGTGATGATCGCTCTGCGATCGTAGTTTTGCATCCAATTTCGAGCCGTATTTAAATATTTTTTGAATGGTTCTACTTTCCTAAAATCGACTATTGACTAAAGGAACATGTCTGTATTGAAAATATACCCACATCGTGCTCAAAACCGGTGGTTTAACTTCGATCGCTGAGCGATGATCCCATGAGTTGTCTCTACGAACACAAACCTTTATTTTATCCGAAGAAAAAAAAAAAAAAAATTTGGCTATCGTGGGTATCGTGGTTCTCTCATTATACGAAAAGAAGTACCGATCGATTGGGTATATTGTTTTTGTAACGCCAATATTATCTAACTCCTTAAAGGAGCCACCGGAGGAATGGCAAAGTATATAAATGATCCCTGGTTCGAATTCAGAAATTTTTGATATTTTAATTTTTCACAATTATAGCCAGCCTTTTTTTGAAATACATATTTCCTTTATTTCGATGACAACGTTTCGCCCAACTTCGGTTATGAATAACCAAAGATATTAATAAATAAAATACTATATAATGTATATATCTAATATATACACATATGGCCAAAAAAATAAGTACACCCCTCATGTACTATTTTATGCCAAATTTGCATACCCTTTTTAAAATTGAATTACTCCAAATAGATAGCCATTACAACAATTAGGATACAACAATGCCAACGGAACCGAAAAACTAAGTGGCATCCCCCTATTATCTTAGTCCCTCCCGGTATTAGCTTTGCAGTGGGTTTTCAGCTTGGTCAAAATAATAAGTACACCATCGGTTTTTTTAATTTTTTGACAACAACTTACTATTTTCCGTAAGGATTTGTTTTTTTATTCATTGGTGTATGCAACAAGCGTTAAATTAAAAACAAAAAAAAAATCTTAAGGGGCGTAAAACGCATGGTAGGTACGAAAAAAGACGTTCAGAGTCCGATAATTTGAAATAGCTGAAAAATTATTCTCTCATTAACGAAATAAACCAGCTAAACATTGTTTTTACTGTGTAATTCATTAAATTAAATAAAAGCAGTCTCAAATGCATCAAATAGGTCCATGTAAGGGCCTTAAGGATAACTGTCGATCTCATTATCACTATGGCGAGAAAAGTTCCCTTGGCTTGACTGATGATTTTCGCGGTAAATATTGAAAATAGAGAATCCCTTTGAAAAGTTAATCGGAGAATACAAGAAGTAAAGCAGTTTTCGTGAAAAGTTCCGAACTTTCCATGGCGATGTCAAAAAGTGTTGACAGTACAAGAAAATTTTGTATGGATAGTTCTTCATGTTCCAGTCCGAACAATGAAAACTCACAAAATATTTTGTTTTATTTATGAGATCGTAATAAATTTGATTGGAAACTACTCTTATCGTAGTATTCTTCATTCAGGAAAAAAATAATATGATATACGGTACATCAACTGGCTATTTCCCATGGAGTCGGAAAAAAAGTTAGTCTATGGCTTAATTTTCATAGTTTGGTTTCGTTCAAATGTACTTAATAACCGTTACTATGAGGCAATTTCCACATAAGAAATGTTAGTTGATAGTCCCAGAATATTTTACTGATGAGCCCATACACTTTAAATGGGGAATTCAGACCCTAACCATACCTCACAAACTGGTCAAGGAGCAGCTTCAACCAAATCGAGTGGCTTTTCACGTTGTTACTAGAGTCAAATTGAATCCAGAATGTTTAGGGAGAGTTGAATCAATGAACTAGAAACAAAGTTTTCACAAAACGGACCAAATGCTGAATTTCCTGGAAGTAACTGGATATATGGATGTATGGGAACTTAAGAGTAATTCTTCACCAGAGGGCCAACAAAAACCTTTTTTTTTCAAAAGAATGGATCATTTACTTTTAAATAATAAAATAAATCAAATTCTTGTCGAATCAGAACATAATATTTTAATTAAAAACAATTTTAATCAAATTAACTGACATGTATCTACTTATTATTTTGTCCAGCCTATTTTAGTCAGTTCGTACTTTTTCAAGGTAGATGAAAGCTGTTATGTATTAAAATATGCTAATTTACATATTATTTGATTCCTCACCAATTAAGTATTTAAATATTTCCATTTGATTTTATTTACTCAAATAACTACTTGGCTACAGGGTGATAAGAAATATTCGTATGGGTGTACTTATTTTTTTGGCCATATGTGTATATGTATTTAAAAGGACGATGAGCAGACGAACCCTTAAATGGGGCAAAAGGTGAAATTTTGCGAGAAATCCCTCGTGGCGGCATTTTCCCCTAATATCACACGATGGGCCATCAGTCGCGATTTCTTCTCAAAATGAATATCATACAGAACACCATGCTAAGTATATATTTCCAAATGCAGACAAAAACCTTAAAAAGGACGATCAGTAGACGTGCCTAAAGTGGGGCAAAAAAGGGCAAAAGTGATCATTGTTGTTTCCCACAAAATCCCACTTTCTGCTCGACTTACGGGCTCGTCTGCTGATCGTCCTTTTAATGCTTTATGTCTGCCTTTGGAAATATATACACATATGGCCAAAAAAATAAGTACACCCATACGAATTTTTCTTATCACCCTGTAGCCAAGTAGTTATTTGAGTAAATAAAATCATATTGAAAGATTTAAATACTTAATTGGTGAGGAATCAAATAATATGTAAATTAGCATATTTTAATAAATAACAGCTTTCATCTACCTTGAAAAAGTACGAACTGTCTAAAATAGGCTGGACAAAATAATAAGTACATGTCAGTTAATTTGATTAAAACTGGTTTTAATTAAAATATTATGTTCTGATTCAACAAGAATTTGATTTATTTTATTATTTAAAAGTAAATGATCCATTCTTTTGAAAAACAAAAGGTTTTTGTTGGCCCTCTAGTGAAGAATTACTCTTAAGTTCCCATACATCCATATATCCAGTTACTTCCAGGAAATTCCGTATTTGGTCTGTTTTGTGAAAACTGTGTTTCTAGTTCAACTCTCCCTTAACATTCTGGATTCAATTTGACTCTAGTAACAACGTGAAAAGCCACTCGATTTGGTTGAAGCGGATCCTTGACCAGTTTGTAAGGTATGGTTAGGGTTAATATCCTGCTGAAATCCCCATTTAAAGTGTATGGGCTCATCAGTAAAATATTCTGGGACTATCAACTAACATTTCTTATATGGAAATTGCCTTATAGTAACGGTTATAAGGTACATTTGAACGAAACCAAACTATGAAAATTAAGCCACAGACTAAGTTTTTTCCGACTCCATTGGAAATAGCCAGTTGATGTACCGTATATCATATTATTCTTTTCCTGAATGAAGAATATTATGATAAGAGTAGTTTCCAATCAAATTTATTACGGTCTCATAAATAAAACAAAATATTCTGTGAGTTTTCATTGTTCGGTCTGAAACAAGAAGATATATCCATACAAAATTTTCTTGTACTGTCAACACTTTTTGACATCGCCATGGAAAGTTCTAAACTTTTTACGAAAACTGCTTTACTTCTTGTATTCTCCGATTAACTTTTCAAAGGGATTCTCTATTTTCAATATTTACTGCGAAAATCATCAGTCAAGCCAAGGGAACTTTTCTCGCCATAATTATAATGAGATCGACAGTTATCCTTAAGGCCCTTACATGGACCTATTTGACGCAATTGAGACTGCTTTTATTTAGTTTAGTTTAGCTGGTTTATTTCGTTAATGAGAGAATAATTTTTCAGCTATTTCAAATTTTCGGACTTAAACGCCTTTTTTCGTACCTACCATGCGTTTTTCACCCTTTAAGAATTTTTGTTTGTTTTTAATTTAACGCTTGTTGCATACACCAATGAATAAAAAAACAAATCCTTACGGAAAATAGTAAGTTGTTGTCAAAAAATTAAAAAAAAACCGATAGTGTACTTATTATTTTGACCAAGCTGAAAACCCACTTCAAAGCTAATATCGGGAGAGACTAAGGGCTCTCGTCCACTGCAAGCGTAAACTTGAGCAGCGCGGCGCTCCAGCGGCAAAGCTTTCACAAAATGTGCGAAAAAAAGCTTTTTCTAGTAAAATGTATAAGCACACACAATATTCAGAAAGCTTTTCCATTGTATTGAATGGAATTTTTGTTTATTTTGCATAGTTACGCCATATTTTGCTTGGTTACGCCATTAAAATTCGGAAAAGCTTTAAACGCGGGAGCGCCGCGCCGCTCGAAGCAGGTAATGGACGGCAGGCGTAAAATAATAGGGAGTTGCCATTTAGTTTGAAGGTTCCGTTGGCATTGTTGCATCCTAATTGTTGTAATGGCTATATATTTGGAGTAATTCAATTTTAAAAAGGGTATGCAAATTTGGCATAAAATAGTACATGAGGGGTGTACTTATTTTTTTGACTATATGTGTATGTACTTAGTATGGTGTCCTAAATGATATATCGTTCAAAAAGAAACGCTGTTGAGGGCCAACCATAGACCTATATAGTAGCAACAGACGGACATCGCCCAATCGACTCAGCTCGTCATGCTGATCATATATGTATATTACATATTTTATATGGTCGGAGATGCTTCCTTCAATGCGTTACAAACTTCATGACAAAGTTAATATACCCTTTACGTCTACGTTCGGTTTTTTGCGATTATTTCTAAAACGGCGAGAGATACACAAAAACGGTCTGAGGACAAAACAAACTTTCCAATGATATAAAACACATTAGAGTTTAATTAAATATTTCGGCGCTAGCCTAACAAAATAAATTAGAATATTTTCATCTTAGACCTTTGTTAAAAGCTCCATACCTTTTGAAATAATGCTAGTCCAGCCGTAATGTATATGTATAACTATTTATGTATTTAAGGTAAACATTGAGTCGCTCCTGTCAAGGACCCCCATTATCCTCCCATTTAAATTTTTCAAAACGGCATATCCAAAACTACCCCCAAAAATTGGTTTGGTTTGCTAAATTTTGGTTTGTTGGGATTGGAGGTCATAGTGACCCCACTCACCAAAAATCAGCTCATTCGGATAAAAATTAAGGGTACCTCCCATACAAAGTGACCCAAGACAACTTTGTTAAATCTATTCAAAGTATGTCGAAATCGAGCCAAAATTAACCCTAGTTTTTTGCACTTAAGGCATTGAAACTGTTAGAAATAACGAAGCTAGAATAAAATGATGTGAGAAAGAAATGATCGTTAGATTATGCGCCAATTTTTAAAAGAATCGTACAAGCACTTCACTTCGGCAGAAGTTGGAGAAAATTGAGATGGAAAAAGATATTGTTTTTGGATCAAATCACAAAAATTTTACTTTGAAGTTCTGTAAAAACCAAACCTCTTATCCGATTTTAGTGCGGTTAGTTTTATTTTTTAGGTAAATTTGTTGGCTGTAATAATCATTTTGTTTCACTATCCTAGCTGGTCCAGCTTTGAAGATATTGAGCTTTAAGTCGCGCAAGAAAATTATTTTTTCAAAAATCTTCAAATGCCTGTGGCAGCTAAAGGGTTAAGCTAAGGGGTATGTTCGTTCAACTTTTTTCCTTGAAATCATATGAGGAAATACTATCCGGTGCGTTTATGCGGCAGTTTCCGGACACCCTGTATACATATTTCGCGTACTAATATTATGTCGCACAAGATGATAACAATTTACGATCGCTTCAACTTCCAACTTCTGTTTACACGGCAAACAAGTCGAACGACTATTGTTGAGGTTGAGAAAATGGCCTTGTTCACATCGAGCAAAATTTACAACAACAAACAGTATGGATGGTACGTACGATTGTTTTTCGGTCGTACGACTCACAATGTAAAATGCACAAATGAAATTGCATTTTTGTTATTTGCATCGTTATGCTATCTTTTGCCTTATTTACGCCGTTGTATGAAATTGCGCAATGATTTTTTCAATCTCAGATGATAGCGTTACCATGCAAAATATGGCATAACTGTGCAAAATAAATAAAAATTAATTTCAATATAATGGAAAAGCTTTCTATGCGATAAGATTAACCAGTTAGAGAAGATGTACGTGAAACCCACCCTAACACGTGCAAAACATTTAGCGATAACTTGTTTCAATGATCGAAAGCTTAATGTTACTTGTTGTTTAATGTAAACTCCCCTTTAACGTCATGTGAAAAAGTTACGTATTGTATTTTCTCTCTGAAAGGCCACCTTCCTCTCTGCGCTCTTTTTTATCCCCACCGTGCGTCGTACATTGCCCTATTCTAGCTAGACGGTGACTTGCTTCGGAATTTCTTTCTCCTCGTTGTATGTATGTATTTATCTAATGGATATGCCTTTTTGTAGAATTTCGCGGTTAGCCTAGAAGTCATATAGCACTTGTGGACGATTCATGTTAGATTGTCTAGATCTAGAAGTTTATACTTGATGAACAAAAATTAAATTGTAGTCTATCTGGCGGTCGTTAACCTTGTGTCTAGCATGCCAACATACTCATTTAGATTTTTGACTTTCAATGTGTTGGCATGTGGAAATTACCCACTAGGAAAAAGAGTGTGAAGTAAGCCCTTCCAAAGGTCTTCTTAGAATGAAACAATTCATTCTTTTTACCTACCTTTATATCTACCATTTTCCATAGCCATGTCCGCGGAAAGAAGTAATTCCCAGAAGGAATCTTTTGGAAGTACTATGTAATGATTCCATAATGACTTCTAGGGAGGTTTTATTTCCAGTACTTCGGAATGAAATAAAAAGGCCTTCATGGAAGGCTTTTTTTTGCTGTACTTTAGAATGAATCAGTAAGGTCTTCTAGGAAGGTTTCTTTTGCAGTACTTCAGAATGAATCAGTAAGAACTTCTAAGAAGGATTCTTTTTCAGTACTTCGGAAGGAAATAGTAAGGATTTCTTGAAAGGCCTTATTGGTAGTACTTTAGAATGAAAATGGGAAGGACTTTTAGAAAGATGTTTTCACTAAAAATAAGCGCGTTTTTTGTGCAATCGGTGTGGATTAGTTTCGGGTAACAACATAGTGTACCTTATAAGAAGCTAAACTATTTATTTAAGATCTATTTTATATTTATTTTTATTTATTTTTTATTTTTTATTTATATTTCTATATTTTATGGTGGAAACACCACCTACCCGCACTCAATGTCCAAAAATGTATTCATCATCAATGTGGCACAATAGCCCGACGTCGGGCTTTGGCCGCTTGAATCGTTGACCTCCAATTGTCGCGGTTACGTGACCTTGTTCTCCAGTTTCGGAAGCCCAGCAGCTGGTGGGCGTCTTCACCTACGGAGTTTTCCCAGCGTATTAAAATGATGCAAATTAAGTTGATACTAAAGTCTTCAGTTTTGAATTGAGATCGCGCGTTCAGAAAGGAAAGAATTTCATTTATTGATAATAACAAACTTATCGCATTGGTCATGACACGATCCAAAAGAGTAAGTTCCCTGTAAAAATAGGCTTAGACATTACCGCCAGAACGGGCGACGTTCCTACACCGCAGGTCGAGCTACGCGGCGCAGTGGTATAGAGGGCAAGGAGGACGAAGAGCAAACATTGCTTACGAAAGAGATAGATCAGCATCTCACGAGTTCTAAGAACTCACCAATCGGGCGTCGGGCGTATAGCGCCCTATGATGATGAAAAAAAACTTAGTAATTTCTGTAGAATTTTTTACATCAAATTTATTATATCACACTCTTAACATTAAAAAAAAACAATTTCGTTATTTTTAAGTAAATAAACTAATATGTATGCACTTTATAAACTTCAAACTATGTATAATCGAAATTTTCTGCTACGAACTGAATCAATCCACCACTCACAACAAAAACTATGCACGAACTGCGCAGGAAAATGATTTTCAGCAATATACGAAATTGTACGTCGCAAAGCGGTAAAACAAACGGCATATTCCTTCGAATTCGCTCCCAAACACCTACCCGGAAATTATTTTATATTGTCTTCTGAACTCATTCTAAATGCCTCCATATTTACTTCCTCGGAATGACTATTACCTTCTACACACCTTCTAAATTCCTTCCCGAGAAGGATTTCATTTCATTTTTAAAGTCATTCTAAATACTTCCATATTTGCTCCCTTGGAATGAAAAAGACCTTCAAAACATCTTCTTCGAGAAGGACTTCTAATTTTTCCTAGTGGGTAAATACATACATATATGTATACATACATACAAAATTGAGATAAACTCGCCTATTATTGTTAAACTCCCAGCCCAGTCGAAACCAAAAACTATGTATGCAATTATGTAGATGTAGTAGTTGGTGATATGGCTATCCGTATTGATTCTTATAATTTTGCATATGTATTATTTTTTAAGAGTGCATATTGATGAGAAGTAGTGCAGTCGGATGAGTCTACATTTAAATTTAGGACAATGCGTTCTCCTTGTACATTAATGATGATTTATTACGCTATGATAGCACGTGAGTGCTGTATTTGCTATTTGTCATATTTTTACCAGATTTCTATTCAATGTGCCATTTCAGACTAAGAAAAGACCATGCGGTCACACTTTACAACACAAACAGCCTCGAAATGTGCGATTGTTTTTCGGTAGTACGTACGATTATCCATCCGGTTTGTTGTTGTAAAGTTTTCTCGTACGGTCGTTTTCGTATAGTCGGGAATGGCCCAATATGAGGTCACTAGATAGTTTCTTGAATGATAATGTTTAGGACACAATTAGACAGTCATATTTCCAATATCACTAGGGGGCTTCGCCCCCTGCTCGCTACGCTCGTCAACCCCCCCACTTTTGAATATGCATATCCTTGAGACAAGATGGGAGTATTTTGGCGGAAACCTTTTACAACAGAGTTGTTTTTGTGAGATATCATATTTTTTTTGCAGTTTTTAATTTACAAAATACACAACATATGTATCAATAAATGATATTGAATGCGTTCAATTTATTGCTGCTAAGACAATATTCACTGCCCTTTTATCACGAATTTGTTTGAGAATAATAATAATAATGACCCTCTTAGTAACCTTAGATCCCTTGGTAACCTTAGTCGCCTTGGTAACCCTAGTGACCATATAGTACACTTGATACATTTGGTGACTTCGGAAGCCCTCAGTAACCTTGGTAGCCTTAATATCTTTATACATCACATTAAACAACACATTGTCCTTAAATTTAACAATAATAATAACACTATCTGCGACCTAACAATAACTTTAACCCTATCTGTTACCCTATTGTGATTAAATTACATCCATATTTCCTAAGTTTCAAATCGCGCCTACCAAACGGTTAAGACACGATCCCCGTTACTGCAGACGCAAGAATGTCCTTACATCCAGGTTCCACCACCACAGCAGGATCAAACCGTGTGGTACTTACAAGAAAGAACGCAATGTATGCACCGCACTATATGCTCATGCAATACATATTATATTAATATCTAATGTATACGTGCTCGTATATAAAACGAACCAAAACAGGAGCTTTTACCTCTTGCCCCTACTCTTCCAAACGCTCTACCATTGAAAACTTTGGAGCACATATACAAGGGATTGTTCTAAACAATTCTACCAAATCACAATACGATTCTATTCCCCAGCATTTTTCGGGCCCATTCCCGACTTCTGCAAAATATTTTCTTTGAAACATATAAAAAGACAAGCCAGAAACTCTATCCAGTTTCACATTTTTTGCTGTATCTTTTTTTCTACTGCACGGATCGAAGCAAATGATAAGCTATGCACAACCTCGCGACATTCTTTATCTATGGGAAAAGAGAGCGGATCCCGAGATGCTCTCTACAAGGCTGTAGCCACTGCCATCTAGATAGACAGGCCGGATCTGTCAGTCGTCATGCAACACAAGTACTGCCATGGTAAGTCATGGTCCGCGCTCAGTACTGCAAAAGTAACGCTTAGTACAATCCACAAATTGTCCACAATCCAAATATCAGTGGCTGTCAGCCTGCCATTTCGTGTCACTTGCTATTATACACACATGCCAGTGCGTTGATTTTTGAGATAAATATGGTAAGTACGATGTTGATGTATACTATTTTACCAATTGCACATCAAAAACACACTGAAGCGCACCACAACCTTTGTTTCGTAATAAACGCTCGGCACATTTAAACTTTTGGGTTCAGAAGCTCTGGAGTTTATGAGCTTTAGAAATGTCAATTGTCACTGGTCACGAAGGCACTTTGTCCACTCGTGGACGAACAAATTTCTGCAGTTTGGCCTGTCTATCTAGATGGCAGTGCTGTAGCCCTGTCAATGAACAACGAGATCAAGATTTTCGAAAAAATGCGTTTTTAAACTCTTATAACTCCGGTATTTTTCATCGTATCTTAATGAAATTTGCTACACTTCGTAAGACGGCGCGAGTGACAACGCCTACCAAATTTGAACACTCAGCGCCAACCAGAGTCCGAGCTACAGAGGTCCGAAAACCCGTACTTGTTCCGTCATGTAAACATAGTCTTGGTCGCTTCTCACTTTGCATTTGTTAAAATTTGTTCGTCTTTCTTCGGCGGGCGGGATGCTCCCGCGTCCCTAGATATGTTCCTCTATGAGGACTACTTCTGGTGTATAATGTTGGATATTAACACTAAAATCATAAAATTGTTGCTCTGGTATGTTGGCAGATCATTAGTTCCACAAAATCATGTAAGTGTTGATTAAAAACGCTTGGTTAAGCAAATCATTTAAAAAGAATATAAATATAAGAGAGAGTAAAGAAATCGATCAGCTTTTTTAGTGCCAAAACTGACCAAAACCCTTATCGATTTCGTCCTGTGAAAAACGACGAGCTCGCATAGATTTTCGTGTACATTTTACGTCGAAAACAGCCCAAAACCCTTCTTCAGCTCGTCCCCACGAAAGGTGACAAAATTGATCAGCATTTCCAATGCCTAAACTGCTCAAAATCCTTACCTTACTGCTCTCCTTTTCTGGAGACGAGGTTGCATAGGGCTTCTAGTATATTTTTCGTATGAAACAGTAATAAAATCTTGTTCTGCTCGGCTCCTTGATAGTGACGTGATGGATAAACTTTGCGAGAACCTAAATAGCTCAAAATCCTTGTTTGTTTCGTCTCTTATACATATACATAGTGAAGTGCTCGCAACGGGTTTGGAAAGGATTTCTTACTGAAAATATTGTTATGTATTCCGATTTGTTGTTTTTAAACAGATTTGAGTCTGCTTGGCAAAGTTGCAAGTCTTTAGATTAAGACTTTAGGACAATATATGTACTTGAAAATTAAAAATGTATTGTTAAGAAAATTGTAAAGTGGAGATAATGTCTTTTGAGATTGTGTTGCAGCTTCCGTATTAATTGTAATTCAATTCATATAGTAAAATAAGATGTCTTCATCGTTTTTCTGACTGAGACTAGAGGAAATGCTTTAGCCGCTTTACAAACTAAACACTAAGCGTTTTTTTTCGGGTATCCAGTTATATGTTAGTAACGAGCTACAAAGTGGAATAAGTAAGTGATATGAAATACATATACTCATCGTACCCTTTGATTTGAGTACCACCACGCCCATTTCCGATAAAAAGAAAAAAATCTTCGGAGACACTCTGTTGTGTTTGTACTAATACCTACCAAATTTCATGTCGATCGGTTGAGCCGTTCGCGAGTTTAGTCAACAGACGGGCGTCCACAAATGAATTATACACTCCCAGTCACTTGAATAGGGACACCCTTTTCGAGAGTTGTTTATCTCAAAAAATCCTTTTCCTTGCAGCAGAGAGCATAACTCAGTATTTGTTTACAAAGGCTATTATGTTGCTCATAGTTTGCGAGAAAAAAAATGAAACATTTAATAACAACAGTTATGTTTCATCAACATTATGCTGATGCACTAATAAATTCTATGCTCAAAATTGGGTCACTTGAATAAGGACAGTTGCGATTCGGTGGTTATTTCGACAGTCCTAGCGTCACATCCTAACTGTTTTTGTTTTAATCCACTCAGATTGTGTTTTGACTTTAATTTTTGTAAGTTTCCGTAAGCATGGGTAGAGCAAAAGCATTAAATACCGCCCAAATGGCTCAAAACGATGTATTGAGAAATGAAACACAGTTTACGCTAAATTTCGAAAATAGTGAAAAAAAAGTAAATCGGTTGTGTTTAATTATTTAAAAAATAAAAGTGGATATGGACGAAACGTGAAAAGCGTACGCGAGGCGCTCAAACAGCTAAAGAGAAAAGGACAATTCTGCGAGCCGCCTCTAATTTTGCACTATCAGCGGCAATAATTGGAGCTAAAGTCGGCGTTACAGCTAGTTTATCAACATAAGGAATTCCTCACACTTAAAACGAAAGAAAATTCAGAAAAAAATCAGAGATACGTAGTAGAATCCAAAATTGTTGAGAAAAATACACTTACAGTTATCCGATTAAATTCATTTTACCGCTATTCGATAGAACAACTCTTCGGTCATAACAGGACTAAACATGAGTTCAATTTT
This sequence comes from Microchrysa polita, assembly GCA_949715475.1. Classification (NCBI taxonomy): domain Eukaryota; kingdom Metazoa; phylum Arthropoda; class Insecta; order Diptera; family Stratiomyidae; genus Microchrysa; species Microchrysa polita. The sequence goes on from OX454415.1 coordinate 78,754,554, forward strand.
GCAATCAAGGGCCCGGCTAGGTAATTATTTGTGTCGCATTCTGATTTCGTATTTGAAATGGAGCAGATCAAGTACCGCGCGGTCATTGAATTCCTTTTTTGAAAGGATACACGGCGTCCCAGATTCGAGAAGAACTCATATCCGTGTACGGCAACTCTTCGCCATCCCAGGCGACTATTTACCGGTGGATTTTGGAATTCAAGCGAGGAAGGACGAATGTTTTTGATGAACCCCGCACCGGACGCCCAATAACTGAGACCACCGAAGAAAACGTCCAATTAGTCGAGGAAGTTGTATTGAGTGATCGGCGGCTAAAGTTATCAGAGATTGCAGAAAGGACAAGTCTATCAAAAACCACCGTCGAAAGAATTATTACCGACCATTTGGGGATGAGGAAGATCTCGGCAAGATGGATCCCGAAACTCCTCTCAGCAGATCAAATGAAGCAGGGGATGAAATATTCGAAAGACTTTTTGGAGCTGTGTCGCGCCGACTCGGATGCAATTAAACAGAATTGTGACAGGAGACGAAACCATGGTCCTTTACTATGATCCCACGACCAAAAGGGAGTCCATGGAATGGAGGAGGCCTTATGAGGAGCGCCCCAAGAAGGCGAAGGTGCAGCAGAGCCGGAAAAAGATTATGGCCACCATCTTCTGGTATTCCAAGGGAATTAAAATGATTGGCTTCAAGGAATAGGGCACATCAGTAACAGGGAAATATTATGCAGATCTTTAGACCCAATTGAGGGCTAACATCGTGGAGAAACGGTATGGAAAACTGGCGAAAGGGGTGCTGCTTCTTCACGACAATGCACCAGTTCACACCGCCGCGGTGGCCAAGGCTGCTGTGGTCAAATGCGGCTTTGAAGAAATTGAACACCCCCGTACAGCCCAGACCTGGCCCCAAGTGACTAGTTCCTGTTCCCAAAATTAAAAAAGGACCTCCGAGGACGAAAATTTGAGACTGAGAAGGAACTGAAAGATGCTGTTTTGGACCATTTTCAAGACAAAGCCGCGGACTACTTTTTGAAAGGGATGCAGGATCTTATTAAACGATCTCATCGTTGTATTGAAGTAAAGGGGAATTACATTGAAAAATAAAACTTAAATGAATTCAATCGGATAACTGGAAGTGTGTTTTTCTGAACAATTTTGGATTCTACTAGATCCCCAAACCATGACGCTACCTTCTCTGATATGATGCCTTGACAGAAACCGTTCGTTTTTACGTAGATCGTGGAAATAGAAATGGAACCCATCTCGGCCTTCCAGGTTGACTTTCTTTTCATCCAAAAAACTACCCGGTTCCACCCCTGTCGCCATGACATATTTTGGCGAGCAAAATCCAGAGGATGGCTTTTCCTCTTTGCGTCTAACGGTGTTTTTTTCTGAATTTTCTTGAATTTACTTTTGTTTCCAGTGTCAGGGATTCCTTATTACACGTTGCACTGTTGATAAAATAGCTGTAACGCCGACTTTAGCTCCAATTATTGCCGCTGATAGTGCAAAATTAGAGGCGGCTCGCAGAATTGCCCTTTTCTCTTTGGCGGTTTGGGCGCCTCGCGTACGCTTTTCACGTTTCGTCCATATCCACTTTTATTTTTTAAATAATTAAACACAACCGATTTACTTTTTTTCATTATTTTCGAAATTTTGCGTAAACTGTGTTGTTAATTTCTCAAAACATCTTGCTCTACTCATGATTACGGAAACTTACAAAAATTAAAGTCAAAACACAATCTGAGTGGATTAAAACAAAAACAGTTAGGATGTGACGCTAGGACTTTCGAAATAACGACAGAATCGCAACTGTCCCTATTCAAGTGACCCAATTTTGAGCATAGAATTTATTAGTGCATCAGCATAATGTTGATGAAACATAACTGTTGTTATTAAATGTTTAATTTTTTTTCTCGCAAACTATGAGCAACATCATAGCCTTTGTAAACAAATACTGAGTTATGCTCTCTGCTGCAAGGAAAAGGATATTTTGAGATAAACAACTCTCGAAAAGGCTGTCCCTATTCAAGTGACTGGGAGGTATTAGGGTTTTTTTTAAGAAAATTTCTAGAAAATTATTAAAAACTATACTATGTACTTGGAAATGTTTTGAATTGCTCTGAGGAATGAATTTCTAAACGGGGATGGGCCATTATATTGCAATAAACGCATTTACAACTTTAAGGTTTCATCGTAATTACAAATCTACTTACGAGTACTGTAGAAACTAATTTAAAATCACTCAAACCCATCCTGTAGTTATTCTACAATATGTCGAGTTTTTCACATTATTAAATTTTAACTAATCATTCAAAATCCATAATTTTGATTGCAGCTTAGGGTTTGTATAAATCCATTTACATAAATCATTGACGTCAAAGCATAAATAAAATAAACTTCACAGATTTCCTCGGAGTAATAATTTTGTCACTTAGACTAGACATTAGACCCGTTTTAAGTTCAACTATAGAATTTACAAATGTTTTTTTTTCAGGGCCATCAAAGCCTTTCAACAACTACTTTACGTTAATCCTGATTTCATAAGAGCCAATGAAGCACACTTTCGGCTGGGATTTATGCTAAAAGTGAATGGTAATTACGAGGCTTCATTGAAACATCTTCAACTTGCTTTACTTGATTCAGCTCCGTGCAGTTTTAATAAATATCAAGGTAAGTCGTAGAACCAATAATACATACATAATGAACCTGCGATTCATTTTTATATCCTTTGCTCATATTAAGTGGGCAAATAAAAATATTTACTCAGAAAATTATATTGGGTATGCGGGAGCATGGTCCCATAGTACGATTCCATTTGTTTTGACTTTTTTGTTGCTTTCATAAAGACACAATAATTCAAGGCTTTGTAAAATTGGTGTAACAAATGTTTCTTAGAAGAATCAAAATGGGGGGTTGGGTTTGTATGGTAGCCCCATGACACCATGGTCCGATTTGATCCATTGTTACATATGTTTTGTCATCAATAAAAATACATTTGTGTGAAATTCGGTTAAAATTGGTGCACAAATAAAAAAGTTTTTCTTAAGCCGGCCCCATACCGACCGGAGTGTGGCAAACACCGCACCTAAGATTGATACGACAAATCGTGCAGCAGCAGTGCAGCAGTGTGGTTGGGCGACTCCAAGGTATCATTCTTCAAACCAGTCTTTTGTGCGGTGTGTGCCACACTCCGGTCGGTGTGGGGCCGGCTTTAGAAGAATCCAATTTGGGGGGTTGGGTTTGTATGGCAGCCCCATGACCCCATGGTCCGATTCGATTAATTCTTACATATGTTTTGTGTCATCAATAGAAACACATTTTTAAATTTGGTTGAAATTGGTGCACAAATAAAAAAGTTTTTCGTAGAAGAACCTAATAATTTGGGATTTTTAGTTTTGTATGACCCCATTGTCCGATTTTATTTATTTATTTATTTAAATCCAGTTACATTCTATAATTTAAAATTAGTGTCGAATGTAACAACATAACAATTTCTAAAGCAAATATATTATTGTGGGGTGATGCAAATTAAACAATTATTATTATTAAGTTAATTCTAATAAGAAAGTTTACGAATTAAATGTGAATAACAAATAAATATTTAAACTAGTAAAATATATCACAGAGCAAACGAGGAAATATATTACGTTATTAAGTTAACATCAAAAAACAAAGAAAAGTAAAAAATAAGAAAACAAGCAACAAAAGCAACGAAGGATGAGACAATGATAACAATAAAAAAATAAAAGTGTACGTCAAACCAACCGATCAAGAGACGCGAGAGCGTATCGCCCGCCAAAGGAAAAAAACGAAAGCGAACAAGCCTATGAGACGCGAGAGCGTATCGCCCGCCAAAGGAAAAAAAGAAAGCGAACAAGTCTATGATTACCGGAGGCAACTTGCTTTTTTGTTTGACAGGGCTACAGCCTTCCAGGCAACATCCCCCAACAAAATTTTTTTACCAAAATATTCCACATATCCTGTTCTAGTGCCTTCCCAAAAAAAATCTTCGATCGGCACAATAACGGGTAAGATACATGCAATAAACGGTGAAATTTTCACCATCACAGACTTAAGCGAGTAACCCAATTTCAGACTGGAGCCTATAGTTGCAGAAAGACTTGCTCCTACCACAGCAGAATAAGTATACAGATAGTTCACGTAGTACAAATAAATGGCACCAAAATTCTACATCATTTCAATCGAACGAAGAGAAGCTACACGTTGCCTTGCAATTCGTACCTCCATGCGAAGAGAGCTCATTTGTTCTCTTCAACAATCTATGTGTGTACCCCGCGTGGTGCCGCGAGTATGCCACATAGTGCTGTGTAGTCCCATGTAGGTCCGTGTATGCCGGAAAGATATTTTTAGCTACATTGCGGTCATTGCGGTAACGTTGATTGAGAGAACGACATAAACATTTAGTAATCCTCTCAAATGTAAACAACTGCCGTTGTCATGGAGTACGCGTAGTAGATGCGAAGGTATTCATAGGTTTGTAATTATGTGCGTATCTATTGTATTCTGATTGGCAAAGCAAGCAAATATTTCTTATTTGTTGATGAATTAGAAGGACGACGGAGAATTCACATTATAAAGAATGAAATAATTTTTCATGAAATTTTAAATGGATTTTTTTTCATGTGATTTTTTAATCGAATTTGCAAGTAAAGTCTTGACTCGATCATCGGGATTAATTATTGGAACGGGAAATCCGGACCAAGACCAAAAATTCGGATAAGCACAATCATTTTTTTTCTGTAGAAAAACCGCCGAAACAAATTAAAAAGAAGATAAAAAATCGATAAATGTATTTTTAAAAGTAGTCACCGTGTTATTGCTCAAACTGCCCCATAAGTAAGTACGAGACCAAATCTGCCATTACACCTTGAACATCATAAATATCCAGAGTGTAAAGTCAAAATTTCCTGCCAAAATCTGGAATATAGAATGCATGGTGGTAACTTTTAATGGTCCGGATTAAAGGTGATCCTGGCTACCGAGTCAAGACTGTTTCGTGAAAAGAAAAAAAATAATTTTCGCATTTGATGAGTGTATTGCGTTTTCAAATTTTAGTGGAATCGACTACGCATCATCACATTTATCCCGTTTCGATGACATTGTTTATTATTTTCATATGAGTTTTCGTACAGCACTTATCGTAGCGTTGTATTTTCCGGGTACGCAGCGGCCAGTCGTAAGTAAACAGGATAAGTTTTTTTTTTTATTAGAAATTGATGAACTTTGTGTTACTTCCAGAACTTTCTTATGTGTATTCGCCGATAAGTCTGTTTCCATACAGTTACAATTCGTAACATAAATTTTTCTATTTTAAATAAAATTAGAGAAAATATTGACTAGGAAAAGGACTAAAACTTTTTCCTCATTTTAGAATGATAGTGATGTATGTATTTCACACTCATATAAAGATCGCCTACAATGCAGTTAATGCCAAAACCAGATTTCATACATAACATTAAATTAATTAAGGGCACTTGGGGAGAAGAAACCCCTAAATATAAAAATTGGAATAGGCGAAATGAATGAAAACCCCTGTTCGGACCCCAAAATGGGTCGCTCTGCCTCGTGTATATACCATTTCTCAGTCAAGTTCGTAACTATGGAACATCAAATTCATAACTTTGGAACATCAAATTCGTAACTATGGAACATCAAATTCATAACTTTGGAACATCAAATTCGTAACTATGGAACATCAAATTCGTATTTGTGGAACATCAAATTCGTAATTGTGTAAGATTAAATCTATGCCTTGCTGTTGTCATGCATGGGTATTTTTAGATAGGTTGTGAAAGATGTATTTAGTTTTATTCAGTTGTGAATTTAAGGGTCCGCATTATGAAAATTGTTATTCCAAAGTTACGAATTTGAAGTTCAACAAATACGAAATTGATGTTTCATAGTTATGAATTTTATGTTCCAAAGTTACGAATTTGATGTTCCAATCTTACGAATTTGATGTTTCATAGTTACGAACTTGACTGAGAAATGGTAAGAGCTTCTCATTAATTAAACCCAATTTCCTATTAAGTCTAGAATTATACTTCTTATGATTGGAGCACATGTTTTGAATTATGTCAACATTAAGTTTTTATACCCTTCGCTTATAGAGGTAAAGGGTATATTAACTTTGTCATGAAGTTTGTAACGCATTAAAGGAAACATCTTCAACCATATAAAAAGTATACATATATGATCAGCGTGCCTTGGGAGTCGATTGGGCGATGTCGGTCTGTCTGTCTGTCTGTTGCAACGCGTTTTACTCGGCCAATTTAAAGGCTATGAAGCTAAAATTTTGCACAAATGCTTCTTTTGGCTACAGGTAGTTTGTATGTTTGAATCGGTAAGATCGGACAATGGGGTCACGGGGCTGCCATACAAACCCAACCCCCAAATTCTGTTCTTCAAAGAAAATCTTTTTTTCCGTGTACGAATTTCAACCAAACTTTATACTAATTAGTTCCTACTGATGCCACAAAACATACATTTAATGGAAAGGAACCATGGGGCGACCATATAAACCCCTCCCCCCATTATGGTTCTTCTAAGAAAATTTTTTTGCTTCACTAATTTCACCAAACCGTTTAATGTGTCTTTATCCAAACAACAAAAAATGCAAAAACCAAAATACTAAAGAACCATGTCCCTCACTTTCCCCCAATAAAGGTTTCTAAGAGAATTTTGTTTATTTGTTCAATAATTTCTAAGAAACCTTACTCAAATACGGTTCTATCGGCGCCACGGAACTTATGTGAAAACGGAAGGGGAAGAATTTTATACAAGGCATAAGTAGGCCCGAAAAAACGTTTAGCCCGAGGAGAGTGGAGGGTATTCAAATTTCGGCTGCGCCCGAAATTAACCTCGGTCTCGTTTTATGTTTGTATATACAACTGCATTAAGTTTTTAATATGATTCGTTGTGAGACTTTTAGCGAAAGAAAATATACATGACATACCCAACAACGTTTAAAGATTTTCTGAAAATTCACATTTAGTATAGTACATATACATAGTTCAGTAATATCGTGTCGATTTAGTACCAATCCGTGAAAAAAATACCGAAGTTTTTTTCTCACTCTTTCTTTATGTATTATGGGGCGCTGATTCCGATTATCAACTTTGCACCCGAAAAAAAGTGCCGCAACCTTTAAAAAAGGGGGGAAAGGGGGGCATGTTTTCGGTTTTTTGCGATTATTTCAAAAACGGTAAGAGATACAGAAAAATGGTCTGAGGACGAAAAAAACTACATAAAATTATCTTTGCAATGATATATAACACATTAGAGTTTAATTGAATATTTCGGCGTTAGAATAGAACAAAAATTAGAATATTTTCATTTTAGACCTTTTTTAAAAGCTCCATAACTTTTGAAAGAACGCCAGTTCATCCGTATAATTTTATATAAGTACTCACAACAAGTTTAAGATAATTTTAACGTAAACATTTAGTCGCTCCGGTCAAGGACCTCCATTATCCCCCCATTTAAATTTTCAAAACTGCATATCCATAACTCCCCCCAAAATTGGAGCAGAGTGCTAAATTTTGGTTTGTTGCGATTGGAGGTCATAGTCACCCCACCCACCAGAAATCAGCTCATTCGCATAAAAACTAAGGGTATCTCCCATACAAAGTGATCCATCAAGAGTTTGTTCTACGTACAACGTATACTATACTCATTTTATAAACTGTAGAACAAAGTTGTCATGGGTCACTTTGTATGGGAGGTACCCTTAGTTTTTATCCGAATGAGCTGATTTTTGGTGGGTGGGGTGACTATGACCTCCAATCGCAACAAACCAAAATTTAGCACTCTGCTCCAATTTTGGGGGGAGTTATGGACATGCCGTTTTGACAAATTTAAATGGGGGGATAATGGGGGTCCTTGACCGGAGCGACTCAGCGTTTACGTTAAAATTATCTTAAACTTGCTGTTAATACTTGGACAAAATTTTACGGCTGAACTAACATTCTTCGAAAAGTTATGGAGCTGTTAAAAAAGGTCTAAAATGAAAATATTCTAATTTATGTTCTATTCTATCGCCGAAATATGCAATTAAACTCTAATGTGTTATATATCATTGCACAGATAATTTTATGTAGTTTTTTTCGTCCTCAGACCATTTTTCTGTACCTCTTACCGTTTTTGAAATAATCGAAAAAAAACGAAAAAATGCCCCCTTTCCCCCTTTTTTAAAGGTTGCGGCACGTTTTTTAGGGTGCAAAGTTGATATTCGGAATCAGCGCCCCAAAATACATATAACAAAATTGAGAAATAAACTTCTGTATTTTTTTCCTGACGAAAATACGATATTATTGGACTAATATAGCTTAGAACCCAAACATAAAAATAAAGAAATTTTTGTTACCAAATTGTTGAATACACTGCCCAGTATACGCTGTAAAAAGTTACACTAATTTTCGCCATGGATTAAGGGGGCCTAGACTAGACATCCAACCAAATTTGATCTGCCTGGCTCAATTTGAAAAAAAAAACTTGGATTTTTGAAAAATATTAGGAGGAGTCAATTGTCGGAGCCCTTCAAATTTTGGTTCAAATCATATGAATTTTATTAGCAATATATACACTGAACAAAATCATTTACTTAAAACAAGAAAAAATAACCAAGGAATAATTTTTCCTGATTTAAGACGTATTTTCTTGTTCAAAGAAATGTTTTTCTGGTTTAAGATGTATTTTCTTGTTCCAATAACAGTTTTTGCTTAAAATAATGCTTATTTATTTATTTTATGCAAAGACTTTTCTTGGAACAAGAAAAAAAAACATCTTAAATCAGAAAAACTTTTCTTTGGAGCAAGAAAATACATTTTAAATCAGGAAAAAATTTTCCTTGGCTATTTTTTATTGTATTTTTTTCTTGTTTTTGGCAAATGATTTTTTCAGTGTATAGATAAGATCTTATGACTCCAGGTTTATCAAATGGAGTTATCGTGCGAGATGTAAAACTCAAAAAATGTAAATTCACTATAATTATACTTTCGGGTCTAGGGTATAATTTTCTGAGAAAGTCTAGAGTATTAGATATTATTACAAAGGTAATTTTGTGTAGTTTGCTTCGTCCTCAGCAGATCTCGCGCTCAGACTCATAGTTTTCTAGATATTTGGAATTTTCACCACTTTGCCACCCCCATCCCCCTTAACCCACGACGCAATTTAGTGTAACTTTTTACTGCGTATACTTGGCAGTGTATTCAACAATTTGGCATCAACAATTTCTTTTTGTTTTGAATGTTTGGGTTTGGGCCTTTTTTGAGCCAATCGTACTATACTAATTTCAGGTATACTAAAATCCTTAGAGAAAACATAGCAACACATGCCATGCGTTAGTCCAGAGTGGCTATGTGATCACACAACCCATATGTGTTTGACTCCAAATTTATTACACTACACTCCACGAAATAATTCAAATGTCAAAATATTGTCGATGCAATTATTAACCCTTCTGACGCCGCCTATGAGCTATTATGCCTAAGGTGTAGCTGAATCTTCTGTGAAATCAATCTTATTTTTTGAAGAGGTCTAATTTTGGTTCTAGAAACAGTTTACATACTGTGTCTTACGATGATGCGCCGTTTTTTCGATTCAATAGACATAGTTTACATTTCGCCGAACGTTTGATCGCATTTGTGGCCGTCGGTTCCTTTGAAATTTATATGGAAAGGGGTGGAAAATATTATTGAACGATATTTTTCATCAAGATATAGTACCAATGGTCTGTCTGGATCTATATGCCAACAGAAGGGTTAAATATAACGTCGGCATTTTAAGAGAGTAATGAATATTGCGCGGATTTTATATTCTCAATTGTAAACAAAAAATTGACGTTTGCATAAAATTTTCACGCATACTATGGACTGCAATAGTGTGAGAACGGTGCCATTTTTATTTTCTGATGCCCACTCTGGACTAACGCATGCTTTCTCTAAGCTAAAATCTCATTAATTTTAATACATACTTGTAGAATACTAAAATAAAAAGCTTATCATAATCACAACAAATTTATGTAAGAAACAAAATTAATTAATTACACAGTCATATATACTATGCTCGGCGAAATTATTGAAACAGCACAAAATACCATCGTATAGCAGCATTTAAAGCCTCATAACTTTTCAACTAGTATCAAATTGATGATATTTTTTTCTCAGTTTGATTTTTTGGTATGTTGTTGAAAGAACAAAACAAAAACCATCCTTTAACTCCCACAAATAACGGCACAAAAGGGATAATATGAAGTGGCAAAATTATTTACACATCCATTCAATACAGGCAAAATTATTTACACACTTCGATAATAACTGCATTTCCTAAGTAACGGTTCTAAATTTCCATGGCAAATTGACGCAGGGGGGCAAAAGACTTCTCCATGTGTCCTCCGCGCGGGCGCCCCCTGGTAACGTGAACGGCTAAGTCAAATCATCTGATGCGACATTTGGAAGAAGCACCGCTGCGCCTGAGTGCTGTATTTACATCTGCAGCGTCTCAGGTTACTTAACGTGATAGGTGACAGAAAACGTCTAACTCAACCACTAAAGCAGCATCTTCGAGGCATGCCCATGATGGCCTTTACTAAACGATTAAACCCTATCATGGTTTAGCGATGTGCCGACAACTCATCCTAAGAAAAATTTCAAGTCAAGAAACCTGAAACAAAAGCCTCGGATTGGACGGATACAAAACAACGACGACCCCGCAAACGAACAACTGATTACTCTTTCGGATCCTGGAATGTACGCTCCCTGAATAGACCGGGGGCCCTAAGGGCCCTCCTGGATCAGGTAGAACAATACAAGCTGAGCATAGTTGCAATCCAGGAAACTAAATGGCTCAAAAGCGAGATTAACGACCTCAATTCGCACACTTTTTTTACGAGTGGTAAAGAGGAGGGCAACAAGGAGTTTGGAGTAGCTTTCATCGTGAATAAGCAGCTCAAGGACCACGTTATTGGCTTCAAACCCATCAACGAGCGGCTATGTGCGATCCGCATTAAGACCCGTTTCGCTAATCTCTGGCTCATTAATGCGCATGCCCCTACAGAAGTAAAAGAAGACGCGATTAAGGACGAGTTCTACAACGACCTAGAAACACTCTTCGACTCACTTCCATCAAACGACGTCAAGCTGCTGCTAGGAGACTTTAACGCTAAAGTCGGAAACGAAAGCTGACATAGGGGAACTACTGGTGGCCATAGCCTCCACGACGAAAACAACAATAACGGTCAGCGACTTATCGACTTCGCGAGCGGCAGAAACTTGGTCATAAGCTCTACATGCTTCCCTCATCGACGAATCCATAAGCAGACCTGGAAGTCTCCAGATGAATACACCGTGAACCAGATCGACCACGTACTGATCAGCAAGAGATGGGCTTCTAATGTCCTAGATGTTCGATCCTATCGAGGAGCCAACTGCGACACCGATCACTATTTGGTGAAGACGACCTACAGGTGCAGAATCTCTTCGGTGCACCTAACGAGAATCAACCCTGCCAAGATCTTCGAGGTTGACAATTTGATTGATGATGCCACGGCGGCTGCGTATACTACAGCCCTTGAGGAAAAACTGTCGCCCATGCTTGATAACATCAATAATCTAGGCATCCATGAGTTCTGGGAGGAGCTCAAAGACAGCATCAAGGAGGTCGCACAAGAGGTCGTGGGCTATAAAGGCCGGCGCAGACGAGCAGACTGGTTCGACGACGAATGCAGGGCCTCGATTGAGGCGAAAAATGAAGCCTATCGCCAATACACACAACGCGCATCCCGAGCCAAGAAAGAAAGATATAACGAGCTTCGGCGAGTATCTAATAAGTTAATTAGACGTAAGAAACGCAAACATTTTGACGAGCAGTTACAGCAAATAAACCAAAGATTAGCCAGTAAGAACACTAGACAGGCGTACAAACTTATAAATAATATCAAGAACGGATATCAACCCAGGACAAGCCTATGTAAGGACAAGGATGGTAACATCATCAGCGACATCGAAAGCGTCAACAAACGATGGGCCTCGCACTTTGAAGAGCTCCTCAATGCATCATCAACATCCCCCGCGGAGCTAGCTCTTGAGCAGTTAGCCGAACCAGGCCCTCCCGTTCTACCCCCAACAGTAGAGGAGGTGAGTCTTGCCATACAGTCGCTCCAAAATAATAAAGCGCCCGGCGCTGACGAGATCCCAGCAGAACTGCTGAAGCATGGTGGAACGTGCCTGACCAACGCTGTACATGTGCTACTGCTGAAAATATGGAACGACGAGGTAATCCCCGAAGATTGGCGCAAAAGCATAATCTGCCCAATCCACAAAAAGGGTGACAAGCTGAAGTGTGAGAATTACAGGGGCATATCATTAGTTTGTACGGCCTATAAGATTTTATCAAAAATTCTTGAAAAGAGAATCAATCCGTACGCAGAACAAATCATTGGCAAGTATCAAGGCGGCTTCAGACCTGGTCGTTCAACGACCGATCAGCTTTACACAGTGAAGCTACTACTCCAAAAGTGCTGGGAATACAACATCGACGTATACCAAATCTTTGTCGACTTCAAGCAGGCATACGACAGTATCGACCGAAGTGTACTGTACAACATTATGCTGAATTTTGGTATACCGGCAAAGTTAGTGCGACTCACAAGGATGACGATGACTAATACCGTCTCGCAGGTCAAAGTGCAGAACCGACTCACTGACCTATTTGAAACTCGTACTGGACTCAAGCAGGGCGACGGGCTGGCGCCGACGCTCTTCAACCTGGCTTTGGAGTATGTAATTCGAGCCATGAATATGGACAGCAGCGGAACGCTACTCATCAAGTCGACTCAATTAGTAGCGTACGCCGACGATATCAACATCATGTCTCGAAGGTTGGGTGATGCAGAAAGCCTCCTGCATAACCTCAATAACGCCGCAAAGGAAGTTGGACTACATATCAACGAAAGCAAAACAAAGGCCATGATGCAATCGAAAACAAGGACGCCAGCAAATTCAAGCATCACAGTGGGGGACCTTAATATCGAGTATGTAGACAACTTCAACTATCTGGGTTGTAACTTATCAAAGGACGCCAACGAAACCGACGAAATTAAGCGACGGATACAACTAGCCAATAAGACATATTTCTCGGTCCTCCCTATAATTAATTCGAAACTTGCGCACAGGAGCACGAAGCTCCGCGTGTACAAAACGATCATCCGACCCGTGCTATTTTATGGCTGCGAAACATGGACCCTTACCCAAGCCTCCGAAATTTTGCTAGACCGATTCGAACGAAAGGTCCTTCGGCGAATTTTCGGGGCCGTTCGCGAGCGAGACCAATGGCGTATCCGATACAACCATGAGTTGTATCAATTGTACGATGAGCTGGAAGTATCGAAAATCGTGAAGCTTCAACGTCTGCAATGGGCGGGGCATGTACAACGGATGGACGATAATCGCATGCCAAAGAAAGTTATGAACGCACAACGAATTGACGGAGCGAGGTTGCGTGGACGACCGAGAGCTCGCTGGGAGAACTCCGTAGGTGAAGACGCCCACCAGCTGCTGGGCTTCCGAAACTGGAGGACAAGGTCACGTAACCGCGACAATTGGAGGTCAACGATTCAGGCGGCCAAGGCCCGACGTCGGGCTATCGTGCCACATTGATGATGATGATTATGGCAGAGTTTAATAAAGGTATTTCGGCAATTGAGCTTTCAAAAAAATATGAATGTTCCCGGAAAACCTTCATTATCAAGTTTGGAAGTTCAATCAATACGGAAGTGTGAGAACTAAAAGCGGCAGAGGAATGAAAAGAGCTACAACCAGGAAGGACGATTCTGAAATAGCCCGTTCCTTTAAGAGAAATCCTTCTGAAAAGATCCAGAACGTACTTGCAGACCTGACTGTTAGGATTAGCGAAAGAACTTTGCGAAGAAGGTTTAACGAAAATAAAATAAAAGCTTATGTCATCCAAAAAAAGCCGTACATTACACAGAAAAACCGACAAGCGAGATTACAATTTGCTAAAGATCAGATTTCGAAGCCAACAGAGTTTTGGAGGAGCATTCTGTGGACGGCTGACGACTTGCTCCTTGGATGGCTCCTATGGACGTAAATTTTAGTACGCTGATACAAAAACTAAAACGAGGCAACCCGTCACTCAGCCTATAAGGCATTCTAAGGGTGGTAAAATCATGATATGGGGTTGCATATCATACAGTGGCTTTGGACCCCTTGTTAGATGCCCCGATAATATGACACAGTCACATTATTTAGAAATCCTAAATGATGTTGGACTATTCGCAGGCTCCAAACTAATTGGGACTGATTTTATCCTCCAACAGGATAATGCACCAATACATACAGGCAGAAAAATTAAGCGATATTTAACTGAAATGGAGCAAGAAGTGTTGAAATGGCCTGTCCGGATCTAAACGTAATTAAGAATCTATGGCACATGGTTAAATGCAAAATACCTCAAGATATCGGTATGAGCCCAAATCAGTCTTGGAAGGACTTCATTGCGGCTTGGAGCTCAAATTCATCAGAGCAAGTACAAATACTAATAGACGGCATCGAGAGACGCCTCGCAGAAGTCATTGCGTCAAAAGGAGGCTACAGATCTTACTAAGTAACGTTACTTTACATGACCATTTACTTCAATTTAAAAAAATTATCAATTTTTCCCTTACAGAAGTGAAATAAAATGAAGCTAATATATTTGTGTAAATAATTTTGTCATTCATCATTTTATTTTTTTTCTTCTGTGATTCGTTGAAAGTGACTGTTTTTTGTATCGTGTACTTAAAGAAGATGCTAAAGATTAAAACTCTGTAAAAATATTCAATGATTTATTCTTATTTTAAAAGTTATAGTGCACTATAGGCTGCTCTCTCTTCATTACCGTAACTCCTAGTGGAGCATGGTGCGTTGATGACTACCGTGTGTAGTCATCAACGTTACAAAGACAATTGAATTCGGAGTGTGATACGGTTGTCAGCCATACCACTTCCTAGTCGCATTGTTAGTTTATTATTCTACGATAAGAATATTTATTATCATCTTATAATATCAGAGCACGCTGCTGCTAATGTATGGTATTTTCGGTTGTGTAAATAATTGTGCCGAGAACTGTATGTATTATAATAGATATCAACATAAATGCTTTACTCGATTTCGTTTGTGTTATTGGGTCGAGTACAGAACATAAAAACACAGCTTCCACACAATGGTCTATATAGAACATCTTCTGTCAAATTTGTATGAAAGTGATTCACCATTACACTCATTTCCTCCAAGGGAAATATACTTATGCATGTATTTTATTAGTCAATCGCCTCCCTCTTCCTTTTATAACCGGGCTTGGGACCGGGTTGGGCGGAATTAAGACAAAACACAACAAAAATGTAGCAACAGATTTTGAAGATTTTCGTCGAGTTGGACCCTCAGTTTCAGTTTCCGATTTATACAAATAAATGTAATAAACAAACAAGATGAGATGAAGATGAGGGGAACATTTTATTAGTTACACACGTACGCTCATCTACGTGAAGGGGGCCAATCCAAATAGTCTACATAATCTCAACCCAAACCAATAAATTGATTCTTATAATACAACTCATTTTTCTCAAACTTTTTGATGTCTCATAATTAGAAAATGGAAATTTCGTTTTTACAATATAGAAGCGAATTTCGGCGAAAATCGTTATTTTTTTGGGAATAGATGCGAACTGTTATAGTTTGTCCTTTTTTCCGTAAAAGGTTCATTTTCCTCCAAAAAAATCAATTATGGAAATCATTTCAGATTGATTTTTTCCTGTTAACTAGAATTGATTGGGTTCGCAGAATCAAGAGCACGATGGCTTACACAACACCGAGCCAGCTTTTTTCTTGGAGCTTTGAAAAATGAACTTTGTTTTCTGTAATGCGAGTTTTCTAGGAAGATTTTTTGTTTGTTGTTCGCCGAGCCTTAAAATTTAAGCAGTTGCTTAACGGAGTGCTGTCGACTAGTACTGCGAAACACGTTTCTTCGACAACTGAATACGGAGTATGAAGCACTTGATAGTCACAGTTCTATAGTAATTAGTAGCAAACGTCTTGTTATTACATAAGTTTATTGCCTGTGCTATTTGTATTGTCTCTCTCTCATAATAAAACGTCCACACATTTAACTATCGCAAATCGGCCAACCTGTACCTACTGTTTCCGTAGCAACGCGAATAAACAAAATGTGATACGCACATAAACAAAAGGAGCAACGTGAGACCGACGCGAAATAGAATGACATATACGTAGTAGAATCCAAAATTGTTGAGAAAAACACACTTCTAGTTATCCGATTGAATTCATTTAAGTTTTATTTGTCAATGTAACTCCCCTTTACTTCAATACAACGATGAGATCGTTTAATAAGATCCTGCATCCCTTTCAAAAAGTAGTCCGCGGGTTTGCCTTGAAAATGGTCCAAAACAGCATCTTTCAGTTCCTTCTCAGTCGCAAATTTTCGTCCTCGGATGTCCTTTTTTAATTTTGGGAACAGGAAGTAGTCACTTGGGGCCAGGTCTGGGCTGTACGGGGGGTGTTCAATTTCTTTAAAGCGGCATTTGACCACAGCAGCCTTGGCCACCGCGGCGGTGTGAACTGGTGCATTGTCGTGAAGAAGCAGCACCTCTTTCGCCAGTTTTCCATACCGTTTCCCCACGATGTTGGCCCTCAATTGGGTCAAAAGATCTGCATAATATTTCCCTGTTACTGATGTGCCGTCTTCCTTGAAGTCAATCATTATAATTCCCTTGGGATCCCAGAAGATGGTGGCCATCATCTTTATCCGGCTCTGCTGCACCTTCGCCTTCTTGGGGCGCTCCTCATAAGGCCTCCTCCATTCCAAGGACTCAATTTTGGTCGTGGGATCATAGTAAAGGACCATGGTTTCGTCTCCTGTCACAATTCTGTTGATAATTGCATCCGAGTCGGCGCGACACAGCTCCAAAAAGTCTTTCGAACATTTCATCCGCTGCTTCATTTGATCTGCTGAGAGGAGTTTCGGGATCCATCTTGCCGAGATCTTCCTCATCTCCAAATGGTGGGTAATAATTCTTTCGACGGTGGTTTTTGATAGACTTGTCCTTTCTGCAATCTCTGATAACTTTAGCCGCCGATCACTCAATACAACTTCCTCGACTAATTGGACGTTTTCTTCGGTGGTCTCAGTTATTGGGCGTCCGGTGCGGGGTTCATCAAAAACATTCGTCCTTCCTCGCTTGAATTCCAAAATCCACCGGTAAATAGACGCCTGGGATGGCGAAGAGTTGCCGTACACGGATATGAGTTCATCTCGAATCTGGGACGCCGTGTATCCTTTCAAAAAAAGGAATTCAATGACCGCGCGGTACTTGATCTGCTCCATTTCAAATACGAAATCAGAATGCGACACAAATAATTACCTAGCCGGGCCCTTGATTGCACAATTGGACTCATGTTTAGTCCTGTTATGACCGAAGAGTTGTTCTATCGAATAGCGGTAAAATGAATTCAATCGGATAACTGTAAGTGTATTTTTCTCAACAATTTTGGATTCTACTACGTACATATATGTAAGAGACGAAAATACCCTCTACTCAAGGAAGATTTTATTTCTCTCAAAATCGTTTCTCTTTGGACGCACGATGCGTCCAACTTGAAATTTTACTTGGGACAAGTGCTTATATGGAGTTGGCATCTCTGTCTAGTTAATTGGCTCTGTGCTTCTACTATCTCTCCCCGTGATGGGATTTTTATGAAATTTGGAATGAATGATCCTCTGGTGGTCCTTCTAAAGAATCACTGTCTTCCATTTAGATAAGTTGATGGAATAACGGTAAAATAATTACCTATTATTTTTTTTTAGTTAACAAAATATTTCCAACAATTGCGTCTTTCGGTTCATCGCATTGACAATTTTTTTAAACACACTGCGACATTGGGACACGGGGACATTGGGACATTAGGATATTGGGACACTGGGAGACTAGGATCTTGAGGCAGTGGGATATTAGGAAATTGGGACATTAGGGTCTTGGGACTTTAGGACATTAAGACATTGGGGCATTAGGCACACTGGGAAAACTGGGACGTGGGGACATCGGGATATTGGGGCATGGGACATCGGAATATTGGGACAATGGGACATTGGAACATAGGGATATTGGGACACTGGGAGATTGGGGCACTGGGATATTAGGATATTGGGACATTATTATGACCTTGGGACAATCGGAAATTGGGACATTTGGAAACTGGTACATAGGAACATTGGGCCACTGAGACATCGGGATATTGTGACATTGGGACATCATGATATTGGGACATTGGGGCACTGGGATATTAGGACATTGGGACATTATCACCTCGGGATAATAGGACAACCGGACATTGGGACAGAGGCACATAGGGACATTGGGCTACAGAGACATCGGGATATTGGGACACCGGGATATTGAAACATTGGGGCACTGCGATATTAGGACATTGGAACATTGGGATATTGGGACATTAGAACATTGAGAAATTGGGACATTTGCATACTGGGACATTAGGTACACTGGGGAAATTGGGACATGGGGACATTGGGACAGTGGTACATTCGGCTATTGGGACCTTGGGACACTTGGTATACTGGGACATTGGGACACTGACCACTGGTACATTGGGATATTGGGACATCGGGATATTGAGATATTGGGATTGGGATATTGGGACATCTGTACATTGGGACACTGGTACATTAGGACATTGGGCCATTGGGATATTATCACATTAGAATACTGGGACATTGGGAACTGGGACATTTGGGACATTGGGAACTGGGATATTAGGAAATTGGGACATTAGGACAATTGGACATTGGGATATTAGGACATTAGGTAGGAGACTGGGATATTGCGATACTGGGACATTGGGACACTAGGGTAGTGGGTCATTCGGACAATAGGCCATTGGGACACTGTGATATTTGCACATTGGGACATAAGACCATTAGGAAATTGGAACACTGGGACATCAGGATCCGAAAACAAAAATGGGACATTAGGTACACTGGGGAAATTGGGACATGGGGACATTGGGACAGTGGTACATTCGGCTATTGGGACCTTGGGACACTTGGTATACTGGGACATTGGGACACTGACCACTGGTATATTGGGATATTGAGATATTGGGATTGGGATATTGGGACATCTGTACATTGGGACACTGGTACATTAGGACATTGGGCCATTGGGATATTATCACATTAGAATACTGGGACATTTGGGACATTGGGAACTGGGACATTGGGAACTGGGATATTAGGAAATTGGGACATTAGGACAATTGGAGATTGGGATATTAGGACATTAGGTAGGAGACTGGGATATTGCGATACTGGGACATTGGGACACTAGGGTAGTGGGTCATTCGGACAATAGGCCATTGGGACACTGTGATATTTGCACATTGGGACATAAGACCATTAGGAAATTGGAACACTGGGACATCAGGATCCGAAAACAAAAATATTAGGTGGCTATTTAAGTATGCAAAAATATATGATATCTGACCAAAAACAACAAAGTTGTAAAAGTTACCCCGCCAAAGAAAAATTCATCTGCCGGAAAAAGAATACATATCACTCCGATCCGCCGCTCATATGTAATTTTGTTTAAGGTGTAAATGCTGGATGTAATTTGGTGGGAGCATTAACATTTTACTCAGTGCCACTTTGACGGCTCCCACCAAATTACTTTACACCTAAAACAAAAATACATCCAGCATTTACACCTTAAACAAAATTACATATGAGCGGCGGATTGGAGTGATATGTATTCTTTTTGCGGCAGATGAATTTTTCTTTGGCGGGGTAACTTTTACAACTTTGTTGTTTTTGGTCAGATTATATAATACATACTATACAACTTTCAGAAAGAAATTTTGGAAAAGTTTGTATGCTTCTGATAGCGAGCGGTAATTTGAACAATCTTGGCGCACAACATGTGAAAAATTTCAAGAAGCAAACTCTATTATGTCGAGGTATGTTCATTAAAAATAAGTGATTGTTGCGTAAGTTATAAAAAACTGAATTTCGAGTTTGTAAACCACTACGGATAAAAAACAACTTTAAAATTTTATAACAGTATAAATGATGGAGAGGGAGTATATTTAAACTTTTGAATAGAAGAAAACTGCTGTGGAATCTATTTTTATTACATAATAATCTTATGGCATATTTTTAGGCAACAAGCAAAGTGTTAAGTCTATTTCGAGACGTGCCACCCAAACAAGATGAACCATACTCCAGTTTAAAATTAAAAATACTAAAATAGACCATTTTAAGAACATTGACCGAACAAAAAGGATGTAATTGGTAAATTTGCCTGATGGCCGTTGACAAATTGTTGCTTAAAATTGAAATATGATGTGACCAGTCCAGATTACAGTCCACAAAAACACCGAGATGTTTGAAGTGCTGAACAGCCTCAATTTGAAAACAATTATCAGAGCAGAGCTTCAGACGCAAAGAAATCAGCATTTGACGAAATTGGATCTAACAAGAAATATTTGCAGTCATGGTTATGATATCGAAATTTTAAAGAATCCAATGAAGTATTACTCGCGTTAAAAATCAAAGCTTTTCTTTTGCCACTTAATACCAATTTGTGAGTGGTAAACCAACGTCGAAGGATATCTAGATCATAGTTAATGTCAGAAACTAAATCTAACATAGAATTACTAATAAAAGAGCATGCTAAGTCATCTGCGAATGCATTAATGTGACTTTTATTCTTGTTTGATTAATGAATTAATAAAAATTAGAAACATAAGAGGTCCCAAGACAGAACCCTGAGGAACACCAACAACATTCTTTCGAGCGTCACTAAACACATTTACAATTTTCTCTCTTTGTAATCTATCAGTCAAAAATGAAAAAAAAAACAATCCATCATGAAATCTCTAAACCCAGAAGCATGTAGTTTCTTCAATAATATCTCATGATTGACCGTATCAAATGCTTTTTTTATATCTACAAAAAGAGCTCCTGAAAATTTGCCATCATTCACTCCATCATAGATATGACTACAGAAAGAAAGCAATGCATTCTCTGTAGACTTTCCCTTTCTAAAACTGTATTGGCTGTTGCTGAAAAACCCAGTTTTATCCAGGAATTTAGTCATTCGGTTTTTTATAGCCCGCTCAAATAATTTAGGAAGGGGCGATAACAACGAAATAGGTCGGTAGTTGTTGGTGTCAGTTTTGTCGCCTTTTTTCAATAAGGGGATAACTTCAGCTATTTTTAGTTTCTCAGGGAAAATGCCAGCAAAAATACTTTTGTTAAAAATTAAAGCTAAAATATCTACAGTGTTAAAAGCTATTTTTTTAAGAATAACCTTTGGAAGACTATTATCAACAACTCAATTAGAGTTATTTAGTGCCATTATTAAACGATATGTTTCTTGAGGCGAAATGTCTTCAAAGAAAAAGCTTTCAGTTTGAGCATTATCATGAACTAGACGATCTGAAACAAAGGTATTTGGAAATCATTAGAAATAGACTGAGAGATATTGGAAAAAAAAGTTGACAAAAGTGTCAGCAATATTTTTTGGATCAGAAGTTATTATATGTCCGCATTGTACAGTATTAACATTGTGTTTAGAGTGTTTCCTATTAAGAATTTTATTTATGGTTGCCCATTCTCCTCTAGGATTACGCTCGTTTTTGTTGAATTCATTTATGAAATAGTTTTCTTTTGTTTTTGAGATTTCAATTTTTAATTCATTACATAACCTCTTATATTGCACTTTAAGAGTTTCATTGGTAGGGTTTTTTAAACACTTTAATCTAAGCTTATTTCTGTTTTTAATTTTGGCTATTAGCTCATAATCCACGGCTTAAGTTTTCTTTACCTTTCGGCTTCTACGGTGGCTTGAAAGTATACAATTTGTGGCATGTTCTAACAATATATGCAAAAAGTTATCAAATGCCTCGGACGGCTTAGCACAAATATACAGGGTGTCCCACAACTCATGGTACATACGATAATGGGTGATAGTACAGCTCATTTGGGTGCAATTAATGTTCTGCATGACCCCTCTCTCTTTAAGCGTTATAAAGTTATATCATTTTTTGTAAATAGTGTCAAAAAGGTCGACTTGCCGACCAAAATCATTATTTGCCCCACTCCCAAATATTTAATCCTAGATTTGACTTCAATTTCACGAGACCGAGGTTAATTTCGGGCGCAACCGAAATTTGGGTACCCTTCACTTTTCACGGGCTAATATTTTTTTCCGGCGTACCTATGAATTGTGTTTAATCCCCTCTCCCACCATTTTGTTTACTTCCGTTTTCACATAAGTTGCGTTACCTCGATAAAACATATTTGTGTTAGGTTTGGTTAGTCTGCACAAACAGAAAAAAAATTAGAAAACTTTTTTTGGTGGGAGGGGGGATGGCCCCATAGTATAGTACGAATATATTTGTTCTTACAATGTGTCTTTATCAAAAGTACAAAAACAATATGTAAAAAGAGAAATATTCGTATTATGGGGGCATCCCCCCTCCCACCAAAAAAAAAGTTGTTTTTTTCTGTTTGTGCAGTTTTTCTAACCAAACCGTTTTTTATTAAAAAAAATCTTGTTTACTAAATAAAATTCGTATAAAAATTGTGGAAACGTTTACTTTGGCTTTCTCTTGATAAGATATGCAATTTTCCAAATCCTAAGACACTAATTTTTATATGTCGTTCGAAAGCTAACATAATGACGCAACTTTTGTCAACTTTGCACATTTGTCAGCTCAAAGTACCGTTACGATTTTACAATTTGAATTTTCAAGAAAATATCAATTTTCGAATTTATTTGACGTTTGAATGGTTGTATCTGGGTAGGGTTTTAAATTATTTAATTGGCAAAACAGTTATTTTATGTAGAATTTTGTGCAGTTTCAGAAAATAATGTCAAACCTCGGATCAAATATTTGGGAGTGTGGAAAATAGTGATTTTGCTCGGCAAGTCGAGGTTTCTGACACTATTAACAAAAAATGCTATAACTTTATAACGGTTAAAGATAGACGGGTCATGTATAACAATAATTGTACCCAAATGAGCTGTACTATCACCCATTATCAAGACAGGAGCTGGAATTTTCAGTTATCCGAGTTGGGACATTAATAGCCGATTCAATTGTCTACGTCAGTAGATTCCAATAGTAGGTCGATATTTAAATCTCCAAAAACAACGCAGTTTTTGCAATTTATATTCGAAAGTAAATTATCAAATTCCTCTAGAAATGCTTCCTTTGTGATAAAATTAAACCTATAGACACATGAAAAGTTAAATTTTTCATTTTCTATCTTACACTCCGCTTTTAAAATGTCACAACTCTTCAAATTTAGGTTCATAGTATTACATACCAGATTATTATAAACAAACACCGCCACACAGCCTGAAGCATAAGAATTATTACAACAAGTGTAAAATGTGTACCCAGGAATATCAAACAAGTCCTTTTCATTCTCATATATCCAAATTTCTCTCAAAAAAATTAAATGCGGCTTATTGACCAACGAATTTAAATTACAAACAAATATATCAAAATTTTTTCCCAGACTTCTAATATTTTGATGTACTACATAAAAACAGTTTGAGTCCAAAAGAGGGAAAGTCATCTGATGAATCAATTTGGTGCTGCATAATATTGAAACTAGAATAAAAACAACATCAAGCACTAAAGTAGTGCAAGATAATTGAACGAATTAACAGAATGACTTTACCACCCTCAACCTTTTTTACCAAGATTCGATTTTTTCCAAACCAAAAGAACTTTTTGTGCTTGCATATTATTTTACACTGTGAAAAGAGAGCTCTAGTAAACTTAGTTAAAGCATCATTTATGTATATCTTCTTTTTGCTACTGTTGCTGTCACCTTCCGCGTCACCGTATCTCACTAGTTTATTCTTATTCTTCCGTTTCTGACTCATAATGTTCTGTTTTGTTGCATAGTTGGTAAACTTCACACAAATTAAGCTCTGTGCCGTATTATTTTCATTTGAATTTTTGTTGATCTTTTTCACAAAGCCTCTCTCGATGCCGGAGTCACGAACATCAACCGACAATGCTGTACTGAAAAGTCGTTTCGCACTATCGACAACATTAGACTTTGTTTGTGTACCGATTCAAACATACAAACTGCCTGCAGCAAAAAGAAGCATTTGTGCAAAATTTCAGCTTCATAGCTTTTAAATTGGCCGAGTAAAACGCGTCCCAACAGACGGAGAAACGGACATCGCCCAATCGACTCCCCAAGTCATGCTGATTTGGTTATAATATAATAAAATAATTCTTTGTTGCCCTCAATTCAATATACATAAAACATAATATTCATGAATAATTTAATTTATTTCCACTGGTATGTTATTAAATATTTTCGGTTCTGAAAAAAATGCATGATTCGATGCAGCTGTAATAGACAATTTAGGTTAGTGCCGAATCCTTCTAGCTCTATTTCGGGTAAAATGTGGTGTTTCATTGATGTATGGAAATTCGTTAAAATGAGAATGGGCAAATTTTGAATGGTTAAAACGTTAAAATCGGTGTAAATTGCGATAGTCGGGTACCGTAAAGGTTTTCTCAATCATATTTATACCCTTCGCTTACTAAGCGAAAAGGGTATATTAACTTTGTCATGAAGTTTGTAACGCATTGAAGGAAGTATCTCCGACCATACAAAATATGTATATATATGATCAGCGTGACGAGCTGAGTTGATTGGACGATGTCCGTCTGTCCGTCCGTCTGTCTGTCTGTCTGTCTGTTGCGACGCGTTTTGCTCAGCCAGTTTAAAAGCTATGGAGCTGAAATTTTGCATACATGCTTCTTTTTATTGCAGGCAGTTTGTATGTTTGAATCGGTAAAATCCGACAAGGGGGTTGTGGTGTGGGGCTGCCATACAAACCTACTCCCCAAAATTATGTTCTTCTTACAAAAACTTTTTTATTTATGCACCAATTTCAATCAAATTTTGCACAAATGTGTTTTCATTGCTGACACACAACATATGTCAAAATCGACCAAATCGGACAATGGGATCGTGGGGCTGCCATACAAACATAGTCCCCCAAATTAGGCTCTTCTAAGAAAAACTTTTTTATTTTCTCATCGATTGCAATCAAATTTCGTGCAAATGTGTTTCTAGTGATACCACAAAACATATGTAAAAATGGACCAAATCGGACCATGGGGTCATGGGGCTGTCATACAAACCTAGCTCCCCAAATTAAGTTCTTCTAAGAAATTTTTTTTTATTTATACACCAATTTCAACTAAACTTCACTCAAATGTGTTTCTATTGATGACACAAAACATATATATGAATAGATGGAGTCGGACCATGTGGTCATGGGGCTACCATACAAACCTATCCCCCCAAATCAAATTTTTCTAAGAAAAACGTTTTTATTTGCTCACAAATTTCAACCAACTTCATGGAAATGTATTTTTATTGATGTTACAAAACATATGCGAAAATGAATGAAATCGGACCATTGGGGTCATGGGGCTGCCATATAAACCCAACCCCCAAATTAGGTTCTTTGAAGAAAACTTTTTTATTTGTCCACCAATTTCAACCAAATCTCATAAAAATATGTGTTAATTGATGCCACAAACATACGTACAAATTGAAGGAAAAGCCATGCGTTCATAGGGCTGCCGTACAACCCCCCCCCCCCCCCCCCCACACACACACACTTCGTCTTTGGTCATTCTAAGAAACCCACGTCCACCGCTTCCCCCAATAAATCTTCGCCACGACACTTATGTGAAAATTCAAGGAAAGCATGGAAGCGGGGAGAATTGAACACAAGTCATAGGAACGCCCGAAAAAACTTTTAGCCCGGGGGGAGCGAAGGGTATCCAAATTTCGGCCGCGCCCGAAATTAGCCTCGGTCTCGTTTTATTATGCGTTTGTGCAATATAACTAATAGTCTAAGAAAAATGGCATATTTGGTCGGCAAAAATCCTACATCAGATTTTTTTTTGGATTATGGTTGGGAATGGTCCCCAGATTATGGCATTAAAAGTCCCAACCGATTAGGGGTCCGCAATCTTAAAAAAAGGGGAAAGGGGGGCATTTTTTCGGTTTTTTGCGATTATTTCAAAAACTGTAAGAGATACAGAAGAATGGTCTGAGAACGAAAAAAACTACATAAAATTATCTTTGCAATCATATAACACATTAGAGTTTAATTAAATATTTCGGCGTTAGACTAGAACATAAATTAGAATATTTTCATTTTAGCCATTTTTTAAAAGCTCCATAACTTTTGAAAGAATGCTAGTTTAGCCGTAAAATTTTGTATAAGTATTCACAATAATTTCAAGATCATTTTAAGGTAAACATTGAGTCGCTCCGGTCAAGAACCTCCATTTCAATTTGTCAAAATGGCATGTCCATAACTCCCCCAAAATTAGAGCAGAGTGCTAAATTTTGGTTTGTTGCGATTGGAGGTCATAGTCACCCCACCCACCAAAAATCAGCTCATTCGGATAAAAACTAAGGGTACCTCCCATACAAAGTGACCCAAGACAACTTTGTTCTACAGTTTATAAAATGAGTAGTACGTAGAACAAACTCCTGATGGGTCACTTTGTATGGGAGATACCCTTAATTTTTATCCGAATGAGCTGATTTTTGGTGGGCGGGGTCACTATGACCTCCGATCCCAACAAACCAAAATTTAGCACTCTGCTTCAATTTTGGGGGAGTTATGGATGTGCCGTTTTGAAAAATTTAAATGGGGGGATAATGGGGGGGGATCGTTGACCGGAGCGACTCAATGTTTACCTTAAAATAATTTTTAACTTATTGTGAATACTTATACAAAATTTTACGGCTGAACTAGTTATGTTATGGAGCTTTTAAGAAAGGTCTAAAATGAAAATATTCTAATTTATTTTGTTAGGCTAGCGCCGAAATATTTACTTAAACTCTAATGTGTTTTATATCATTGGAAAGGTAATTTTATGCAGTTTTTTCGTCCTCAGACCATTTTTGTTTATCTCTTGCCGTTTTTGAAATAATCGCAAAAAAAACTAAAAAATGTTCCCCTTTTTTTAAGGTTGCGGACCCTCGATCGGGTGGGACTTTCTATGCCATCATCTCGGGACCATCCCTAACCATAATCAAAAAAAAATTTCCGATGTACGATTTTTGCCGTTCGATGGCCATATTTTGGTCCAATTTTCTTAGACTTTAAAGGCTTTAGAATAGAAGGCGCTAACCCTCATATGATTCCGTATTCAATAATGGACTGGACTAATGCTATTTATACCATCTTTAACCGTTCTATTGATATAATTGGTCGCAATTCAACAAACTTATAAATGATTCTTCTTAGACGGCTGCCAGAAGTAGGCTATATGTGCATTCCAGCGTAAGTGTCGATCTATTTCCACTCCCAAATATTTAATATGGCTCACAATGATTAGCAGAGGACAATTATTGCACAATTGCAACTATGTGCACGCACTTGTAAACTATCCTGTGGAGCCCCAGCAATTGTTAAGGAAAATGGAATAGCTACCGTTTTTTAACGTTTATTCGTAGCATGTTTTTATTCAACCACTTTATTATATGATTTAAACCTTCGTTTGCATAGCTAAACGTTGCTTTCCAGTTTTCTCCATGGTAAAGAACAACAATATTCATGACAAAGTTACATAATATACCCTTTCACTCTATGAGCCAAGGGTATAAAAATCCTTATCCCAATTGAAAAAATTCATTTATGAGATGTTGTTGATGTTATTGAGTGTATGAATAGGATCGGCTTCGTAGGGTCGGCTAATGCAATTGGCGTGGTTGGACATTTATGAAATTTTAGACTTGTAAGTAATGTTCCTTGTGTTTCGCTGCCTTTTGATCTTCATCACATACGACACCCATTCACTGCTAGTGTGCCATATGGCATCGTTTTCAAGTATCCTGTTAAATGGCCTCTAAATATTGAGTACGAATGCATTCTGTTGAAAATTCCACTTATATCTACAGTAGACAAGTTTAACTTTAATGTCTAACATAAATTGTGCCAGTATTCCTATAGGAGCCAGAGCTAGCGGATCGTAAAAGTGAACCCGAAGGAGGATTCGCACCACTGAAGCCAGTGGGCTTTATCTTGCTTATTACGGGATATATATGGAATTTTTTATAAACAGAAATATTGATCACGAGATAATGATTTGCAATCCTTCTAATCGAGCGATGTATTCCCTTTGCTCTCTAAATCCTCAGGCTACAAAGTTTGGTGTTTAAATACACCTGAGGGTTATTTAGTGTAATTTGATGTCTATCAAAGAATTAATCCAAGAATTCATCCTGATCTGCAAAGGAATTTGGAAAAATGCATTGCCCCCCTACTTCAGATGATACACGAGTTTCCTGATAATATTATTATTGTAATTAAATCGACAATTGCAATTATTTTGACAATATTTAAGTCGATCGCGGATCAAGAATTTAGGTAAATGCACTACAAAGTGGATGGACAATATGTGTAGCATCTTCGCTTTATCGAACCGAGCTTATTACTGATGCCAGTCGTTTTTGTCGAACTAAAAAGGAACGTATTCCAGTCAATCATCCAAATGTTGTTAAAAACTACAACTTTGCATTAATAGCGATTTATTTTAAAATAACACACAAAATTATAAAGAAACAATAATAAATATCGGCAAATATTATACAGTAGAGCCCCGATATTCCGGAATGCATGGGACCGGACCCTATCCGGATTTTCGAATTGTCCGAATGTTCGAAATGCACTAAATGGTACTATGGTGAAGGATATTTTTACTGAAATCATTAAAAAATAACTATTTTAGCGTTAGTTAATAATTCTATTTTCTAAATATGCCTTCCTTTAAGTGTAAGGAGAAAAATGCGTTTCAGCAATCTATAGAAAATTACAAATTTCTTGAAAAATCCATCAAAATTTCCCTTTAATCCGAGTCCGGATTATCGTGATTCCGGATTTTCGAGGTTCGGATTATCGGGGTCCTACTGTAATAAAAACATGGAAAATATTTTCGTTAACTTTTCAAAACATCATGTAATAATATCATGTATCATGTAATAATATACTTCAGCCAATTTATGTTAAAGCAAAAAAAACTTTGTCTTCCTATAATATTTCCAAATGATGACTTCACAAGTTTCTATAACTTGAACCTGCGCTGATGCCATATGGCATCAATTAAATACAGCTAAACTGCTAAACTAAAAAGCAGATTAAAAAACCGACAGCAGATTCGTGCTCAGGAGGCCTTATTTACTATATCTATGAAGTTTCAAACGAAAATTCGAAAAAAAGATCTCCCTCAGGTAATGGGTTAAGTGCCTCGATGAAGGAATGAAGATGCCAAGTAAATTTAACCTTTCAGTACAATTGAGGGTGTGTAGTTCAACAATGATTGGTGTTAAAGTTTTAAGCATTTAAAATTTCATTATATTTTCCTTTTTAGGGTTTTTTAGAAATTTTTTTTTTCAAAAAACCCTTATGAAATCGATTTTGTCTGTCCGTCCGTCTGTCCGTCTGACCGTCTGTCCGTCTGTCCGTCCGTCTGTTCACTAAATAACTCGCGAACGGCTGAACCGATTGTCATGAAATTTGGTAGGAATGTGTAGAATGGTTATAGTCTTTGGCACATATACCTTAAAAGTTGGTAGGAAAAAGATAACAGGGTGTCCCGAACGTTTGAAAAAAGTCGACTTTTTTAGTTTTTATCGGAGATTGACATATGGGTGTATAAATCAAAGAACTAAACGAGTACATCTCACATCAGTTAAAATTTTCCAGTTTCGAGTAACGGTAAAAAAGTTATTGGCGTTCAAAGTTAAACTTCCTTTTCGACCTCCGTTTTTCTAAACCGTTATAAGGATCGATATGAAACTTTGCACAAAGATTGGTCAGTATGGCTTTATATACGTTAAATATTAAGACTGTTGACTTTTGCTAAGGAAAAGTAAATAACAGTAAATTTGTAAAATTTGATTTTGATCGTGTGTAGCCCTTTTTAGGTTTCCAAATATGAAAATTCTGCTAGGGATTTTTAGAAAATTACATAGGGAATATGTCTACGAATTTTCATTCGAATATCTGTATTCAAACCGGAAATATAGCCAAGTTAGTATTTAGTAAGGGCCTTTCACAATGCAAGGGAAGCCTCTTAAGCATTTCTTCAATGCATATCTTTTAACTTGATGAAACAATGAACATGAAATTTGGTGGATATGCATAGAATGGTAATAGTGTTTGCCACAAATATTTTTGAAGTTTGTAGGGCCAAGTTAACAGGGTGTCCCTGAATAGCTGCAAAAGTATACTTGTTCAATACTCATAGGAAAGCTTGCATGGGCTCCTATGTCAGGGGACACAATGGAATCATTTCATTTAAGTCGCTTTTCCTAGATTAAAAAAAGATTAACAGTAGTTTTACATCCAATAATTCAGTTCATATATAAAGCCAAGCCGGCCTTACGTTTGCCTGAGTTTATTTTTGCTCAAAGGCCATCAGAAATCTTAAATCGAAAAATGCCTGTAGATTTGCATTGGAGTACCTACTTTTATACAAACTGGGTAAATAGTAAATCTATTTTTGGATTGGTCTAATTAAAGGTGGAACAGAATGAAAGGCGCTAGCCTTTCATTCTGGAACGCATTTATTTAGACCAATCCAAAAATAGATTTACAGGAAGCATTCCATTAATGCTGTGTACAATTCTTATCTATTGCTTATAAAATATATGTACAAAAAATATTCACTATACATCAAAATTCTAAAAAAACCCTCGTATTGCGGGCGCAGCCCTCTGTACGCCGGTATTTTTTTTTTGTAGTATGGAATTCGTTTCTTCTATTTGGCCTAAATATTTTATGATTTTAGTAATAATATTCCATCGAGCAAATCTGATCTTGGTTCACTCAACAGTTAATGGGTCTGCATTAGTTCAACTTTCGAAATACGTTTTGCAAAGCTCAGTTAATCAGTAGGTTAGAGTTTTATTTTACTGTTTACTTGTTGGATTTCTCGTTGTTTGATGATATCCCAAAACATAATTCAGACAAAAAAAAGTCAGTATCTCTCACGAAGATCAGCTAGATAATCATAAGCAATACAATTTTTGTTAATAGGCATCCGTTTTTTAATTTTTTACTTACAGTTCGTTTTCATATTGCTCATCTTTATGAAGTTCAAAATAAGCATAAAATTGCAAAAGAGGCATATGAACAGCTTCTGGCAGAAAAACAGCTGACACCAACATTGAAAGCTGATATTTATCGACAATTAGGTGAGAAAATGGTATTCCTTTTATTCTTGCTTTATTTATTAAATTAATTCAGGTTGGATGTACCACTGTGTTGAATCCTTGGGAGAAAAGCGTTTCCGAGAATCATATGCAATTCAATGTTTACAAAAGTCAATTGAAGCCGACCCGAAATCCGGACAATCATTATACTTGCTTGGCAGATGTTTTGCTGGTATTAATAAGGTTCATGATGCATTTATAGCCTATAGAAACTCCGTCGAGGAAAGTGAGGGGAATGCTGATACTTGGTGCTCAATAGGGTATGTATATCGATTTTGATGTCGATTTCCACCTTTTTAATCGTTTTGCATTGCTTTAATATTTTTGCAGAGTCTTGTATCAACAGCAAAACCAGCCTACCGATGCATTACAGGCATATATCTGTGCCGTACAGTTAGACAAAAGTCATCGAGCTGCATGGACGAACCTGGGAATTTTGTACGAAAGCTGCAATCAACCCAAAGATGCATTTGCATGTTATCTTAATGCTAATAGGCATCTAAATCGGGTAAGTTTTTTATATTTTTTAGTAAAATAGAAGAGAATATTTATTAATATAAATTTCAGACACCATCACAAGTTCAACACACAAATGTGTCATCATCGACAGGTGTAAATTCCGTTTCTGGGACTGTTTTTAAAGCTGGCAGTAGTGCGAATAATTCATACCCTGGTTCTAGTGTTTCTACCGGTACGAACTCTGCAGCTGGTTTGAATTGTACTACTGCCGTGTTACCTGTTTCACCAACAGTTGGAATTAAAAATATATTGAAGGAATCGACAGTTACAATAAGCGGTTCCAAGCCTCAGAGTTTATCTCAGAGAATCAAATTTCTTTACTCACAATTAGCACACGCTCCTATGCCGAGTATCACTTCAAAAAGGCGCCAGTTGTTCTCAATCGAAGAGGCCTGGAATTTACCTATATCAGCTGAAATGAGCTCAAGACAACAACAAAATGTACAGGCTAATCCACAGAGAAATTTGCCCAAAAGTAATTACACTCAGGTAAGTGTATTAAATATAATAGGTGGTATGAAAAAAAACATGCTGCGGCACGTGCTGGTAGCTGCTCTGTACGGGAGTGATAGGATCTTGCTGGCTTGTTGTCCAGATAACTAACAACATTAAATTATGTACTACTAGGGGGCGAAGTAGTACATAATTATATTAAATTGTCCGGAACGGCCGTTGAGTACGTTATGTGGTGATGCTAGAAATTTGAAAGTTACAATTGATTTAAAATAAATAACAGGCGCGACAATCCAACATTGGACTAAGGCCGCAGGTTGTGTTAGTGACATCCTATTTCCCAGATCTTATCTGCTTTTTTTTGTTGAGGTAATGACATCAGCATCACGCTCAGCAGTGTTATTTATTTATTTGACATCTGAGTGAGATCATAGTCCGTCACAAGCTCGTGAGTTCGAAAAACACTATGAGATTCAAACTCATGACCCTGTGCACCGAAGGTGCGCGCACTAACCGCTAGACCAGCCAGACTACGATCACGATCACAATTAATTTTATGCAAATAAATAAAAAACTATTTACGTTACGAAGTTTCTCGTATCTTCCTGGATTCACCGCTGCAAACTTTGAAGAAATTTTAAAATTGGCTTTTCATCGAAAATTCAAATAATAAAATCGTATACAATTTTAAAATTTGTTTAAATTTTTAATTATTAGACACCACTATGAATGCTAAGTCGTATCAAGGTGTTTTAGAAAAGGCTTTCGCGACATTCGAAAGTCTCTTTGGATCATTGCCGTGGACTTTCCAACCAGACAATGAACCAATACACACTGCCCGTGCCGTAAAGTCGTTTATCGAGTCCAAAAATGTTACTCTGTTGAACTCGCCGGATCTAAACATAATAGAAAATGTTTGGGGATGGCTGGTCTGGTCAGAAAAGTTTATGAGTCTGGTAAACAGTTTTCAAAAAAGACTGAAATAATTGAAGCCATTCAGCAATCATGAGCTACAATATCCCTTGCTTACATCAAAATTTTGTACGATCCTTTGCCTAATAGGATCTAGGAGGTTATTTCAAACGGGGGAGGCTCAACCCATCACTAAAATTGCTGATTTTAATTCAAATTGATCTCAACTTGTATTCTGAACAAAAATAAGTTATCCTCACTGCATAAAAAGTTAATTAAAACAAGTTTTAAAAAAGTGTGCTATTCAAGTGAAACAGAATTTATGTGTTTTTTCATTGGTGTTTTACAGTTTTTTTCTTTCTAAGATTACATGTTGGAAAAATTCGAATTCTTTTTATTTCAAATTAAAGCTAATTAATCAAATGACAAATAAAAAATACAAAATATCTGTTGTCTTCATTTTTTTTTAAGATATTGAGAAAATAAATTTAATGTATAGAGTGTGCTATTCAAGTGAAACGCAGTGTATGTACCTTTATTTTATAGTAAAGTGTCGGATAATTGTATGTGGAAATGTATCTACACTCGGCCGCAAAACTATCGACTCAACCTAAAAGCGCGTGTATTTGTACGTGTGTAATGTCCGTTCAATATGGAGTTTATTTAATAACTGATTTTGTAGCGTTATAATAAGTACATAGTTTACACTAATACATTCAAGTTATATAATTAAAATAGTGTATGTATGAGTTTGACATTATTTACATAGTATATGCATATCATCTCTCGCCCACTTGTTTTATTCGCCAGAACCGTAGCGCTGCGGTGGCTTCCTAATGCGCGTAGAACGACGCAAGGCTTCGTCGCCTGGTGGAGCACCCTGTATTGATGTAGGATTGGAATCCATTCTTGGTGCATCAGACATCGCTCTAGCCTCCAATTGCTGTTTCTCGCTGTTGTCCTGACCTGTTGGATGAAGTACACTGTTTGTTAGTGGAATCGACAAGTTGTTACCTTGATGTTGCTCATTGTTATATGGGATCTGAACTGAATCACCCACTTTACGAAGTTGATCTACATGTCGTTTCCAAGTTCGTTGATCATCCAGAAGAATATTGTAGTGTAGGTCGCCTAGCTGATCGATTAATCGACCGAATTGCCATTTGTTTTTCCCAAAATAGTCACGAGCTGCTACTCTCTCTCTCCGGTAGTGTAAGATGTTGTTGGTTGATCTTGTTCGAAAAATCCTTTTTCGTTTTGTGGTAACATCAGTTCCAAACGTGATGCTATCTGTCGCCCAAGCATTAACATGGATGGTGAGTTGCCGGTTGCTGGATGTATAGCTCTCCGATATGCCATTAGTATCTTTGGAAGATGTAATGCTATGTCAGTGCCGGAGCATTTTAGTGCCAATAATTTGTTTTTAAACGTTTGAATAAACCTTTCTGCCTGACCGTTGGTGGCGGGATGATACGGTGCGCCCTGTTTATGCAATATTCCGTTACTTCTCAGAAAGTTTTGAAATTGTTCCGCCATAAATTGTGTTCCATGATCGCTGACTAGTATATTCGGAATGCCAAAATTAGCGAATATTTCTCTGCACTTTTCAATGGTTGTTTGAGTTGTCATGTTTGGTACTATATGTACTTCTGGCCACTTGCTATAAGCGTCGATCATTACAAAGAAATACTTGCCCAAAAATGGTCCAGCGTAGTCAACATGAACTCTCTCAAACGGACGCTTTGCCAATTTCCAAGTTTGAGTCGATGATTTCTTCGGATTAGGACGCGTCATCTGACATGAGCTACAGTTAAATATCATATCCTCGATATCTTTATCCATTAGATGCCACCATAGATATGCTCTTGCTAAAGTTTTCATCTTAGTCATAGTACAGTAATCGGGTATATTTTACTTAAAAAATACGTAATGGCTGAAATTTGGTGGAGATGTTAAGCAACGTGCCCTAAGTCTAAATCTGAGTTTTCGTATTTGTGGGAGTGGGGGAAGTTATTGTAATTTGCCTACTTATAGGGGAATTTTGCGTTTTTCCTTAATATCATTCTTACTGTTGTTCCTACAGTAGAGTGATGTGTAGAAGTTTTGTTTCTAGTCAAATTGTCTATTCAACGGTACCTAGATCAATATCGTAGGCCAAATAGTTCTGTTATAGTGACCGGTTAAAGGGCAAACTGGCACTAATAATGGGAATATTTTGCTTAAGTGAAACATGTAACGACTGAATTTTGGTGGAGATGTTAAGGGATACGTCCTAAAGCTGTATCTGGGTTTTCGTATTTATGGGAGGCGATTGTTATAGTAAATTGCCTACTTATAGGTTAAATTTGCGTTTTTGATTAATATCATTCTTATTGTTGACCCTTAAGTGAAATGGTAGATGTTTTCCTTCTAATCAAATAATCTATTCACCGGTACCTTATTCAATACCATAGGTCAAGTAAACCCGTTGTAGTTACCAGTCAAGGATCAAAACAGTACAATAAATGGATATTTTCTTTAAAAAAAAACGTGATGGCTCAAATTTGATGTATGTTAAGAGGCGAATCTGTTGTCTAAAACTGAGTTTTCGTATTAGTGGGGATGGAGAAAGTTGGGGTAAATTGCCTATTTAAATGCGTATTTAGTGATTGCTAAAAACTTCGCTATATCAAGTTGTATAAATGTGTGTTCTTGCTGATTGAATTATTATCTCTTAAACGAGACCAAAATCAAGCTAGGCCGATTAGCGCAGTCGCAGGGATCGTTCCAAAAAAAAATAATTTCTTCACATAGTCACTGGACTACCTCAATTTTGGTTTCTTAGATTGATTTTCTTCCTCTCTTCCGGATTCTTTATTGTGACCAGCTTCGTATCCTTCTGGGTTCGATGAAAAAAGCCCATCGTTATGGAGGAAGTCGTCGTTTTCCGTAAGAGTAGAAAAGTCAGTTATATTGCTACACGCGTTTCCACAACAAACCATTCAAATTGGAGAGCACTTTAATCCGGCTTTCCGACACTCCCATACTTTTCCACAACTAGTTTTACAGGCACACGAAATAACTCTTCTCAAGCAAAAAAGCAAATTTAGCCTATAAGTAGGCAATTTACTATAACTACCCCCCTGATATATACGCAACTTCAGATATAAATTTATAACGCATCCCTTAACGACTCCACCGAATTTCAGCCATTATTATTGTTTTATTTATGCAAAATATTCCCATTATTGGTACTATTTTGACCTTTAACTGGTCACTATAACGGAACTATTTGACCGATGAAATTAATGTAGGTACCGTAGGATAGATAATTTGATTAGAAACAAAACTCCTATGCATCACTTTACTGTAAGGTCAACGGTAAGAATGATATGAACGAAAAATGCAAAATTCGCCAATAAGTAGGCAATATACTCAAACTTCCCCCACCCCCACGAATACGAAAACTCAGTTTTAGATAAAAGACATGTCCCCTAACATCTCCAGCAAATTTCAGCCATTACGTATTTTTTTTAAGTAAACGGCCGTTTTGTGTCTTTAAATACTGTACTATCATGCCAAAATGCGCAGTGTGTAGCTCGCCGAGGACTTTTTTACGAAGCGGTTTGGGAATGTACACGCGAATACCACGCATTATACAGCCATTATGTAGACTGAATTCAATTAACGGAACCCCAAATCGGTCTTTCGATGCCACTTCTCGACCAACTTTGAGACTATTCATCAATATTCTAATTTCTTCGTCCTTTTTCGTAGCCTCTCTTAAATCTGCAGCAGTTACTGGTAAATTTTCTATAACCTCTTCATCAATGATGTCCACTTCTTCAATGAACTCGTATTCTTTCCTGTCTGGCAGTCTTGACAACGCATCGGCATTTGCATTCTCCTTCGATCTTTTATATCGTATGCAATAATCAAAATGCTCCAAGTAGATTGCATAGTGTTGCATCCGAGTCGCGGATAAGGTTGTTAGACTTTTATCCGGGGAAAATATTTGTGCAATTGCTTTATTATCCGTGACTAAGGTGAATTTACTTCCGTACAAATATTGGTAAAACTTACGGACGCCAAAAATTACTGCATATGCTTCTTTATCGACCTGGCTATAGCGTTGTTGCACTTTGCTTAGTGTTTGAGATGCAAATTGTAATGGTCTTTCCGTACCGTCCGGATATTCGTGGCTAAGAACGGCACCAACCCCGACTGGACTGGCATCAACCGCCAACACAAGTGGTACCTTTGGATCATCAGTGTGTCAAGACTGTATTCGTTTGCATCTGCCTTTTTACTTCATGAAACGCCTGCTGACACTGCTTATTGAACTTAAATTCAATGCCTTCTTGCAGTAACTGATTCAACGGATATACAATATCGCTCAAATTATTTACGAACCTGCCATAATAGTTGATTAATCCTAGGAAAGCGCGTACTTCTTCCTTACTGTTTGGAATTTTCATGTTTTGGATTGCGTCCACTTTGCTCGGCAGCCGATGAATCCCTTTACTGTCGACTAGGTAACCACAGTATTCAATCGAATCCTTCATGATTTCGCATTTGCTCCAATTGACGCGCATGTTATATTTCTCTAGTCGACGAAATACTTCATCAAGCCGTTGAATG
The DNA here is from genome assembly GCA_949715475.1 of Microchrysa polita. NCBI lineage: Eukaryota > Metazoa > Arthropoda > Insecta > Diptera > Stratiomyidae > Microchrysa > Microchrysa polita. Next base: position 78,792,452 of record OX454415.1, read on the forward strand.
TGTGAGGTGTCGTCACCTGCTGTGACTTTTATGTCGTCCAAAAAGACGGATACTCCCGGAATGTCGCCAAACACCTGTTCCATTAATCGCTGCCACTTCGCTGGAGCACTAGCTACTCCAAACATTAAACGAGTAGGTTGAAATAGACCTTTGTGTGTATTAAGTGTTAGTAGATGTCTGTCCGCTGGGTCGACTTCTAACTGGAGATAAGCTTTGGACAGGTCTATTTTCGAAAATTTGTCACCGCCGGACACCTTACTAAACAACTCGTCGATCGTTGGAATGGGGTGTTGATCTTTCCTGGTGTCGTTTTATCGTAAAGAATGTTGTATGTTGTAGCACCCAAATAATGCAATAGAATTTTCGGCTTTTTCTCAGCTTCGCAGCCGTAGATCTCCATCGCCGTTTCCAATATTTTCACCCATCTCGCGAACGTTATGACATGCGGATCGAAGGCATCAAAATTAAACGAAGTACTCATTTCCAAATATTTCGCGACCGATAATAAAAAAAAAATACTTGAAAATACTTTTTACTGCGTTTGTACTGTAGAAAACGCGCGAAATTTTCGTTTTTTTTTCTCTCGTCGCCAAGTGTTATGTCCGTTCAATATGGAGTTTATTTAATAACTGATTTTGTAGCTAATACATTCAAGTTATATAATTCAAATAGTGTATGTATGAGTTTGACATTATTTACATAGTATATGCATATCAACGTGTTTTTCGAAAAGTATAGCAGTTATCCATAAAAATCGTATGTCATTAAAAAGCTTAAGGCCTCAACTTTACGTTGGTACCATTTTAACCAATATTTGGTGAGCACTTTTAAAATTGATGCGCTTTGAGCGAAATCGTAGCGAAAATGAGCAAATATGAAAATGGTTTTTGGTTATGTTTTTTGCAAATAAAACAAAAACTGTTGGAAAATAAGTTATGTATTTATTATTTTAGTATTTGGTATTGCCTCCTCTTGCTCCAATGACAGCTTCCAGTCGATTCTGCATTGATCTGATCAAGTTACTGATGGTATCTTGAGGAATACCGTTCCACTCCTCTAATAGGGCTGCCTTCAATTCTTCAGTGGACGAAGGGAGTGGATTTCTGGCTCGGACTCTTCTATTGAGTTCGTCCCATAAGTGTTCAATGAGATTGATGTCGGGACTGCATGCAGGCCAGTTAAATGACGACATATTGGCTCCATTCAAGAACTGCCCAGTGAGGCGCGATGCATGACACCGGGCATTGTCGTGCATCAAAGTGAAGTTCTCACCAATAAATGCTGCATAGGGCACAACGTGGACACGGAGAATATCGGTAACGTATCGCTGGACTGTCAGCCCTCCTCCTGGGCCTCCTGCGGACACGAATACGAGATCCGTTTTTCCCTCCAAGTAAATTTCAGCCCACATCATACAGGTACCGCCGTCGTATGCAACCGTTTCAGTGAAACAGTACTGCGCAAATCGGTCAGTTGGACGCATGTAGACTCGACATCTTCTGTCACTGCCATGCAGACACATTCTCGACTCGTAAGTGAACAATACTGAGCTCCATTCCGTATCGCTACAAGTAAGATGATCTCGAGAAAATAAGAGGCGCGCTTGCCGGTGTCGTGCAGTCAATTTGGGGTCCCTGGCAGGCCGTCTTGGATTGATATTCGCTTCCCTTAATCGTCTCCTTACTGTCCAGACACTGACAGCTACTCCACTAACACGCCTCAGGCTCCGCTGGCGCAGCAACACCTGTGAAGAACCGATTTCGTAACGTACTTGTAACAATGAAACGGTCGTCTTTCTCTGAAGTGGATCGAGGGCGGCCCGTTCTTGGTCTCGAATTAAAGCTACCAGTCTCTCGAAATCTCCTGCTAACTCTCGAGACAGCAGACTGACTCATTCCAAGACGGCGAGCGACTGGTTCGCTGACTATGATTTTCCGACAATAGGGCTACAACTTGTGCCGCCTGATCTGGCGTCGTATCCATTGATGACAAAACAGTGATTGAAATTACTTCAGATGTAAGTTACCTAACTTTTCTGATGCAACTGATAATGAGAAACCGATTACGGGCGCTTTTATGGGGGTAGTTTACCTGATCTAACCTTTACCTGTAATTTCAATTTTTCTGGGTTTTTTGTTACAAGTGGCAATAATTTAAAAAGTTCGAAGCAAATATCGACAAAAAGGGTACTAACAGGTAGCTGAAGTTTCAAACTTTTAAACGACATACGACTTTTATAGATAACTATCATACTTTCCAAAAAACACGTACAAATACACGCGCTTTCAGGTTGAGTCGATAGTTTTGCGGCCGAGTGTATATACATTTTAAAAGAAGACCCAAAACTGGAGTCGTTCTCAACAAAAGTGTTTAAAAGAAGATAATTCCTAGATAAACGCATAAAATTCATTGGAATCCCTACATTGGTATAGCTTTATCGTTATGTTGTATCGAAAATAAAAAAGTTGGGGCATATCCTTTTTTTTTAAATCGACACTACATATTTTCAATCCTGTTGCAACACACATCGATCTGAATTCCAAGAAAATTCTTTTTGGTTTTTAAGTGTCTAAGCTCCTACGTTAAATGCAACATGTCCTAGACTGTCAGAAAAACAATGCCTTAGAAATTAATGGTTAAAGGTCGGTCCACACTTTTCAGTCACAGCCACAGTAATTTTCCATTCATATTGATAGTTTGTCAGCAATTTTCCATTCAAGTTGATAGTTTGTCAGTTAATTAATTAACTGACAAACTTTCTAAGTTCGAGGTATATCCCTCATTTCTCGGAATAATTTATGCTGTTGCTGCAAAGACAAAAAGCGCTACGACATTCTTGGCAAAGAAAATATAAAAAACATTTTTCCCTATCCAGGAGATGTACCGGACAAAGAAAAGAATCCCATAAATAAAATTTGAACCCTAAATTAGGGAGCGATCACCAAAACTAATTAAAATCAAATGTTAGCTAAACTTAAAAATATTCCTTACAAAATGACAATACAATAGTAAATTAAAGTTCAAATCATAAAAAAAAACAAATAGCGACCGTTTTCTAGTGGTTATTATCGAAAGTGGACTTGTACCATTTTCAAATAAATCATATGAGCAATTAGATTTTTCAGAAAACTTGCACTCATTATTTCGGCGTGTTATTCCACATAGATTGGTATTATATTTTAGTCATAGTTAGTGCATATTAGGATATATTTTAAAATGGCATTAACTCATTTTCGTAAAAAATGGGCTTGTACCACTTTCAAATAAAGTTTTGTATAAGTATTCACAACAAGTTTAAGATAATTTTAACGTAAACATTGAGTCGCTCCGGTCAAGGACCTCCATTATCCCCCCAATTAAATTTTTCAAAACGGCATATCCATAACTCCCCCCAAAATTGGAGCAGAGTGCTAAATTTTGCTTTGTTGCGATTGGAGGTCATAGTCACCCCACCCACCAAAAATCAGCTCATTCGGATAAAAACTAAGGGTATCTCCCATACAATGTGACCCATCAGGAGTTTGTTCTACGTACTACTCATTTTATAAACTGTAGAACAAAGTTGTCATGGGTCACTTTGTATCGGAGGTACCCTTAGTTTTTATCCAAATGAGCTGATTTTTGGTGGGTGGGGTGACTATGACCTTCAATCGCAACAAACCAAAATTTAGCACTCTGCTGCAATTTTGGGGGAGTTGTGGACATGCCGTTTTGACAAATTTAAATGGGGGGGGATAATGAGGGTCCTTGATCGGAGCGACTCAGCGTTTACGTTTAAATTATCTTTAACTTGTTGTTAATACTTGTACAAAATTTTACGGCTGAACTAACATTCTTTCAAAAGTTATGGAGCTTTTAAAAAAGGTCTAAAAGGAAAATATTCTAATTTATGTTCTATTCTAACGCCGAAATATTCAATTAAACTCTAATGTGTTATATATCATTGCAAAGATAATTTTATGTAGTTTTTTTCGTCCTCAGACCATACTTCTGTGTCTTACCGTTTTTGAAATAATCGCAAAAAAACGAAAAAATGCCCCTCTTCCCCCCCCCCCCCCCTTTTTTTTTAAAGGTTGCGGCACTTTTTTTTAGGGTGCAAAGCTCATATTCGGAATCAGCGCCCCATAATACATAAAGAAAGATTGAGAAAAAAACTTTACTTTTTACGTATTTTTTTCACGGATTGGTACTAAATCGACACGATATTACTGAACTATATATATATTGTGTTAGCTGAATCGTCTATCCGGACGGGACGCAAATCGAGCGAAGTATTCGATCGCAAGAGGCTCTGCAGCTCGTCATCGACTAATTAGGCTTCGGTCAGTTCTTTTGCATCAATGAGGCCAGGAATATCAATAGATTCCACGCGAGATAGCATGTCATTTCCTTTCCAGCTAAGTGTTGGATGTTCAACAATAGACGACAGGCTTGTGATCAGTTCGGATCACAAAGTTTCTTCCTTCGAGGAGATGCCTGACTTGCTTAATTGATAAATATACTGCCAACAGTTCTCGGCTGTATGTGCTGTATCGACGCTCTGCGGGCCGAAACTTTTGAGAGTGGAAACTTATCGGCCGCCACTGGTTGTCCGTTAGTTGCTCGAGGACGGCACCGATTCCAGCATCGGAGGCATCAGTGGTCAAGCGTAAGGGTGCACCTTCTTTCGGATGTGTCAGCAATGTTGCTTCTGCTAGACCTCGTTTGCATTTTTCAAAAGCTTCAACCATCTCCGGAGTCCAATTGATTGGCCGTTTGTCATTCTTTTTGGATTCACCGAGGCTTTCGTGCAATGGAGCTTGTATCTCGGCTGCTGATTTCAAAAAACGCCGGTAGAAATTGACCAATCCCAAAAATCGACGAAGCTCGCAAATTGAGGTCGGCTTCTTCATGTTGCTTATTGCGTGGTCTTTGGATGGCAACGGTGTTACACCCCTGTTGGATACTTGGTGGCCAAGGTATTCGACGGAATCCCTTCCAAACTGACACTTTTCTTGGTTAATGGTGAGTCCAAACTGCTTCAGTCGCTCAAAAACAGCACGCAGGTGATGACGGTGTTCACTGGGATCTTTCGAGAACACTAGTATGTCGTCAATGTAACATTTTACAAAGTCCAAACCGTCAAGCACTCCATTCATAAATCGCTGGAATGTCTGCCCAGCGTTCCGCAGACCTAAAGTCATCCTCGGAAACTCGAAAAGTCCGAAAGGCGATGTAATTGCAGTTTTTTCGATGTCACTCTCGTTTACCGGGATCTGGTGATATGCTCGCTTGAGGTCCAGTGTGGTGAAGATTTTAGCTCCGTCAACCCATAGGGTGTCGTGTATATGTGGTACGGACAACCGATCGGGAACTGTAGAGGCGTTCAACCGCCTATAGTCACCGCACGGCCGCCATTCGCCTGCGTGTTTCTTAGGTGAAATGTGCAACGGACTCGCGTATTGGCTACTGGATGGTCGACAGACTCCTTCTTTTAACATTCTGTCAAATTCTTGATTGGCTATTCTGAGCTTGTCTGGTGGTAGTCGACGCGGGGGCTCTGCAACGGGAGGCCCTGTGGGCACAATGTGATGCACCGTGTTATGTTCAGGGTCCGTACTCCTCCTATATTTCCTATATTTCCCATATTTGCATCGCACCTCCTATATTCTCCTATATTTTGCCCCTATTCCTATATATTCCAATATTTTTCATTTGTCTCTCTAAAAAAGGCTAAAAATTTTAAAAATTCCAATATATGTGAAACATAAAACAATTTGAAAAGGAAATTGAAATGCTCCATAAAAAGAAATAAATGTGAAAAAATATACACATAATGACCAAAAAAATAAGTACAGTAAAATAATTTTTTTCTTAACCCCCTGTAGCCCAGCGGTTATTAAAGAAAATAAAAATCGTTTAATAATATTTTGTTACCTAATTGGAGAGGAATAAAATAATATAAACAGTAACAATTTAAAACAACGGCTCTCATTTCCCTTAAAAAAGTGAGACGACTAAAAAAGGCTGGACGAAATAATAAGTATATTTCAATTAATTTAATTCAAACTAGCTTTAGTTCCAACTTCATGCTCTAATTCGACGAGAGCTTACTGTCTTTCATTATTTCTCATCATATTGTCCATTTTTCTTCAGAGAAAAATCCGTTCTTGTTGACTTTCTGGAGATAATTTGGCGGCATGGTTCAAATGGTACCGTATACCAAGTAACTTCAAGAAAACCTTTATGATTCTGTCCTTATTTGGGCATACCTTTTTCCAATTCTTTAACTTAATTCTTTCTGATATTTCGAGTGAATTAAAGTTCGGTAAACGACTTCACCAAGTAAAAATTACACTCCTTGTTAATGAAGCTAATCGTTCACCAGCTTATGAGGTGTGGTTAATGTTATTATTCTGCTAGAATGGTCACCTAACTGGCATAGATTCTATAGCATAATGCGATATGATTCTTAACAGACATTTCTTATACTGGAATTGTCTCACTGTAATAGTTACTAGATGGATTTGAATGACAACAAACTCTAAAAAAAAACCATTGACCATAATATTTTGGCTCCGGTTGGAAAAAGTCCTTTAATGTAGCGTTGATCAAATTTATTTTTCTCTGAGACAAAGAATATTTCGATAGGAGTCTTTTATGATTCAAATTTATTACGATATCGGCACTAAAATAAAATATTCTGAATATTTCTTTGTTTTGTTTCGACCAAGGAGGACTATCTCTCTCCATAATTGATCGCACCTTCTATATTTTTTTCGATGGCGAAGGAAACTTCGAATCTATTCGCCAAAATTGCTTTACTTCTTGTAGTCTTCCATTGACTTTTCGGTGAGATGAAATATTTCCAATACTCCCGCGATTAGCATCAATAATGCCAAGGGAACTTTTTTCGCCATAGTGATAATGTGATTGTCAATTATCCTTGAGAGCCATATTATGGATTTTATCGTAGTTCCGACTGATTTTCTTTAGTTCTTAATGAATTATGAACTGAATGCACGATCAGCCGATTCCTTTCATGATTGAGCGAAAAGTTTGACAGAATAGTTTGATCGCAATTTCAGTTTTGGACCCCACTCGATTTTCTATAGGCCTGGTAAGCATTTTTAAGTATTTTTTGTTTTTAATTTGACGTTAGTTACACACCAAAAAATAACAAAACACAAATCCTGATAAAAAGTCAGAAACCGTTTGTGAAAAAAAGTTAAAAAACGCTGGCGTACTTATAATTTGGACCAAGCTCATTATCCACTTCAGAGTTTATTCCGGTCGGGACCAAGAAGATAGGGGAGAGCCATCTTCTTTTTCGGGTTCCCTGGCATTGTTGTATCCGAGTTCTTATAATTATAATTACTATCTATTTCGATACAATATAATAAATGCAATGAAAATCATGATTAAAATGGTACAAGAGGGGTGTACTTATTTTTTTGGCCATATATGTATGTGTGATGATATGTTACAAACAAAATATGTACCTCCTATATAACTCCTATATTTTCTCGTATATTCTCCTATATTCCTATATTTTTATTTTGTGTAATGCGTACGACCCCTGTAATGTTTTACTTCGGTTTGACGTTTCTCGTTCGAAGTAAGCTCTGCAAATTCGGATAACATATTACGGAAAATATTTTCTCGGGAAATGGCTAGAATGTTTGCATCTGTAGGGTGAAGTCTTGCGCGAATGTTTGTGTTTGTCGTCCCGTCGTCGATTTTCTTCCTTCGTACGTCCACTAGAATTCCGTGATGAGCCAAAAAGTCCGCTCCTATTATGGGCTTGCATACTTCCGCCACGTGGAAATCCCATGATAGCTCGCGGCCGAGCCCGAAATCGATGCGAAGTTCTCTGATGCCGTATGTTGTTATAGGTGATGCATTCGCCGCGTACAGTCGGAGCGGTGTAGGTTTGAATGGGCCGCGACAGATTGTTCGTGGTATCACTGATACTTCGGCTCCCGTGTCGACGAGGTACTTAATTTTGGTTTTTGTATCAGTGATATGCAAGCGGCTTGTGTATTCGCGACGGTCGCTTACCGCTTCCAACGACCGCCGGGCTCGTTTCCCGTACGCTGACTTCCTTCGCTTTGAGCATTTTTGAAGGTGCAGTTGCCTTCACATCTTCTTGCCGCCGAGCCAAAAGGTCGATGGTAGAAACATACCGTGTTGCTAATCCGCGGTCTTCTCATTTGTGCCGGTGTCTGATTTGAGTTGACGTATTTCGAAAGCGCGTCGATTACACCCTGCATCTCGTCCATTCTGTTGTGTACAGTTGTGAATACCGAGGAATTGTCGATTGCGTTTACGTAACCCTGGTTCGGGTTCACTGTGGCCAACCGGTCCGCCTGCTCGGCTAATTTGTCCAAATCCATCGTTTTGCTTAGGGCTAGCAACTCTTGTGACCTGGCTGGTAATTGCTGGATGAGTATTTGGCGGAGCATTTCATCAGGGCATTTGCCGTCGGACAAGAACCTCATTTTCGCGAGGACGAGTTTATCCTCTTTAATCTCCCCGCTGAGAAGCTTTCGAAGTTTTTCTTCGTGGCTGTCACCGAAAAGGGCTATCACTTTCGCTTTAATGGTCAAATACTTCTCATTTTGGGGAGGATTTCGCACGATTGTTGCTACGTATGGTAGGATGAACGAATCGAGGTTAGCAACGACGTGCCGGAACCGTGTGGTGTCACTTGTAATATTTGACACACCGAAAATGGCTTCAATTTGATCAAACCGCAATCCGGGGTTCTCCTTCCAAAAAGGTGGCAGCTTGACGGCGGAGACGGCCATAACTAAGTCGGATTTCGTTTCGAACCACGTGTCGGCTTCTGGCTGGTTTTGCGGTTGGGTCGGTTGGTTTTCATTTTCGTTGGACATGATACGATTTTCTTCCTTGTCGGGGTCACCAATTATGTAGGGACTGCTGTTGGTGAAATTGGTAAATAACAACACAATGATTTCGAATAATATCAAAGCACACGTTTATTCTACGACTGTTTACAGAACATGTTACAACGTGAATATAAATCTTTAAAACTGACAGCTAAATATATCTTCGTTCCGTATGGGGCGCTGTTCTCTTAAGGTGGAGAGCGTTCGTACTGCTGTGTTGACAGGAGCCGCTACAATAACAAAATAAAATAAAAATAATGTAACCAGAATTCGCTCAATTTTTCTCGGCGAAATGTACAGAGCGTAGTGTAGATGATATATACAGGGTGTCCGGAAACTGCCGCATAAACGCACCGGATTGTGATTCCTCATGTGATTTCCAGCAAAAAAGTTGTACGGAACATACCCCCTCAGCTTAACCCTTTGGCTGCCACAGGCATTTAAAGATTTTTGAAAAAATCATTTTCTTTCACGACTTAAAGCCTAATATCTCCAAAGCTAGACCAGAATAGTGAAATAAAATGATTACTACAGCCAACAAATTTACCTATAAAATAAAACTAACCACACTAAAATCGGATATGAGGTTTGGTTTTTACAGAGCTTCAAAGTCAAATTTGCGTGATTCGACCCAAAAACAATCTTTTTTTCCATCTCAATTTTCTCCAACTTCTGCCAAAGTGAGGGGCTTGTACGATCTTTTAAAAATCGGCGCATGGTCTTACGATCATATCTTTCTTACATCATTTTATTCTAGCCTTATTATTTCTAACAGTTTTAGTACCTAAGTGCAGAAAACTAAGGTTAATTTTGGCTCGATTTCGACATACTTTGAATAGATTTTACCAATTGCAGATCTTTAGGGGCAGTGTAAATTCATCATCAATGTGGCACGATAGCCCGACGTCGGGCCTTGGCCGCCTGAATCGTTGACCTCCAATTGTCGCGGTTACGTGACCTCGTCCTCCAGTTTCGGAAGCCCAGCAGCTGGTGGGCGTCTTCACCTACGGAGTTCTCCCAGCGAGCTCTCGGTCGTCCACGCAACCTCGCTCCGTCAATTCGTTGTGCGTTCATCATTTTCTTTGGCATGCGATTATCGTCCATCCGTTGTACATGCCCCGCCCATTGCAAACGTTGAAGCTTCACGATTTTCGATACTTCCAGCTCATCGTACAATTGATACAACTCATGGTTGTACCGGATGCGCCATTGGTCTCGCTCGCGAACGGCCCCGAAAATTCGCCGAAGGACCTTTCGTTCGAATCGGTCTAGCAAAATTTCGGAGGCTTGGGTGAGGGTCCATGTTTCGCAGCCATAACATAGCACGGGTCGGATGATCGTTTTGTACACGCGGAGCTTCGTGTTCCTGTGCGCAAGTTTCGAATTAATTATAGGGAGGACCGAGAAATATGTCTTATTGGCTAGTTGTATCCGTCGCTTAATTTCGTCGGTTTCGTTGGCGTCCTTTGATAAGTTACAACCCAGATAGTTGAAGTTGTCTACATACTCGATATTAAGGTCCCCCACTGTGATGCTTGAATTTGCTGGCGTCCTTGTTTTCGATTGCATCATGGCCTTTGTTTTGCTTTCGTTGATATGTAGTCCAACTTCCTTTGCGGCGTTATTGAGGTTATGCAGAAGGCTTTCTGCATCACCCAACCTTCGAGACATGATGTTGATATCGTCGGCGTACGCTACTAATTGAGTCGACTTGATGAGTAGCGTTCCGCTGCTGTCCATATTCATGGCTCGAATTACATACTCCAAAGCAAGGTTGAAGAGCGTCGGCGCCAGCCCGTCGCCCTGCTTGAGTCCAGTACGAGTTTCAAATAGGTCAGTGAGTCGATTCTGCACTCTGACCTGCGAGACGGTATTAGTCATCGTCATCCTTGTGAGTCGCACTAACTTTGCCGGTATACCAAAATTCAGCATAATGTTGTACAGTACACTTCGATCGATACTGTCGTATGCCTGCTTGAAGTCGACAAAGATTTGGTATACGTCGATGTTATATTCCCAGCACTTTTGGAGTAGTAGCTTCACTGTGAAAAGCTGATCGGTCGTTGATCGACCAGGTCTAAAGCCGCCTTGATACTCGCCAATGATTCGTTCTGCGTACGGATTAATTCTCTTTTCAAGAATTTTAGATAATATCTTATAGGCTGTACAAACTAATGATATGCCCCTGTAATTCTCACACTTCAGCTTGTCACCCTTTTTGTGGATTGGGCAGATTATGCTTTTGCGCCAATCTTCGGGGATTTCCTCGTCGTTCCATATTTTCAGCAGTAGCACATGTATAGCGTTGGTCAGGCACGTTCCACCATGCTTCAGCAGTTCTGCTGGGATCTCGTCAGCGCCGGGCGCTTTATTATTTTGAAGCGACTGTATGGCAAGACTCACCTCCTCTACTGTTGGGGGTAGAACGGGAGGGCCTGGTTCGGCTAACTGCTCAAGAGCTGGCTCCGCGGGGGATGTTGATGGTGCATTGAGGAGCTCTTCAAAATGCGAGGCCCATCGTTTGTTGACGCTTTCGATGTCGCTGATGATGTTACCATCCTTGTCCTTACATAGGCTTGTCCTGGGTTGATATCCGTTCTTAACATTATTTATAAGTTTGTACGCCTGTCTAATGTTCTTACTGGCTAATCTTTGGTTTATTTGCTGTAACTGCTCGTCAAAATGTTTGCGTTTCTTACGTCTAATTAACTTATTAGATACTCGCCGAAGCTCGTTATATCTTTCTTTCTTGGCTCGGGATGCGCGTTGTGTGTATTGGCGATAGGCTTCATTTTTCGCCTCAATCGAGGCCCTGCATTCGTCGTCGAACCAGTCTGCTCGTCTGCGCCGGCCTTTATAGCCCACGACCTCTTCTGCGACCCCCTTGATGCTGTCTTTGAGCTCCTCCCAGAACTCATGGATGCCTAAATTGTTGATGTCATCAAGCATGGGCGACAGTTTTTCCTCTAGTGCTGTTGTATACGCAGCCGCCGTGGCATCATCAATCAAATTGTCAACCTCGAAGATCTTGGCAGGGTTGATTCTCGTTAGGTGCACCGAAGAGATTCTGCACCTGTAGGTTGTCTTCACCAAATAGTGATCGGTGTCGCAGTTGGCTCCTCGATAGGATCGAACATCTAGGACATTAGAAGCCCATCTCTTGCTGATCAGTACGTGGTCGATCTGGTTCACGGTGTATTCATCTGGAGACTTCCAGGTCTGCTTGTGGATTTGTCGATGAGGGAAGCATGTAGAGCTTATTACCAGGTTTCTGCCGCTCGCGAAGTCGATAAGTCGCTGACCGTTGTTGTTGTTTTCGTCGTGGAGGCTATGACCTCCAGTAGTTCCCCTATGCCAGCTTTCATTTCCGACTTTGGCGTTAAAGTCTCCTAGCAGCAGCTTGACGTCGTTTGATGGAAGTGAGTCGAAGAGTGTTTCTAGGTCGTTGTAGAACTCGTCCTTAATCGCGTCTTCTTTTACTTCTGTAGGGGCATGCGCATTAATGAGCCAGAGATTAGCGAAACGGGTCTTAATGCGGATCGCACATAGCCGTTCGTTGATGGGTTTGAAGCCGATAACGTGGTCCTTGAGCTGCTTATTCACAATGAAAGCTACTCCAAACTCCTTGTTGCCCTCCTCTTTACCACTCGTAAAAATAGTGTGCGAATTGAGGTCGTTAATCTCGCTTTTGAGCCATTTAGTTTCCTGGATTGCAACTATGCTCAGCTTGTATTGTTCTACCTGATCCAGGAGGGCCCTTAAGGCCCCCGGTCTATTCAGGGAGCGTACATTCCAGGATCCGAAAGAGTAATCAGTTGTTCGTTTGCGGGGTCGTCGTTGTTTTGTATCCGTCCAATCCGAGGCTTTTGTTTCAGGTTTCTTGACTTGAAGTTTTTCTTAGGATGAGTTGTCGGCACATCGCTAAACCATGATAGGGTTTAATCGTTGAGTAAAGGCCATCATGGGCATGCCTCGAAGATGCTGCTTTAGTGGTTGACTTAAATGTTTTCTGTCACCTATCACGTTAAGTAACCTGAGACGCTGCAGATGTTAATGCAGCACTCAGGCGCAGCGGCTACTAGGATAATGCGGGAAAGTAACGCCCCGTAGAGAGACATAGGAATTGGCCGAAGTCCTTTTCCTATGAAACTCCTCCTGCATAGCTAAGGGTCCGCAGTTATGCCACAACTGAAGAAGATATAGGAATTAGCCGAAGCCTTTCAACCTTTATCTTCCCCCTTACGGGGAGTGTAAATTGAATTGTATTAAATTCGAGCTAAAATTAACCCTAGTTTTCTACACTTAAAGTATAAAAACTGTTAGAAGTAATGGAGCTAGATCAAAATGATGTAAGAAAAAAAGGTGACGCGTTGGACCCAAATAATTATCGCCCCATTTCGATCTTATCCCCTCTCACCAAAGTCTTTGAGAGAGCTATAAAGGATCGTATGCTATCATTTTTAAATAAGACTAATTTATTGAGCGCATGTCAGTTTGGTTTCCGAAAAGGTAAATCAACTGAGGATGCATTGTTATCTTTTTGTAGCTATATTTTTGATGACATCAATAAAGGTAATTATTCTGGAGCTCTGTTCGTCGATATTAAAAAAGCATTTGATTCGGTCGACCATCAGTTGATGCTAAATAAGCTGCATAAAGCTGGTTTCAGAGGGTTTATGTTGGACTGGTTTTCCTCGTTCCTGTCGGATAGGAAACAAAGAGTGAAAATTGGTAGCAATTTCAGCGAATTTCGAGTGATTAATTTGGGTGTTCCACAGGGTTCCGTCTTAGGACCGCTTCTTTTTCTCATATTTATAAATTCATTATTTATACAAAATTTCAAAAGCAAGCTTAATGCGTTTGCTGACGATGTGGCTTGCGCGTTCAGTAATACCTCTATGCTTGATTTTATGTGCAACATCAACCATGACTTGGAAGTCCTTAGAATTTGGTTCACCTCTCACAGGCTTTCAATAAGCGATAAAACAAAACTAATGTTTTTTAATTTAAGTAATGTTTCAGCTCACTCTCTTAGCTTTGGGTACCATGATATTAGTTGCAAACGTTTTTTGTTGCCAGATGAGCAGCTTAATGACGCTATAACTTTTTCATCTTGTGGTTCTTGTTCTGACAAATGCTTTCCAATCGAAGTCGTTTCCAATTTCAAATATCTGGGAGTCACTATAGACGATAAACTAAATTGGTCTAAGCACATCTGTAATTTACAAAATTCTTTATCCTTTGCGATACGACAAATTTATCAGTTACGTCCTTTTTGCTCTCTCAATGTTTTAAAAATGATTTATTTCAGCCTGTTTCAATCTAAAGTGGATTATGGTTTATCGTGCTGGGGTGGTACTTTTAAGACAAGACTTAATCCCTTATTAATAGCACAAAAGCATGCTATAAGAATAATTTGCAGTAAAAATAGAATGCACAGTAGCTACCCTCTTTTTAAGGATTTAAACATTCTTCCGTTAATTCACTTATATTGCTTTAAGATTTTGAAACTGTTTTTCATTCGCTGCGGCTACCTTCATACTCGGGACTCAAACACTTATAACCTACGACTGAATAATACATTCCTAGTTAACATCCCCCGTTGTCGAAGAGCTTGTTTTTCGAAATTTTTTACATGTTCTGCTCCAAGATTGTTCAACAATCTACCACTTGCTATTAGAAAAATCCGTATTTTTTCTAGGTTTCTCAAAGAAATAAAACTCTGGCTAATTAATCATGACAACACAGAAATTTGTTCGGTTCTATATAATATTTTGGTTTAAATTAAAAAAAAACAGGCTTAATTTTAGTTTTTAATTTACATTATGTCTTGTCTTATGTCTACATTCTTGTCTTCAATTGCTTCATCTTTTTTGCTTCATTACTTTTTTCGTATTTTTATTTTTTTCATTTATTACTGATTTTGCTGTTTTCTTTGTAATTTTTAAATTATTATGAATTTGTATATTATTGTTATTTCTATTCTATTATTTTGTTTTATATTTATTTTTGTTACTAATTTGTTCTTTTTTTTTATTTATTTTTTTTTTGCCCCACAATGTACATATTTATTTTTGCTAATTACATATTATCATTTTTAACATTCGAAACTAATTATTATAATTAAAGAATGTGTTTTTGGAGAAAAAATAATAAAAATAACTTAAAAATAACTAAAAAAAAAATAACTTAGATTTGATTGTAAGACTATGCGCCAATTTTTAAAAGAATCGTACAAGCACCTCTCCCTGGCAGAAGTTGGAGAAAATTGAGATGGAAAAAAAGATTGTTTTTGGGTCAAATCACGCAAATTTGACTTTGAAGCTCTGTAAAAACCAAATCTCTTATCCGATTTTAGTGTGGTTCGTTTTATTTAATAGGTAAATTTGTTGGCTGTCATAATCATTTTATTTCACTATTCTAGCTGGTCTAGCTTTGGAGATATTAGGCTTTAAGTCGTGCAAGAAAATGATTTTTTCAAAATTCTTTAAATGCCTGTGGCAGCTAAAGGGTTAAGCTGAGGGGGTATGTTCGTACAAGTTTTTTGCTGGAAATCACATGAGGAATCACATTCCGGTGCGTTTATGCGGCAGTTTCCGGACACCCTGTATACAGGGTGTCCCGCATTGGGTGGTCAATACTGTAAGGGTTGATTGCGCAACTTGTTTCAGCAAGACAATTCCCAATACAATCGGAATTTTTTTTACCGTTACCTTGTTATCGCTCTTTTTGTGAAAGTCATCGAAAATCGTGACTTGTCACGCAAAATCGTAATTTGCAGCACTCCTGATGACTGAATCCAAGATTTGATTTCAGTTTCAGAAACTACTTAAAATTTAACAAAAACTGAAGTTTTTCCTGTTGCCAACATTTTCGGCACTTTCAAGATACAGTTACTCAAACTTAACAGAAATTTTAAAATAGATTTTTCATCGAAAATTCAAACAGTAATTGCATAACGGTGCTTTATACGTACAACTCTGCAAAGTTTATAAAAGTTGCTTCAACATGTTGGCTTTCCAACGGTATATCACTTTTCTTATTTACATTGCAGAATTTTAGGTAAACACGCATTGAATGGTAAAAATCATGGCTTCAGTGGAATTGTTAACAAGTTTCCCTTGACTCGAAAAACGACATACAAAGGCAATTATAATTCGGGATAGAATCTCGCTACATCATTTTGACCAGAACTGTAAGATATTTGAAATTTGGTACATTGTTTGGCAAATACAACGGTACTTATAACGGTTAAAATTTAATATTTGCTATTTATGGCAGATAGACGGGTGCCCGCTCATAATGCGAGACCTATCAAAGAATATTTGGAAAACGAATTTCTCGGAAAGTCGATTGGCAGATTTGGGACAGTTGCGTGGCCTGCGAGAAGTCCCGCCCTTATTCCCCTAGATTTTTATTTATGGGCTAACTTAAAAAGCAATGTCTATTCCGAGCTGATTACCTCCCGGGAACAGCTGCTGCAGCGAATTAATGATGCTTGTGACAACATCAAGGAAACCCCTCCTGAAATCCTTCGGGACATTTCTTCCATGCGCCGAAGGTGTCGAGTCTGCATACAAAATGGAGGAGGCCAATTCCAGCAGCATTATTCCAATTCATCAAACAGACCCATTTAATCATTAGTTAATATTTTTAGTTTATTGGTTCTTTCTCATATTCAAAACTTTATTTTAATTTTTATTTAACAAATTTTCAAAATTGCGATAGTAAAATATAAAAAATAAATGAATAAAATGTCAGTTTAAATAATCCGATAAGAAAATAATTACCTTGTTTTTTTTATATCCAATATGTGTAATTCTAAAATCCCGCAATGTAAATATGAAAAGTGATATACCGTTGGAAAGCCAACATGTTGAAGCAACTTTTATCAACTTTGCAGAGTTGTACGTATAAAGCACCGTTATGAAATTACTGTTTGAATTTTCGATGAAAAATCTATTTTAAAATTTCTATTAAGTTTCAGTAACTGTATCTCGAAAGTGCCGATAATGTTGGCAACAGGAAAAACTTCAGTTTTTCTGAAATTTTATGTAGTTTCTGAAACTGAAATCAAATCTTGGCTTAAATCATCAGGAGTGCTGCAAATTACGATTTTGCGTGACAAGTCACGATTTTTGATGACTTTCACAAAAAGAGCGATAACAAGGTAACGGTAAAAAAAAATCCGATTGTATTGGTAATTTTCTTGCAGAAACAAGTTGCGGTATCAACCCTTACAGTATTGACCACCCAATGCGGGACACCCTGTATATACACTCATTTAGTGGTCCAGATTAGCGTGATATCCGGATTACCGAGTCTTTACAAAAAAAATGTGATCACAAAAGAAAACAATTTATCTCTTCAACGTATTCACTGTACTATTAAATTTTAGTGCTGAAATTCGAAATGAAATTATTCAAGCATATACATATGTATGTATATTTGTTAATCGAATTTAATCACTACCACTCAAAGAATATGCCCAAGACATCAATTCGAGGAACATTACGCTATCAGCTCAGTAAGGAGAATTTTCTAGTTCTTCTTTTCGACACTAGCGACACTTATCTTACAGTCCGCCATATAGCGGACACATAGTGGAAAATATCGGAAACACAAAAGTTCTCCCTATGAGAACGGATAGCAGAACAAGCCCAATTTGATACCGCTCATTTTCCATTTAGCACTTATTTATCACAAAACCTTCCATATTTTGACCGCCATGTTTAAATTTCGATTTCACTCTCTCGCATAAACACCCACGTGACATACCGCATGTAAACAAACCGTGTTGACTTTTATAAAACTCGCGAAAACACGTGGAAAATTCATTTTTTGTCGGGATTTTTTTTCTTTCACTGCCTTTTACACATTTCAATCTACGGCACATTGCACTTTCCGCAAGGACAATCGTCCGGGAACCAATATTTTTCGTGTAAAGTTTGCCGCGACTCTACCCGATTTGCCTTTACCACAATGTAAATTTTCCAATTTCAAGCCTATGATTTTTCGTCAAAGTGTATGAGCGTGCTCTGGTTGCGGGCTTTGAAATATAGATGACTGCATATTATGCCAATTTTTGATACGAAGTTTTCGTCATTGGGACATCTTTTCATTCTTACTCTTTGATTTATATGCCATTGCGCCTGTCTACACGCGACAAGAATAAGATGAAAACCGTTTTTTTAGAAGAGATTGGGTGAATTCAGATTGTAAGACGAAACCGGACGGGTAAACTTGCAAGACAAGATCCATCGTTCTTACAATCTGAAATGCATAATGCTTGTCTACTGGCCACTACAAAAGCTCTCGCCGTCCGTTTGTTTGTGCTAATAAACGGACGGCGAGAGCTTTTGTAGTGGCCAGCAGACAAGCATTATGCATTTCAGATTGTAGGAACGATGGTTCTTGTCTTGCAAGTTTACCCGTCCGGTTTTGTCTTACAATTTGAATTCAGCCATTCGTGAGGAGCAAGGCAAGAAAAAATTCAATTTACACATAAAAAACTGGTTTGTTCTCGCGTTTTTGTCCGTGTAGTTTCCAGTAGTTTCACCCAAAGCCACCTTCACTAGAAGCCGGGAAGCAGCAATACATGCACACAAAACGAGCCTATGAACATGTCGTATATACGTTGCACGATGCACTAACACAAGCACAGCGCATGTAAAAAAACCGTGTCTGCTCTGATAAAAATCGCGAAAACACGTGGAAAATTCACTTTTTGTCGGGATTTTGTTCTTTCACTGCATTCTAGACACTTTAATTCACGACACATTGCACTTTTCGCGACGAAAATCGACCGGGAACCAATACTTTTCGTGTAAAGTTTGCCGCGACCCAACCCGATTTGCCTTTACCGCAATGTAAATTTTCGATCTGAACAGGCCTATGATATGAACGTGTTCTGCTTCCGGGCTTGTATAAAGATGGCTTTGGTTTCACCAATGGTTTCACCCAAAGCCACCTTCACTAGAAGCCGGGAAGCAGCAATACATGCACACAAAACGAGCCTATGAACATGTCGTATATACGTTGCACGATGCACTAACACAAGCACAGCGCATGTAAAAAAACCGTGTCTGCTCTGATAAAAATCGCGAAAACATGTGGAAAATTCACTTTTTGTCGGGATTTTGTTCTTTCACTGCATTCTAGACACTTTAATTCACGACACATTCCACTTTTCGCGACGAAAATCGACCGGGAACCAATACTTTTCGTGTAAAGTTTGTCGCGACCCAACCCGATTTGCCTTTACCGCAATGTAAATTTTCGATCTGAACAGGCCTATGATTTGGCGCTTAAGTATATGAACGTGTTCTGCTTCCGGGCTTTGTATAAAGATGGCTTTGGTTTCACCCATTAAAAATATCCAAGTCGCCATTTTTCTTCGGCTGCAATCAAAAGATATGTAGCGAACTGCCAGCGCTACTTGGTAATCTAGCTTAGTTAGATTTTAACATATACATATACATACGATGAATTAAATACTCGAATGGACTCACTCGACAGAATTTAAATGCAGTGAAGCAGTAAAAATTTTTTTTTTAAGCATCATGTTATTGCCGTTATCGCGCGACATTGCGGTGATGTGTGTCTTGTGTTCCGCTATGTTCAAACCGTATATGTACTTTTACGTTTGCCGATCATGCCATGAGTTGTCTAGCAACTGCTAGCAACACATACTTTACACGTACACATAAAATGAATTGTAGACGGAGCCATTGAGTGCATTCAGCCAACATTTACTGGAAAAACACTGGAAATGCTACAAAAATTACCCGCCACCACTATCCTTCTCCGCTGAAAAGCCCTCATGCGCAATGAGAATCTAATTGGAAGAACACTTTTTTGCTACATTTTTCGATCGCTGAATGCACTCTTTGTGTATCTGCTATTTAACATATAGCGCTACGTGCCGGTTATGAATGCAGCCTGTCACTGTAATGGCAGATGAAGTTTGCCATCTTGGTCTTTTTCATTTGGTCTGTTGAAGTGCAAGGATCGTGCCGAGTTCAAATCCGGTCTAGAACTTAGAATTGAATTAATTGTTGGGAGATAAATTAGAAAATAATTATGTATAGAGAACTGTTTCTAGTTTAATTATTGGTATTAGGTATGTTTTACTAAGATTTGCTACATATTTTGAAAACAGAAAACGTGTTATATTTTTGGTTATGTACATATGTATGTATGTAAGTCTAAGTGCCGTGAAATACTTATGGAATTCTTTAGTTTTCTAGAATTTCATTTGCCCATTTACGGTATAAAATTTTACCGCTTTTTAAAGTTATGCATGCATGCCTTCATATGCTAGTATACAGCACTTGAGCGGACATTTTATTTTTACGTTATTTCATTTTGATCTATTCTCAAATTGACAAGCCACGTGTTTCTCTTTCAGTCTTCCCAGGGGCCACCGCCTCCATACCCAAGTTCACATGGACATGCTACAGCTAAACGATTCAAAAATGGCGACGAAATCCCTCTCCAGTCAAACGGCAACAAGAATATTCAGCAACCGTCCTTTTGTCTTACATCGAGTCAACTGCAAATGTTGCAGCAACTTCAACAAAATCAAAATAACCTAAGTGGTCCTCAACAGCAAATGCTCAATCAATTGACTCAGCAATATCGTTTAATGCAGCAGCAACAGATTCGTCAGCGACAGCGCGTGCAACAATCTTCAGATGGTATATCTAGTTACCAAACGCAAACTGGAGCACAGACACCTCAATGTGAATTTGTGAGTAATTCGCCTAATTATCCGGTGGCTACAGGCAATACACAACCCGACGCTGGTATGCCATTCAAATCTGCAAATGGCTTAAATTCTACGGTTTTCACTCCACAACAATTTTCTACTTCGCGAAATATATCCGGAGAATCATTTCAACAGAGTAAAACTTCAACGAATACTCTTGGTAAGTAAAGTAGAGTTGAAGCACATGTGCAGTTTTTTTTCTCAACCCATTAGTGGTTCGCTAAATCTAGCATCGCAATCTGTCAAGTTGGCAACTATAGTCTAGTACAATTGGTTCAAAATAGTGTAAAGGATGTGCGTGAGCGCGTTGCCGCGAGAGGACCAAGGAAAGGGTTAAGGGATAATTCAACCAGTTATGTTTAATAGCAGCTGGTCACTGCTTTTGGTTTAGGCGATTAACGCCGGATTAACAACGCATCGAAATGCGGGTATTTGCCATTTTTTAAGGCGCGTACACATTTGAGCATTTGTGCGCGCACGAACGCTGTTCGCGCACAAATGCTCAAATGTGGACGGTTGGAGCATTCGTTCGCGAGCATTTTCATACGCACAACTTGCGATCCAACCATGAACGATGTTCGTGCGCGCACAATTTTTCCTTGCAATATGCATCATGCGTACAACCATGCAGCGTCCACAATTGAACATTTATGCGCGCACGAACGGTTGCGCGCACAAATGCTCAAATGTGGACAGTTGGAGCATTTGTTCGCGAGCATTTTTTCGCCGCACAAATCCGATCCGTCGCTAGTGGATCGCCATGCGAGCAAATTTTTGTGCGTGGAATTTTGTATGTATGTAGGTCTGTTCTATAGTGTTAATAAAAAGTATAAAAAAATATGTTGAAAATCTGTGGTGTTTTCACCATTTTTTGGGTGCGATTTTGCCAAATTAAAAAAAAATGATGAAAAATTCGAACTCTTGATCCCTGTGCACCGAAGGCCAGTGTGCTACCGACTAAGCCAGCCGGACTACAAAATTTGCATTCTTTTTTCCTACTATACCATACTTTAGGATTCATCTGTCTAAAAATTGTGTTCAAAATTGTGGCGTCCATATATAGATTAATTATTATTAACTAATTATTACTATTTTCTATCTCTGAATTTACAACTAGTAAAATAATAATTTAATTTAGAACTACAACTAAAAAGCTACGTTTACACTACAAATTTATTCAATTAATTTCAATTTAACCCTCCGTCGGGCGCACCACAAATCGGAACATGATCGGGCGCACTCGGCCTGAGAGGCCACCCATCTATTTGGGTCCTTTTTTCTTAATATGTTACTATAAATTTTAGATACTTTTCGGAAATTAAGTTGTTACTATCTAAGGGATGTAATTAAACTAAATATCGTTCTCAGAAACCTATTTACTAAACAGTATAATACAGAAATAAAATTATCGATTTAACAGAAAAGAACCAAGAGAGAAAAATTTTATGAAAAATACCGCATCGATTGTTCGTTAGAAAAATTGAAATTAATGAAAGGCAGGCAGTGCAAATTGATAATCGTTATTTGAAAAGGTTCTTAATGTTCCAAATTAACCGCTTATTGTAAATCTATTGTACGCCTATTGCACTAGCATAGTATACTCGCTCTCATTCTTCGCTTAGCCAACATAGACTCCACTCGCATAAAGACAAGTTAACCTATTTTCTAATTTTGGGAATCATAATTTTATTTATAATAAATATAAAACAAACAATATATTCTGTGTTCTGTTAAAATAATTAATTAATAATATTAACCAGAACATCTAGTACTTTCACTAAATCGTAGCTCGGCTAACAAACTCGCGCCACCACTTAAATCGCGATTTTCGAAGATATTTGTTATCCACCAACGCCTATATTTAATTTTACGTTTTTTTTTTTTTAATAATTGATGAATTGGTATAAAAGCGGCAGTAGCGACGACTATATTTCGGTTCGACGGCATCTTTTTAAACCGGAAGTCAAAACGGAAATGAACATTTACAAATCAATCATAAAAATGTAATCGTCCAGGTTTGAGTATTTGTCCGCGCATGGATTTGTTCGCAGAAACGTTCGTGCGCACAAAAAATATGTGCCGTCCACACTTGAATATTGGTGCGCGCACAAATTTTGTTCGCAAAAATCGTTCGTGCGCGCAAATTATAATTTTAAAATAAGCCGTCCACATTTGAGCATTTGTGCGCGTACAAAATTTGCTCGCGCACAGCGTTCGTGCGCGCACAAATGCTCAAATGTGTACATGCCTTTAGGTATCGCTACCAGACAGTGGGCGCTGCCAGAAACAAAGAATACAACTCGTGAATTATCTTTGAGAATCTAATTTTTTTTTTTGTTACAACGTTCTTTTATACTAATTTCCTTACATCTAGTACTACAATAATTATATACTAATAACTAAAACTGAAGGAGTACATAATACATTTCTCCTTAAATGTTCAATACATACACTGCTGGTCAAAATAATAGGTGTGAACTAAAAAATTTGAAAAAAGTAGTAAAAACAGCAACAATATTCTTTACTATGAAAAATATCAATTTGGAAATCTAGTAGCACTATGTTTTGAATGAAACTGAGGAATCTTCACGCGGAAACCGTGTGTTGTCATAGGTAACGGCTCCTTCATTTGCTCAATCTTCAAATTGAGTTGGACAAAAAAATAGGTGTGCATTGTTTTCTTTATACAGAATACCAATTTTAAGAATTAATCGGTTGTAGAAGGTGAGATATTGAGAAAAATAAATCAAATGAAGGCATTATAACCATACTCTAATGCAATTAAAAACTGAAACTAACATTAGATGGGTCGAGGACGTCACTGCAGTCTAGAGGAGGAGAAGGCTTGTTCGTCAGCTCCGAGATGAAGTAAGAAGTTACAAATTTATTGCCACATCTTTGGGAACGTCCGAACATTTCGTAACCAATGTCCTGAAACTAGAAAAACTCTAGGAACTCGTGGGGCACCTAAAAAATCTTCACCAGTGACTGACCATCGAATCGTTACATTATCCAAACGCGACCCATTCAAATCGTCAAGGACAATTGCGACCGAGATTGGGAATGTCATTTCATCACAAAACGTTCGACGTCGATTGGCAAGCTCAAATTTGCCCGGTAGGATTGCTCGCAAAGTTCCTCTGCTTAGATCCGTGAATTTCAAGAAGAGGAAAAATTTTGCGTTGGCTCATAAAACATGGTGCGGTCCACAAGGCGAAAAGAAATGGCGGAATATACTTTTCAGCTATGAAACAAAAATCAATTTATTTGGTAACGACGCAGGAAGAAACGTTCGTCGTCCTAAGGGAAAAGAATTTCACATTCGGTTCACAAAAAAGACTGTGAAACATGGCGGAGGCAACATAATGGTATGGGGCTGCTTTTCGTGTCAAGGTGTCGGTCCCATATACCGAATCGATGGGATTATGGACAGATTTGCCTACAGGAATCTCCTGGAGACTATTATGCTGCCTTACGCTGAGGATAATATGCCCCTTTTGTGGACATTTCAGCAGGATAACGATCCTAAGCACTCATCACGATTGGTCAAAGCTTGGTTCGAGGAGCAAAGTGTTAACGTTTTGGAGTAGCCAAGTCAGTCCCCCGACCTGAATCCAATAGAGGGGTGAGCTTAAAAGGCAAGTGTCAAAAGTGGATTGCCAAAATAAAAAGCAATTGTGGGAAAATATCCAAAAGGTTTGGTACAATATTCCCCTAGAAACTTGCCGGAAGTTGATATCGTCCATGCCCAGAAGAATTGACAAGGTCATGGAAAATAATGGCGGATATTCTGGGTATTAACTGTGGTCTACCAAAACTAACATTAACTGTCATCATAAGGGACGAAATTAAATTTTATTACTTAATTCTGTAATCACACCTATTATTATGGCCAGTCGAAAATTGGTGTTATTCCTTATTTATTTCAAAAAATTTAAGTCTCCATTCAGTTTTCAAACTCATTTTTGTTTGGTGCAACAATGAAGTATCCTGAAGTTCTAAACTAATTGAATTTTTGTGTAATAATAAAGTAATATGTGATAACCAACCATGTTTGGAAAATTAAATGCGTACACCTATTATTTTGGCCAGCAGTGTACATATATTCTTTCTAGGATATATGTCTGCATCCAATAAGAATTGAGTTTTACTTTCACATGCATTTAAAAAAAAATGCACTTGAAAACAAAACATAAATCTTTTCCTATACGCACGGGACGCACTCGAAAGGACACCACGCAAGATACATACAACGTTATAGCTCGTGTGTTTTCTCAGTGGGAATCCCGAAATGTAACAATTTCTTAAGAGAGTATCTAATTACGCGTGGTTTTTGGGATGCAAACACAATTTACAATTTTATGTTTTCCAAACGTTGAACGTGCATTTCAAGTGTGACATGTTTTTGAAACTAGAAAATTTATGACGTGCACACTTGATATA
Organism: Microchrysa polita; assembly: GCA_949715475.1. NCBI lineage: Eukaryota > Metazoa > Arthropoda > Insecta > Diptera > Stratiomyidae > Microchrysa > Microchrysa polita. The sequence continues at coordinate 78,817,556 of OX454415.1, forward strand.
CATTACAATAGCCCGGCGCGATTTCAGTATCTGCGGCGCCAAATTTTGATGATGTCATTTCATTAATATTGGCCTGAAACGACCGAATCTGCAATCCTTTTTCCCGAAATCGTAACAGTTCTCCACATATTCAATGTCAAAGTTAGACATTTATTTTTAGTTCAGTTTTTAATGGGAACTTGTGGGTATTTTTTATCACAGTTTCTTCTTCCTTGCCTCGGTCTTTATACCGCTCCATGGTTCCGCGTTGCTCGACCTGCGGTGTAGGCACATCGCCCGTTTTGGCGATAATTTCTCAGCCTATTTCTACAGGCAGCTCTATCTTGGATCGTGTCATCGCCGAGACCAATGCGTTGTTGTTGCTTTTTCATTTGACACATCCAGGTGTTCTTCGGTCTGCCTCTGGCCTTGGGTCCATCAAGTGGAACTTCCATTGATATCGCTCTCTTTGCGGGGTTCTCAGGCGGACGCCTTTGAACATGGCAATACCAATCCATTCGTCGGTCTTTGAGCTTTTCGGTGATTGGTTGGTCTATGGACAAGCTGCCTCGGATGTAGCTACTCTTGATGTGGTCCCTTTTGGTTACACCAACTGACATGCGTAACATTTTCATTTCAGTCGCTGTCATTTCTTTCGCGTAACCTTCATACATGGTCCAACATTCTGATCCATACATGAGTGCGGGACGTACAACTTGCCCTTTAGCTTCAGTGGCATTTTCTTATCGCAGAAAACTCCAGAGTTTTCTCGCCACCTCATCCACCCAACCTTTGTGCGATGTTTGATGTCATCATCGCATGTAGCTCCACTGTTCACCATCGAGCCAAGGTACTTGAACTTGGTACAAGACTTAAGCTGCTCTCCTTTGACGTACATTTCAGGTATCGGTGCATTTGGGTCTGAGAATTGGCAGCATAAGAACTCAGTCTTTGTTATACTTACCCTCAGTCCATGCTCCTCCAGAATGTCACACCATTTTGTAAGCACAGCTTGCAAGGCAACGATGTTTGGGCTACTGAGGACTATATCATCAGCAAAAAGAAGAGATATTTCTAGGCCGTCTGAGACACGTGTTAATAAGTAGCACATGATGATGTTGAAGAGCAACGGACTCAATACACTGCCCTGGTGTACTCCGACATTCACCGGAAATTCTTCTGATTCACCGGCTGTGCATCTAACCTTAGTCGTAGCTCCATCATACATGTCTCGTATCATCCTGACGTATGCCTCGGGGACATTAAGTGCTCTCAAGGCCAACCATATCAGATCACGAGGTACTCTATCGAATGCCTTCTCCAAATCGATGAACACAAAGTACAAGTCCTTTCGTGCTGCTCTATACTTTTCCATCGCAATACGAATGCACTGAATCGCATCGACTGTAGATCGACCTTCAACAAAGCCGCATTGATTGTCATTCAACCGCACAATCTTTCTCAATCGGTTGCAGACAACTCGCTCGTAGATCTTCAGTGTATGAGGTGTTAACTTTATAGCCCTATAGTTGTTGAGTTTGCGTGAGTCTCCCTTGTTCTTATAGAAAGGAAGAAGAAAACTTTCCCTGAAAGCATCAGGCATCGGTTGCCAACCTTTGATTTTGTTGAAGAGAACTGTGAGCCAGCTAAGCCCGACATTTTCCATTTTCAACCAAAATTCCGCGGGGATTTTGTCCGGGCCGACTGCCTTTCCGCGTTTCATCTGATGCATTGCCTCCATCACCTCTTCCTCTGAGATATCTTCAATATTTGTGGTATTCGGCTCAACATCTTGAAAAGCTGCTCGAGGAAATTCTTCATTTAGAAGTTCGTCAAAATACTCTCGCATCCTGCTACAAATTGCCGTATCGTCAATCAGCAACATTCCTTGCGAGTCCTCCACGTACTTTGGCGCCTGTATTTCCCGAGCGTTCCTTCTCCTTTGGGCTGCGACCCTAAATATCACAGTTTGATGTGAATCAATAGCATTGCACCGAAAATAACATTTTAAATTTAATTGTCCTCCCTGTCTAGCAAATTTTACAATTCTTGTTCGCAAATAAATTTCGACTTTTCATATTATATTAACATCTTTGCCAAATTCGTAAATCGAACACTTTCGCCAATGTGAAAAGCGGAAATACCCCCTTTTCTTATCAAATTACTTAACTTGCTTCATAGAAAAGAACAAATTGAAATTGAATATCTGGAGAACCGTTACGATTTCGCGGAAAATGATTGCAGATTCGGTCGTTTCAGGCCAAAATTAATGAAATGGCATCATCAAAATTTGGCGCAGCAGATACTGAAATCTCCCCTAGTAAAAAGTTACACCAATTTGCGCCATGGGTTAAGGGGGGAGGGGATGGCAAAGGGGCGAAAATTCAGTTTTTTTTTTTACAAATATCTGGAAAACTATCAGTCGACCTTAAAATGTCCTGAAAACGAAACAAACTACACAAAATTACCTTTGTAATAATGTATAACACTAGACATTTTCTCAGAAAATTATACCTAGACCCAAAGTATTATGTACATATAGTGAATTTACATTTTTTGAGTTTTACATTTCGCACTGTAACTCTTGATACAATAGACCTAGGATCATATGATCTTGTCTATATATTGCTAACAAAATTTATTTGATTTCTACCAAAATTTAAAGTGCTCCGACCATTGACGCCCCTTCACTCCTCCTAACATTTTTCAAAAAGACATGCCTGTAGCTTCTTTTCGAATTGCGCCAGGCAGATCAAATTTGGTGGGTTGCCTAGTCTAAGCCCCATTATGCTAATTGCCAGAAATTATTACCATCTGATCAAAACTAAGGGTACCCCCATACAAAGTGAACCAAAATTCTTAACAAATTTCACATTTTTTCACTTCTAAATTCTATCTAAAATGGAAAAATTAAATTTATCTCTTAGAACGTCATTATAACAGTTAACCTGTAGTCTTCTGAATGTATATTCAAAAGTTTGTACCAGAGCGTCCCTTACAAGTACGAAAAATCGGGTTTAGGAAGTCTTTGGTAACAGTTCTAAGGCTGTTTCCGAATATATCGAGTAACGTGTACTAGCAACCTTCAAACCCGATTTTTAGGGTTTTTTAGGAATTTTTTTTTTCAAAAAACCCTTATGAAATTGATTTTGTCTGTCCGTTTGTCTGACCGTCTGTCCGTCCGTCTGTTCACTAAATAACTCGCGAACGGCTCAACCGATTGTAATGAAATTTGGTAGGAATGTGTAGAATGGTTACAGTCTTTGGCACATATACCTTAGAAGTTGGTACGAAAAAGATAACAGGGTGTCCCGAACGTTTGAAAAAAGTCGACTTTTTTAGTTTTTATCGGATATTGACATATGGGTATTTAAATCAAAGAACTGAACGAGTACATCTCACATCAGTTAAAATTTTCCAGTTTCGAGTAACGGTAAAAAAGTTATTGGCGTTCAAAGTTAAACTTCCTTTTCGACCTCCGTTTTTCTAAACCGTTATAGGGATCGATATGAAACTTTGCACAAAGATTGGTCAATATGGCTTTATATACGTTAAATATTAAGTCTGTTGACTTTTGCTAAGGAAAAGTAAATAACAGTAAATTTGTAAAATTTGAATTTGATCGTGTGTAGCCCCTTTTAGGTTTCCAAATATGAAAATTCTGCTAGGGATATTTAGAAAATTACATAGGGAATATGTCTTGGAATTTTCATTCGAATATCTGTATCCAAACCGGAAATATAGCCAAGTTAGTATTTAGTAAGAGCCTTTCGCAATGCAAGGGAAGCCTCTTAAGCATTTCTTCAATGCATATCTTTTAACTTGATGAAACAATGAACATGAAATTTGGTGGATATGCATAGAATGGCAATAGTGTTTGCCACAAATATTTTTGAAGTTTGTAGGACCAAGTTAACAGGGTGTCCCTGAATAGCTGCAAAACTATACTTGTTCAATACTCATAGGAAAGCTTGCATGGGCTCTTATGTCAGGGGACACAATGGATTCATTTCATATAAGTTGCTTTTCCTTGATTAAAAAAAGAGTAACAGTAGTTTTACAGCCAATAATTCAGTTTATATATAAAGCCACGCCGGCCTTACGTTTGCCTGAGTTTCTCTTTGCTCAAAGGCCATCAGAAATCTTAAATCGAAAAATGCCTGTAGATTTTCCTTGGAGTACCTACTTTTATACAAACTGGGTAAATAGTAAATCTATTTTTGGATTGGTCTAATTAAAGGTGGAACAGAATGAAAGGCGCTAGCCTTTCATTCTGGGACGCGTTTATTTAGACCAATCCAAAAATAGATTTACAGGAAGCATTCCATTAATGCTGTGCACAATTCTGATCTATTGCTTATAAAATATATTTACAAAAAATATTCACTATGCATCAAAATTCTAAAAAACCCTCGTATTGCGGGCGCAGCCCTCTGTACGCCGGTATTTTTCTTACTTGTAAGGGACGCTCTGTTACAAACTTTTGAATATATGTATGTACTAATTGTGAAAATCTTGACTTATCGTTCCATTCTATACACCAACTGCGGTGCATGTCTGTAGTATTAATGGCATGGCAACTTACTAGCTCTATGGGAACTACGCGGAGCTTTGTCTGTTTGGTGGAGAAGAGCCCCAGGGGGAGAAATATCGAGTTATTCAATTTTCGGAAATGTCACATTAAAATTTTTGCATCAGGACCTCTAAGCGTCTATAGCTCAGTAGGTAGAGTTGCTGACTTTGTGACTGAAGGTCGGAGGTTCGAATCCCGATTGGGACGAAACTTTTTTTTTCCTCATTTTCCTCAATTTTTGGTATTTTTTTTCCCAAAGTTTTGTGGTTTCGTACAGATAGACACACTCAATAGGCCAATCAAACAAGACATTATAGAGAACATCGAAGGGGTGACGATTTTTTTCTTCGGTATTTTGTCAGGAGTAGTTAGGAGGTAAAGGTACTAATTTTACTCGGAGCTGAGGGGTGCGCTAACGCGGGGAGAGGGGGTTAAAGGTGCAATTTTTGGTGTTTTGGGCTATATCTCGAAAACGGTGAGTCGCACAGAAAAAAGTTGTGAGTTAGCATTAAAGCTTTCTAAATATCATATTTATTTGACCATACTTACATATGCAAAACTCCTAACGGTTCTTCCGATATTGTTCAATAAGGCTTCATGCACACGACGCGAAAACGGCTCGCAAGCTCGACACATCGAAATGCATTGGCTCTTGTGGGAAGCTCACGACGAGCGACAGCAAGCGAGAGCCATGCACAGTCAAAACACGGCTCGCGAGCCGTGAATTTGCGGATTGTGGTGCACGATATGTGAAAACACGTCTCGCTAGTTGTGATTTGACAGCGGCACGGCTCTCGCTGTCGTGAGCTTCCCATAAGAGCCAATGCATTTCGATGTGTCGAGCTTGCGAGCCGTTTTCGCGTCGTGTGCATGAAGCCTTAAAGTAAAAAAAAAATTTTTTTAGAAAACATCCACACAACATAATTGGTATACATGTATCTATAGATTGGCTATATGCATGTAGGCTGTGTTGATGTTTTCTATGTGAAATTTCTGATTTTTAAATTAGCTATATCTGGATAACTGTTAGGAATTCGACCTATGCATGTAAGGTGAACTTTATAGGAAATTGTGTAAGCTTTAATTCTTGTTCAGACATTTTTTTCGTAGAGTTCGCTGTTTCGGAGATATAGCGGGGATAGAGCTAATAAGCACAAGAATGAGATATTTGAACCCGCTCTCCCAACGTTAGCGCACTCCCCATGACCGCGTGCTTTTAGTATGTTTTCCTCCGAACCAACCATTATGGATCCATGAAATAAAAAACCGTCCCCCTGCCGTTTTTTCACAATGTTTGTCTTTATCCTTGAAAATAGAGAAAATTGAATTCGGAAGCTCGGTTTTAACTCCTAAGCTTTTGACTGATTGAAGACCGGACAACGGGGCGTATATTAAATGAAAGCCAATTAAACATCGTACAAATTGGTCGTGAAACAATTTTCCGAAAAACAATCGCGAGAGACACCAGAGCCAAACAAATAAACAAAATAACGATTTTTTAACAATTGTCGGATTTCAATCACCTGTATCGGGGGAACCGTTAGGAATTCGGCAATTTGAGTGTTCAAATAAGTTTTTGGAAATTTAATGGGCTTTAGTACTGCCATACAAATACTCTCAGGACGACTCACCGCTTCCGAGATATTTCCAAGATTAAGTCGACAACCTGCAAAAATGAATCCTTTAGCCCCCCCCCTCCCCACGTTAGCGCACACCTCATGACCGCCAGCTTGTAGTATGTCTTACTCCGAACCGCCCATTATGGATCCATGAAATAAAAACCGCCCCCCCCCCCCCGCGGTTTTTTCACAATGGTTGTCTTCATTCTGATGAGTATAGAATATTACTTCGTTGAGACTCTCTTAACTCTCGAATGATAGGAGACAAGCCAAGAAGAAGTATATCAAATTAAGGAAAATTTTCCACTTACTAACTTTACCCTACAAAAGTTTTATGAAAAACAAATCGGAGAGACACCAGAGTCAATAGAATGCAAAAAATGTTTTTTTTTACTTTTATTGAACAATATCGTAAGAACCGTTAGGAGTTTTGCATATGTAAGTATGTACAAATAATTAGGATATTTAGAAAGCTTTAATGCTTACTCACAACTTTTTTCTGTGCGACTCACCGTTTTCGAGATATAGCCCAAAACACCAAAAATTGCACCTTTAACCCCCTCTCCCCGCGTTAGCGTACCCCTCAGCTCCGAGTAAAATTAGTACCTTTACCTCCTAACTACTCCTGATAAAGTACCGAAGAAAAAAATCGTCACCCCCTTCGATGTTCTCTACACCCCCTTTTTAGGCTTTCATTGCTTGGTCTACATCAGGTCTTGTGTCTGTTGTCTATCTGTGCACAAGACGACCACTTGAATTTTAGCGGGAGAATTATGGAGATTTTTGATTTGCCGTGAAGGCTACCACCATGACGCTCGACCGTGCAGGTCTGTACCGGTGTTGAATGCTCACATTGCTTTGGGAGTTGTGATGGTAGTTAGTAATTTTTTCCCTCTCAAATTTACAATTACTGTATTAAATCTGGTTCCCAATATCGTGGGTGCGAGTTTTAACTAATTGTGAAAATCTTGACTTATCGTTCCATTCTATACACCAACTGCGGTGCATGTCTGTAGTATTTATGGCATGGCAACTTACCAGCTCTATAGCTCAGTAGGTAGAGTTGCTGACCTTGTGACTGAAGGTCGGAGGTTCGAATCCCGATTGGGACGAAACTTTTTTTTCCCTCATTTTCCTCCATTTTTGGTATTTTTTTCCCAAAGTTTTGTGGTTTCGCTGGGGCTCTTCTCCTCCAAACAGACAGTTCCGCGTAGTTCTCATAGAGCTGGTAAGTTGCCATTTCATAAATACTACAGACATGCACCGCAGTTGGTGTATAGAATGGAACGATAAGTCAAGATTTTCACAATTAGTTAAAACTCGCACCCACGATATTGGGAACCAGAATTAATACAGTAATTGTAAATTTTGAATATACAGTGCTGGTCACCAGATTAGCACACCCCTTCGCATGAATAGTTTCGGCTGATTTCCAACCAAACTAAAAGAGCTAAAATTTCAAAATTATAACTGTTAATAGTCTATTCAATTCTGAGTTAATTAACACAAAAATAATTGTGTTTACATTTTTTATTATTGATTTATAATTGTTTTTCGAAAAAGAACACACAAAATAGCCATTTAAAATTTGTCATCAGGATAGCACATGCAAATTCTTTTTTGTCTATCTTCCTCAATTAAAGACGTAGGACCCCCAATTTTTTGTGGTTGTTTGAGTAAGATATTGACTTTAATATGAATAATTAAAAATCATTATCTGCGGAAGAGGGACCAAAATTTAAGGCATACAAGGAGTCAAGGCGGTCAAAAAGTGAAATTTCGAGAACAAATTAATAATTATAAGTTGAATCCGAATTCGTGTGTAATAAGTAGCGGTAAGGTAAAAATAATAGAGGCGATAAGAATTAAGTACATGTAAATCTTTATGAGAAAGTTATTTTGAGAGAAACATCTAGCCCTCATGACTCGGTCACAAGGATTAGGGTAAATTTTGACATTAAGGCGAGCCTATCTTTTGTTCAAACAGTGATAACGAAACTCCACATTTCAAGAAACTAAAACTACAGAACAAACTCCAACTTAAATTTCCCCGAAGGAAAATACGTTAAAATTAATCATGAGAACACTTGACATGGAACAAAGAATGGCGATATGTTATCTTTTCGGATAAAAAGAAGTTCACTTTAGAAGAGTAACACAGTTATAATGTCTACTTCCAGGATCTTTGCTAGGAAGGACACCATTAGGATCGCATTCATTGTCGGACAGATTGTGTAATGGTCTCGAGGGCCAAGTGATACTGTGAGATGATACTTCTTTTTATTCGAAAAGACAACATAGCGCCATTCTTTATTACATGTCAAGTGCTGTCGAGTTTAATTTAAGCGCATTTTCCTTTAGTTTTAGTTTCTTTAGATGTGGAGCATTTTTGTATCACTATTTGAACAATAGGCTCACCTTAATGTCAAAATTTACCCTAATCCTTGCGACCGAGTCATGAGGACTGGATGCTTCTCTCAAAATTACTCTCTCATAGGGATTGGCAAATACTCAAATTTTATCGCCTCTGTTATTTTTATCTTAACGCTACTTATTACACACGAATTCGGATTCAACTTATCGACGTTTATTAATTTTTTCTCGAAATTTCACTTTTTGACCACCTTGACTCCTTGTAAACCTTAAATTTTAATCCCTCTTCCGCAGATATTGATTTTCCCTTATTCATATTAAAGTTAATATCTTACTCAAACAACCACAAAAAGTTAGGGGACCTACGTCTTTAATTGTGGAAGATAGACAAAAAAGAAATTGCATGTGCTATCCTGATGACAAATTTTAAATGGCTATTTTGTGTGTTCTTTTTCGAAAAACAATTATAAATCAATAATAAAAAATGTAAACACAATTCTTTTTGTGTTCATTAACTCAGAATTGAATAGACTATTAGCAGTTATAATTTTGAAAATTTAACTCTTTTAGTTTGGTTGGAAATCAGCCGAAACTCTTCATGCGAAGGGGTGTGCTAATCTGATGACGAGCAGTGTACATTCACAAGACTACAAATAACTAGACTACTACACGCTCAACAAAATGATGTCCAAAAAATTACCTTACTAAAATTATATTGTAGACATTTTTTTAAATTTAGAAACTGCATTGTGCGTTTTAATGAGTAATACGTCGATTTCAGCAGTGTCCACTGAAAACTCAATTGTAAACAATTGTATTATCAAAACTTGGTAGTAGAACCTGTTTAGCAATGTTTTTGGCCCTCTTCGGAGTGTATGTCCTATCCATGCGACTGTCGTCTTTTGACAGAAATGCCTATCCATGTGTCTGTGACATTAAGAAAATCAGCATTCGAAATAATATCTGGTCGTAGGTTTACGAAAGCTTGCAGCTTAGTTGTTTTATTTCATTGGTTCCAAGTTGAACAGCGATAAAGCACAGATTTTACAATTGCATCGAAGATTCGGATACCTATTCGAACAAACGCTAGAGAAGCCAAAAATAATATAAGGAATATCATTGTCACAACGGCAGCTCGCTTCATTCCCGCAGGGCGTATCCTCAAAGTTGGGCTATATTTCTCAACCGCTGCCGCAAGGTTAGCCGACGAACGGGACAACCTAAGACTCGCCGATCCGACAGACCCCCAGAATTCAGGAGCTTAATTCCGAAATTAATCGACAAATCAACACCTCATCATCAATGTGGCACGATAGCCCGACGTCGGGCCTTGGCCGCCTGAATCGTTGACCTCCAATTGTCGCGGTTACGTGACCTCGTCCTCCAGTTTCGGAAGCCCAGCAGCTGGTGGGCGTCTTCACCTACGGAGTTCTCCCAGCGAGCTCTCGGTCGTCCACGCAACCTCGCTCCGTCAATTCGTTGTGCGTTCATCACTTTCTTTGGCATGCGATTATCGTCCATCCGTTGTACATGCCCCGCCCATTGCAAACGTTGAAGCTTCACGATTTTCGATACTTCCAGCTCATCGTACAATTGATACAACTCATGGTTGTACCGGATACGCCATTGGTCTCGCTCGCGAACGGCCCCGAAAATTCGCCGAAGGACCTTTCGTTCGAATCGGTCTAGCAAAATTTCGGAGGCTTGGGTGAGGGTCCATGTTTCGCAGCCATAACATAGCACGGGTCGGATGATCGTTTTGTACACGCGGAGCTTCGTGTTCCTGTGCGCAAGTTTCGAATTAATTATAGGGAGGACCGAGAAATATATGTCTTATTGGCTAGTTGTATCCGTCGCTTAATTTCGTCGGTTTCGTTGGCGTCCTTTGATAAGTTACAACCCAGATAGTTGAAGTTGTCTACATACTCGATATTAAGGTCCCCCACTGTGATGCTTGAATTTGCTGGCGTCCTTGTTTTCGATTGCATCATGGCCTTTGTTTTGCTTTCGTTGATATGTAGTCCAACTTCCTTTGCGGCGTTATTGAGGTTATGCAGAAGGCTTTCTGCATCCCCCAACCTTCGAGACATGATGTTGATATCGTCGGCGTACGCTACTAATTGAGTCGACTTGATGAGCAGCGTTCCGCTGCTGTCCATATTCATGGCTCGAATTACATACTCCAAAGCAAGGTTGAAGAGCGTCGGCGCCAGCCCGTCGCCCTGCTTGAGTCCAGTACGAGTTTCAAATAGGTCAGTGAGTCGATTCTGCACTCTGACCTGCGAGACGGTATTAGTCATCGTCATCCTTGTGAGTCGCACTAACTTTGCCGGTATACCAAAATTCAGCATAATGTTGTACAGTACACTTCGATCGATACTGTCGTATGCCTGCTTGAAGTCGACAAAGATTTGGTATACGTCGATGTTATATTCCCAGCACTTTTGGAGTAGTAGCTTCACTGTGAAAAGCTGATCGGTCGTTGATCGACCAGGTCTGAAGCCGCCTTGATACTCGCCAATGATTCGTTCTGCGTACGGATTAATTCTCTTTTCAAGAATTTTAGATAATATCTTATAGGCCGTACAAACTAATGATATGCCTCTGTAATTCTCACACTTCAGCTTGTCACCCTTTTTGTGGATTGGGCAGATTATGCTTTTGCGCCAATCTTCGGGGATTTCCTCGTCGTTCCATATTTTCAGCAGTAGCACATGTATAGCGTTGGTCAGGCACGTTCCACCATGCTTCAGCAATTCTGCTGGGATCTCGTCAGCGCCGGGCGCTTTATTATTTTGAAGCGACTGTATGGCAAGACTCACCTCCTCTACTGTTGGGGGTAGAACGGGAGGGCCTGGTTCGGCTAACTGCTCAATCAATCGGCTAACTGCTCAATCAATCAATCAACACCTACAAAAAAGAAAAATTAAACAAGCCTCTCGAAAGCTGCGACCTATCAAAAGGTGTCAGCAAACTCTGGCTACGGTCCGCGCCCATCCAAATCACATCCATCCAGAATCTAAACCAGAAAAATTCTGTGACCGATATTCTCAATATGTATGTTTGCACAAAAGGTTAGATGGATTGCCAACTATGGTTGTTATCCATAAAAATCGTATGTCATTCAAAAGCTTGAGAACTCAGCTTTATTATGATACCATTTTAAGTAATATTTGGTGAGTACTTTTAAAATGAATGCCCTTTGAACGAAATCGTAGGGAAAATGGGAAAGTATGAAAATGGTTTGTGGTTAGATTTTTTAAAAATAAAACAAAAATTAGTGGAAATAACTTAAGTATTTATTATTTCAGTATTTGGTATTGCCTCCTCTTGCTCTAATGACAGCTTCCAGTCGATTCTTCATTGATCTGATCAAGTTGCTGATGCTACATTGAGGAATACCGTTCCACTCCTCTAATAGTGCTGCCTTCAATTCTTCATTAGACGAAGCGACTGGATTTCTGGCTCGGATTCTTCCCTTGAGCTCGTCCCATAAGTGTTCAATGGGATTGATGTCTGGACTGCGTGCAGGCCAGTTAAGTGCCGACATATTGGCTTCATTCAGGAACTGCCGAGTGAGATGCGATGCGTGACACCGGGTATTGTCGTGCATCAAAGTGTGGTTCTTATCAATAAATGCTGCATAGGGCACAACGTGGGCATGAAGAATATCGGTAACAGCTGTCAGCCCCCTCCGGACACGAATACGAGCTCCGTTTTTCCCCTCTAAGGAAATTCCAGCCCACATCATACAGGAACCGTTTCAGTGAAACAGCACTGCGCAAATCGCTCGCCCGGACGCCTGTAGACTCTGTATCTTTTGTCACTGCCATGCACACACATTCTCGACTCGTCAGTGAACAATACTGACCTCCATTCCGTAACGCTCCAATTCAGATGATCTCGACTCGAGCAAGTCGGTGTTGTGCAGTAAATTTGGGGCCAGTGGCAGGCCGTCTTGGAGTGATTTTCCCTTCCCTTAATCGTCTCCTCACTGTCCGGGCACTGACGGCTACTCCGCGAACACGCCTCAGGTTCTGCTGCGCAGCAACACCCGTGAGGAACCGATTTCGTAACGTACTTGTAGCAATGAAACGGTCGTCTTTCTCTGAAGTGGATCGAGGGCGGCCCGTTCTTGGTCTCGAATTAAAGCTACCAGTCTTTTGAAATCTCCTGCTAACTCTCGAGACTGATTGAGCAGACTGACTCATTCCAAGACGGCGATCGACGGTTCGCTGACTAAGACCTTCAGACAATAGGGCTACAACTTGAGCCGCTTGATCAGGCGCCGTATGATGACAAAACAGTGATTGGAATTATCTTAGATGTAAGTAAGCTAACTTTCTAGATACAACTGATAATAAGAAACCAATTACGGGCACTTTTGTAGGGGTAATTTACCTGACAGTTAGCCACCATAAATTTCAATTGTGGCATTAATTTCAAAAGTGTGCAGCAAATATTGATGAAAAGGGTACCAACAGGTAGGTAAGGTTTCAAACTTTTAAATCACATACGATTTTTTATGGATAACGATCGTACTTTTCAAAAAACACGTACAAATATACGCAATTATAGGTTGAGCCGATACTTTTGTTAGTGTAGTTTCTTATGCGGACGATTGCACCGTACTGATTTAAAAGGTATGTGTGCCCGACTTGACTACATTTACAAACTGGTGGAGTTTTTCAATATTCGCAACCTAGTTATTTCGCCGTCTAAGTATACTGTAACACTTCTCCATCACCTGCACGCAGGAATTTTCGGAGGAGTTTACAATCCGTACTGGTAAGCATGACGACGACTTTGTTCCTACTGTTACAAAATGTAAGATCCTTGGGCTCTACTTAGACACTAAGGCCCGTATTTATGAACATTCCTTAACTCAAGGAGACCTTGAGTCAAGGATGCCGAAATTCAATAAATTAAATGTCATTTTCCATACTTTTTCATAGAAATCATTTATATTCACGAGTCAATGCATCCTTGATTTAAAGAGAAACTCAAGGAGACCTTAAAATTTTCTATAGTCAACCTCACTTGAAGTCAAGGTAGCTATCCACCTTCCTTGAAATATAATATTTCAAGTCTATTGAAAACTTGTCTTCTTGAGTTTCGCCTTAAATCAAGGATGCATTGACTCCTGAATATAAATGATTTCTATGAAAAAGTATGGGGAATGACATTTAATTTATTGAATTTCGGCATCCTTGACTCAAGGTCTCCTTGAGTTAAGGAATGCTCATAAATACGGGCCTAACACACACAACTTTCTAAAGACTCCCTTTCGGGAGCCTAGTCTCCTCAGAAAATTCAGGTGGTGGGAGCTCTGAAAATAATATTCCTACCTAATCTCCTTTTGACCGGTTCACAACGGTTGTGTGAATATCTGCGATGACCGCTTGGTATGCTGCATGGGCGTAGCCAGGATTTCAGTCAGGGGGGGGCAAGCCCAAAATTTTTTCAAAATCATGGTTTTCTTAGGAGTTGAAATTTCCGGTCGCAGAAATATTGTTAGCAAATTTTAGAGTAGCCTGGCTTGTGGTTGGATTGATGCACAGGGTCATGGATTCCAGACTTACCGTGAACGAATTCATTTTATGGTGTTTTTCGAACTCACGACCTACGTGACGGACTATTATGTCGCTCAGATTGTAAACAAGTACCCATTTATGGGGATAAATAACATTACTGAGCATGCTGTTGATCTCAACACCTCAACAAAACCGCAGTTAAGATCTTGAAAATTATGTCACTCACACATCTGCGGCCCTAGTTTGCTGGTGGACTGCATGTTATATCTTTTTTCTCTTTGCTAATTTTAGAGTCAATTTTTTAAAATGGATGAGAATGATTTTCTTCTGCATTCTGATTACATTCAACTGGCCTCCAATATCTGCCTTTTAGAGCGTAGTTTGTCTATTTTCAGTGCATTTTTTGCATCTCGGACTGCATATTCCACTTGCGAAATCAGTTTGTTTCGTCTGTCACTTTCATCTTAGCAAAGTAGCGTCATCAGAATATTTATAAATACTTTATTGACTAAAATATAATTAACGGTTTTAATAAGATTTCCTCTAAATTTATCAAAGTATTGACAATGGCTCAATTTTATTGCTGGTATGATTAGAAAATAAATTTTGATTCAATAACTTGAAAGACCCGCTCTGTGGCTGACTTGGTTGAGTCGCACTCTACGATGCTAGTAATCTAGAGGTCCGAAGATCGAACTTCGGTGTGGTCCAAAATTTCCGTACATGTTCGGATAGGAAATATGTAGTGCTTGCAACATTGCACTCCGAAATGATATGCAGTGTAACGTTGACTCGAAATTGCCTATAAACGGCTAAGTTAACGCACCATGACCCCACAAGGGGCTATACGGTACTGAGAAGAAAAATAAGAACTTGAAAGACACTGAAATATGAGACCCGTTCTTTACAAGGTCCTTAACCAAGGAAAAAGTAAATAAATAAGGCGCGACAATCCAACATTGGACTAAGGCCGCAGGATGTGTTAGTGACATCCTATTTCCAAGATCTTATCTGCTTTTTTGTTGAGGTAATGATATCAGCATCAGATGAGATTCGAATTCATGACCCTGTGCACCGAAGGTGCGCGCACTAAACGCGAGGACAGCCAGACTACAGACCATGGAAGGTAATGCTTATTTTTAGTACGGAAAGGTCATGCTTCGTCGATTCGACGACGCTCAACTTTGAAGCCTCATACAAATCACCCTTTCTCAAAATATTTATAAAATTTGACAGATTTTCAATTGTTAGTTTATTTAGAATGGAAAAACATCGATTTTGGAACCGATTTTTATGAGTTCGAAATGTAATCTTCCTAAAATGAGGAAAAATTTGGAGCCATTTTCCGGATTTGTCCTACTTTTGTCCTAGTAAATATTGTTTCCATACTTAAAAAAAAAATGGGTCCCACATTTCAAAAATAAACATATTTGTTACGAGCTAGTTGTCGACAACCAGCCATAAGAAATACTGGAGTTCTAAAGTTCATCCTCCGACGTTTCGACGATGCCAATTTCCAAAAATCCAACTTACCCTGCTTACTTCGTCTAGCCGCAATGTACCCGGCAAGTACATCGGCACTGTAAGTGCTGTACGAAAACTTAGCTGCAAATAATGAGAATTGTCACGAAAAATATAATAAATAAATAAATTTGATGATGCGTAGTCGATTCGACGAAGCATTACCTTCCAGGGCTAACAAAGCATTTGTCACCCTTTCAGATGAAAATAAGTTGAATTCCACTAACTTCCCGAAGGGACCTAACGGTTGAAATTGTGTACTCCAGCTCAGAAGCCATGAAATGAAACAGGAAATATGGGATCCACGCAGCCACAGTAGCACACTCACAAGTGAAATGTGTGTGCTGGTACGCAGCCTCCGTCAGTTACGAGAGACCATTCGCTGTCTTCTATTTGCATGCGCTTCCTGACTGCAAATTGTCCCGATCATGGCTTCTCCGGCGGCATTTGGAGTGGTAGAAAAGGCATTTGCTGCGCCAGCAGCAGAAAATTTTTGAAAATGTTGTATAGTGCAGCGATTTTTTTTACTACATCGATGAGGATTTTTTTACCATCTTCATCGACCAGGGGGGCGACCGCCCCTCCCTGCCCCCCCCCCCCCCCCTGGCTACGCCCATGGTATGCTGTGTCATCAAAAACATCGGGAGGTGTCCGTTTGTTGTCCATGAGATGATGGTTTGGGTGATCCTCTCGACAGCAACCGACCATATATTATAGAGACAGTTTCCTGATAAAAATGATCCTGGGACGACGTCAGGTGGTAACCTGTAGCTCGACCTATCGCTTTGTAAATGACCAGCATGGTTTTTGTCGCCGATGGGAGCGACATGGAGGTTCCTATCGCGGCCGGGTCTTCCCCCCGGAACCACCCATGCATTTTATGCATGGCCAAGAGCCGCACACCCCCCTCGACACATACAGGAAACAAAAGTTGCATCACATCATCAACATCTTTTTTACACTATCGGAGCAACCCATGCCGGCCCAGTTGCTCCAAATTCTACTTATACGCGCCGGCATCGAAATAAATCCTGGTCCATGGATGTGCTGCGTCTGTGGTAAGAGGATTTATTCTAACGTACAATCCTCAGTGCAGTGCTCATGCTGTATGGAATGGTGCCATTTCAAAAATTGTTCTGGGCTCAACAAGACGGACTTACGATCAACAACAACGATCAGCACCTTCATAGCACCAAATTGCAAAATCTGTGGCCAACAGTCTTCATCGACCTCACAACAACCCACTAATCAGGGCCAACAATCATCACCTGTCACCCCCACAGTCTCTACACACCACACAGCACCACGACACACTCTTACACCAGCACCACCACTGCAAGTTGCAAACTACTCCACCACAAAGATAGTCCAACTAAATTGTAATGGTCTACAACATAAAATTGTTGAGATCACTGACTTTATGGACAGACATCACATACTAGTTGCTGCAATCCAGGAAACCAAACTAAATGCCGATTCATCGCTAAATTCTTACGGAGGCTTCAACATCATCCGACACGATCGACCCACTGGCTCAGGAGGAGGTTTGGCTTTCCTGATACACAACTCGCTGCCATATTCATTAATCGACATCGCTGCCGCCGATACCACAACAGAATTACAAGCGATATCAATCAGGTCGGGAAATGTTGATATAGATATTCTCAATATCTATATACCACCAGCATCAAGTTGTCCCACTGGTTTCCAGGCCAACATTTCCCCCCTACTCACCGGGCGATATCGCCTATTACTGGGCGATTTCAATGCTCACCATGATTTATGGCACTCAAACCCCAACAACGACACCAGAGGCAACCACATTGCAAACCAACTAGATGATTCCGATTTCTGTCCATTGAATGACGACTCACCAACCCGCATTGCAGGATCATGCAGAAGCTCGCCTGACATATCCATCGCCAGCCCTGGGCTCATAAACAGCATTACTTGGGAACCGTTCATAACTTTCTCGTCAGACCATTTGCCTATCGTCCTCACGATTGATAAACCGTCTCAGTTTACGTACACTGAGAAGAAGACATACTCGAATTTCAGCAAAGCCGACTGGATTGGCTTCCAAACCTACACAAATGAAGCGTTTTCTGCCCTTCCAACCCCTACTGACGTACGTACTGCTGAAAAAAACCTGAGACGGATTATCCAGAATGCAGCCAAAAGATACATTCCAGCGGGCCGCATCCCAATCATGAGACCGCATTTCCCATCATCTGCTGCAGAATTGGCAAAAACGAGAGATGAACTCCGAACAGCAGACCCAAATGATCCTCGCATCGGCGATCTCAACAACATTATAACCCAGCAAGTCAACGACCACAGGAAACAGTTATGGAATTCGCATTTAAAAACATGCCACGTAAAATCCGGCGTAAGCAACCTTTGGAGAACGGTACGTGCACTATCAAACCCCACAAAACCCAAAGGTAAGGTAGCTATAAAATTCGGTGATAACACATACAACAACGACGACAAATGCGCTCACAAATTTAACCAACAATTCGTCGAACATCCCGAAAAAGATAAGCTCAAGCGCAAAATTACCAGAGCTATCCGAAACAGCACCACTGACCAACACCTCCAGGTTACCTCAAACGAAGTCAAGCTTGCAATCAAAAATGCGAAAAACTCCAAAGCGTACGGACTAGACGGCATTGCCATGACTATGCTCAAACACATCGACTCTCCGGCCATTGAGTATATCACTGCTACGATGAACCTGTCGCTGAAAACCTTCATCATACCCGAGCTATGGAAAAAAGGCCGTATCACCCCCATACCGAAGCCAGGCAAAGATCATACTCTAGCAGAATCATACCGTCCAATAACGCTACTGTCCCCCGTGGCCAAAATACTTGAGGCACTAGTGTTGCCTAAACTCCTGGAGCACGTCCAGCTTGCCAATCACCAACACGGTTTCCGGAAAATGCATAGCACTACAACCGCTATAGACAGGATCACCTCCAACATTTTCAATGGACTAAATCAGACGAAACCCTGCAAGCGCACTATCCTCGTAGCTCTCGATTTGTCAAAAGCATTTGACACTGTTAACCACACAGTACTTTTGACAGACCTACGCAACACTACTCCTCCGTATATTCACAAATGGATCGCGAATTATCTTGCCGGTCGTCAATCCTGCACCGAGTTTAGGAATGGGAAGTCCAAACTCAGGAAAATTAAACAAGGCGTTCCACAGGGCGGAGTCTTATCTCCCACCCTCTTCAACCTCTACATGTCAGGACTGCCCACACCACCCACGGGACTCGAAATCATCTCTTATGCTGACGACTGTACCATCATGGCGACTGGCAACGACATTCCCGAAATGTGCGACCACATCAATGAATACCTGCTGACACTCAACGACTTCTTTGTGAGTAAAGGCTTGAAGCTCTCAGCACCAAAGTCCTCCGCCACCTTATTCACCAGCTTCAACCAGGAGTACAATATGCAACTCCCGATATCTATCGACACAAACGTCATCCCTACTATTCGGACTCCCAAGATCCTAGGTGTCACGATAGACAACTCCGGCAAATTTAACACACACGCTTATAACATCTGCTCTAAACTCAGGAGCAGAAACAAAATTCTTAAAGCTCTTGCCGGTAGTACTTGGGGCACCGATAAAGAAACACTTCTGACTACCTATAAAGCCATCGGTCGCCCCCTAGTAAATTATGCAGCACCGACGTGGTCAAATGGTCTCTGCAACACAAATTGGGGCCACATACAAATCTGCCAGAACACGGCACTTCGCACCATCACCGGCTGTGTTAAGATGTCCTCAGTGGATCATCTGCACCAGGAGACTAAGATGATGACTTTGAGAAACCACAACGAACTTCTTACCAAACAGTATCTAGTCGGATGCTATCGTACAAATCACCCGAACAATGAACTCATGGACAAAACACCACCGCCACGACGAATAAGACGCTCTATCAGGGACAAAGAGCGCGAAGTCCAGCGTTACAAAAAGGTTCCCTTCGATAACTCCGACTACAAGGCGGCGATTGCAGACATACACACACAAGACGTTCGTAAAGCTACTCAAAGCCTCACAAATAATCGTGTACTTGGCACCAAACCTCCAGCCATATCTCCTGACGAAGAACAATTACCGAGAGCTACCCGTACCACCTTAGCTCAGCTCCGATCCGGTTGGTGCCCGCGACTAAATTCTTATTTATCGCGCATAAATAATGAAGTTGCAAACACCTGCCCAGCCTGCGGAACCAGTCCACACGATGTAGACCACATTTTCGATTGTCCAGCTGCTCCCACGCAACTTACACCACTTGCGTTATGGTTACAACCAATCGAAGCAGCTTTTTTTCTAAACCTATTTGTGTTTGGATCGGGTTCGTAGTGGCATGTGGTTGTACGATGGAGAACTTTTCCATGTCGAATCATCGTGCTTTCAGCAGTTGTAAGGTCCATTGTCGCCGATGAGAGAGGGAATGAGGATACGATTTGTGTTTGGATCGGTTTCGTAGTGGCATGGTGTATTGTACCAATATGTATGTATGTACATATAAATAGAGACGGGTTTCGTGCTGTTTGATGCTGATAGGGAGATATCGACATGAGATGCATAATTTGTGCAGATCGGCTTGCATTGCCATTGGGAATATTTATATATACATACATACGCGTAGGATGTTGTATAGTGTTATAGATCTGTAGATATTAAATGAATGGATTGGATAGCAGGTAATGTAATAATGGATTGATCTACTAAATAGCCTTTGTGGAAATTTACAGTGCTGTCCAACAAGTTTGTAGCGTATCCCCAAAAAAGGGCGGTATTCGGATTTTACAGTTGTGGTTTATAAATCTATGAATGGGTCAAAGAACTAAGATTTGTGGAAATATGCAGTGCAGCACAACCCGGTTTGTGGCGTACGCTTACGTACAGCGCAATGAATTATTCAAGGCAGCGGTAGATAGATCAGTTGTGGGAACATGCGGTGATGAGAATACCGGGGTACCATTTTGGGGCGGGCAACCCCGAAATTTTTTTTCTTGTTTTTGACATCAAATTTGGAATTAGCGACCCAAATTTACCTTAGTGTTTCTGCCACGCCGATTGCACGAGTATTGCCCCGAGAAAACAAGGATACCATTGTGGGGCAAGCGCCACCAAATTTTGTTTACTTATTTTTGACCTCCATTCGGAATCGGCGGCCTATCATTATTTTAGTGTTTCTTCCCACGCCGATTAGACGAGTATTTCCCCGAGAAAACAAGGGTACCCTTCTGGGTGGCAAAACCCCAAAGACATTTTTCTTTTTATTTTAAATTTGGAATCAGCGCCTCAAATTTACCTTAGTGGGCCGGCATCCTCAAAAGGGTTTCATTGCACTGCATGTTTTCATAAACTACCTACATACTTCAGCCATTCATATACATGTGAAAAAACAATTAACACCAAATCCAAATGCCGCCCGAATATTGTTTTGAAACGCGTAAGCTAACACTGCAAATTTCCAGAAAGGTTACCTACCTCTTTCATTCTTCATTACATTAGCTACCTAATTATCTACAATACTACATAGACATACTG
Source organism: Microchrysa polita (assembly GCA_949715475.1). Taxonomy (NCBI): domain Eukaryota; kingdom Metazoa; phylum Arthropoda; class Insecta; order Diptera; family Stratiomyidae; genus Microchrysa; species Microchrysa polita. Next base: position 78,838,748 of record OX454415.1, read on the forward strand.
ACAAGTATGTATGTATATAGAAAATACCAATGGTACTACATTACATTACCTACGACAATCCATTCATTAATACCCACAATGATATACAACACTACATAAATCAACAGCAAATCGCACGAGATAGCGCCGGTATAAAATCCCATTAAAAATCAGGTTTTCTTGTCGTTTAATCGCAATTGCAATTCTAAAGCAACAAATAAAATACCCATAAATATGAGTAATTTCACACCACCGTGTACTTATTTGCTTAGATTGCAACCATGAGTTCCGCCCTTAATATGCATTAATATTTATAAAAAATCAAATAAATCTATATATGTACGTACGTAAATCAGTATGTTATACAATTTAGAATTAAAATTTTTCTTAAATATTTTAACAGGAGACTGCGATCCACATCTTCAAGAAATACTCTCAAGGAATTCAATAACAACTTCGTTCGCTGAGGATATGCTTCTTAAACTGTCTTCACAAGATGTCAAAGAAGAGTCTATTTCTGACTTCAGTAGGAACGAATGTTCTTCTAAATCACCTACCCAAAAATGTGAAGCAACTTCCACTAGCTCCGTATATCCATTCAGTGGCACAATTCCTACTTGTGATGTCAAAATAGAACCAGTAATTAAAGTGGAAAAGATTTTTGAAATTGAAGAAGTACCAAAAATGACTATTGATATGGAGTCCAGAGCCGTGATAAATGCTGTCAAAAAGCTCTGTGTAAAAGACCCACCTCCGCCATGTTCAATTCTTCATCCGGATGCTCCACCGCCTTCGCCTCCCGATTGCCCACCGCAGCGCTTAACACGGGAGCAACTGTTACCACCGACTCCATCAGTTCATCTAGAAAATAAAAAACATGCATTTAGTCCGCAATTGCAGGAATTTTGTTTAAAGCATCCAATTGCTGTTGTGAGAGGGCTAGCGGGTGCATTAAAATTAGATTTAGGTTTGTTTTCCACGAAAACTCTAGTAGAGGCAAATCCAGATCATAGTGTTGAGGTGCGGACGCAAGTCCATCAATCGCCAGATGAAAATTGGGATGTACAGCAAGGAAAGCGTGTATGGGCATGTATATCACATCGTTCACATACAACTATAGCGAAATATGCCCAATATCAAGCCTCCAGTTTCCAAGATAGCTTGAAGGTATGTTAAAATAGTTTGTTTTAGATTATTGTCATCTAATAAATTAATACACTTTTCAGGAAGAGCGCGATAAAAATTCTGGCATTCACACTATGTCAGACTCAGACTCGAAAGACTCTGTAACGAACACTGCCTTTAATGGAAAGAAGAAAAAATTAAAAAATGGAAATAAGATGTTAAGGTAATACTCTTTAAATATATATATATTTCCCGCATTGGGTGCGTGTGTATTTAGAATTCAATCTATACATGCATTTGCCTGAGTGCGAAAAGTAAATGTGAGAGTTCGCTAGCCTTGCAGACAAATTCTGCAGTGTTTGAAAGACTTTCTTTCAACAGTAGTCTATATGTATATTATTTTTAATAAAGTAGTAAGGTCATTGATTTTTTTTTTTTATAGATTTGGAACGAATGTTGATTTGTCGGATGAAAGAAAATGGCGATCTCAATTGGCCGAACTTCAAAAGTTGCCGGCGTTTGCACGGGTAGTTTCAGCTGCGAATATGTTGTCGCATGTTGGTCATGTTATACTTGGCATGAATACCGTTCAGTTGTATATGAAGGTGCCTGGAAGTCGTACACCCGGTCATCAAGAAAACAATAATTTTTGCTCAATCAACATTAACATCGGTCCTGGAGACTGCGAATGGTTTGCAGTTCCTGACGCCTATTGGGGTGGTATACAGGCCCTGTGTGAAAAAAATAATATCAATTACCTCCATGGATCATGGTGGCCAGTTTTGGATGATTTATACAAAGAAAACATTCCTGTGTATAGATTTATACAGAGACCGGGTGATTTAGTTTGGGTTAATGCAGGGTAAGTGCATAATACTATTTTTGTATAAATTTCGTATTTATATTTTAAATATTTATAGTTGTGTACATTGGGTTCAAGCCGTCGGATGGTGTAATAATATAGCTTGGAATGTTGGACCTTTAACAGCACGACAATACCAATTGGCAATTGAACGTTACGAGTGGAACAAGCTGCAAAGTTTTAAAAGCATCGTGCCGATGGTGCATTTAAGTTGGAACTTAGCCCGCAATATTAAAGTATCGGATCCAAAGCTTTTCGAATTATTAAAGTAATTTTTCAGTTATCTTTAAAAGACATGTTCATAATCTTACTATTTTATAGGAGTTGTTTACTGCAAACATTCAAAAATGTAATACACACGCTGGAATATGTGAAATCAAAGAATGTTGAAGTCCGTTTTCATGGCCGTGGGAAAAATGAAGCGTCCCATTATTGCGGACAGTGTGAGGTATGTGAAAATAGAAATGTTTATAGTGGTTAACAATTGGAAATTAACTTGTTTTGTTTGTATAAACTGCAAACGCATCAGAAAGGAAGAGAATCATTGATTCCTTATATGATTTCACTTCAATGGTAAATTGTAATACATAGTCTGAATTAGTAAAAAAAGCAACTATGTACATACATACACATATGGCCAAAAAAATAAGTACACCCATACGATTTTTTCTTATCACCCTGTAGCCAAGTAGTTATTTGAGTAAATAAAATCATATGGAAAGATTTAAACACTTAATTGGTGAGGAATCAAATAATATGTAAATTAGCATATTATAATAAATAACAGCTTTCATTTACCTTGAAAAAGTACGAACTGACTATAATATGCTGGACAAAATAATAAGTACATGTCAGTTAATTTGATTAAAACTTGTTTTAATTAAAATATTAAGTTCTGATTCGACCAGAATTTAATTTATTTTATTATTTAAAAGTAAATGGTTCATTATTTTGAAAGAAAAAAAGGTTTTTGTTGGACCTCTGGAGATAACTCTTTTGGTATGTTACCATACATCCATATATCCAGTTACTTCCAGGAAATTCCGTAATTGGTCAGTTTTGTGAAAACTTTGTTTCTAGTTAATTGATTCAACTCTCTCTAAACATTCAGGACTCAATTTGACTCTAGTAACAACGCGAAAAGCCACTCGATTTGGTTGAAGCTGATACTTGACCAGTTTGTGAGGTATGGTTAGAGTTAATATCCTGATGAAATCACCATTTAAAGTGTATGGGTTCACCAGTAAAATATTCCAGGACTCTCAACTAACATTTCTTATGTGGAAATAGCCTCATAGTAATGGTTATTAGGTATATTTGAACGAAACAAAACTATGAAAAGTAAGCCATAGACCAATTTCCGCCTCCATGCCAGTTGATCTAGCGTATATCATATTAATTTTTTCCTGAATGAAGAATATTACGAGAAGCGTAGTTTCCAATCAAATTTATTACGATCTCATAAATAAAACAGAATTTTCGGTGAGTTTTGATTGTTCGGTCTGAAGCAAGAAGAACTATCTCTCCAAAATTTTCTTGAACCGTCAACACTTTTTGACATCGCCATGGAAAGTTCTAAAATTTTTTCCAAAACTGCTTTACTTCTTGTATTCTCCGATTAACTTTTCAAAACGATTCTCTATTTTCAATATTTGCCGCGAAAATCATCAGTCAAGCCAAAGGAACTTTTCTCGCCATAGGGATAATGAGATCGACAGTTATTCGTAAGGCCCTTACATGGACCTAACCGCATTTGGGACGGCTTTTATTTAGTTTTTAATGAATTACACAGTAAATACAACGTTTAGCTGGTTTATTTCGTTAAGGAGAAAATAATTTCTCCGCTATTTCAAATTTTCGAACTTAAACGTCTTTTTTCGTACCTACCATGCGTTTTTCGCCCCTTAAGTATTTTTGTTTGTTTTTAATTTAACGCTTGTTGCATACACCAATGAATAAACAAAACAAATCCTTACTGAAAATAGCAAGTGGTTGTCAAAACATTTAAAAAACCGATGGTGTACTTATTATTTTGACCAAGCTGAAAACCCATTTCAAAGCTAATATCGGGAGGGACTAAGACAATAGGGGGTTGACATTTAGTTTTTCGGTTTCGTGGGCATTGTTGTTACCTAATTGCTGTAATGGCTATCTATTTGGAGTAATTCAATTTTAAAAAGGGTATGAAAATTTTGCATAAAAAAATACATGTGAGGTGTACTTATTTTTTTTGGCCATATGTGTATATATTAATTAACAGTTCCATATTTTTTCTGCCTAGCTGAATTTTGAAATTGGCGGTTTTTCTGTTTGGAAAATTAGATTATTTAATAAACTGAGGCCCGATTACTCTTACATGTTATCTAGTGGTTAGTCTTATTATTACATAGTTACGCTGTATTTTGCTACGCAATGTCATACGATGGCGTAACCAAGCAAAATATGACGATACCATGCCAAATAAACAAAAATGCAATTGAATATACAGTAGAACCCCGATAATCCAGACCTCAAAAGTATGGATGTTCGATAATTCAGATTCGGATTAAGGCCTAAATATCCTTTGATTTTGAAAAACCTTGAGAATTTCAAGAAAGTTTTTCAATCGTGGTGTGCCCTAAATACAAAAGAAACAGATATTTCGACAATAAAATTAATTATTTAAGTTAAAAACAATTCAATTTCGAGCAATTTCAGCATTACTACCGTCTCACGGAGTATATACAGGGTGCCCCACGACTCATGGTACATACGATAATGGGTGATAGTACAGCTCATTTGGGTACAATGAATGTCCTACATGTTATGAAGTTATAGCATTTTTTGTTAATAGTGTCAGAAACCTCGACTTTCCGAGCAAAACCACTATTTGCCACACTTCCAAATATTTGATCCGAGGTTTGACTTTACTTTCTCAAACTGCACAAAATTCTACATAAAATAACTGTTTTGCCAGTTAAATAATTTAAAATTCTACCCAGATACAACCATTCAAACTTTAACGAAATTCGAAAATTGATATTTTCTTGTAAATTCAAATTGTAAAACCGTAACGGTACTTTGAGCTGACAAATCTGCGAAATTGACAAAAGTTGCCTCATAATATAGAAATTAGGGTCTTAGGATTTTAAAAATGTCATATCTTACGTGTTGAAGAGAAAAAAACGTAGTTCCAAGTGAATACCAAAGTAAACGTTTCCACAATTTTTATACGAGTTTTAATTAGTAAATAAAATGTTTTTAATAAAAAACGAAAAAATACAGCGGGTAGGTACATTCGATCAATATCTGGGAACGTGTGTACGGTGTAACCTTCTTCTAAACCCACGTGCGATTTAAATGAAAATATTAAGTTTATTGACAAAGATTCACTTCCTTTCTGCAGTTCATAAATTTTGTTATTTGTCAATTTTCATGATGTGTATTACCAATTAACTTTCGTTCTACTGAAGAGAGAATGAAGACAACTGTATGTTCTGATTGTCTTTTTCACATATATTTACAAAAATTTAAGGAGGATATATTAACTATTTAAATATTTTTGCAGGTTGAAGTTTTTAACATACTATTCATAAGGGAGCAAGAAAAACGGCATGTTGTCCATTGTATGAGTTGCGCCCGAAAGCAAACACCATCTTTACACGGATTTGTTTGCCTGGAGGAATATCGTGTAAGCGAACTCCAAGTCGTTTATGATGCATTCGTTTTATACCAGCCACAACAGCAAACGATACACAACATTCAAGCCGTATAACATTCATAAACACAAGTAAACTTAGTTTTTAAATTAGTTAAATTAGAGACACCAATTTAGTTAATTTTATGAGAAGTTTGCTGATTTGTTTCATCTTATTTATTTATTGTTTGGAAATTTTCATTTTAAATATTCATAACTACATATATTGGTAGACAACGAAAAACGGGCACTTATATATGTAGTTTCTTACTGCTTGAAAAAAGAAACGATGAAAATGTGATTAATACTAATTAATTATTTGCTACTCTCGTATTATTTGCTTCGTAATCGCGGTGATACGGGCACTACTCCTACAGCACGTACACATAGTGCGCGAAGCGATACGTAAAAGCGATCATCACTTGCTAATACTATTCCATCGCTAGCGAATACAGCTTTCAATGCAAAACTAGTTCTTTATCTGCCGTGCTGTACGTCTACAAATATACTTTCAATACAAGCCTATGGATGTCCATAATTTGACTGTCGTACGTCTATATCTATTTCAACGGAATCACATGATAAACTCTCTAATCCATATTTGTATATGAGTATGGTAGGAAATTTGTAGTTCTGAATACTTGGATATATATGTATTTGTAATACCTTGCATGTGATTAGTTTCACTGGTCTTTGAAATGTATCTAAAGTGTCATACTATGTTTCGCACATTTAATAATAGATTTGATAAGTGGGTGGCCATTTAAGATTTTATAGTATGGCATTTATTATCGTTTCATAACACTGATATCCATAAAAATTTGCGATTTTACTACTTGCGAAAGAATGTTCGTAATATTTTTAGATTGCAACTATAGTGTAAATTAATTTACATATGACGGAATTGTTAATATGAACTCTTCAGTAATTATATGTATGTAAATATTTGTGATAAGGTTATTTAATTCAAATATGTATATGGATTTTATTACATTGTATAACTTTTATCAATGTATGTTCAACACGAATGATCTCAAAGTATATCCTTAAAAATGCATTGGCGCTTTATGATTTCCTTTTTTAGTGTCCCAATAATATTCTTGAAAGTGCTGATAGCGCCAATTTTTATGTTCAGAAATACTTATTGGACTCCGTATAAAGTAAAAAGGTTTTCATTCATTTTTCAGTTTACAAAAAAAACTCTAGTACTCCGTAAAACCTCGATAATGCGAAAGAACGAACTTAGGACCATTTTTTATTATTTTATTTAAATAAATTTATACATTTTTTCTAGTGTACTATTGAAATGTATATCGCACATTTTGGTTAAACATATTTTTTTTATTTAGTCAAAATACTGTCTACATTAGTATACAGAGTGTTCAGATAAATGCTCTGAAAAATTATTACTAGTTTGATTTCCAGCAATAAAATTGTAGGGAATACTTCCGAATTCTTAACCCTCCAACACCTACAGCCATTTAAGATTCTTTAAAAATGAATTTTCTCACACAACTTAAGCCTCAATATCCTTCAAATTACGCCAGTTAAGAGTGCCGAAATAAAATGATTATACCAGCCAACAGTTTTCCTAAAATCTGACTTAATAATAATAACAAAAATCGAATAAGCTGTTTGGTTTCTACAGAGGTTTAGAGTCAAATTTTTGTCATTTAGCCCTATACAGAATCATTTTTCCATTTCAATTGACTCGCAACTTGGTGAGATGCTACAATTCCTTTAAAAGTTCGCGCATAGTCGTAAAACGTTTTATTCTAAATCCACTATTAGTATTAGGGTGAGTTTCTGGTATATCTTATCTAACGGTTAGTCTTATTGTATAGAGAAGACGCACACAATTATCAGAAAGCTTTTCAATTTATTGAATTGTTGTTTATTTTGAATGCCATATTTTGCTTGATTATGCCATTGTATGAAATTGCGCAATGATTTTAAAATTTCATACAATGGCGTAACCAAGCAAGATTTGGCAGAAGTATGAGAAATAAACGAAAATTCAATTCAATAAATTGAAAAGCTTTCTGAAAATTGTGTGCGTCTTCTCTGTACGATAAGACTAACCATTAAATAAAATGTAGCAGAAACTAGCCTTTAAAGTGGTAAATGCAAACAACTAGGGTTATCAGTTATCACCAAAGCCACCTATATTAGAAAGCCCGGAGCCAGCAATACATGCACACAAATCAACTCTACGAACAGGTTGCCTACACGATGCTTTAACATGAGCACAAAATTCATTTTTGTCAAGATTTTTTTACTACATTTTACACATTTCATCACACGACACATTGCACTTTACGTAGAAAATCGACCGGGAACCAATATTTTTTTTCGTGTAAAGTTTGCCGCGACACTACCCGATTTGCCTTTACCGCAATGTAATTTTTCCGTCTATTCAAGCCTATGATTTGCCGTCAAAGTGTATGTGCGTTCTGGTTCTGGGCTTTGAAATATAAATGGCTTTGGTTATCACGCAAATTTCACTTGAAATATCTGTAAAAACCCAAACGCTTAACCGATTTTAGTGCAATTATTTTTTTTGATTTTATGTTGACCCTCTAACTGGCGTGTAGTCTTAGAGATATACAGGGTGTCCGGAAACTGCCGCATAAACGCACCGGATTATGATTCCTCAGTTGATTTCCAGGCAAAAAGTTGTACGGAACATACCCCCTTAGCTTAACCCTTTAGCTGCCACAGACGTTTGGAGATTTAAAAAAAAATGATTTTCTTGCACGACTTAAAGCTCAATATCTCCAAAACTAGACAAGCTAGAAGAGTTAAACAAGATGATTATTACAGCCAACAAATTTACCTAAAAAATAAAACTAACCGCACTAAAATCGAATAAGAGGTTTGGTTTTTACAGAGCTTCAAAGTCAAGTTTGTGTGATTTTACCCGAAAACAATTTATTTTTCCATCTCAATTTTCTCCAACTTCTACCAAGGTGAGGTGCTTGTACGATTCTTTTAAAAAGTGGCGCATAGTCTAATGATCATATCTTTCTTACATCATTTTATTCTAGCTCCATTATTTCTAACAGTTTTAATACCTTAAGTGCAGAAAACTAGGGTTAATTTTAGCTCAATTTCGACATAATTTGAATAGATTTTACAAATTGCAGATCTTTAGGGGCAGTGTGAATTGAATTTGAGCTAAAATTAACCCTAGTTTTCTACACTTAATGTATAAAAACTGTTAAAAATAACGAAGCTAGAATAAAATAATGTAAGAAAGAAATTATCATATCATAAGACTGCGCCAACTTTTGAAAGAATCGTACAAGCACCACACCTTGGCAAAAGTTGGAGAAAATTGAGATGGAAAAATAGACTGTTTTTGGGTCTAATCACAAAAAATCGTATTTGAAGTTCTGTAAAAACCAAACCTCTTATCCGATTTTGGTGCGGTTAGTTTTATTTTTTAGGTAAATTTGTTGGCTGTAATAATCATCTTATTTTGCTAGCTAGTCTAGCTTTAGATATATTGACGTTTAAGTCGTACAAGAAAATTATTTTTTCAAAAATCTTCAAATGCCTGTGGCAGCTTAAGGGTTAAGCTAAGGGGATATGTTCGCTACAATTTTTTTGCTGGAAATCACATGAGGAATCACAATCCGGTGCGTTTATGCGGCAGTTTCCGGACACCCTGTATACATGTTCATATTAAGTTGTGTAAGAAAATGAATTTCTAAAAATCTTTAAACGCCCGTGGCAACTAAAGGGTTAAAAGGAGGGTATGTCTCGTACCGGTTTTTGGCTGGAAAAATGTTTGTGTATCATTGAATAATTCCATATTATAAAATCGAAGCAAGAGCCAAATATATCCGCATATACATAGTTTATGTAAAGACCAGTTGTCACTGCCAATATTTAATATTTTGTCTAATGAGATAAAAGGCACATTTTTCGTATATCGAACAAAATAATCTTTGCAATATTTGTAAATAGCAAGTAAGGTAGGAAATTAAATTCATATATCATCATTAAAATTTATTATGCAAATATACTCTACTGATGTGTTTTAATGGTAATAATGTTGCTAAAAATGTCAACTTTGCAGCCGTAGTTTTTTTTTGTTGTGTAAAGCGTCCCTCACATTGGCGCGTCAACAAGCGAATATTCGCATCGTCAAAATTGTAATACACTGCGTTGTATGAAGATGTTCACACCAACGAGAATATTCGCCTGGTTTGCAACATTTTTTCCGCCCCGATAATTCGCCGCCTAATGTAATTTTATTCAAACAACTTACTACAGGTGCAGTGTAGTACAGCTGTACCCGAAAAAGATTTAGATTTGGTATGAGTTGTTTCGGTAGTGACGAGTTGAGCATTTAAATTTCGAATGAACGAAAGGGTATCAGTGAATGAATGAAAGTAAATGGAAATATGCATTTCTTTCAACACGTTTGTGCCACACCGAAAAAAAAATTGTGGCATTTGATTAAGTATGTATCGATGGATGGAGGAAACAGGTTAAACTGGTGGAGTATGCATGCATAGAGAGGGATACCACTATAGAGGGAGCAACCCCAATTTTGTTTACTTGTGGTCAAAAATCGCATCGATTCGGACGTGTATTTACCGAGAAAAAGGAGTATAATTCTGGGGCAGGCACACAAAAACAAAGTTTTCAGCAATGGCCTCAAATTGCGAATAAAAGACCAAAAATTACCTAAGTGCTAAACGTATGGTCAGGGCCGTGGAGAGAAAATCCGGGACCGGAGGGACAATGATTCCGGGCCCACCTCTCCCGTATGATACACAATGATGAATCGAAGAAAATGTTTAATTTGACATATCGGCCCTTAAACAAATTGTACAGTGGAATCTCTATAATCCGGCCTCTAATCCGGAACACCTCATAATGCGGCGTTCTCGCTGAATCGCCTGTATTAGTAATCCGGCAGTTTTCTAATCGGGAGCCTCTGTAGTCTATAGATATTTGAAGAATGTCTTCTGTACATTCAGGTGCATTTTGAGATTTAATTTCTGAGCTAAAATTATGGGTTTTTAGAAAAATAACGAATTGTAGAAAAATAATAAAAAACTGATACCGGATAAGCCACTTGCCAAAAAAACTGCAGAAACTGAATTCAATCGTGAAGCATTTTTACAAACTAAACTCACAAAAAACGGGATTGACTGGATAGTTCAACACTTGTGTGTGTGTGATTTTTTTTATCAAGTATATTTTGAAGATGAATCGGTAGTTGATTTAGCAAATTTTAACGAACTACAGAAGCCAAAATCTTTCTAAAATAAGGTTCGTTCGTTTTATGTGCATTTTTGGGTAACGAAACTTCATAGAAAAGCGACTGCTTAGAGCAGGTATGTCAAACTCGAGGCCCACCTCGCCACGTCGAAAAACACAATGTGTCAGCATAAATGTGTAAAGATAAAATATTTGAAGTGTTAAACTCAAGTCTAAGAATTTCAGTACAAGTCGTCAAAAAGTCGGTGTCTCATGCAAGCTTAAACTATGTATTTCAGAATCCTTCCTGATTTGTCCCGAAATTCGGTCAGAAAAAAGTTGTTAGCTTTGCCGAACCTTATAATTATCTGCCACGGTTGCATTATAATTCGAGTGCGCATATTTCAGGTTATGAGACAAGGACATCTGGGATTGAAATTTATTTGAAAACAAGACCGAGCCTTTAAAGACCCAGAAATTTTGTATTTCATGGGAAATCACCTGGATATGAAATTTCCTAAACATAACAATTTAAGCCCGTTACCCGATTTTTTGCCCTTTAGTTTACTCAGATGCATGTCTTTGTTTCACATCACATCAGAGACAAATTTTTGTCAATTTTTAACCACCTTTATGTCATCCTGTCAATTTTGGTTGTTTTGAACAACCTGGATGTTTCTAGACGACCGGCGATCTGTTCTGATTAGCTGTCCACAATTTGGTGGAAATTAATTTACAATTAGTGGCTATTGATCCATTCGAGTTTTAACTTCTTTCTTAAGTTTCAAAATTTGTTGAAGAACATTTTTAAAAGATAGCATTTATAAAGGATATAGTCCCGATGTCATTAATTACTCTGATTAGTTTGGAAAAAATCGTTTCTATAGGCATTTGACACCCTTGGTTTAGCTTAGAGGATGCACTTTCTAGTATTAAGTTTCGTTACTAAAATCTGCCCGTGATGAAAAAAAAAACTTTTAATTTAATGGTCGTGACCGTTACACAAGATACGCATAAAACGATACTGGTAGCCTAGTAGTCTTCGACCATTTAGTTCTGTCAAGAAAAAAATTGAAAAATTATTGATTCCCTTGTTGCAACGAAATTATTTAGAAAACTCCTATTCTATTGGTGAAGTAAGATGCCAACCTACATATATTCGAACTTTGATATCAAGAAAGCCTTAAAATTTTCGACAGTCATTCTCGATAGGGTAGGATCAGGAAATGATCATACATAAATATTATTTTTTAATTCGATTTGAAGACTATACGAGTGATACATATTGGCTCAAGAGTTCATTTTACAAATGAATAATAAAGGCTGCACTACGCGCAAAATAGAATGTGTATAATGCAATAAACTAGGCAAATTTATTTCTGTGCACCTGTGTGCGGTATGTATGTCAAAGCCAATTCGCTACGCTTATTTTTTTTCTCTGGATGAAGTTTTTTGAAACTAAACAGCTGTGGTTTAATATGTACCTCAACCTTTACAAAGGTTTTAGAAAACAAGTCGGATGCAGTTCACAGTTTAAATAAATGGGGAGCTTAAATCTGTAATTTAGCACACTCGCAGTGGCCCATACTGTTGGTCGTTATTCTATAAAATTAGCTTTCGAAATGCACACCGCTACGAATTTACAAAATGTCTTTTTTTCCTATTTTACTTATTTCGTAAGCAATTCGCGGTTTTCTCTAGTACGGACATTTTTTTTGTTACCTAGTTGGCGAGTACTGATAGATAGATACAGAGCCGGCCTTAGGAATCTGGTGGCCCTGCGCCAAATCGATGATGGTGGCCCCTGCCAATACCCAAACTAAATTCTAGCTACAAATTTCAATTTTGAATTGTTAATACTTTTTGTGTTTTTTTGTTTCAATGTTTATGTAGCACGACACCCCAATGTCTGACCTTGTTGGCCTGAATGATTTTTTTTTTACACGTTAGATCAGTCATTCACAATCTCTTTGATGTCGCAGAAGTCTTAACATTGCCAATTTATTACAAAATAGGCATTTGATAGTTACTCACCGTTATATGTTTCTTTAGTAAGGAAAAACTGCAAGCACGAGAGCTGCGAATGGCAAATAAATACTTATCTCCTTACCTATAAAAATTGTACAAAGATAGACCACAAAGCAGGGTTCCAGGGTTCCGCTTCCATGCCGGCCCTGGGAAACAGCCAAATTGCCGCCCCCACCCACTACTTCAGGTTTTAAATAGAAAATTTGCTATAAGAATCCTATTTGAACTGAAAACGTCATACTGAAAAAAAAAATATTGGGTTCTAATATTAATATTACGAAAGCTTACGGTCGATTTTGAAGGAGACATTTTTACTTAATCTAGGGCCCTCGAATAATCTAGTGCAATTAACATGCGCTCGAATGTTTGATTGTGGCAGTGGGAAAAAATTAAATAAGGAATAGAACACTTGGAATTGTGTCCTCGCTTTTGCTAACTAGGGTTACCAAATCTTCGATCAGTCTTACCTAGAGCCTCGCTTAGTATACGAAAGCGAGTCTTGAATAATAAAGACTTCCATAAATTAAATTTTTTTTTTTTTTGTTGATTGGTTATATCTAAGTGTTGACGGCACATCCCGTTAATGATTGGCTCCTATCAAAATTTTAATCAAAAATATTTTTTTAAAGGGATTAACAGTGATATCAAAACATAAATGATGAATTACTTCATTGGAGGTGATTTACACTCTCTGGTGAATCGCTATGACCAAAAACATTTTTTTCGAATCTGGGGTATTTTGGGAGGTTTGTAGTCTGGCTATCAGGAGCTTTCGGCCAAGTACATACTTCTGTATTTTAAACATATAAAATCCTCTTAAATTTAATGCAGGTTCAGGCATTGTGAAGCTGTTACGAAGCTGGCCTATATGGGAAATCTGCCCTGCAGGATTAGTTAAAAAATTACAGGCAAAATGTATCTTGTTTTTGTCGAGCTTCCCTTGAAAGAAAAATATAATTCTCGGACTATTTGCGCTTCTAAATACATCCAGAAAATGTGGCAGTAAACACTTTTCTGTTTTATTTCTCTGGCACTGTTCTTTTTTTTTCATTTCAGAGTTGAGAGTCGTACAAAATCCGTCGAGTCGCTGTATCACTGCTTTTCCTTCTTTTTTTATCACTGCTTCGTTTCCGACAATTTCCTTTTTTTATAGGAAAATTAATATGCTTGTGGGGTTGGGACATTTAAAAATGCCCGATAAGTTTTGAAACATCAAGCCTATTTGCAATCTCATTTTTACTTAACAACAACGCCCAGCTATTCTATTGATTTTGCGTCAGGTATGTTTTGATTATCTTGTTGAGTAAAGGCCGCTAGAGAGTGAAAAACTTTCCGAGTGGTGGCCTCTTGAAAAGTAAAGTCCTCTACACACACAACGCGATCTGCCTCTGCAGCTTCGCGGCGATCTGTCACATACATCAATTGCGAGGCAATATTTGTAAATTTCTGTCTGTCCAATATTCAACTCATTCCGCATTTAATTTGATGTGTGTGCGCGGCGAAAACATGTTTGAGATCGCGAAAGCAGATCGCTTTGTGAATGAGCCTTAGTTCCTTGGCGTGGTGGCCCCTTGAAAGTAGTGGCCCTGGGCAACCGCCCAGTTCGCCCACCCCTAGGGCCGGCCCTGGATAGTAGATACATATATTGAAATTAAGATTCAATAATTTAAGTGATCAACATCCGGGTGTTGGTACCTTGAAAAAAATTTCATTAGCAGCAGCAGTACGTACACAAAATAATAATCGCCCGGAAAAGTCCTTCTAGTCGCTGTACAAGGCTCCTATTTTTAATTCGAACACAAATTTTTTGAAAAACGTTATACGCTACTGGATGAAGAAGTCGAAATTCCTTAATTGTTTATGTATAAAATCATGCATGCACTTTCGAAAGGCGCGGGCAGATTGAATTTAGAAATTTAGTATCGAAACGATAATGTTGATTGCATATGAGGATTCGGGTCCCTAGTCCAAAAAATTCAAAAATAAACTAGGGACCCCAAGCCTAATACAGAGTATGTTATGTATGTATTGTTGTTAAAACGCTAGAAACAGTACATATAAGGTTTCTTAGTCCAGGACCTCAAAATAGCATTTTAAATGTAAAAAAACGCTGATGCACAACTTTTGTGTCAAAATCCGGGACCCTTATAAAACCCCGGGCCCGGGGGGAATCACCCCGTTCGCCCACCCTCTACAGGCCTGCGTATGGTAATGCCGCTTACCGAAGCATGGTGAGGTGGGAGTGCGCTTTGGACTCTATGTTGTCCATGTGCAGAAAAGAGATAGACTACTGTGTTACTTCGCACAAGAAAAGATACGTTTTTTCCTTCGTGCGTACATCGTGCATATACTTGTAAACGGAGAGAAACGATGTATTTTTCGTGTATCCGTCGTACTTTTAGACTATT
Source organism: Microchrysa polita (assembly GCA_949715475.1). Taxonomy (NCBI): domain Eukaryota; kingdom Metazoa; phylum Arthropoda; class Insecta; order Diptera; family Stratiomyidae; genus Microchrysa; species Microchrysa polita. Next base: position 78,854,043 of record OX454415.1, read on the forward strand.
CCCGTGGTCATGGTTGAATGTATGTTCAAGCTGTTTCGCGCATATAGTGGACTATGGGTAACTGTGGATGCATGGCGCGAAAAGAAGGCAACTTGTGAAAAAAAAGTGTGTGCGCATGAATGCACCACTGCGACTTATCTGAACGTGATGCGCGCTTAAAAATTGGATATTTGTGTGGATTTTTGTTGGTAGGCTTCGTGTTAGACTCTTTATATACGATGCAATCTATCGTACGATAAACGGTAATTTTATTTGATTGTATTACCAAAGTATGGTAGTGTTCGGATTTCTCCTCTCCTTTTCTTGGCCCAACCGCCGTTGAAGACTTCGCCTTTGCATCCACAGTAGCGAGCCTGCCTGGAAATTAAAATATAACACAAAGTATCTTGTCGTGCACTTGGAAATTACATTCGAATACTTATCTAATCATCACTTCGCCTACTTTGTGCCAATTATCGTCATCATCGATGTTATCGTCATCTTCGTCGTTGTCATCATAATATCTGTGGTGATTATGAATAATCGCTTAAGTCGGTTTTCATAGTTTTTCAGTAGAGCGATTTTAAACTTTAAAACGACTTGTGAAAAATCTATAGAGCTTTCAAATCCAAAGACTAATACATTTTTGTAGATTATCATGTGAGCAATGTATCCTACTATAATTTTATTCTAAAAATAAAGCAGTTTGATTGTAATACGAGAAAAAACAAAATAAGAGTTTTTTCCGTATGAAGCAATAGGGGTTGACAAAGCTTAATTCCACTTAAGTCTTTATTCTCAATTATATTGTGCTTAAACTAGTATCTTAAGAGGACATAGGTTCTTTTTCCATATAACCATTATACAGTTGATGAATCTTAAATCTAAACTCTTTTTTAATAAATTTTTAATTTCTTTTTATTTTACGGAATTATTCATAAAAAAATTAACGGAAAAGTAATTATTATAATAAACAAATAATATAAAGCCTCTTCGAAGGAATTAATGCAGAAAAAACGACTTCACAGACGTTATTTTGATTGCTGTCTTCTTCAACTAGGTCGAGGTGTATATCCGAAATTTCATCAGAGGGAAGACTTTTGTAAAAGTCGTGAAAGAAAGGATCAATCATAGGGAGAAGATCCAATAGATCCTTTTTCTTTTTTACAGATACACGTACTTCCTCTGGTAGCTTAGAAATGTCAGATATATACCTGAATTTATACCTCTTTTTTGGATGTTTAATACTTTAAATGGATGTTCTACTTTTAGGGTTGTTTTGAAATGAACTTTTCCAAAATTATTTTTTTGTGTATCTTAACCATTTAACATTTTTCCAATGAAAGTTTTCAGAATTTGCATCCCGGCTTCTCCACATAAATTTTGTTTTTGAATAAGAAAAGAAATCCAGGAAATCCGTGGAATCCATTTCGATTACATGAAATTGGTTTTTAACACCAACAGTTCGTACAAAATCGAACCAATCACGAGGATGAATTTTTGTGTTCGTTACTTTTTTCTTTCTCTCGATTAAGGCGTGATCCGCATCACACTCCATGTGGGAAAAACCCACAATTAGAAATTTATGTTCGATAAATAGACACTGTCTTACTTGTTGTTAAGGACCTCAAAAAGGTGATCTTTCCATCTCTGAAGCTGCTGTTCTTCGGTAACAAGCAGTAACCCTTCTTTATCTTTCACAGGATGGTCAGTAGTGAACGATTTGCCAATTAGTGGCTTAATAGGCTTGAAAAGGGTACCACTTTCAGCACGGTAAGCCGCATCATTTGCCTCCTTCGCTAAAGCGCTGATGTAGTTACGCTTATCACGCCTGACACTTCTCTGCACGCCTTTTTGTAGTGAACGGTATTCAGCTCGGAGTTGACTTTTGGCTGAATTATCAGCACCGGTTCCTTAACTCTTTTGCATTCTGAGATAAGAGACCAAGTAGCATCACTGATAAAAGGTACCTCGATCCAATCGTCCCACAGTCGCTTCGCCACACGAAATGAAAGAATCCTTTGCAAAATTCTATCTATCTTTTATTGTAGGATTCTCAAGAGTGCTGCACTAGCTTTTTCGTGCAAAGCGGTGGAATATGCGCGTTTAATTGATGGGTTTTTTAGTTTTTGCACATTAAAACGTGGCACGATTCGTGCGTTAGTAGACTGTTGGATCGCTGCCGTTCGTAAACGAAATTTCGCGATAACAAGATGATGGTCGCTGCCAATATCAGTCCCATGCTTCGACCTGATGTCCAAGAAGCAGTTTCTCCATGTCTTTGAAACAGCAATATGGTCAATTTGTTTGGTTTTCTGTTCTGCCATCAGGAGAAACCCAAGTTGTTAGGTGGCAGGGTTTATACTTAAACAAGGTTCCGCCAGTGACTAGTTGTCGAGAGTTACAGAACTCCACGAACATTTCGCCATTGTTGTTCCTGTCGCCAAGCCCGTGATTGCCCATAAGGTGTTCCAAGCCTAAGTTATCAGTACCGACTTTGGCATTGAGATCCCCCATAATAATTTTGATGTCACCCCTGGGAGCCCTATCGAAAGTGTCGCCTAGTCGCTGATAAAAAACCTCCTTTGCTGATTGATCCGCAGGTTCAGTCGGTGCGTAGCACTGAATAATTGTAATGTTTCTTACCCTGGATTTGAATCTGATTGTGATGATACGATCCGAAATAGGTTTCCAGTCGATTAGTGATCGGCGTGCATTCCTACTCAGCAGTATTCCGACGCCTGGTTGCCGAGGTGTATTATCGTCTTCATTTCCAGAGTAGAGCAATACAGTAGGAGAGCTTGGTGATAAAGTCGCCCCCGATCCAAGCCATCGTGTTTCGCTCAGTCCTAGTACAGCGAGTTGTATGCGGTAATTTCCTGTTCGACTTCTGTGAGCCTTGTTTTATTACACTCCCCATATAGTCCGAACGTTCCAAAAAACCTATCTTAGTCCGTTGTTTATAGCCAAAAGTCGTTGCCGTTGAATCATTCGGAGGTATCCGAGGCTCGTTTAAGGTTTCGAGTGTTAAGTAAATTTCAGGTGCGCGGGATACAAGCCTACATACCTCAATAGTTAACTTCACGTTCGCGAAATTGCAATTTGATTGAACAACAACTCATTTTACACTGACTTATCTACTCAATTTCACCATGAATGCATGCGAAACAACCGCTTACATAGACATTGTTACAGGACTTTCCGTAAATCTGATAAGGAATAAACGCTAAAGCCATATAAGAGCTCTCTACGGAAAGAAAATCATTTGGAATAAGAACTTAACTAAGATGAGGAAGACTGAATTTGTTCTGGACTTAAGGAAAAAACGCTTATGTCGATTTAGGCTGTTTCGAAATTCAGTGGTAAAAGAGTCATTTGAGTTAATTTCATATTTGGAAAAGTAACTTAAGTTAATTTAAGCCAATTTTCAAAAATATATATATATTTTAGTAAGAAATATGTTAAGTTAAGTCGTTTTTCCTTATGTCGGTGAGGGTCTACTTGAGATAGGCGGAAAAACCAATCGCTGTAGCTCGCTCAAAAATAATCCGAAATTAACCAAATTTTGTGTAGAGGTGGAGTCGAATCCAGTGAACACATTAACTCGATTTTGTCTTAAGTCGACTTAAGCTGTTTTTCATAATGACCACAGATATATCTGAAATCAATACCTAATATTACTTCATTTGATCATTTGAACTTATTAAGATTACTTACATTTGAATTGTATACTTTATTTGTTTACATTTAATGTCATTTATCAGCTGATCCGCTTATGTACATTTAACTCTATTTAGAACATTAGAATCCCGCAACTTGCTATAATTGAAATTTTGGATAAAGTTAGCATATATTCGAACCAATTACGATATTTGAGAATGTACATAATTTGCATATATGATAAATTTTTGAACTTTAGCCTTGAACCTTCATAACGTTATAACGTTTCTATCGACTGTTAATTTTAAGGCTTCGAGGAAAGTTGTATTAATTATAACGTTCACTTTCGTTTTGACCCCATACGGGAATACACCTTTGATTACCTTGATTTCGATTCGCTTGATTTGTTATAATTTGAACTTCGAAGATTTTCGTTTGCATTTTATATTATTTTTATTGGATTTTGTACTCGTATTTTATTTGGACAATAGATTATTTTAATATTATGGTTTCGCGAATTAATTATTTCGTATATGGTCCGTCGAGATTTTGATCCCATATTTCGATTCTATATTGAACATTTGGTCCGTCGAGCCGGATTCGGCGCAAAATTCGGAAATTTTGAGTTTGCATTAATTCGTGAGAAAAATGTTCGTTTGATATCGAGTGTGTTTTAATTTTGAAATCGGCTTACTAAAATGCAGTTCAATAACGTTTGGTTGTTCCGTCGATGCGTGTCGATTCTCAGTGCATTTTGGAGACATCGAACATTAGACCTCTTCGCCTGCGCCTGATTGTTGCAAATTTTGTTGCGCTTCACCACAGTGCATAGTCGTTCGTGGTTGATTTGAACCTTTGGATTCATTGTGATTTTTTTTTGGAAATCGTACTGGCATTTGGAAGTATCATAATTTGTGGATATTCAGTTGGAGCGTGTCGATGCATCGAACGCTTTGGAAAATGGACACGCCAAACATTGAACTCTTCGGATGTATCTCATTTATGAAAAAATTGGTTGTCACACGGACATGATCCAAAGACATTTTATTTTGAAAAATGTTGTAAGAATTTTTGACATTACAAACATTGTCGAGTGTGACTTAAAGTGATAAAAATTCGCTATCATTAGCATTGTTCGCGTGTCGTGATAATTGCATTCATGAAACAACCGTGCACCAAGTTACAAATTTTGACAATTTGATCTACTCAAGCACAATGCCCGTAACAGTGCACGTATCGTATATGGCATTAAACACTACTTTGGATATCGGTCGTATATTTTGATTTGGAACTTTTCGTAGTGCATTTTTTGAAACCGTGCTATTATTGAAATTCGCCAAAATTACGGATATAGGTCGCTCATCTGTAATGCTTTAGTTTGATAAAATTCATAATTTGACGTTTGTTTTTCAACACATTCGCGAATCCAATTTGAGTGTCTCGGTGTCAAACAACTGTGCTATTTCTTTTAATCGAATTGTTTGAACTTTGAATTGTCTTTGAGAATTGGAACTATGTGATTATATCTAGAACTTGATGCCGCTAAAGGACATTGTGACCATAGATCGTTTTAGTAGCGGTTAACTTTCGTTAGTATGTGGCCCCCATTTTCGATGTAAATTGCCTCGAGTTTACTTTATAATTTTCGAAATGAATTCTGCAGCCAATGCATGGTGAAATGAAAGATGTGATCCCCTTTGTGTCAATTATGAAATTTCGGACAATTTCTTGGACAAAATACTTTCATTGAATTTATTTATTATCGATTTTCAAGAACCTGCTTTCGTTTGATAAAACATTGATTTTCGTATCGGCATCCATTTATTTTATTTTTTAAGAAAGGACTTGAACTTTGAAATATAATCAATAGCTTTATGCATACATATAGATTCGCATCTTTGCTATTTCGAAATTATTCGCGCACACTATAAACAATAATCGCTTTGGTTCGTTTGATTTGCAACCGTAGTTTGCAATAGTACATATCATCAATTTCAGTGAATTAAATTAACTTGTTTGAAATATTCGAACATTAGAACTTGTGCCTTAATATTGATAGGCATTGAAGCTCATACGTGCATAGATATTATTATAAGACTCGGTCAATTTTGAATTTTGCATCTTACCCGCTACAATCGTTTTCTGGAAACACAATTGCATCGGCAATTGTGTCAACTGCATTCGGCAGTTTCTTCATCGTCCCTAGCGTTTTTGGCAATTACAATCGTGAAAGTTGGATATAATTTATCATTTTTCGGAACATGAAATCTCCTTCGAACATCGTTTGCTGCAAAAACGAAGTTGCGTCAGCAACTGTGTCAAGTGCATTAGGCAGCGTGGAAAACATTTGCTCGAAATACAGCTGCATCGGAAACTGTGTTAACTGCATTCGGCAGTTTCTTCGTGGACCACGCAATCGAATCTCACATCGCATTTAATGGAACAAATTCTTGGCTTGAATCGTGCATCCTTTCCTATATACACGTTTGCATCGGCAATCGTGTCCAGCTGCATTCGGCCGCGTTTTCGTCGACTAAGCAATGGATTGCACGAAGCACGATCGTTGAAAATGCGTCATTGATACACAAGTTGATTGGCAATTTGTGTCAGGTTGTATTTGGCAACGTCTTGTTGATCCAGTAAATAATCAGTCTCTTTGCATAACACGCCTTGCTAAGGTCATTGCATACGGTAATGATCACCAGTTGCATTCGGTAACTAACTCGTTGACTAGCTGTTCAGTCTATCGCCTGTGGAAATGTTCAGCCTATCGCCTGTGGTCCATCCTGGGGGAATATCGCCGACATCAGGACCTGAAACGAAGAAAATATACCCACAAAGAATCAATTTTATCACAACAGGGAAGATTTGTACTTATCTGAAGTCTTTCCTTTGAATGCGCACGTCACCGTCCATCATCGTCGTCGGCGCATTTCATCCATCGAACATCGTCGTCGGCGAGTTACATTCCTTGGAACAATCTAAACAACAAAAAGAAATACAATTAGAATTTGTCTTAAATTAATTGAATTTATTATATAAACTCTTACCTTTGTTTACATTTGAAACTGTCACTCGATCAGCTGTTCTTTGCATTGACCTACATTTAAAAGAAAACATAGAATTTATCAGCTAGCACAATTTTTATCAAGTACTCGAACCATTTGAAACATTTAAAATTTGTTAGTATGTATTCAGTATGTTACACACAAATTTACATAACTACATGTGAAATTGGCCTTGAACTACGGGTAACGTTTTGGGTAGTTCACCCACCCGTAGTTCACAAGGAAAGTGAAATAGAACGAACGGACACTCTCATTCCGAAAGCCGTTTCGAACGTTTGATTTGATTTTGATTCGATTTTGATTTTTGATATAGACCGCCATCCCTCTGCTAACGATTTTGATTTGTGAATTTGAACTTGAAGATATTTTTGATTCGATATAGACCGCGACCCCAATGCTAACGATTTGATTTACGAACTTGTGAACTTTGTATTTGAATTTGGAATATATTGTAAAATTGAATGCCGAGTGTTTAATTTGAAATTTGATGGTCCGTCGAGCATTTTTGAACTCTTTCGAACATTTTTGGTCCGTCGAGCCGGATTCGCGAGACTTGGGTAGTGTATAAACATTCCGTCGGGACTCGCGCCGCGTATAAACATTGATCTGTGGTGATATTTTGTGTGTGAGACTTTGATTTTCAACTGGATTGTGTGGACAAACGCTAAGTGGACTTTGTGAGAGTTGTGCCAGCCATTAAATTTGAACATTAATTCGTAATTACTGTAAGTACAATTCCAATTTGAAATTCCAATATGAAAAAACTCGTGCAACAACAGAATCTGCTAATATCGCAGTTGGAGAAGACCCGAGCGAGTGTCAAGGAGAAGGTGCCTTCCCGTAAAATGGCGGTTCTTTGCGAGAAACTTACAGAAAAACTCAAAGAGTCAAATTCGAAATTCACAGCTAATCACGAAGCGATACTAAATTTATTAACGGGCGATGATGAGGAACTTAATACGCCGTACTTCAAAAACGATGTGCATTATCAATTTCAAGCAATATACCTTGATTTGTCTGCAGAGGTTAAAGTACTCTTAGATGACTGCAGAGAGGATACAAATCAGAATTCGAGCCAGAAATTGGCTTCTACCGGTACTGGCAATGATCACGACGAGATCAATTTGCCTCGAATTTCTGTACCCAAATTTAGTGGCAGATACGAAGATTGGGTGTCGTTTCGGGACTTATTTAAAAGCCTCATTCACGATAGGCAGAATATAGCGAAGGTGCAAAAGATGCACTATTTGAAATGTAGTGTTGGTGGCGAGGCGGATAATTTATTGAAACATTTGACAATCTCAGATGCCAATTATGAGATTGCGTGGGCAATACTGACTGATAGATACGATAATAAACAGGCCCTATTAAATTCTCAATTCCGAAAATTGTTTGCGATTCCTAATGCATCGGAATCGTCATCTTCATTAAAGTCGCTCATTGATCAAACAGTGGAAGCGAAACACTCCATTGAGGCTATGGGCTTAGACAATCTTTGGCCTCTAGCTCTAGTTCATTTGACCGCACAACGATTACCGCACGATACCCGCCAACTATGGGAACAGAGCGTGTGTAGCAAAGTCGAATTGCCGTCTTTCGAAGAAATGAAAGATTTTCTAGAAAAACCTTTTTCGTGCCTTAGAAGCAGTGGGCACCCAGCACCACAAATTTAGTAACAATAATAAGTCGCACTCGTCCCCTCGAAACACATTCACCGCTCAGGCAACCAATTTGAATAGTTCCTGTTCCGTGTGTAGGGGAATCACATCCTTCGACTGTGTTCCCAGTTTCAAAACATGGACCATCCTGCAAAACTTGCGCTTGTGAAACGAAAAGGACTCTGTTTGAATTGCCTACGTAATGGACATATAGCAACAAATTGTCCAAGTTTAGGCAGGTGTTCCAAGTGTAATGGAGCACATCACACAATCTTGCATCGAATTGAATCAACGAATCACTCTGCAGCTTTCCGTAAGTCATTCAATGCATTCATCGAATGTAAGGCAAGTATTGCTTGCAACTGCGATGGTTTCGGTTTCATCTCCTACTGGAAATATTCTTCTACGTGCACTCATTGATCCAGGTTCGCAAGCAACTCTGATAACGGAATACGCAGTACAACGACTGGGGCTGAAACGAAACAGAAGCAACACTCGCATCTCAGGTATTCAGTCCAATACTCCTTCACGGGTCAACGGAATGGTAACAGCTTTCATAAATACCATTAATTACGAGACTATATCTATGACGGCGTATATTCTGAAAAGACTTACAAACGACATACCAAACAGAGCTGTATCATGGAAAGTGAGGGAGGAGGCGAAAGGATTGCGGTTAGCTGATCCACAATTTGACAAGCCTGGGAAAATTGATTTGTTAATAGTGGTGGGCGTTTCCGTTCTTTTCCAAAAACGGAAGAAACGGTTTTTTTTTCCCTGCGAAGAACCGTTTTTAACTCATTGCCGGACACAACGCCAAAATTTGACACGATTTGTATGTCAAATGCTCAAAATTGGACGTCTATAGACGTTCTGTCCGGGAAAGGGTTAAGAACCGTTCTTTTAAAAACGGTTTTTTTTTTATCTGAAAACACTTGCAAATCAAAAACGATTCATCTTCTCTAGATAACAAACGTGGCCATGGCCAGAAATAATCCAGTAAAATATTCGAAATAAATCGAGATCACTTTGAAATATATTTTTTTTACTTTAAAATCTATACAAGGTCGGAAACTATGGCATAATCGCACCGGAAAATGATTTCTCACGTGATTTCCAGCAAAAAAGTTGTACCTATAGTGAGCATACCCCCAATTCTTAACATTTTAGCTGCCACAGGCGTTTGCAGATTTTTGAAAAATTCATTTTCTTGCACGACTTAAACCCCAATATCACCAAAATTATGCTAACTTAGAAGAGCGAAATAAGGCTTTACCTAAATAATAAAACTAACCGCACTAAAATCGGATAAATGGTTTGCTTTTTACAGAGCTTCAAAGTCACATTTTTGTTCTTTGACCCAAAAACAAACTTTTTTTTCTATCGCAATTTTCTACCAAAAAATCTTCAAGCGCCTGTGGCAGCTAAGGGGTTAAGTATTGTGGGTGTACAACTTTTTTTGCTCGAAATCACGTAAGGAATCATTTTAAGGAGCGTTTATGCGGCAATTAATTTCCCACCCTAGTCATTGTCGTCAGCAAGTCCAATAACATCATAGACTTCGAAACAACAAAATCCTAAACAAACTAAAATTTTCTTCTTCGAATGAAATTTTTACTGGACTAAAATGAAACAAAAACTTTTTTTTCGTCAAGAACGACTCGGAAAAAGAACACTTTCGCACAAAATCGATTGCAGAAAAAACTGTTTCAGAAAAAACTGTTTAAGAAAAAACTGTTTAAGAAAAAACTGTTTCAGAAAAGAACGACTTTGAAAGAACGGTTGCGGAAAAAACTGTTTCGGGAAAGAACGATTTTGAAAAGAACGGTTGCGGAAAAAACTGTTTCGAAAAAGAACGACTTCGAAAAGAACGGTTGCAGAAAAAAACTGTTTTGGGAAAGAACGACTTTTAAAAGAACGGTTGCGGAAAAGAACGATTTCGTAAAGAACGGTTGCGGAAAAAACTGTTTCGGGAAAGAACGCTTTTGTAGAGATTAGAGAGACGGTTTTACGAAAGAACGTTTTGAAGAGAAAAGCGCTTTCGTTTTGGAAAAACGACTGCGATTATTGCAACCATTTTTTTACGGCAAGTGTTGTTTTTGGGACGAAAATATTTGCTTCTTGATTTTGTTTTGGTAGTGTTGGTCGCAATCGCATCGCAAGTAATCGGGGAATAACCTTGAGAATAGGGTTCGGAGATTGGTGGTTTTGTTTTGATTGTATTGTTTCTTGTTATAATAGCATGATGCTGTGCTGATTGATATGATATGATACTCGGCCGTATATGTATGTTGTATGTACATAGTCGTATAGTATAGTCGTGCTTTATAGATGTTGTGAGCGTTAGGTAGTGAACGAAGAATGCATAACACCTGTTATGAGCTATGTGACTATAATTTTAGGGTAATAAAATATGTAAAGAATAGAAATTGATACATATGCGTACAATTGTTATGCTCAATTCTTAGGCAAGTTTTTGTTTTAGTAGAGTGGAGTAAATGGAAAAAACGGTTTTTCTGGATTTTCGAAAACCGTTCTTTTCGTTTTTAGTTAAGAACGGTTTCTTAAAACCGTTTCAGTTTTTTTTGTCCATCTCTATTTGTTAATAGGAGCTGATCTGTATGGAAAGTTAATCTTGGGTGACACGCTGAAACTTCAATCAGGTCCAGTAGCCCAAAACACGAAAGTTGGCTGGGTTCTGATAGGAGAAACTAACACATCGATTGAAGCTGCTGATGACAATCTTGGGAGTTTTGTAGTTGAAATTGATGACGACAATAGTTTGAGCGCCGAATTGGGACGTTTTTGGGAGATTGAAGAGGTTCCAGTCGAAAATTCCACGCAGACCGAAGACGAAGTCATGTGTGAACGGCATTTCGTTGAAAATACCGTACGAGAACTCGATGGCCGATTCAAAGTACGATTGCCTTTCAAAAGCGTGGAACTGAAAAATAGCATTGGGGAGTCTAAACATATGGCTCAAGCTAGTATGGCAGCATTAGAACGGAAATTCAAGCGGGATCCAGACCTCAAACGGGAGTACACGCAATGCATCAACGATCATATTGCATCTGGATATATGCGTTTAATCGAAGAAAACGCAACTATTGAAAAATTTAATTATTTGCCTCATCATGCAGTTTACAAAAACAGCACGTCGACGAAAGTACGTGTAGTGTTCGATGCGTCGAGGAAAACATCTACTGGCGTTTCATTAAACGATACACTCTTGACCGGAACTGCGCTACAGAACAATTTGAATGAAGTTTTGCTGAGATTCAGACTATTTCGCTACGCTTTCGTTGTCGACATAACTAAGATGTTTCTTCAGATAAACATGCACGAAGAAGACTCACACTTTCAAAGGATCGTCTGGAGAGATCAACCAACGGAACCTATGGACTACCATTTAACTACCGTTACATTTGGTACGAGGCCTGCGCCATTTCTTGCTATGAGAACTCTACGTTTGCTAGCTGAAGAAGAACGAGCGAAATATCCTCTCGGCGCTGAATCAATTTTCACTGATTTTTACGTTGATGACTGCTTATCTGGAGCTGATGATATTGAAACAGCTCTCGAGAAACGGAACCAGGTCACATCTTTATTGGCATTAGGCGGATTTGAACTACGGAAATGGTTATCCAATGAGCCCGCACTTCTTGAAGGGATTCCTCCTGAAGACATCGAAATGAACGATTCACTTCAGCTTAAGTCGGACGAAGGATTTAAATCGTTAGGAATTGAATGGCATCCAATTAGGGATTATTTCTCCTTCCGGCTAGAACTACGTGCGCGGGACATACATACAAAACGAACCATATTATCCGACATCGCATCATTGTTTGACCCTTTGGGATGGATCGCGCCCATATTAGTCAACGCAAAAATCTTGCTTCAAGCACTTTGGAAGCATGGCAATTGCTGGGATGGGCCTTTACCATTTGATATTGAAACGAGACGGAGGCTAATTTCGGGCGCGGCCGACATTTTAATACCCTTCACTCTCTTCGGGCTAAAATTTTTTTTTGGGCGTACCTATGACTTGTGTTCAATCCTTCCCCATTCTTTTCCTTCTGTGGCGTCGATAAAACAATATTTGTGTGTTTTTGGTTAAGTGGGAAAATAAAAATATTTACTCAGAGAACTTTATTGGGGGATGCGGGAGCATGGTCCCATAGTATGATTCCATTCGTTTTAATTTTTTTTTTTTACAAGGACGCATTAGATTTTTTTGAAATTGGTGTGGAAAAATGTTTCTTAGAAGATCTGAACTGGGGGTGGGTTTGTATGGTAGCCCCATGACCCCATAGACCGATTCCATTCATTTTTACACATGTCTTATGGCATCAATAGAGATGCACTTTTACGAGTTTTGATTGAAAGTTATGCACACATAAAGAAGTTTTTCGTAGAAAAACTCAATTTGGGGGGTTGGGTTTGTATGACAGCCCCATGACCCCATTGTCCGATTCCATTCATTTTTACATATGTTTTGTGGTATCAATTGAAATGCACTTTTATGAGGTTTGATTGAAATTGGTGCACAAATCAAAAAAATTTTCTTAGAAAAACTCAATTTGGGTTGTTGGGTTTGTATGACAGCCCCATGACCCCACAGTCCGATTCGAAACATTCTTAAATATGTTTTGTGACATCAATAGAAACACATTTGTATGAAATTTGGTTGAAATTGGTGCACAATTGAAAAAGTTTTTCTTAGAAGAACCTAATTTGGGGGGTTAAGTTTGTATGGTAGCCCCATGACCCCATAGTCCGATTTGATCCATTCTTACATATGTTTTGTCTTATCAATAGAAACACATTTGTGTGAAATTTGCTTGAAATTGGTGCCCGCATGAAAAAGTTTTTCTTAGAAAAACCAAATTGGGGGGGGGGGGGGTTAGGTTTGTATGGCAGCCCCATGACCCCACGGTCCGATTTCAGCGATTCGAACATAAAAACTGCCTGCAATAAAAAGAAGCATGTGTGCAAAATTTCAGCTCGATAGCTTTTAAACTGGCCGAGTAAAACGCGTAGCAACAGACGGACAGACAGACAGACGGACATCGCCCAATCGACTCAGCTCGTCATGCTGATCATATATATACATATTTTATATGGTCGGAGATGCTTCCTTCAATGCGTTACAAACTTCATGACAAAGTTAATATACCCTTTACTCTACGAGTGAAGGGTATAAAAACTTGGATACAATTTCACAATTCGCTGCATTATATCGAGGACATTAGAATAGCTAGATGGCTACATACGGACGTAAAATCAAAGCTTGAGTTACATGGATTCGGAGATGCATCAGATGATGCATATGGAGCAGCTGTTTATTTGGTGATACGTGACGGCACTTGTGTCAAGTCTCAACTTGTAATGGCAAAATCGAAGGTTTCACCAATTAAGCACATGGCAATAGCACGATTGGAACTTTGCGCTGCGCAGCTATTAGCAAAACTCATGAAGGTTGTATGGAATGCATACAACTTCTCGAAAGTTGATACTTGGTTGTGGTCGGATAATACTACTGTATTAAGTTGGCTTAAGGGTCATCCAACCAAGTGGAAAGTATTTGTGGCCAATAGAACTGCTGACATCATTAACACTGTTGGCAATACTCCTTGGTGTTACGTCCCATCGGGTAAAAACCCAGCAGATCTTTTGAGTCGTGGAGTTCATGCAAAGGATTTGATCGACAACTCGAAATGGTGGAATGGACCGCCATGGCTCCTGCTCGAAAAATATCATTGGCCACAAGCTAAACATATTGTTGACACCAACGAAGAATTACGAAAAATTCACTTACAATGCTATACTGTACAATACTCGGAGTTGGACGAGTTATTATCGAGGTTTTCTTCTTTGACGAAGCTATTACGAGTTACAGCTCTTTGTTTCCGTTTCAAACGGAGAGCATTAAAGCTTCCATGCGAATGTAAATGTTTGACGACTCAAGAATTACCACATGTTCTTCAATTTTGGGTCAAGCACGTTCAGGAAGCAGAATTTTCACGAGAAATTCGAAGCCTACAAATGGGGGAGCCCAAAGTAAAATTCGCAATTTGAACCCATCCCTCAAAATGGAAGAGGGAATTGTACGATTTGGAGGCCGCCTACGTAACGCAAACTGGAGCTATGATGAAACGTATCCAATCATATTACCGAAAAACAGCAAATTTACGGAATTGTTGCTAAACAAAGTGCACAAAGAAACTTTACACGGCCAAACACAATTAATGTTGGCTACAATTCGCAAAAAGTTTTGGATAATTGATGGAAGAAACTTAATCCGGCACTTCGTATGACGTGTTTTCGAGTCAAGGCGGCAACATCAAATCAACTTATGGGAGACTTACCGTCACCACGTGTAACAGTTTCGAGACCCTTTACGCATACAGGTGTGGAGTATTGTGGACCGTTCACCATACGTGATAGAACAGGACGCGGAACTAGAAGTCACAAGGGATACATCGCCGTTTTCATTTGCCTTGCTGTGAAAGCGATACATATTGAATTGGTAAATGATATGAGCACCGCAGCCTTTCTAGCAGCTTTGAGGCATTTTATCGGTCGAAGAGGTCTTTGTAGTCACATATACAGTGACTGCGGGACTAATTTTGTTGGCGCTGAAAATAGTGCAGTCAAAATATCCCAAATCAGGCCTCCAAATAGAAAAAAATAGAGTAAGGCTAATTTTTGTTGTTTTTGAATCAGTGGGCTCCCAGGAATCTACAACTGATTTTGCTAAAAAAAATCTTGATCGGAAAGGTCCCAAAAAGGACAAAAAAGGATACTCTTAAATCCTTGAGCGGAGGTCGGCATGCGGGGTATCATATCAAAGGGGACGTCGAGTACATTATACATCCGGTGTTTTTTTCCTGTTTCAAGGACCCTCAAAGGAATAAATCGAGCTTAAATGGAAAATTTTCGAGTTTTCCGTGTATCTTTCCAAAGCCATAACTACGAGAATAATTCAAGTTGTCACTACTTCCATCACGTTTTAGAATCTATAATAGCTGGAGACTCTACCATTAAATTTGCTAAGAAGAAAGTTGATCGGAAAGCTCTGAAAAAGGACATAAAAGGACACTAATTTCACACCTTGATCGAACGTGGGCATGTGGGGTGTCATATCAAAGAGGACGTCGAGTGCATTGCATATCCGGTGCTTCTTTCCTGTCTCAAGGACACTAAATGGAATAAGTCGGGCTTAAATGGAAAATTACGGCTTTAGACAGGTCAGATACGGGAAAACCCAAAAAATTTTAAGTTGAGCCCAATTTTCTCCTTTGAGGGTCCTTGGAACAAGTAACAAATGCCTTGTACTTGTCATCCTCTTTGATATGACACCCCACATGCCCACGTTCGACTTAGATGTGCAATTAGTGTCCTTTGATGTCCTTTTTCAGAGCTTTCCGATCAACTTTCTTCTTAGCAAATTTAATGGTAGAGTCTCCAGCTATTATAGATTCTAAAACGTGATGGAAGTAGTGACAACTTGAATTATTCTCGTAGTTATGGCTTTGGAAAGATACACGGAAAACTCGAAAATTTTCCATTTAAGCTCGATTTATTCCTTTGAGGGTCCTTGAAACAGGAAAAAAACACCGGATGTATAATGTACTCGACGTCCCCTTTGATATGATACCCCGCATGCCGACCTCCGCTCAAGGATTTAAGAGTATCTTTTTTGTCCTTTTTGGGACCTTTCCGATCAAAATTTTTTTTAGCAAAATCAGTCGTAGATTCCTGGGAGCCCACTGATTGAAAAACAACAAAAATTAGCCTTACTCTATTTTTTTCTATTTGAAGTGCTAATATGACTGCACTAAAAGGAATTGAGAGCCGTCGCTAACAATAATTCATCTCTACGTGACCAACTGGTATCAGATGGTATTTCCTGGCACTTCAACCCCCCCGCGTCACCTCATTTTGGGGGTCTGTGGGAGGCTGGGGTGAAATTCATAAAATCGTACCTCAAACGCGTTCTTGGAAATGTGAACCTTACATACGAGGAGTTTAACACAACGTTAATTGACATAGAAGCATGTTTGAATTTGCGTCCATTATGCCCCTTGACGGACGATCCGATGGATGATGTAGCGCTTACACCGGGGCATTTTCTAATTGGCGATTCGTTACTAGCCCCACCGCAAGATAATTTGTGCGACGTTAAATTGAATCATCTGGACAGATGGCAGCTCACGCAACGTTTGTCGCAATCATTTTGGAGGCAGTGGAAGGATGATTATCTACGCCGCCTACAACAGCGCCCCATATGGTTGTTGTTGTTGTTGTATTAGCGGCACAGACAGGAAACGTTTAATTTGTTGCATCATATTTATTCGAAGATGGTGGGCATTCCATCCTCGAGGTCGAGGTTTAGAAAGAAAGCTGCTTCGATTGGTTGTAACCATAACGCAAGTGGAGTAAGTTGCGTGGGAGCAGCTGGACAATCGAAAATGTGGTCTACATCGTGTGGACTGGTTCCGCAGGCTGGGCATGTGTTTGAAACTTCATTATTTATACGCGATAAATAAGAATTTAGTCGCGGGCACCAACCGGATCGGAGCTGAGCTAAGGTGGTACGGGTAGCTCTCGGTAATTGTTCTTCGTCAGGAGATATGGCTGGAGGTTTGGTGCCAAGTACACGATTATTTGTGAGGCTTTGAGTAGCTTTACGAACGTCTTGTGTGTGTATGTCTGCAATCGCCGCCTTGTAGTCGGAGTTAATGAAGGGAACCTTTTTGTATCGCTGGACTTCGCGCTCTTTGTCCCTGATAGAGCGTCTTATTCGTCGTGGCGGTGGTGTTTTGTCAATGAGTTCATTGTTCGGGTGATTTGTACGATAGCATCCGACTAGATACTGTTTGGTAAGAAGTTCGTTGTGGTTTCTCAAAGTCATCATCTTAGTCTCCTGGTGCAGATGATCCACTGAGGACATCTTAACACAGCCGGTGATGGTGCGAAGTGCCGTGTTCTGGCAGATTTGTATGTGGCCCCAATTTGTGTTACAGAGACCATTTGACCACGTCGGTGCTGCATAATTGACTAGGGGGCGACCGATGGCTTTATAGGTAGTCAGAAGTGTTTCTTTGTCGGTGCCCCAAGTACTACCGGCAAGAGCTTTAAGAATTTTGTTTCTGCTGCTGAGTTTAGAGCAGATGTTATCAGCGTGTGTGTTAAATTTGCCGGAGTTGTCTATCGTGACACCTAGGATCTTGGGAGTCCGAATAGTAGGGATGATGTTGGTGTCGATAGATATAGGGAGTTGCATATTGTACTCCTGGTTGAAGCTGGTGAATAAGGTGGCGGAGGACTTTGGTGCTGAGAGCTTCAAGCCTTTACTAACAAAGAAGTCGTTGAGTGTCAGCAGGTATTTGTTGATGTGGTCGCACATTTCAGGAATGTCGTTGCCAGTCGCCATGATGGTACAGTCGTCAGCATAAGAGATGATTTCGAGTCCCGTGGGTGGTGTGGGCAGTCCTGACATGTAAAGGTTGCAGAGGGTGGGAGATAAGACTCCGCCCTGTGGAACGCCTTGTTTAATTTTCCTGAGTTTGGACTTCCCATTCCTAAACTCGGTGCAGGATTGACGACCGGCAAGATCATTCGCGATCCATTTGTGGATATACGGAGGAGTAGTGTTGCGTAGGTCTGTCAAAAGTACTGTGTGGTTAACAGTGTCAAATGCTTTTGACAAATCGAGAGCTACGAGGATAGTGCGCTTGCAGGGTTTCGGCTGATTGAGTCCATTGAAAATGTTGGAGGTGATCCTGTCTATAGCGGTTGTAGTGCTATGCATTTTCCGGAAACCGTGTTGATGATTGGCAAGCTGGACGTGCTCCAGGAGTTTAGGCAACACTAGTGCCTCAAGTATTTTGGCCACGGGGGACAGTAGCGTTATTATAGCGTTAGCCCAAATGGTTGCAAAGCATGCCGTGCCCTAATATAGGGGATTTGTGTCTGGTAAAGGACGACAAAACTCCGTCGTTTAAATGGCCACTAGGACGCATAGTTGCGGTCCATCCTGGAGCAGACACTCTAGTGCGTGTCGTCTCGGTACGAATGAAGCGGAACGTCTTCAAGAGACCGATAACAAAAATAGCACTGCTGCCAAGTCAAAATACAGAAGCGATGAATTAATTCTCACGTAGCGAGTAGGGCGTGCTATAACGCCCTCCGTTCCTGCGCCGCAAGGTTCGTCAGCACGGTGGAAATACCGCTGACAACTGCGTGGTCATCCTTGAATTGATCCTAAAACGAAACGATAACAAGAGAATCAATCTACTATTTATTTTTTCCACTTGAACTAATAATTCTACTTCCAGATACAAATCGCTAACTTACCTGAAAGTACCTCTCAGCGGGGGGAATATGTTCAGTCTATCGCCTGTGGAAATGTTCAGCCTATCGCCTGTGATCCATCCTGGGGGAATATCGCCGACATCAGGACCTGAAACGAAGAAAATATACCCACAAAGAATCAATTTTATCACAACAGGGAAGATTTGTACTTATCTGAAGTCTTTCCTTTGAATGCGCACGTCACCGTCCATCATCGTCGTCGGCGCATTTCATCCATCGAACATCGTCGTCGGCGAGTTACATTCCTTGGAACAATCTAAACAACAAAAAGAAATACAATTAGAATTTGTCTGAAATTAATTGAATTATATAAACTCTTACCTTTGTTTACATTTGAAACTGTCACTCGATCAGTTGTTCTTTGCATTGACCTCCATTTGAAAGAAAACATAGAATTTATCAGCTAGCACAATTTTTATCAAGTACTCGAACCATTTGAAACATTTGAAATTTGTTAGTATGTATTCAGTATGTTACACACAAATTTACATAACTACATGTGAAATTGGCCTTGAACTACGGGTAACGTTTTGGGTAGTTCACCCACCCGTAGTTCACAAGGAAAGTGAAATAGAACGAACGGACACTCTCATTCCGAAAGCCGTTTTGAACGTTTGATTTGATTTTGATTCGATTTTGATTTTTGATATAGACCGCCATCCCTCTGCTAACGATTTTGATTTGTGAATTTGAACTTGAAGATATTTTTGATTCGATATAGACCGCGACCCCAATGCTAACGATAACCCAATGACGAACTTGTGAACTTTGTATTTGAATTTGGAATATATTGTAAAATTGAATGCCGAGTGTTTAATTTGAAATTTGATGGTCCGTCGAGCATTTTTGAACTCTTTCGAACACTAGCAAAGGCTGTTATTTCCACGAACAACATCGCATCACTCGGAACACAATTGTAAGCATTCGTCAGCCTTCTATGGCATTGCACTCGGCAATGTCGTATCCTTTGCTAATACACAATTGCATTGGCAGTCTGTGTCTCGTTGCATTCGGCAACTCTTTTCGTTCGAAAGCAAAGGAGTAGATGGTTACCTCGCATAGAACGTCTTGCTAGATCATTGCATTGGGCAATGATACCAAGTTGCATTCGGCAGCTAATCTTTCGATTAGCAAGGCTTTCTTTCTATGGATTATGACATGTCTCGATCAATTGTCGCATCATTCGCTCACCGTCTTGTTAGTTATCATTGCAGTGGGTAATGGTATTCAGTTGCATTCGGCAACCGTCGACCAGCAAGATGATCACTGCAATCGTGGAAGATTGAATTCAATTATTACGTTAGCACGCATATCGCTTATCAGCACGAAACTTACTATGAAGAACGTCTCGAAACAATATCAACGATTTTGACATCCTGGAACGACTCGAATTTTTTGGTGATCGTACATTCATTTAATCATTACGAAACTTGATACATATTTTGTTTTCTTTGTCATTCATTTAGCTCAAATTGTTTTCGCCTATAGATATGGTTTACGACGCTCTCCTTCACAATCGATTGCGAGTGAGGCGCGCAATAACGCCTCCAGTTCCCGGGTTATACCGTTGTCGGCACGGTGTAAATACCGTCGGCACATCGTATGACAACAACGTGATCCAACATCAGCTGTCCTAAGCCTAACGCCTTAGCGGGGGGAGAATGTTCGGATTTCTCCTCTCCTTTTCTTGGCCCAACCGCCGTTGAAGACTTCGCCTTTGCATCCACAGTATCGAGCCTGCCTGGAAATTAGAATATAACACAAAGTATCTTGTCGTGCACTTGGAAATTACATTCGAATACTTATCATATCATCACTTCGCCTACTTTGTGCCAATTATCGTCATCATCGGTGTTATCGTCATCTTCGTCGTTGTCATCATAATATATCTGAAATCAATACCTAATATTACTTCATTTGATCATTTGAACTTATTAAGATTACTTACCTTTGAATTGTATACTTTATTTGTTTACATTTAATGTCATTTATCAGCTGATCCGCTTATGTACATTTAACTGTATTTAGAACATTAGAATCCCGCAACTTGCTATAATTGAAATTTTGGATAATATAATATATATTCGAACCAATTACGATATTTGAGAATGTACATAATTTGCATATATGATAAATTCGTTGAACTTTAGCCTTGAACCTTCATAACGTTATAACGTTTCTATCGACTGTTAATTTTAAGGCTTCGAGGAAAGTTGTATTAATTATAACGTTCACTTTCGTTTTGACCCCATACGGGAATACACCTTTGATTTCGATTCGCTTGATTTGTTATAATTTGAACTTTGAAGATTTTCGTTTGCATTTTATATTATTTTTATTGGATTTTGTACTCGTTGTATTTTATTTGGACAATAGATTATTTTAATATTATGGTTTCGCGAATTAATTATTTCGTATATGGTCCGTCGAGATTTTGATCCCATATTTCGATTCTATATTGAACAGGTAGTGCAGCCAAAGAAATTGACCGTCTACCGTACGATCAATCGCATCGTGTATGAAGGCTCAATTTTTTTTAACGGGGTATTGGATTGCCCAACAGCAACAAAAAGTGGACTTTGCGTTGCTGTGGGCGACTAGTGCGGAAGAGAAAGGAGATGAAGTTGAATTGGATCTTAGCGCTTGTGAATTACCTAAATTGACCACAGAGATATTTATGAGGTGTATTGGAAAAGGTAAACAATTCTCCGCTTTAAAATTATGCATAAAGCGGACTATGAGTTATCTTCTTCGACTGAGAGGGAAGTGTTTCTCCCTAAGAAAAAAAAATGTCGCCAGCAGCGCAGTGGCGGTTACTCCTTAGGAGCACATGAGCACGCCCTACGCTCATCATAACCATCACATCGTAAAATTGCTTTCCTACCTAAAATTTTATATCATAGAATTTAAAGCAAAACTTCAAATTTATTTAAAAATCGTAACCGAAATATTGATAACACAAGTCAAAGAACAAGCCACCTATTCTCTAATCGCACGTGCGGTTAGAGTTGCTTGTACCCATCATCCGTTTCCATACGATCCTATGCGATGTCCCATAGTATCAAGCGACGCAGACTAGCTGGCATAGGAGCACACAAAATATGTGCGAACAGTGGAAGAATTGCGTGCGAGCTTCAGAATCGGTGATGTTTTTTCGGTTGATTTGTTGTGAACTGATGCATTTTGCATTGTTTGTATGAATATTTATGAATTCATCATATTAATTGCTCAACAACAATTTTAGAGCTATATTCTTAGTATGTGTTGCTGATTATGTATGTGCTCTGATTAAAATCCGTTAAAAAAAATCTGATGCATAATTTGATACAATGATATGAGTGGTTCAAAAATGAATGTTTGGAACTAGAACTCTGATATGTATTTACTTTTGTGTATCTATTATTCGAGAAATAATTGAAAATAAAATTGAATTTTTAATTTATTGATTTAACATGCATAGTGAAAGAAAACCGTTTCTATCTGTAACTATATTAGCAGAAATTAAATATTAATTTTTATTTGTTATAGTTCAAGATATTATGCTTCTTATCTTACTAAATTCGATCATTTTTATAACCACAAAAATCTCTATTTGTATAAAAAAAAGCTAATGAAGCCGAAAGGAAAATTCTTCAATTAAAAAAGAGGTACAAAATGGTGCAAAGTATGTACAAGGTTTACTGAAGTTAGGTATTCACATAATTTTGAAAAATTAGGCCCTCTAGTTTGTTTCAGTTGTGAACCCCCAATTTAGGGGGTCACGAGCCGCCACTGCCAGCAGGATATTTTAATCTTATGATATAGCCCACGCAAAGGCGTACGCAGCTGAGAAATTCTACCAAGAATTAGAAACTCAGACTGCGATCGAAGGACCGTCTTTGCGCGAGAGACCTAAGCACGCTGCCAGGATATTTAGGGTCGGAGCCCAAATGAGAAGGAACGGTCGGGAAATACAGGCGCCAAAGTACGTGGAGGATTCGCAAGGAATGTTGCTGATTGACGATACGGCAATTTGTAGCAGGATGCGAGAGTACTTTGACCAACTTCAAAATGAAGAATTTCCTCGGTGGTCCTACTGGCAACCATTGCATATTGCATTTTGCAATTGCGATTCCAAGCCTCTCCGGGGCGGACCACACCCGTTCGCTACATCAAACGGCCAAGAGTTGCCAAAACGCCTACCTGGCAAGAGCCTCGAAGGTCTCGATGCAGGAAGGTTGTGTATGGCTGTGTATATGTATGGATTCGATATATATGTTTTTTCGTCATATTGGGAGCATCAAATCTCGGCGCGGCTGCTCTCAATTCTTCTTCTACGCGCCGGAATTGAAGCAAATCCAGGCCCAGTTATGGTATGGATGTGTAGTGTCTGCAACCGACGTATCGGTACAAAAGCCAAGTCACTTCAGTGTAGTTACTGTTCAGGGTGGGTGCATTTCAGATGCTCCGGTTTGAGAAGGATGGGTCATTACAGGGATTTGGAGCGGAGCGGAGCGATGGAGCGGAGCGACCTTAAATTTCGGAGCGAAAGAGCGGAGCGTGGAGCGATTTTTTGCAGGCTGGAGCGGAGCGAATTTTGCTTTGAAGATCGCTCCGCTTCGATGTAAAAAATCAAAAAATTCCGAGAGAAAAAAAGGATTTTTTTCGACGAAATTTTTTATTTTATGGAACGGATTGATGATTTTGGGCTATTTAAAGGCGAAGAATTCGCTGAGAGACTTGCAAAATTTCGTATTATTGTGAAATTCATTATGATAAAAGAGGTTTTGCGTTTAGTCATAATCATCACTCTTCATTATTAAGAAATTCAAGATCATCCAGGACAGAAAAGTCCTGTCCTGTACTCGATAAATGAAACGCCCTTTTTAATTTAAATTAGTTATTAGGTGCGTTTTTTGGATGGAGTACAGGACAGCGCAGTTTCCATAACCATTTGAGAGATCTCGTTCTATACGGGATGTCCGGAAACTATCGCATAAAAGCACCCAAATATGATTCCTCGTGATGTTTCCAGCAAAAAGGAGTATAAAAAAATTATTAACTCTTCAGCTTCCATAGACATTTAAAGATTTTTCAAAAATTTAACATTTTACATATACATATTTTCTTTCGGTTGGGCCCAACAATTTTTCCTAAGAATAAACCCAATAAAAATTGGATAAGCAGTTTAGTTTTTACAGTTTTACACAGCTTCAAAGACAAAATTTTGTGATCTTACTGCATATACATTTTTTTCCCACGGAGGTGTTAGTGGTAGCATTTTTGGAAAATCTTTAAATGCTAAGGAGTTAAGAATTCAGCACCTATTATGCTGGAAATGACATTAATTATCAGTCTTGACTCGGTAATCCGGATCTCCTTTAATCCGGATATCACGCTAATCCGGACGACTAAATATTTCCACTATGTCTTCTATAGTCCGGATTTCGGCAGCAATGTTGACTCTAAAATCCGGATATTTGAAATTTTCAGTGTGAAATGGTAGATTTGGTCTCGTACTTTTTTACGGGACTGTTTAGCAATTGACATGATGCTGGCTAATTTCTAACAAATAAAACATTTATCGACTTTTGTTCCGCCTTTTTATTTGTTTGGATTGTTTTTCCTAGGAAAAAGTGATTGCGCTAATCCGGATGTTCCAATGATCCGGATTACCCCTTGCAATAATTGATCCGGATTACGAAATTGGTGCTATCCTGTTCTGTACTTGATTGAATAAAATGCACCTGTTAAGTCATATTCTATAATACGTGAGTAGATATACGTTAAATTGAATAATTCGCAGAAAATAATAAATATTTACTAAGAACAATGAAGTTTTGTTGTATTTTTGTAATGGAGCGGAGCGTGGAGCGGAGCGGAGCGAAAAAATTTTAGTCGGAGCGGAGCGGATTCAAATTGGTCGGAGCGGAGCGAAAAAATGTGTCGCTCCAAATCCCTGGTCATTACATAGAAGGTACATTTGTTGCACCGGGCTGTAGGTTTACTAGGCAGCCTCGGGTAATACCAGTCCCCTTCCCACCATCAATGCCCCCTACTCCCCCCAATAATGTTGCCCTGAATGTAAGACACAGTTTAACTCCTGCCCCTCCGCCAGCAACTCTTACACCGGTGTCCATACTGCAGTTCAACTGTAATGGCATCCTAGGGAAAATTTCTGAAATCACAAGCTTCTTGAGAAAGTACAGAATTCTGATTGCAGCTATCCAAGAGACGAAGCTCCACGTGAATTCACCATTCAACGCTGAAGGTGAATATATCATCATACGCAAGGACAGCGAAGGCGCCACGAATGATTCTCACCCTGGAGGTGGACTTGCCTTCCTAATACACAGGTCCGTACATTACAGTGTATTAGATGTAGTTTCAGACGGTACGGCGGAATTGCAAGCCATCTCAGATTCATCAGGGAGTACCAATATTGAAATTTTTAATATCTACATACCATCACATTCTAGCTGTACAGACTACCATTTCAATATTGGTCCTCTTCTTAGTGGAGAGCACAGGATCATTCTTGGCACTCTCCAGAACTTTCCGTCGCGAACTTTCCCGAAAATTCCAGTTCTCGAATGTTCACTAACACACGCAATTTCACGTTTACGGGATCTCGTCACACTAGTCCGACACGATTGCGTTCTTCTTCTTCTTCTTTATGGCACGATAGCCCGACGTCGGGCCTTGGCCGCCTGGATTGAAGACCTCCAATTGTCGCGGTCACGCGACCTTGTCCTCCAGTTCCGAAAGCCTAGCATCTGGTGGGCGTCCTCACATACAGAATGCTCCCATCGGGCTCTCGGTCGTCCACGCAATCTGGCTCCGTCCACTCGTTGCGCGTTCATCACCTTTTTGGGCATGCGATCGTCGTTCATCCTTTGTACATGTCCCGCCCATTGCAGTCGCTGCAATTTCACGATCTTCGACACCTGTAGCTCATCATACAGCTGATACAACTCAAGGTTGTACCGGATGCGCCATTCACCTCGTTCACGAACGGCCCCGAAGATTCTTCGGAGAACCTTTCGCTCGAATGTGTCCAACAGGTGTTCAGAGTTTTGGGTTAGGGTCCATGCCTCGCAGCCATAGCATAGCACAGGTCGGATTATGGTTTTATATACGTGAATCTTCGTATTCCTGTGCACCAGCTTCGAATTCATAATTTGGAGGACCGCAAAATAACACTTATTAGCTAGTTGTATCCGTCGCTTTATCTCATCTGTTTCGTTGGCGTCCTTTGACAAATTGCAACCCAGGTAAGTGAAGTTGTCTACATATTCTATATTGAGGTCCCCCACTGTGATGCTTGAATTTACTGGCGTTCTAGTTTTTGATTGCATCATGACCTTGGTTTTAGATTCGTTGATATGTAGTCCAACTTCTTTGGCGGCGTTATTGAGATTATGCAGGAGGATTTCTGCATCACCCAATCTTCTAGACATGATATTGATGTCGTCGGCGTAAGCTACTAGTTGAGTCGACTTAATGAGTAGCGTTCCGCTGCTGTCCAAATTCATGGCTCGAATTACATACTCCAGAGCTAGGTTGAAGAGCGTCGGCGCCAGCCCGTCGCCTTGCTTGAGTCCAGTACGAGTTTCAAATAGGTCAGTGAGTCTGTTCTGTACTCTGACCTGCGAGACGGTATTAGTCATCGTCATCCTTATGAGTCGCACTAGCTTAGCTGGTATACCAAATTGCAGCAGAATGTTGTACAGTACACTTCGATCGATACTGTCGTATGCCTGCTTGAAGTCGACAAATATTTGGTATACGTCGATGTTATATTCCCAGCATTTCTGGAGTAAAAGCTTCGCTGTAAAAAGCTGATCTGTTGTCGAACGACCAGGTCTAAAGCCGCCTTGGTACTCGCCAATGATTTCTTCTGCGTACGGATTAATTCTATTTTCTAGAATTTTAGATAAAATCTTATATGTAAGTCGTACAAACTAATGAGATGCCTCTGTAGTTCTCACATTTTAACTTATCCCCTTTTTTGTGGATTGGGCAAATTATACTTTTGCGCCAATCTTCCGGGATTATTTCGTCGTTCCATATTTTAACGATAAGTGTGTGTATAGCCTTAACAAGACTCTCCCCACCATGCTTTAGCAGTTCAGCTGGAATTATTATGTTTCAGTGATTGCATGACGAGATCAACTTCTTCTATTGTTGGGGGTTGAATGGGAGGGCCTGTTTCAGCCGTCAGCTCCAGCGCTTCTTGTGTGGGGTTGTTCGGTTGAACATTAAGAAGCTCTTCAAAATGTGAGGCCCAAGATGCTTACGTTTCTTACGTCTAATTAACCTATTCGCAAATCGTCGAAGCTCGTCATAATTTGTTTTTTTTTTTGGCTCTAGTTGCGCGTTCGGTCCATTGGCGATATGCCTCGTTTTTCGCATCTACCGCATTTTGACATTCCTCGTCAAACCAATCATTTCGGGCTCGCCGGGCTTTGTATCCCACAACCTCCTCTGCGACCCCTTTGATGGTGTCTTTGAGTGTATCCCAAATCTCAAGGGCGCCTTTGTTGCTGATGTTATTTAGCAAGGGCGTCAGCTTCCCCTCAAGGGCAGCCGTATAAGTGACCACCGTGGCATCATCCAACAATTTGTCTACCGCAAAAATTTTTGCCGGGTTGAATCTCGAATGATGCACCGAAGAAATTCTGCACATATAAGTCGCCTTCACCATATAGTGGTCAGAGTCAATATTTGCTCCACGATAGGACCGAACATCCATCATGCTCGATGCCCATCTCTTGCAGATAAGGACGTGGTCAATTTGGTTGACGGTATGTTGATCTGGAGATCTCCAGGTCTGTCTGTGAATACGACGATGCGGAAAACACGTTGAGCTAATGACCATGTTTCTGCTGGTCGCGAAGTCTATTAGTCGTTGGCCGTTGTCGTTACATTCTTCATGGAGGCTGTAACCTCCAGTAATCCCCCTATGCCAACTTTCGTTTCCGACTTTGGCGTTAAAGTCCCCCAGCAGCAATTTGACATCGTTTGATTGAAGTGAGTCGAAGAGATTTTCTAGGCGGTGGTGGAACTCGTCTTTGGCCGCGTCTTCACTGACTTCGGTGGGGGCATGCGCGTTTATGAGCCAGAGATTGAAGAACCGAGTTTTAATGCGAATCGCACACAGCCGCTCGTTTATGGGTTTGAAGTCGATAACATGCGGCTTAAGTTGATTGTTTACAATGAACGCCACTCCAAACTACCTGTGGCCCGCAGGTTTTCCACTTGTGAAAATTGTGTACGAATTTCGGTCGTCTATCTCGCTACTAAGCCATTTTGTTTCCTGGAGTGCAACTATGCTCAGCTTATATTTTTCAACCTGATCCAAGAGGGCTCTTAATGCCCCTGCCCTATTCAGGGAGCGCACATTCCAGGTTCCGAAAGAGTAATCCGTTGTTCGTTTGCGAGGTCGTCGTTGAGTTGTATCCGTCCAATCCGAGGCTTTCGTTCCAGGTTTCTTGACGTCGAAATTTTTTTACAAGGATGAGTTGTCGGCCCATCGCTTAACCATGATAGTATTCGTAAACAAAAGAGGTCCATCATGGAGGGGCCTCGGAGGTGCTGCTTCGGTGATTGACTATTCGGTTTTTGTCACCCTATTACGTTTAGTAACCTGAGACGCTGAAGTTGTTAATACAGCACTCAGGCGCAGCGGTTACTCGGATAGTAACGCCCCGTAGAGAAACATAGGAATTGGCCGGAGCCGTTCACCCTATTAAACTCCTCCTGCATAGCTAAGGGTCCGCATTTATGCCACAACTGAAAAGGATATAGGAATCGGCCGGAGCCTTTCAACCTTTACCCTCCCCCCTACGGAAGGTGCTGCTTCGGTGATTGACTGTTCGGTTTTTGTCACCCTATTATGTTTAGTAACCTGAGACGCTGAAGTTGTTAATACAGCACTCAGGCGCAGCGGTTACTCTGATAATGCGGGAAAGTAACGCCCCGTAGAGAAACATAGGAATTGGCTGGAGCCGTTCACCCTATAAAGTCCCTCCTGCATAGCTAAGGGTCCGCAGTTATGCCACAACTGAAGAGGATATAGGAATCGGCCGGAGCCTTTCAACCTTTATCCTCCCCCCTACGGAAGGTGCTGCTTCGGTGATTGACTGTTCGGCTTTTGTCACCCTATTACGTTTAGTAACCTGAGACGCTGAAGTTGTTAATACAGCACTCAGGCGCAGCGGTTACTCGGATAATGCGGGAAAGTAACGCCCCGTAGAGAAACATAGGAATTGGCCGGAGCCGCTCACCCTATGAAGCTCCTCCTGCATAGCTAAGGGTCCGCAGTTATGCCACAACTGAAAAGGATATAGGAATCGGCCGGAGCCTTTCAACCTTTATCCTCCCCCTTACGGGGAGATTGCGTTCACTTTCCAGAATTTTCTGTCGCGTATTTTCCAGAAAATTCTCGTCGCCTTCTCGAATGTTCACTAGGCATGCGCAATTTCACGTTTACCGGATCTCTTCACACTAGTCCGACACGATTGCGTTCACTTTCCAGAATTTTCTGTCGCGAACTTTCCCGAAAATTCTCGTATAATTCTCGAATATTCCCGAATGCACTCGACACACAGTTTCACGCACTGGATCTGTCCACACTAGTTCAACACGACCGCGTAAGTTCACAATGCAGAACTTTCCAACGCGAACTTTCTCGAAAATTCTCGTCGAGTTCTCGAATATTCACGAATTCACTCGACATTCGCAGTTTCATGTCGTATATTCCGCGCACGAGTCACACTACACCGTATTTAAAAATCTCACTTCTGACACCAATTGATGATGTCCGGAAACTGCCGAATAAACGCACCGGATTATGAGTCCTCAGTTGATTTCCAGCAAAAAAAGTTGTACGGAACATACCCCCTCAGCTTAACCCTTTAGCTGCCACAGGCATTTAAAGATTTTTGAAAAAATCATTTTCTTGCACGACTTAAAGCCTAATATCTCCAAAGCTACACCAGCTAGAATAGTGAACTAAATTGATTATTACAGCCAACAAATAACATAAAACTAACCACACTAAAATCGGATAAGAGGTTTGGTTTTTACAGAGCTTCAAAGTCAAATTTGCGTGAATTGACCCAAAAACAATCTTTTTTCGTCTCAATTTTCTCCAACTTTTGCCAAGGTAAGGTGCTTGTTCGATTCTTTTAAAAATTGGCGCATAGTCTTACGGTCATATCTTTACTACATCATTTTACTCTAGCTCCATTATTTCTAACAGTTTTATTAACTTAAGTGCAGAAAACTAGGGTTAATTTTGGCTCGATTTCGACATACTTTGAATAGATTTTACCAATTGCAGATCTTTAGGTGCAATTTGAATTATTGTATTGAATTGTATTGAATTCAATTGTATTGAATTCGAGCTAAAATTAACCCTAGTTTTCTAGTATAAAAACTGTAAGAAGTAATAGAGCTAGATCAAAATGATGTTCCAGTGGGTCGATAGATTTTCGCGTACACAATAATGAATAACACTCGCTTTACTGTAACACTATTTATTACAACCACACGGATATACACGGTTTACAATTTCTACTAATTACTTCACTAATTATTGACTCGACATTATTCACGGCTAGAACTAGACTGACTCGTCGACACTAGTCGACGCCCTTATATACTCGTTTCCACTGTTCTGGAAACTTCTGGTGACGCACTTTCTGGAAACTTCCGGAAAGTCGTTGTATTTCTTGCTAGTGACACTAGCGCCATCTGGTGCCAAGTACTGAAATGCAATTTGGGTTGATGTATAAGCTAATGCGTCTGTGGCAACACGGATTAGTATGGCAGCACTATTTAGTTCATCTTCTTGCCACCTGCTGCGCAGCATTTGTTGTAGAATAAAATCAATTGTCAAAATTCATATTTTTGTTAGTGACTGTAAATTACTGTTATTTTCATTCCTGTTCGAACTTGCAATCTGTATAGATCAAATAAATGGTTACAAGCGGAATTCAAGACATCGTATATTTTCTTGGACAAGCAGCAGAGTTTCTCTTCGGATATTTGTCGCGGACAGTGACAGTAGATGGAAGTATTCACGCTGTGGATACTCCCAACCATATTATCTACACGTCAACGTTATTTCTCGTTAGTGACATAGGCGCCCTCTAGTGTAAACTAAGGGGTGACGTATAGCCTAGACACATTACAATATGGAAAGAAGTGCCAAATATGTTGAAGGATGTGTGTCATCGAGATATAGTGCCAATGGTCTGTTTACATTTATGTGCCAACAGAAGAGTTCTTCTTCTTCTTGTAGCGGTGCAGAAAGGTGTGTAACCTCTGTGCATCTATGTGGGTACGATTTATGGTTCGTCAATGTTTGTGTCCGTGAGGTCTAAGGACAAAAACATAGCTGCTGCGATAGGGTTTTCCCACAGTGATATAGGGGTAAGATCAGTGGGCGCAGCGGGGCATTGAAACAAATGACCCATATCATGAGGAGTACCTTCGCAGTTTGGGCAGATGTTTTGGATGTCCGGGTTTATGCGAGAAAGGTACGAATTAAGGCGTGAACAAAAGCCCGACCGAAGTTGAGCTAGTGTTACTCTGGTGGCTCTCGGGAGCCTAATCTCCTCAGGCCAAATTGGTGGTGGGCGCTCTGAGAGGACTCTATTTGCACCTAAACTCGCGATAGACCGATTCACTCTTCAGTGTGGATCGCTGCAATGGCGGCTCGGTATGTAACTTCATCGTAAGGGTCCCGTTTGTATCCCTGAACCACTCTCTCAAGGTCTCTCCACGCCTGACATGTCGTGGTGGAGGAATTCGGTCCATGAGATGATTATTGGGATGATCCTCACGGTAGCAACCAACAAGATACTGTTTTGAGAGTAGGAGATTGTGATCACGTATTGGCATCAATTTTGTCTCCTGATGTAAGTGATCCTGGGCAGACATCAGAAGGCAACCTGTCGCGATGCGTAGAGCGGCATTTTGGCAGACCTGACCTTTGGACCAGTTTGTGTCACATAGACTATGTGTCCAAACTGGGGCTGCATAATCAGCGGCCGCTCGACCCACCGCTTTATAAGTAGCTAGCATGGTTTCTTTATCTTTGCCCCAGGTGCTACCAGCTAGAGCTTTTAGGATGTTGTTCCTACTGCGCATTTTTTCACAAACTGAAGCTGCATGATTCGCAGACGTCATCATGTTCTCTAGGTGAAGCCTGAGAATTTTGGGGTTTTTAACAGTAGGAACAGAATTGTTGCCAATACGTATATCCATCTCCCATCTGATGTCCTCCCACCAAGTGGTTAAAAAAGTCGCAGAGGATTTGGACGCAGAGATGGTGAGGTTTCGGCTTTGTAAAAATGCCTGTAATCGTCCTAGATTTAATTCGGAGGCGCATTTCATCCTTATCATTCCCTGTGGCGAGTACGGTGCAATCGTCGTCAGGTGGTGTGGGAAGGCCGGACATGTAGATGTTGAACAGAGTGGGGGAGAGTACCCCTCCCTGTGGAACACCTAATTTGATTTTCCTAAGCTTAGAACGTTTGCCTCGAAACTCGGTGAAGGAGTGCCGACCAGCTAGATAATTGGCAATCCAACGGATCTCTTGTGCAGGAAGATGCATATTCAACAGGTTTGCTAGGAGCATTGAATGATTGACCTTATCGAATGCACTTGATAGGTCTATTGCCACCAGAATAGCTCTGTGACAACGACTGCGTTGATTTAGCCCATCGGGAATGCGTGTAGTGATCGCATCGAGGGCAGTGGTGGTACTATGCATCTTCCTGAAGCCATGCTGGTGAGGTTCTAGCTTCGCATGTGCAACAAGAGTGGGGTGAATAAGGGCCTCCAGCGTCTTTGCGACAGGAGAAAGTATCGTAATGAGGCGGTAGGATTCTCCAAGATTTGCGCTCTTCCCTGGCTTGAGACAGGGAACAATTCGACCTGTTTTCCAGATTTCAGGGATGGCAAGCGTGGACATCGACAAGTTAAAGGCGGCCGTGAGATACTCAATGGCTGGAAGGTCGAGATGTTTCAACATGGTCATCGAGTTTTTAGCATTCTCGATGACTTTTTTAACCTGGTCCGCTGTAAAAGATGGTATGGTGTCAACATTCCGGCTAGGAATCCGTCTTCTAATTTTGCGCTTAAGGCCGTCAGACTTGGGATGTTCAATAAATTGTTTATTGAACAGGCTAGCACACTGAAGAGGATCGCAGGTTTTAGTGTTGCCAAATTCAATGGCGTTGTTGCCCTTTTCTTTCCGAGGATTGGAAAGGGCGCGGACGGTAGACCATAATTTGCTGACACCTTCATTGAGGTTACATTCATCGAGGTGCTGATTCCATTTCTCCCTCCTATAGTCTTTAACTTGTCGGTCAATTTCGGAGTTAAGCTCCTGAATTCTGGGATCATCAGGGTGAGCGCTTCTGATCTGATCACGTTCATCGGCTAATCTGGCGGCACTAGTGGGGAAGTTAGGCCGAACTTTCGGGATACGTCCTGCCGGAATAAAACGTGCCGCGGCTGTGGTAATGACGTTCCTAATATTTTTCTCGGCCTCATGAATGTTGGTAGGTGATGTTAGCTCGATGAACTTCGCCGACGAGTAAGCTTTGAAACCATCCCAATCGGCTTTCTTGTGATTGACAAACGTTCGCTTCTCAGACTTAGTCATGTTCGCTGGTTTGTCAATTTTTATAATGATTGGGAGGTGATCTGATCTAAGGGTGGTACGTACTTCCCATCGGGAAGCAGCAATTAGGCTGGCACTAACAATAGTTATGTCAGGAGAACTACTGCAAGTGCCCACGACTCTAGTCGGCGAGTCTTCATTAAGTGAACAGAATTCTGAGGCGTCAAGTGATTCGGCGATAGTTATACCCCTGGCATTGTTGTTGAGGTCCAAATGCCAGAGCTCATGGTGCGCATTAAAGTCACCAAGGATGACCCTGTGCTCTCCGGAAAGGAGAGGACCAATATCGAAACGATAGCCAGAAGGGCAACTAGAGTGAGGTGGTACATATATATTAAAAATTTCGATATTAGCACTCCCTGATGGAACTGAGATGGCTTGAATTTCCGCCGTACCGTGAGCAACTACATCTAATACACAGTAATGTACGGACTTGTGTATTAGGAAGGCAAATCCACCTCCAGGGTGAGAATCATCCGTGGCGGCCGGTCGATCTTTCCGCAGTATAACATATTCGCTATGGACGCTTAGAGACGAGTTTGCGTGAAGCAACGTCTCTTGGATGGCGGCGATGAGAATTCTGTTAGAACTCAAGAAGTGTGTGATCTCAGCGATTTTTCGGTGAATGCCATTACAGTTAAACTGTAATATAGATAGTGCAGTGAAAACTGCTGGAGGAGGAGGGCCAGGCGTAAGACTGGGTCTGGCATTCCTTATCATATTGTTTGGCGGTGTAGGGGGCAGTGGTGGAGAAGGTGGGCTGGGAGCAGCCCTGGGTTGCCCGGAATTCATACAACCTGGCGCAACATATGCTAAGGAGTGTTGACCTTGTCTTCGTAACCCTGAACACCTAAAGTGAACCCATTCCCTGCAGCAATTACACTGCACTGATCTGGCATTCGAACCGATACGTTGGTTGGAGACACTACAAATCCATAACTCTGGGCCTGGATTTGTTTCAACACCGGCGCGAATTAGTAAAATTGAGAGCAGCCGCGCCGAGATGTAATGCTCCCAATATGACGAAAAAACACATACATATATCGTACCCACAAATATACACAGACAAACACAACCTTCCTGCATCGAACCTTCAGGGCTCCTGCCGGGGCTATTGCCAGGAATGCATATTGGCAACTTTTGGCCGTTTTGCAAAACAAAACGGGTGTGGTCCGCCCCGTAGAGGCAGTTGCCGTAAGACCACCAGAAGAGTTAGTCAAGAATGCTGCGCGGATATTATATTGTCAATTGTAAACACATTTTTTACATTTTAACTAAATTCCTTCCTGTTTTTATTTTATATGTGTGAACTGTGATAGTGTGATGTGGGACGTTCACGTATTGATTAGTGTAAAGACAATCTATTTGTTAGAGTAGGTACTAACATCGTCAGTTCACGTGAAATCCATGCAAATACTGTCAATATTTTTCTGATCCTGAAATCGAATTGGCTTGGCTGTACTGACTTCACATGAAAGTCTCCACACCGGTTTTTGACATTTCACCATCAAGGTATGTACCTACTGACCCAAGTAACAATTTCATCCCTATAATACTTCGTAAAATATTCTCTTCTAACAACAATAGGGGCACTTTACAGGATATAAACACTGAATAATAGTCCAATAATGGCATCTGGCGCCGTTTTTTAATCCAATAGAACCTTATTGTAGTACTGAATTACGCTTCGAGAAAGACATACATCATGTTATGTCATCATTTTCTCGTGATTGCAAAAAAAAAAAGAAAAAAAATAATTCCCGCAGCCAGCGTCGAACCAGCGACTGTCGTACGCCAGTCCGACGCCCTAACCACTCGGCCAACCGAGTTAACTATATGTGAAACGAATTGTTGCTTGGGGAGTTCACCGAGCGAAAAACTTGCATTTATGTCTCCCGTGAAAAATGTGCCATGGAGACTTATCTTTTATTCACTAAATTTAAGATAAATGTACACTCGTGGTCTAATTGATTGTCAGTTTCACTTTGAAATAAAGCGCAACTTCATTGTTTTCGGTGGCTAAATGTCAAAAACCGGTGTGGAGACTTTCCGTGGACGTGTAATAGTTCAAACGCGCAGAGTCCCACCCAAGCAACAATTCGTTTGCTTTAAAGTAGCACTTCATACTGTAGCAATGATATAGAACCACGAAATTCATTTATCGTGTGACATCGCTTAAAGTAATATTTTGATCCGATAAAACATCCTTGAAGTATTTTCCGGAAAGCTTGTATCATCATTATGGAATAAATTTAAAGATGGTGGTATAAAAATTCGATAAAACTGTCTCTGAACGTTAACCTAAAAACGTAATTCAATTCAGTTTATTCACAATATAATTATACAATAAATTATAATTATCTTAAGACTACGATAATTATAAATAAATTTACATTTGTGTTTTTGAGCTCCCTAAAAGCAATGCTTGTGTTTATTGGATGATACAGCACACACATGCAATGGTCTAAGTTAACTCACACACATGCATATATTGCTCTATAGCACAATCGGTGTAATTTTTTTAGTGTGACATTCGTATGGTCATCCAATAAATTGTTCACCGTAGTTTTATAGAAGGATGGACTTTGTGATTTTTTAATGAATTGACACTTATGTTGAAATACACAATTTCTGCATTAGAAATCCTTGAAATCTTGCATGAAACCCACACGTATGCACTCATTGTTATCTTCGAAACTAATTAAGGTGATCTATGCGCAGAAATTCACTCTATTTTATTGATAATAGTATAGTATGATAGGGTACATTGCAGGTCGATAAAGAATTGCCAAGCATTTCTATAGTAGCAACAACCATTTGTAGTGTTTCCGAGCAATGCTGACCATATGTGACGTTAGCTGAGTGGTAGCGTGTAGGACGGGCAATCAACAGACATTGGTTCGATGCTAGCTGCGGAAATTTTGTTTTTCTATTTTTTTTTTGCAAATTCGTTCAATGACAGAAAATGATGATATAAAGCAAATGACGTACGCCTTTTTTGAAGCATAATTTAGTGCTACAATAAGGTTCTATTGGATTAAACGGCGCCAAATGCCATTATTGGACTATTATTCAGTGGTTATACCCTGTAAAGTGCCCCTATTATTGTTAAAAGAGAGTATTTTACGAAGTATTATAGGGATGAAATTTTTACTTGGGCATTTTGATAATTAAATTTAAAAAATCTACAAAATGAAATGTTGGTTATGTAATTTTTTGTTTCCATTTGGTTGCTAGTGTAGATGCTAGGTAGCAACCAAATGGCTGCTCGTGATGCCAGTTTTTGGACGCGCAACCATTTGGTGATCAGTCTGGATGGATCTTTAAAAGAATAAAATCTCAGAGATTTACACCTCAGGATAATAGGTCGTAGGCGACGACAGAAGAGTTAATAAATAAATGTATGGAAGTTCGCCGCGGAAGTTAGTCAGGACAGACCTTAATAACTCCTGGGTCCTTGCGTTTTCAGGACGCATAAACGCCAAAAATCAATGGACATGAGATTTCCTATCGATTGATACCAAATTTATACACAACGGACCATATTTCCAAAATGGCGGTCTAAGCATTTTTTCTGCTTCTGCTGTCAATGTGGGTCATCAAAGGCAAATGCGTGTGTTCTAAATTTAAATTTTTCTGCTGATGCCAATGCTGATGCTTACGTGTGAAATGTCTTTCAACCATATCACTCTTAGTTAAGATTCAAACCAGGCTGGTTTTTGTTTAATTACTTTTGTGTCCTTGCGGTTTCCGAAGCGATTCGAAGAATTAGGCGACTAACTTCACATGAGTCCTCAATGAAGACTCGCCAACCCGTGATGCAAACAATTGTATTAGCTCCCCAGACATTACAATTGTCAGCGCCAGCCTAATTAGTGAGACCTCCTGGGAAACACGTACTGGGCTTTTCTCTGATCACCTCCCAATCATAGTCAGAATTGACAAACCAGCTGACCTGACCAAGTTAGAGAAGCGAACGTTTGTCAATCACAAAAAAGCAGATTGGGAAGGTTTTAAAACATTCACGTCATCGAAGTTCTTCGCGCTTCCTTCTCCCACCGATATACATAAGGCCGAACGGAACATTAACAGCGTCATTACCAAAGCTGCGGCACGGTTCATCCCTGCAGGGTGCATTCCAAAGGTTCGTCCAAATTTTCCAACAAGTGCCGCAGGGTTAGCCGATGAACGTGACAACATTAGGCGCGCTAACCCTGGTGACCCCAGAATTCGGGAGCTCAATATCCAAATACAGCGACAAGTTAAAGACTACAAGAAGGCCAAATGGAACGAGCACCTCAATGACTGTAATCTTAATGAAGGTGCTAGTAAGTTATGGTCTACTGTCCGTGCCCTTTCGAACCCCACAAAAGATAAGGGTAATATAGCCATAACCATCGGCGAAAAAGAAACAAGCAATCCTCTTCAGTGAGCGAGCCAGTTCCATAAGCAATTTATTGAACATCCCAATTCCGATGGCCTCAAGCGCAAAATTAAAAGTCGGATTCGCAGCCGAAATGTTGACTCCGTACCAATTTACACCCCGGACCAGTTTAAAACAGCCATTGAGAATGCAAAAAACTCTAAGGCCCTTGGACCCGATAGCATTTCAATGGCCATGCTCAAACAACTTGACCTTCCTGCTAGTGAGTATCTCACGGCAGTCTTTAACTTATCAATGTTAACGCTTG
Source organism: Microchrysa polita (assembly GCA_949715475.1). Lineage (NCBI taxonomy): Eukaryota > Metazoa > Arthropoda > Insecta > Diptera > Stratiomyidae > Microchrysa > Microchrysa polita. The sequence continues at coordinate 78,892,159 of OX454415.1, forward strand.
CCATCCCCGACATCTGGAAACAAGGTCGCATAGTCCTATGTCTTAAACCAGGGAAAAGTGCCAAATTAGGAACCTCCTACAGACCGATTACGATTCTGTCACCTGTAGCAAAGATGCTGGAAGCCCTCTGTTTGAAACCGGAGGAACTGTTTTGTTCCTCCTGAGAATGAAAGAATATATGTATCTAAAAGTTATTCATGTAAAAAATTAAAGTTTAAATTAAGAATAGAAAAGTGTGAATCTAAAAATATAAGAAAAATTTATATTTTAGTGGCAAAATATAACAAAATGGAAATTTAATACAGCAGAGAAAAAGAAAGTGCAAATTTAAGTTCAAAAGTTCAAATTTCAAATTAAGAAAAAGTGCTCAAGTGGTCAAAAATTGAAGATTCCAAATGGAAATCAAAAAATATATCCTGTAAGTCTCTTGATTTATATGATTAAAAATCTCAATTAAGCTATTTTATCCAAACATTTTCGAAAAAAATGCAATACATTTATCCTAAATCCTAAATTCCTTTTCCCTAAATACGTGTTTCTGATCAAAAATAATGTCACGGGAAAACAACCTAGTTAGGCCATCCATACTAGATTTGGATGGAAGCCGACCAGCGGCACCACAAGTGAACCCACAGGCAGCACCACCTGCGCCCCCGCCAACACCAAACCAAGGACCTCACGTTCTTAGCCAAGAACAGTTAGAGGCCATTATTTCAAACGTAATTTCTAGAAATTGTCCCACTTTATTAAACAGACTATTAAATCCCTACGGCGATTCAGGTAATGAGTCTGACCAAATTATTAACCAAGACCAGATGGGAAATTTGTCCAACCTAGACCGGATCCCTGACGTAGTCAAGGGACTCAGGGAATTCTCCGACCAACCAGGAGAATTTGGGTCTTGGAAAAAAATGTGGAACGCATACTCAAATTGTATGAGTCGTTCAAGGGAACCCCAAGGTATTTTGGTATTCTAAATGTCATTCGTAATAAGATTTCAGGCCAGGCAGATACTGCCCTAGAATCCTACAACACCCCACTTAACTGGGACCGTATATCCAAATGCTTATCAATGCATTATGCTGATAATAGAGATATCAGCACCTTGAAATACCAATTAACATGCTTGGTACAAGGCCGATATACGATTCAAGAATTTTACCATGTTGTATACCACCATCTTTCAATTATTTTAATCAAATTATCTAGCATGGAAATGAGGATCGAGTCAATGAATCTACTCGTCCGTACATACAGAGACAAAGCACTCGATACATTCATAAGGGGACTAAACGGAGATTTACCTAGACTCCTAAGTATGAAAGAGCCTGTAGATTTGCCACAATCTCTCCACTTGTGCTTAAAACTAGAAAATATGAATTACCGAATGCAATACGCTCATTCTAATAAGAATATTATTCAACGATTTAATTCACAGCCTCAACCACCTCCTATTCCACCAAGAACAAAACCAATTCCCTTGCCCAGGAATATATTTTATCCCGAACTTTTTCAGCAACCACGAACATTTACTCCTCAACCCCAAACAAGGCCGGCACTGTTCCCAAAACCTAAACCATTAAACCAATTTTACCAGTATATACAGGGTGTCCCGCATCTGGTTAGCCATAGACCAATGGTAGACTCTACAGGATGTTTAAGGAAAAATGTCGCCAAAATTATTTCTCTAGCTTTTACCGTTAAGGAGTAATTGCCTTTTTTGTGATTCTTGTCAAAAAACACTTTTTTCGAAAAACTCCTATTTTCTAGCTTCCACTTTAGCCAAATCAATGTTTTTCATATTCTTCGGAAAGTACATAAAATTTCCAATAAAAGGACATATCGAACGTTTCGAACGGTTTCGTATCTTCCGAAATACGACGTTTTGAACTTTGCAGAAATGTCAATTTCAATTTTTAATGTCAAAATTAAACCCAAATTTCGTAACGGGACATTGTAGTGGCAAATCTGCAAAGTTGACAAAAGTTGGCGTAGTATCTTAGCTTTCGAACGGCATATAAGAATAAAGCACAGAGTCATCCAGTTTCTGAGTAATATGTATAAATGAAAAAAAAAACATAGTCTGCAAATGTACCAAACCGACTTCAATCTTGAAAAGGAAGTAAAATTTTTACATCAAGCATAGACTTGGTTGTTATGCATTATGGAAAAATACACTTTTCGCTACTTTGTAGATGCTAATTATAACGGTATAGGTATGAACAAATTTGTTTTATGTGTTGAATTATTTGTACGAAGGTTCGCTGTGTACACATTAATATTGTGAGAGTATTTTTAAATTTCCATCGTCTAAAAAAGGATAAACATTTTAATTTGTCAGGTATTAATTAGTGTCCTTTTATGTCCTTCTTCAGAGTTTTCCGATCCAATTTTTCCTTAGCAAATTTAATGATAAATCTTAGATTCTAAAAAATTAAAAAAGATGTGGCAGCTTGAATTATTCGCGTAGTTATGGCTTTGGAAAGATACAGATGATTTCGGGAAACACGAAGATTTTCCATTCAAACGCGATTTATTCCGTTTAGGGTCCTTGAAATAGGAATCAAACACCGGATATGTAATGTACTCGGCCGGCGTCCCCTTTGAAATGATACCCCGCATGCCGACCTCCAGTCAAGGATTAAATAGTGTCCTTTTTAAGACCTTTCCGATCAAATTTATTTTAGTAAAATGAGTTTTAGACTGCTGGGACCCCACTGATTCAAGACCAAGAAAAAAAAGCCTTACTGTATTTTTTTTCTATTGGAAATACATACTTATATGACTATTTCCAAGTAAAAGCAAGATTTCTTCCACTTACGGACTATGTTTTTTCCCCTTTTACACATATTATTCACAAACTGGATGATTCTGTGATTTATTCTTATATGCCGTTCGAAAGCTAAGATACTACGCCAACTTTTGTCAACTTTGCAGATTTGCCACTACAATGTACCGTTACGAAATTCGGGTTTAATTTTGACATTAAAAATTGAAATTGACATTTCTGCAAAATTCAAAACGTCGTATCTCGGAAGATACGAAACCGTTCGAAACGTTCGATATGTCCTTTTATTGGAAATTTTGTGTACTTTCAGAAGAAAATGAAAAACATTGATTTGGCTAAAGCGGAAGCTAGAAAATTGGAGTTTTTCGAAGAAAGTCGTGTTTTTTGACAAGAATCACAAAAAAGGCGATTACTCCTTAACGGTAAAAGCTAGAGAAATAATTTTGGCGACATTTTTCCTAAAACATCCTGTAGAGTCTACCATTGGTCTATGGCTAACCAGTTGCGGGACACCCTGTATATATATATATACATATATATATACCCAAAATCCACAACAGCTCCGTCCAAATTTCCAACAACGACAACAGTTCCAACCACAATATCAACAGCAACGACCATTTAATCCTACACCCTATAGGCTGTACCCAAAACCACAGCCTAAACCTGAACCAATGGATATCGATAACACAATTCGATCAGCAGCCCTAAATTACCAGAATAGACCAGCTCAACGGCACCCCATGCCAATGAAGCGACATACTCAAATTACCTCACATCCTCCCAACAAACAACAGCGAACCTTCCACATCGGGAGTCCAGAACAACAGGCTAAAGTAGCTGAGTATGCGGAAATCATCCAACAGGAAGAAAGTAGCGAAACAGACAACCAGGCATTAACAGACTACGCAGAGTATGACTATTCATCTCAATCCAACTATAACTACACGGATTTAACACCAACAGAAGTAGAACAGGACTTATTGGCAACTTTTGGCCGTTTTGCAAAACAAAACGGGTGTGGTCCGCCCCGTAGAGGCAGTTGCCGTAAGACCACCAGAAGAGTTAGTCAAGAATGCTGCGCGGATATTATATTGTCAATTGTAAACACATTTTTTACATTTTAACTAAATTCCTTCCTGTTTTTATTTTATATGTGTGAACTGTGATAGTGTGATGTGGGACGTTCACGTATTGATTAGTGTAAAGACAATCTATTTGTTAGAGTAGGTACTAACATCGTCAGTTCACGTGAAATCCATGCAAATACTGTCAATATTTTTCTGATCCTGAAATCGAATTGGCTTGGCTGTACTGACTTCACATGAAAGTCTCCACACCGGTTTTTGACATTTCACCATCAAGGTATGTACCTACTGACCCAAGTAACAATTTCATCCCTATAATACTTCGTAAAATATTCTCTTCTAACAACAATAGGGGCACTTTACAGGATATAAACACTGAATAATAGTCCAATAATGGCATCTGGCGCCGTTTTTTAATCCAATAGAACCTTATTGTAGTACTGAATTACGCTTCGAGAAAGACATACATCATGTTATGTCATCATTTTCTCGTGATTGCAAAAAAAAAAAAGAAAAAAAATAATTCCCGCAGCCAGCGTCGAACCAGCGACTGTCGTACGCCAGTCCGACGCCCTAACCACTCGGCCAACCGAGTTAACTATATGTGAAACGAATTGTTGCTTGGGGAGTTCACCGAGCGAAAAACTTGCATTTATGTCTCCCGTGAAAAATGTGCCATGGAGACTTATCTTTTATTCACTAAATTTAAGATAAATGTACACTCGTGGTCTAATTGATTGTCAGTTTCACTTTGAAATAAAGCGCAACTTCATTGTTTTCGGTGGCTAAATGTCAAAAACCGGTGTGGAGACTTTCCGTGGACGTGTAATAGTTCAAACGCGCAGAGTCCCACCCAAGCAACAATTCGTTTGCTTTAAAGTAGCACTTCATACTGTAGCAATGATATAGAACCACGAAATTCATTTATCGTGTGACATCGCTTAAAGTAATATTTTGATCCGATAAAACATCCTTGAAGTATTTTCCGGAAAGCTTGTATCATCATTATGGAATAAATTTAAAGATGGTGGTATAAAAATTCGATAAAACTGTCTCTGAACGTTAACCTAAAAACGTAATTCAATTCAGTTTATTCACAATATAATTATACAATAAATTATAATTATCTTAAGACTACGATAATTATAAATAAATTTACATTTGTGTTTTTGAGCTCCCTAAAAGCAATGCTTGTGTTTATTGGATGATACAGCACACACATGCAATGGTCTAAGTTAACTCACACACATGCATATATTGCTCTATAGCACAATCGGTGTAATTTTTTTAGTGTGACATTCGTATGGTCATCCAATAAATTGTTCACCGTAGTTTTATAGAAGGATGGACTTTGTGATTTTTTAATGAATTGACACTTATGTTGAAATACACAATTTCTGCATTAGAAATCCTTGAAATCTTGCATGAAACCCACACGTATGCACTCATTGTTATCTTCGAAACTAATTAAGGTGATCTATGCGCAGAAATTCACTCTATTTTATTGATAATAGTATAGTATGATAGGGTACATTGCAGGTCGATAAAGAATTGCCAAGCATTTCTATAGTAGCAACAACCATTTGTAGTGTTTCCGAGCAATGCTGACCATATGTGACGTTAGCTGAGTGGTAGCGTGTAGGACGGGCAATCAACAGACATTGGTTCGATGCTAGCTGCGGAAATTTTGTTTTTCTATTTTTTTTTTGCAAATTCGTTCAATGACAGAAAATGATGATATAAAGCAAATGACGTACGCCTTTTTTGAAGCATAATTTAGTGCTACAATAAGGTTCTATTGGATTAAACGGCGCCAAATGCCATTATTGGACTATTATTCAGTGGTTATACCCTGTAAAGTGCCCCTATTATTGTTAAAAGAGAGTATTTTACGAAGTATTATAGGGATGAAATTTTTACTTGGGCATTTTGATAATTAAATTTAAAAAATCTACAAAATGAAATGTTGGTTATGTAATTTTTTGTTTCCATTTGGTTGCTAGTGTAGATGCTAGGTAGCAACCAAATGGCTGCTCGTGATGCCAGTTTTTGGACGCGCAACCATTTGGTGATCAGTCTGGATGGATCTTTAAAAGAATAAAATCTCAGAGATTTACACCTCAGGATAATAGGTCGTAGGCGACGACAGAAGAGTTAATAAATAAATGTATGGAAGTTCGCCGCGGAAGTTAGTCAGGACAGACCTTAATAACTCCTGGGTCCTTGCGTTTTCAGGACGCATAAACGCCAAAAATCAATGGACATGAGATTTCCTATCGATTGATACCAAATTTATACACAACGGACCATATTTCCAAAATGGCGGTCTAAGCATTTTTTCTGCTTCTGCTGTCAATGTGGGTCATCAAAGGCAAATGCGTGTGTTCTAAATTTAAATTTTTCTGCTGATGCCAATGCTGATGCTTACGTGTGAAATGTCTTTCAACCATATCACTCTTAGTTAAGATTCAAACCAGGCTGGTTTTTGTTTAATTACTTTTGTGTCCTTGCGGTTTCCGAAGCGATTCGAAGAATTAGGCGACTAACTTCACATGAGTCCTCAATGAAGACTCGCCAACCCGTGATGCAAACAATTGTATTAGCTCCCCAGACATTACAATTGTCAGCGCCAGCCTAATTAGTGAGACCTCCTGGGAAACACGTACTGGGCTTTTCTCTGATCACCTCCCAATCATAGTCAGAATTGACAAACCAGCTGACCTGACCAAGTTAGAGAAGCGAACGTTTGTCAATCACAAAAAAGCAGATTGGGAAGGTTTTAAAACATTCACGTCATCGAAGTTCTTCGCGCTTCCTTCTCCCACCGATATACATAAGGCCGAACGGAACATTAACAGCGTCATTACCAAAGCTGCGGCACGGTTCATCCCTGCAGGGTGCATTCCAAAGGTTCGTCCAAATTTTCCAACAAGTGCCGCAGGGTTAGCCGATGAACGTGACAACATTAGGCGCGCTAACCCTGGTGACCCCAGAATTCGGGAGCTCAATATCCAAATACAGCGACAAGTTAAAGACTACAAGAAGGCCAAATGGAACGAGCACCTCAATGACTGTAATCTTAATGAAGGTGCTAGTAAGTTATGGTCTACTGTCCGTGCCCTTTCGAACCCCACAAAAGATAAGGGTAATATAGCCATAACCATCGGCGAAAAAGAAACAAGCAATCCTCTTCAGTGAGCGAGCCAGTTCCATAAGCAATTTATTGAACATCCCAATTCCGATGGCCTCAAGCGCAAAATTAAAAGTCGGATTCGCAGCCGAAATGTTGACTCCGTACCAATTTACACCCCGGACCAGTTTAAAACAGCCATTGAGAATGCAAAAAACTCTAAGGCCCTTGGACCCGATAGCATTTCAATGGCCATGCTCAAACAACTTGACCTTCCTGCTAGTGAGTATCTCACGGCAGTCTTTAACTTATCAATGTTAACGCTTGCCATCCCCGACATCTGGAAACAAGGTCGCATAGTCCTATGTCTTAAACCAGGGAAAAGTGCCAAATTAGGAACCTCCTACAGACCGATTACGATTCTGTCACCTGTAGCAAAGATGCTGGAAGCCCTCTGTTTGAAACCGGAGGAACTGTTTTGTTCCTCCTGAGAATGAAAGAATATATGTATCTAAAAGTTATTCATGTAAAAAATTAAAGTTTAAATTAAGAATAGAAAAGTGTGAATCTAAAAATATAAGAAAAATTTATATTTTAGTGGCAAAATATAACAAAATGGAAATTTAATACAGCAGAGAAAAAGAAAGTGCAAATTTAAGTTCAAAAGTTCAAATTTCAAATTAAGAAAAAGTGCTCAAGTGGTCAAAAATTGAAGATTCCAAATGGAAATCAAAAAATATATCCTGTAAGTCTCTTGATTTATATGATTAAAAATCTCAATTAAGCTATTTTATCCAAACATTTTCGAAAAAAATGCAATACATTTATCCTAAATCCTAAATTCCTTTTCCCTAAATACGTGTTTCTGATCAAAAATAATGTCACGGGAAAACAACCTAGTTAGGCCATCCATACTAGATTTGGATGGAAGCCGACCAGCGGCACCACAAGTGAACCCACAGGCAGCACCACCTGCGCCCCCGCCAACACCAAACCAAGGACCTCACGTTCTTAGCCAAGAACAGTTAGAGGCCATTATTTCAAACGTAATTTCTAGAAATTGTCCCACTTTATTAAACAGACTATTAAATCCCTACGGCGATTCAGGTAATGAGTCTGACCAAATTATTAACCAAGACCAGATGGGAAATTTGTCCAACCTAGACCGGATCCCTGACGTAGTCAAGGGACTCAGGGAATTCTCCGACCAACCAGGAGAATTTGGGTCTTGGAAAAAAATGTGGAACGCATACTCAAATTGTATGAGTCGTTCAAGGGAACCCCAAGGTATTTTGGTATTCTAAATGTCATTCGTAATAAGATTTCAGGCCAGGCAGATACTGCCCTAGAATCCTACAACACCCCACTTAACTGGGACCGTATATCCAAATGCTTATCAATGCATTATGCTGATAATAGAGATATCAGCACCTTGAAATACCAATTAACATGCTTGGTACAAGGCCGATATACGATTCAAGAATTTTACCATGTTGTATACCACCATCTTTCAATTATTTTAAACAAATTATCTAGCATGGAAATGAGGATCGAGTCAATGAATCTACTCGTCCGTACATACAGAGACAAAGCACTCGATACATTCATAAGGGGACTAAACGGAGATTTACCTAGACTCCTAAGTATGAAAGAGCCTGTAGATTTGCCACAATCTCTCCACTTGTGCTTAAAACTAGAAAATATGAATTACCGAATGCAATACGCTCATTCTAATAAGAATATTATTCAACGATTTAATTCACAGCCTCAACCACCTCCTATTCCACCAAGAACAAAACCAATTCCCTTGCCCAGGAATATATTTTATCCCGAACTTTTTCAGCAACCACGAACATTTACTCCTCAACCCCAAACAAGGCCGGCACTGTTCCCAAAACCTAAACCATTAAACCAATTTTACCAGTATATACAGGGTGTCCCGCATCTGGTTAGCCATAGACCAATGGTAGACTCTACAGGATGTTTAAGGAAAAATGTCGCCAAAATTATTTCTCTAGCTTTTACCGTTAAGGAGTAATTGCCTTTTTTGTGATTCTTGTCAAAAAACACTTTTTTCGAAAAACTCCTATTTTCTAGCTTCCACTTTAGCCAAATCAATGTTTTTCATATTCTTCGGAAAGTACATAAAATTTCCAATAAAAGGACATATCGAACGTTTCGAACGGTTTCGTATCTTCCGAAATACGACGTTTTGAACTTTGCAGAAATGTCAATTTCAATTTTTAATGTCAAAATTAAACCCAAATTTCGTAACGGGACATTGTAGTGGCAAATCTGCAAAGTTGACAAAAGTTGGCGTAGTATCTTAGCTTTCGAACGGCATATAAGAATAAAGCACAGAGTCATCCAGTTTCTGAGTAATATGTATAAATGAAAAAAAAAACATAGTCTGCAAATGTACCAAACCGACTTCAATCTTGAAAAGGAAGTAAAATTTTTACATCAAGCATAGACTTGGTTGTTATGCATTATGAAAAAATACACTTTTCGCTACTTTGTAGATGCTAATTATAACGGTATAGGTATGAACAAATTTGTTTTATGTGTTGAATTATTTGTACGAAGGTTCGCTGTGTACACATTAATATTGTGAGAGTATTTTTAAATTTCCATCGTCTAAAAAAGGATAAACATTTTAATTTGTCAGGTATTAATTAGTGTCCTTTTATGTCCTTCTTCAGAGTTTTCCGATCCAATTTTTCCTTAGCAAATTTAATGATAAATCTTAGATTCTAAAAAATTAAAAAAGATGTGGCAGCTTGAATTATTCGCGTAGTTATGGCTTTGGAAAGATACAGATGATTTCGGGAAACACGAAGATTTTCCATTCAAACGCGATTTATTCCGTTTAGGGTCCTTGAAATAGGAATCAAACACCGGATATGTAATGTACTCGGCCGGCGTCCCCTTTGAAATGATACCCCGCATGCCGACCTCCAGTCAAGGATTAAATAGTGTCCTTTTTAAGACCTTTCCGATCAAATTTATTTTAGTAAAATGAGTTTTAGACTGCTGGGACCCCACTGATTCAAGACCAAGAAAAAAAAGCCTTACTGTATTTTTTTTCTATTGGAAATACATACTTATATGACTATTTCCAAGTAAAAGCAAGATTTCTTCCACTTACGGACTATGTTTTTTCCCCTTTTACACATATTATTCACAAACTGGATGATTCTGTGATTTATTCTTATATGCCGTTCGAAAGCTAAGATACTACGCCAACTTTTGTCAACTTTGCAGATTTGCCACTACAATGTACCGTTACGAAATTCGGGTTTAATTTTGACATTAAAAATTGAAATTGACATTTCTGCAAAATTCAAAACGTCGTATCTCGGAAGATACGAAACCGTTCGAAACGTTCGATATGTCCTTTTATTGGAAATTTTGTGTACTTTCAGAAGAAAATGAAAAACATTGATTTGGCTAAAGCGGAAGCTAGAAAATTGGAGTTTTTCGAAGAAAGTCGTGTTTTTTGACAAGAATCACAAAAAAGGCGATTACTCCTTAACGGTAAAAGCTAGAGAAATAATTTTGGCGACATTTTTCCTAAAACATCCTGTAGAGTCTACCATTGGTCTATGGCTAACCAGTTGCGGGACACCCTGTATATATATATATACAGTGAAATCCGGTTATAACGATATTCAGCGGACCGAAGGAACTACATCGTTGTATCCGGAAATCGTAATATCCGGAACCAAATTTTTATACCTACAAACAAGCTCGGGTCCTAGTTTATAATTATTGAAAAACGAGGTTTCATTTCTTAAGACTTACATAGAATTCAATTAAATGCATATAAAACGGTATAGATAAATTAAACACATAAGTACATTAATTTTCCGCGAAAAAGTCCGTGATTTTAGTTTGCTTTCTTTTTTTAAATATAAATTTTTGCTGACATGCTGGTTTAGTTCTTTTAAGAAAGTTGTGGTTTCCGGTTTATTTATTTCATCGTTTAAGGCCACATACATCCGAATGACTCCTAAAGCGCCTTAGACTTGGGACAAAGTTAGAGTTTCAAATAGGTCTTCTTCAGCGCCGTCGATATCTTCGTCGTCCTCCTCCTTGCAATCATTCAAAACTAAAGCAACAATTGCTTCATCGGTCGGATCCTCTGATGTATAGATGTTAGCATCGATCTCTGCGCATGACTGTACATCACCATGAAAATTAAAATCCAGTATTTGAGCCCAGTCATTAAAATTTGTAGAGTCGCCTTCATGATCGGTACCAGCTTCATCTGCATTTCCAAAGGCGTGCTTGAAACAGTTTTGGATAGTTTTTTGAGTGACGTCCCAGGAATCGGAAATCATTAGGATGGCATCGAGGAGTGACACTTGAAAATTGTCTGATTGATCCAACATTTTCAAAATCGGAAAAAAATCGGAATTTCACCTTGAGGTATTGGATAATCCCCTGATCCTGCTGGAGCACAGAGGTTGTATTCGGTGGTAAGAAATGGAGTTTGATATTTCTGAGATTCTCTACCGATGGATGGAAAGGGCAATTATCAACAGTGAGTAGAATTTTCCTTTTCTTATTTTCAAGTTCCTTGTCCCATTTACTGAGCCAGCTGGAAAAAATGTCGCTAGTCATCCAAGCTTTCTTGTTGTTTGTGTAATCGACAGGAAGTTTTTTACCATTTTTGAAACAACGAGGAGATTTTGATTTTCCGATTATTAGCAGTTTTTTTTTACCTGTTCCAACCATGTTGCTGGCAACTAAAACGGTTATGCACTCTTTAGAATGTTTGCCTCCATGTCATGATTCACCCTTAAATCTAAATGTTTTATCCGGGGTTAACCGATAAAATAGTCCGATCTCATCATCAGCATTATAGACATTTTCATCAGTGAAATCTTCTCGAACTTTTGGCCAGATGTTCTGAAGCCAGTTCTTGATGACTCCCGACTTGTCTTTCCGAATACGATGTTATGTCTCTCTCGGAACCTGGTAATCCAAGACATAGTACAATTGAAATTATATTTGTTCATTATATCGTTATAATCGGAATGAAAAAGCATTTCTTTTCTTACGTTTTAGATCGTTATATGCGAAATATCGTTATATCCGGAATCGCAATATACGGATTTATTTCTTCAGTATTTCATTGAAAACCAAACTAGATACGAATTTTACATCGTTATATCGGGAATATCGTTATACCCGGAATCGTTATAGGCGGTTTTTACTGTATATATATACCCAAAATCCACAACAGCTCCGTCCAAATTTCCAACAACGACAACAGTTCCAACCACAATATCAACAGCAACGACCATTTAATCCTACACCCTATAGGCTGTACCCAAAACCACAGCCTAAACCTGAACCAATGGATATCGATAACACAATTCGATCAGCAGCCCTAAATTACCAGAATAGACCAGCTCAACGGCACCCCATGCCAATGAAGCGACATACTCAAATTACCTCACATCCTCCCAACAAACAACAGCGAACCTTCCACATCGGGAGTCCAGAACAACAGGCTAAAGTAGCTGAGTATGCGGAAATCATCCAACAGGAAGAAAGTAGCGAAACAGACAACCAGGCATTAACAGACTACGCAGAGTATGACTATTCATCTCAATCCAACTATAACTACACGGATTTAACACCAACAGAAGTAGAACAGGACTTCGATTGTGTTGACATTCATTTTTTTAGACGCTCTTTCACGTCTTCCTAACATTAACCAACGCCATCTAGATATATCAAGGCCGCAACTCAGCTGTACGATGACGTCATGGATCCTGCTTAAATTGTTCGTCGGACACGGGCAAACAACAACAATGTCATGAGAAGCAACAACAATGCAATGCAATTTAATCTGCGGATTTGACGTTTACGAGTCTACATTGCGGCCTTAATATATAGACGGCGGTGCATTAACTCCTTTTCGACATGCACGCACAGTGACGATAGTTCAAATCAACTTCTGATTTCATCTGTAGAAACACCTTTGAATGCCTTTAAAAACCAACTCATGTTGTTGTAGTAGCGGCACAAATGGGGAAACATTCAGTCTAAGTTGCACATTATCATTCGAAGATGGTGGGCATTCCATCCTCGAGGTCAAGATTTAGGAAAAAAGCTGCTTCGATGGGTTGTGTCCATAACGCAAGTGGTGTGAGGTGCGTGGGAGCAGCTGAACAATCGAAAATATGGTCCACGTCATGTGGACTGGTTCCGCAGGCTGGGCAGGTGTTGGCGACTTCATTGTTTATTCGTGACAAATAGGAGTTTAGTCGCGGGCACCAGCCGGATCGAAGTTGAGCTAGGGTGGTACGAGTTGCTTGGTAGTGATTCTTCGTCTGGAGATATGGCAGGAGGTTTAATGCCAAGTACACGGTTGTTCGTGAGACTTTGAGTAGCTTTATGAACTTCGGATGTGTGTAAGTCTGCAATGGCCGCCTTGTAGTCGGAGTCATCGAAAGGAACTTTTTTGTAGCGCTGGACTTCACACTTTTTGTCCCTGATTGAACGTCTGATACGACGTGGCGGTGGTGTTTTGTCCATGAGTGGGTTGTTCGGGTGGTTTGTTCGATAACATCCGACTAAATATTGCTTAGTGAGTAGTTCATTATGGCTCCTCAAAGTCATTAATTTTGATTCCTGGTGTAGATGATCTTGTGAAGACATCTTAACACAGCCGGTGATGGTGCGTAGTGCTGTGTTTTGGCAGGTTTGAATGTGGCTCCAGTTTGTGTTGCAGAGACCATTTGTCCACGTTGGTGCAGCGTAATTGACCAGGGGGCGACCGATCGCTTTATACGTAGCCAAGAGGGTTTCTTTGTCTGTGCCCCATGTACTTCCGGCAAGTGCTTTTAATATTTTATTCCTGCTCCTGAGTTTGGAACATATATTTTCGGCGTGGGAGTTGAATTTGCCGGAGTTGTCAAGCGTGACACCAATGATTTTGGGAGTCCTGGTTGTTGGGATGATGTGGGTGTCAACGTAGATGGGCAGTTGTGTGTTGTACTCTTGGTTGAAGCTTGTGAATAATGTGGCGGAGGACTTGGGCGCAGATAGCTTCAGATTTTTACTGACGAAGAAAGCGTTGAGAACCTGCAGGTATTCGTTGATTAGATCGCACATTTAGGGAATGTCGATACCAGTTGCCATGATGGTGCAGTCGTCTGCGTATGAGATGATTTGTAATCCCGTTGGGGGTGTGGGTAATCCTGCCATGTAGAGGTTGAAAAGAGTGGGGGATAAGACTCCACCCTGGGGAACGCCTTGTTTGATTTTCCCAATTTTCCTGAGTTTAGACTTCCCGTTTCTAAACTCTGTGCAGGATTGACGACCGGCAAGGTAGTTAGCGATCCATTTATGGATGTACGGTGGTGTTGTATTGCGGAGATCTGTTAGCAATAGAGTGTCGTTGACAGTGTCAAATGCTTTGACAGATCGAGAGCAACCAGGACGGTACGCTTGCATGGTTTCGGTTGGTTGAGTCCATTAAATATGTTGGACGTGATCGTATCGAGAGCGGTGGTGGTGCTATGCATTTTACGAAAACCATGTTGATGATTTGCAAGCTGTATGTGCTCTAAAAGTTTCGGCAATACAAGTGCTTCCAGTATTTTGGCCACAGGAGACAGGAGCGTATGATTCTGATAGAGTATGGTCTTTACCTGGTTTGGGTATTGGGTTTATGCGGCTTTTCTTCCATAACTCAGGAATGATGAATGATTTTAGCGATAGATTCATCGTGGCAGTGATATAATCAATGGCCGGTGAATCTAGATGTTTCAGCATGATCATAGCAATGCCGTCAGGGCCGAACGCTTTGGAATTGTTGGCACTTTTAATTGCAAGTCTTACTTGGTTTGAGGTAACCTGAAGGAGTTGATCGGTGGTGCTATTGCGGATAGCTCTTGTGATAGTGCGCTTGAGCCTATCTTTTTCAGGATGTGCGACGAATTGTTGATTAAATTTTTGTGCGCATTTGTCGTCGTTGTTGTAGGACTTATCACCGAATTTAATGGCTACCTTACCTTTGGGTTTTGTGGGGTTAGATAACGCACGTACCGTTTTCCAAAGGTTGCTTACACCGGATTTTATGTGGCAGGATTTTAAATGCTTGTTCCATTGTTGTCTTCTGTGGTCATTTACTTGCTGGGTTATCACATTATTTAGGTCGCTGATACGAGGATCACTGGGGTCTATTGCTCTGAATTCATCCCTCATTTTTGCCAATTCTGCGGCCCTTGATGGAAAATGTGGTCTCAAGATTGGTATGCGGCCGGAAGAAATGTATCTATTAGCAGCATCTACGATAATCCGTCTCAGATTTTTTTCAGCGGTACGTACGTCGTCCCGTAAGGGGGAAGATAAACATTGAATACCTGCGGAGGACGAAGCACCCGCGAATAATATTCTAGTAAAACACTGTTATTGTTTTTTGTTGTTTTTGTTTTTACTTAATTTAAATCAGAATTCAAAAGAATAGAAGAATGAATAAATGAATAAAAAATTTAAATAAAATAAATACATAATAAATAAAATACCATCTTTTTAAAAATTTACTTTCATTAGTAGTTGCTTGATGAGTTTTCATCAGTTAATTGATGACAATGACATTGTTACTGATATTCATCAGCTAGTTCATTGGCAACTTAAATAACACTTAGTGAGAGAAGTTCTTCAACTGTAACATAGCTGATCGCTTCCAGTTTATCAATTTTTGCATCCACTCCACCTTGATGAACTCGACACCTAAAAGGGCGCCACAAACCTGACGATTTCTGGGCCAATCGATTGCCCACAATCAATCTGCCGCCCGTACAGCACACACACTGGGAAATTTATCAGAGAATCTGAAATTGACGTCTCACGGTCCACAAGACACAACACAAAATAGCGGAAATTATACAATTTTTGGCGATGGAAGATGGACATCCATTGCTACTTTTTATGGAGAATGACCACAGCTTTATGTAAAAAAAATCAGCAACTGAGAACCATGGAATAGAAAAGTAAAAAGGAATTCTAAATCAGCTGTCGCCCATACAAACTTCATGGCACGATTTTAAAAAGCGGTTGTCCCCATCTGTCAAGTGTTATTGAGAAGTTTTTACGAAGTAAGTGGGGGGAATTATTGTTGCTGGAGGAAGTCAGGAAGTGTATCTATAAAATGTAATAGTCATATCGCAGTTTCAGTGCGACACAAAGGTAAAAAAGACGAATTGTCCCCACCTGTCAAATCCAGTCTGATATGAAAAATTCAATCATTTATCGTTTCTACGTGGCAATCCTCTTAGTTCTTAGGATCAGTGCTGAGAACACATGATTGTCATGACAGCTTGTATGGAAAATTGCATGGGATCAAAATAGAACTGTACTACTGGAAAGGCCCTTTGGCAAAATAATTGAAGCCGCGTCATGATAGTGTGAGTGAATCACTAACGCCAGCACAGGTAGCAGTGGCGTGTGTAATGTTCCCTCTTTTCTTTTTTTTTATTATTTTTTTTGTGGGTGCGAATACTTGTCTTGCAGTGTATTGCATTTCGCCCATGCTCCGTGTACATTTCACGTACATATTTATGTACGCACGTAGATGCACTATGCCAGCGACGATGAATTTCGCCATACATACGCACATATCTTGGGTGACGCATAGTGGTCCAGTGGGTGGAGCAGTGTTGCTGTGTACAGTATGTATGAATGCACTTGTACTGTATATGGATGATATGGAAGACCGGTACGAAGTGTATGCAAGTGCATGGAGGAACTGTATGCAAACAGGTATGGATGAAGTATATGGAGGAGCAGGGATGAGTTGTATAAGTGCATAGAAGAAGTGTATGGACTTGCATACATTCTTATGCAGCGGGGAAAAGATGTACTATGCATTGTAGTGCATATGGATTGGATGTTTGAATATAGGACGTAGAGTGGGAAAAACCGTTCACTCTATACATATATTCAAATATGTACTCGATTTAGGCGGGAAAACTTTGGGCAAAAATGGGTGGAAAGGACGAGGGGAGCTGAGTAAAAGACCTAAAACGGGAAAATGGTTCGATTTTGGCAAGAACCAAAAAGGAAAGATCGTGACACAAATTGAAGGGAAGTCTGAATTTGTTCGTTCAATAGAGCAGACGCTCTCTATCCATATTTGTTTCTTTGTATTACAAATAGTTAAATGTCGAATTGTTAATTGTATCGGCTGCAAGTTGGAGATATTAATTGCATTGCGCGGTTAAAATTTAATAAGCTAAAAATTAAAAAAAAAAAAAATCCCTAAATATCGGAGCGCTAGTGCATGTGCAATTTCTCCGTTACATCGATCGAATATTCAATTGCTGGCGTGGTGCCGTTGTGCCCTTACACGTTGTGCTGTGCATGTGCAATTTCTCCGTTACACCGACCGAATTGCTGGCGTGGTGCCGTTGTGCCCTTACACGTTGTGCTGTGCATGTGCAATTTCTCCGTTACACCGATCGAATTGCTGGCGTGGTGCCGTTGTGCCCTTAAACGTTGTGCTGTGCATGTGCAATTTCTCCGTTACACCGATCGAATTGCTGGCGTGGTGCCGTTGTGCCCTTACACGTTGTGCTGTGCATGTGCAATTTCTCCGTTACACCGATCGAATTGCTGGCGTGGTGCCGTTGTGCCCTTAAACGTTGTGCTGTGCATGTGCAATTTCTCCGTTACACCGATCGAATTGCTGGCGTGGTGCCGTTGTGCCCTTACACGTTGTGCTGTGCATGTGCAATTTCTCCGTTACACCGATCGAATTGCTGGTATGGCGCCG
The DNA here is from genome assembly GCA_949715475.1 of Microchrysa polita. Lineage (NCBI taxonomy): Eukaryota > Metazoa > Arthropoda > Insecta > Diptera > Stratiomyidae > Microchrysa > Microchrysa polita. The sequence goes on from OX454415.1 coordinate 78,909,960, forward strand.
TTGTGCTGTGCATGTGCAATTTCTCTGTTACACCGATCGAATTGCTGGTATGGCGCCGTTGTGCTGTGCATGTGCAATTTCTCCGTTACATCTGTGCCGCCTCTGGGATACGTTGCACAGTTCATCTTTTAAACGTGCGCAGTTTCTCCGTTACATCTGGGCAGCTTCAGCGACACAAGGTTCAATTTATGCGTTACACGTGCACAGTTTCTAAGTGGTCTTGCACAGTTTCTCCGTTACATCTGGGCAGCTTCAGCGACACAAGGTTCAATTTATGCGTTACACGTGCACAGTTTCTAAGTGGCCTTGCACAGATTCTCCGTTACATAACGAGGTGCTTCCAACCGTCTTGCTGACATTTGATATCTTACTGCTTATTTGTTTCTTTTTCTTTTCTTTAGTGTATTTCTTGTTAAATATTAATTTTTCTGGTTGACTAACTTGAAACATTAATGATTTATTGTAAAGATAAAGTTCCCTGTCGGCGGAGTATAAAGTAATTAAAACAAAAAAAAAACTCCATCAATAACTAATAATAATTAAATGTAAAGAAAAAAAAAATAAATAAAAGTGTGAGTGAGTGATTCCCAACTTCCGAACGGCCGTCTGGATATGGGGTAAGTCAAATATTTCTTTCTTATTATTGGTATATTGATGTACATATTTTATTTCGAATGTTAGCAGCATACATGCGTGCGTGCAAGCTTTTCAGATAAACCGCCCCGGTACCTTTTTCTATTGTCAATTTTAACTTCTCATTATTGCTCAATTAAAGAAAAAAAAAAAGAGAAAATATTGCTATGTCAAAAGATCTGTCTACTTGGTTGATACACTATGATTTTTAATAAAATGTATAATATGTGTTAATTTGAAAACTTTTTTTTTTCTGAAGGAATGCTCCACTATATTCTTCCCCATCATAATTTGAACTGTTGCCGCACGATTTTTGAAATTTAGTTACAGTTTTTTTTTTAGCTTTGGGGGTCCTTGTATATTAATTGCCTAAAGGACCATAGGATGAGGATATGGGTTTCGAAGGCATGAGTCGTGTCAGCCAGGCTCGAATTTATAAAAAGTGGGTCAGTGCTCGAAGTGCATCGATACATGTTTCAATTTTTTTCAGGCTTTGTATTAGCAGTTTTTTTTTTGGTACGCGAATGAGTGAATTAAAAATTTATTGTTAATGACGGAAACCAACAGGAAGGCAAAAGAACCCCCCCGTCACTACCGAACTGGCTACGTCAAGCGCGTACCGCTGCCTTCACCTGTTCGTTCACATAGCTGCCAGGCTTTAATCATTGGTAGTCATTACAATAATTGGCGCCCAACATAAAGGGCCCGTGTTTTTTGCGGTGTCTCTTTTCAAGTATCTGCTACTGTTCAAACTACAGAATCATAGTATGTAATCATATTCTGACGTCCAGCTGATACTTTGCACACTACACCGTTTTTTTTTTTATCATACTTCTCTGATTTTTTTTTTGCTTCTAGTTGACATATACATACAAGATCAGTTTTTACTTTTATAAATATATATGTAGTCGTTTTTAACTATCACTCTCATTAAATTATTTAGTTTCAATAGTTACAGAGCACAATTTTCTCATTGTGTTGTAAGGTGAATGTTTTTCTACATTCATGTATCGAGGCTCTTTTCAATCTCATGAAATATCGTACCTTTGAGAATATTTTTGAAGACCCGATTTGAGATTTTATTAAGAGTTGTACGATACTTCTATGTTTAAGAGAAAATTTGGCTCTTTCCCACGGAGTAATTCCACAACTACATTGCCTTTTCACTGGTGAGTATGGCGACGTTGAGCTCAGCTAAACACTACTTGAGAATTATGTTTGATTGTGCATTGTGTTAGTACGTTCAACATCCGAGAGTGTTTGGTTGTTATCGCCGTTGCAATTTATTGATGAAATCTGCAATACCTGTTTTGTAGTAGTATTTTCAAATTTCTCTATTTTGGCTTATCGAACAGCTGACCACTGACTTATTTTTTTTGTACTTTTCACTTGTAACTATACGGCATTTGTTCAATTTACATTCTTCTTTGTGATGGGAAGGAGTATAGAGGGAAATTCCGAAAGAACAAAAAAAAGAAAAGGAAATAGAAATCGATTTTGTTGGTTTTTTTTTTCCTCATCAGAACCAGGAAATTTTGTTATAAATTATTTAATAATATTCGTATGTATTTATTTTTTGTACTATTGTTTTCTGTTTATAAGTAGTTCTTAAAAAAATTGAAGCAAGATATACAATATGGCAGTAAGACACAGTTGTGAAGACCTTGTCAATTTGGATGACGACTTAACGCGTTGTTCAATATGTAAAATAGACTTTACAATATCCGATCAGGCAGTTATGACGCAATGTGCCCATTGTTACCACAATTCTTGCTTATTTATATGGATGGAGAAGAGAAATACATGTCCGCTTTGTAATCGTCATATTACGTTAGAGAAATTAACACCTTTGTCTTTACAAACTGATAGCGCGGTTAATAATGGAGCAATCCCAAAAGTAAAACGGGCGGCCACTCGATCTCAGACTCGACTGGTTGCAGAATCACCTGCTCATAATCCGGCTAATAATGAGTGCATAACAGCGGATCAAGGAAGTGAACGAGAAAACTCCAACATACCCAATTTAGGAGCCGATATTCAAAATCAAGGTAGTAACTCAAATGACACTAGTAAGCTTACTCTATCTACAACCACTGCCATCTAGATAGACAGGCCGGATTATCAGCTGATCTGTCAGTGGTCATGCAACACTAGTAGTGCCATGGTTGGTCATGGTCCGCGCTTAGTACTGCCAAAGTACCGCTCAGTACAATCCACAAATTGTCCACAATCCAAATATCAGTGGCTGTCAGCCTGTCATTTCGTGTGACTTGCTATGATATACACATGCCAGTGCGTTGATTTTTGGGATAAATATGGTAAGTACGATGTTGATGTATACTATTTTACCACTTGCACATCAAAAACACATTAAAGCAAACCATAACCTTTGTTTCGTAATAAACGCTCGGCATATTTAAACTTTTGGGTTCAGAAGCACTGGAGGTTGTGGGCTTTACATATGTCAACTGTCACTGGTCACGAACGCACTTGTCCACTTGTAGACGAACAAATTTCTGCAGTTCGGCCTGTCTATCTAGATGGCAGTGCTACAACACAACAAGCTCCTGCTCGCTCCATTTTGAGCGCTCAACAGGAACAATATCAACAAGAGGAGATACGTCAAATTGATGTGGATTCTGAAATTAGAGGGCTTTCTCGTTTAAATTCAAATTCCTTTACCCAGCCAAATACATCGAATAACATTCCTTCTTCTAGTAATCAGGCGCGTAGGTCTATTATCCGTGAAGAGCATTTTAGAATTGAAAATGAAAATAGCTTACGGGCGCAAATTCGCGATATTGTGGGCGAGGTAATTCGTCAAGAGTTAAGAGGGTTGTCGTTAAATTCAGCACCATCTCAGGGGCAACGGCACCAATACTCTTCAGCCCGATCATCTTCTCATCAGCGACCAAACTTTCCTCAGCGTGAACCCATTGATATCCAATTCAACAACCGAAATCCATTTGCAAACCGCGCTTCGAATGGACCTAATACATCGGCTATGGCAGATCAGAACAGTCAGATGTCAAATTCAGTGAGTTATCACCCTGAAAGAACAGGCAAAATTATTTCAGGCTGGTGCCTAAAATTCAGCGGAGAAGATCAGTATTTGCCTGTTGAAAAGTTTCTGTATCAGGTACGGGTTTTGACGGCTAGTTATTTAAGGAATAATTATGATGCCTTAATTGCGCACCTACATTTGCTTTTTGTTGGCAAGGCGGCCGACTGGTTCTGGCGGTATCACCGTGAGGAAGTCCGAATCCAATGGATACCTTTCTGCGAAGCTTTGCGAAACCAATTCCGCGAACGCCTGTCAGATTATGACATCCTTGAGCAACTTCGCAATAGAAAGCAAGGTCCCAAGGAATCGTTTGATCTATATTATGAAAGTGCCATGAAGCTAGTCGATCGTCTTGAACGACAAATATCTGAGTGGGAATTATTGGAGATCCTGAAACGAAATCTTCGATGGGAACTGCGTCGCGAGTTAAACCATTTTTCGATAAATACAGTTCGGGAACTCAAGGCTTATGTATATCGTAGCGAAAATCTAGAAGCAACGAATCCAATTAATGCTCGAACACTAAACAGAATGCCGCAATCTTATTATAGGCGGGAGATTGCTGAAATATCTGATGGGGAAGAAGATCTCAAATTGGCGGAATCTGATGCTATCGCTGCAATCTCAACAGAAGTTAAATGTTGGAATTGTCAAGAAGCAGGTCATCGGTTTGACGAGTGCCTGGCGGATCGAAAGATATTTTGCTATGGATGTGGCACCCCTGATACTTATAAGCCACAATGTCCCAAATGTTCTACTAATCCAAAAAACTTGAAAGCACTAAGACCTGCCCCGCCAAAACCGAAATAAACACTGACAGTACCCCTTCTGATATACGCACCAATTCTGCACCTCATATTGCTAATTTTCTTTCACATGACAAAAATCAAGTCGTATCTCCTTCATCAACACCAACATCTTTAGCACCTAATTCTAACACACTTAAAAAGCTGTCATCTTACGCTCCCGCAACTTCTACCAATATTGTAGACCACAAGCGGCCTCGTCATTTTAGTTTTCGGCCCCTGCATGTCCGAATTCGGGATTATAAGGCTGCACGTCAACGCATTTTAGGTGTGGACCAATTGACAACAAGTCCGCGAAAACCAAGGCGGTCAACCGTACGAATGAGACAATTTTGGAAAACAATTATTCGAAATCGTCGGTTGTACTGTTCAGCCATTATAGCGTCTCAACCTAAACATGACTTACGTCCGTATGCTTCTGTACGACTTCTGGGCGAAGACGTTTGTGGTTTGGTAGATACTGGGGCCAGTATTAGTTGTATTGCAGCGGATTTGGCCAAGACATTTTTGAGAGAAAATAAACTTCAGTGGGAAAAGTTTTTCCTCACCGTTAGAACGGCAGATGGTTCTCCCCATTCAGCAGTTGGCAAGTTGGTAACCGACATCACTTTTCGTGGTCGTACACTTCCACTAACTTTATGAATAATGCCAACATTAAGCCAAAATCTTTATTTGGGTGTGGATTTTGTGCGTTCTTTCGGACTTGCTTCCGATCTTTTCATTTCTTCGTTGTGTCCATTGAATTTGTCATTGGACCAGGTAGACACTGATTCCATATCACATCATACGATTATATCTCCAGGGCAGCAGGATAAACTCAGAGCATCTATCGCAATGTTTCCATCTTTTTCTTCGGAGGGCTTAGGACGTACGAAACTAGTACAACACGTCATCGATGTCGGCGGAAACAAGTCAATTAAGCAGAGACATTATGCAGTCTCTCCCGCCATCGAAAAGCTCCTCTTTGCTGAACTAGATAGGATGCTTGCGTTAGGTGTTATTGAGGAGTCCCAAAGTCCATGGTCGTCTCCAGTCACTCTTGTAGTGAAACCTGGTAAAGTGAGATTGTGCTTGGATGCTCGAAAGGTGAACAGCGTGACGGTAAAGGACGCCTACCCTTTGCCTCTAATCGACGGTATACTAAGTCGAATGCCCAAAGCGAAGTTCATTTCAAAACTCGACTTAAAAGACGCCTTTTGGCAAATACCGCTGGATGAAGAGTCAAAGGAGAAGACAGCCTTTACCGTACCAGGCCGCCCTTTATATCACTTTGTGACGATGCCATTCGGGCTCTGCAACGCGCCTCAAACCATGCAGAGGCTCATGGATCGAGTCATCCCTGCACATCTCCGACACCAGGTTTTCATATACTTAGATGACTTACTTCTCATCACAGAGACATTTGATGAACATATTTTGGTTGTTCAAGAAGTGGCTCTCTGTTTTCGGAAGGCCAATTTGACTCTGAATGTGGAAAAGAGTGAATTTATTGTGAAGGATGTTCGGTATTTAGGCCATGTCATTGGAAACGGAACCATCTGTACTGACCCCGATAAGGTGAAGGTGATAACAGACTTTCCACTACCTACCTCAGTTCGACAGTTGCGGAGGTTTCTAGGAATTTGCGGCTGGTATCGTCGCTTTGTTCCTAATTTTGCGTCGGTGTCTGCACCGCTGACAGACATGCTGCGAAAGAGACGGGGTTTTACCTGGACTGATGAGGGCAGATCAGCATTTGATGCACTTAAGAAGTGTTTATCTTCTGCTCCAGTGCTACACAGCCCGAATTTTTCGCGACCCTTCGAAATACATTGTGACGCCAGTCAATACGGTCTTGGTGCCGTTTTAGTTCAAAAACATGACGATGGAACTGAAGCGCCAATCGCGTACATGTCGCAAAAGTTTAATCAGGCCCAGCGGAACTACTATAGCAGTAGCAGCTATTAAAAAGTTTAGGGCCTACGTAGAAGGGCACGAATTCACTGTAGTGACGGATCACGCGTCGCTGAAATGGTTAATGTCTCAGTCCGACTTGAGTGGAAGACTGGCCAGATGGTCATTAAAGTTACAAGGATTTAAGTTTGCTATTCAACACCGTAAGGGAACCCAACACGTTGTTCCTGATGCTCTCTCTCGTATATATTCTGTAACGGGATGGACCGGCACCATGTGCCAACGAGGACGAAGCTCCTAAGGCCGTACAGGCAAGGCAAAAATCAAACAAGAAAATGAAAGTAATGAGCTTCTCTACGAGCTAAGCAGCGGCATGTGCTTGCTGTAGCTCAGGCTCGGCAAAGTGGGCGGGGTTTGTGCCGCTCGTAGCCTCGGGTCCACTACATATTAAAAGGGAGTCACATGCCTAAGGTAGGACGAACACAAACACAGGGAGAAAAAAAATGAGAAATCTAAATTGAACGGCGTCGGCCAGGTCAAATGCCATTCTATTTGTGCTCCAGGGCCCCGATGGCGTTGGACCCTGGCCGTCTGCACCCGCAATTAAAAAAAACTGATCCCGACCGTGAGGCCCCCATGGCCAAGAAAAATTAAAAAATGGGGGGCCTCCCTGAAAATTCAAAATACGCCCCTGGAACGGTGAACGGGGAAAACTAGGAAAAATTTACAGGGACATCACTAACACAAAGTCGGGTACTTATCCGGTTTTCTCCGGGACTTCCGCTCGCATCGAGTCCTGATGTGGGCACGTGTAGTTGGTCCCACTTCGGCACGTAACCTCACTTGTGGATATGGGCACTTCACTCTTGAGACATTTTCTTTTATATCTTTTTTTTTTTACACGAAACACGCGAAATCACAACACGAAACTTTTATAATAAATTAAATAAATTAATGAAGTCACGAATATAACGAAAACACGATGCCGAAGAAAACAAAAAAAAACAGAAAGTGCGGACCAAATTGCCCGATACGTCCGCTTGCACGTGTAATTCCCGACTCCTCGAGTTTTTCGCGATGTTCCACTTCCGCGACACGATCCCACTCACACTACGACCCGATGGATCAAAACCGGCCACTCGGGAGAGTTGTTTGATGACGACACCGATGAAGCAAGTTTTGCATACACTCATATGCACTTGTATTCAATAGGGTCGCATCAATTCTTAGTTAGTGTATCCATAAGATGACACACTAACAAAAGAAATGCAACTCTCTCGAGTGGATCGTTACAGGGCAGCTTCAACTACAAGGCCTGCCGAGTAGGTGAAACTGAGGTGCCTAACGCCGAATGTCCTTGGCGTGGAAGATACCAACTACCTTGCCTTGCAGGTCCGACAACAAGTAGCGGCTGTTGCCCACTTTCTTAACTACGCGACTCTTGATAAACTTGAAGTCAAGCTTGGAGTTGTAGTGCGCCGCCGCATCACTTTGGGAAAAGTTTCGGCGGAAGATTTCATCTCCAGGCTTGAACTCAACCAATCGAGAGCGCGTGTTATAGTGGGCCGCGTTTCTGTCGTGAGCTACTTTAAGATTTTGTTGCACTTGTTGCCGGAGGACTAATAGCTTATCGCTACTGCACGCCGTGGTAGTTGGATCTTCCAGCAACGACAGCTTCTGCAGCAGGCCATAGGTTTTTCCATGCGTAACCATGGATTGACCGAAGGTAACGAAGTATGGCGACGCATTAATGGTGGCGTGATGCGCGGACCTCAAGGCACAGTTGATCGCAGAAAGTCTCTCATCCCAATTCCGCTGATCTGGATCGATATAGGCACGTATGGCTGCGACGATGGAGCGGTTTACCCGCTCCGAAGCATTCGCCTGAGGCGAGTATAGGGCCGTATAAAGGTGCGTGACGCCATATCGATCCAGCAGGGAATTGAAGATGCGAGACTTGAACTGCACACCATTATCCGTCACCATTGTCTCCGGTACCCCGAAGACGTGGAAAATCCGAGTCTCGAGCCAACTGGTCAGAGTCTCGGCTTTAAACTTTTTAATCGGCTCTACGAAAGTGAACTTGGATAAATGGTCCACCAAGACTATCGTGCCCACATTACCGGATCTCGACCGGGGGAAAGGACCCAATAAATCCATGTACAAACGTTGAAATACACGCTCGGAGATGAACTGGCCCTCCATAGGAGGGCGAAGACTCTGATTCGGTGCTTTGGTCGACTTGCAGGTATCACGGGACACATATTCTTTGACCTGCTGAGCCATTTTAGGCCAAAAGAATATTGCACGGAGGCGTCTTAGTGTTTTTGTGATACCACCATGGGCGCTGAGCGGATGATCATGCGCCCTAGCCAGCAAGTCTAACCGAAGCTCCTTCGGGATCCAGAGCTTCCAAGAGGTTTGCTCCTGCAGATCATCTCCGGTCGCGAATTCGGTACGTTTGTACACGAATCCATTGGATACCTTTAAATCCGGGAGTTCATTTTGGTGTTCGGTAATGTGGCCGATAAGTTCAAGATACTTTGGTGACCGGAAGTGAGGGGAATCCAAGTCCACTTCCACAGAGTCATTAAATGGATCACTTAAAGCCAAAGACTCTGAACAGTGGACCCGAGACAAGGCATCAGGGACCACGTTTTGGCTGCCCTATCGGTGGACAATGGAGAACTTAAACCCCTGAAGTTTAAGTGCCCACCGAGCCAATCGACCATTTAGATCCGATTGATTCATTAGCCACTTCAATGAAGCATGGTCAGTGACTATTGTAAATTCGTGACCCTCGACGTACGCGCGGAATTTCTTAACTGCTAGGACCGCCGCTAAACATTCCTGCTCCGTAACCGTATAGTTTCGCTGGGAAGGATTAAGTTTCTTCGACATATAGGCTATAGGCACTTCAGCACCGTCATCGGTGGTTTGTGTTAGCACAGCCCCTACGCCGTCCTGGCTCGCGTCGCACTGAATTGCGAAAGGACGCGAGAAATCCGGGCTGTGCAACACTGGTGCCTTCGTTAAACTTTCTTTTAAAGCACTAAATGCCGAAGAACCTTCTTCCGTCCAAGCGAAACTGCGACTTTTACGAAGCATGTCTGTTAGCGGGGTAGAGATACCGGCGTAGTTCGGAACGAACCGCCGATACCATCCGCACATGCCAAGGAATCGACGAAGTTGCCTTACAGTTTTAGGCTTGGGGAAATCAACGATTGCGCGGACTTTGCTAGAATCAGTCCCGATGGTTCCGTGGCCGATCACGTGACCCAGATATGAGACTTCCTTCATGACGAACTTACTCTTCTCTATGTTCAGAGTCAGTCCTGCCTTCCTCATGCAAAGTGCTACTTCGCGAAGAAGCTTGAGATGCTCTTCGAAGGAAGTTGTGATCACCAACAAGTCATCCAAGTAGACAAACACTTGGTGTCGTAAAGATGGTGGGATGACGTGGTCCATTAGCCGCTGCATAGTTTGTGGAGCATTGCATAACCCAAAAGGCATTGTCACAAACTGATACAGCGGCCTGCCGGGTACGGTGAAAGCCGTCTTATCCTTTGACGTCTCATCGAGGGGAATCTGCCAGAACGCATCCTTCAAGTCCAAACTTGAAATAAATTTGGCCTTTGGGAGGCGACTCAGAATTCCCTCGATGAGAGGTAAAGGATAAGCGTCTTTCAACGTAACCGCGTTGACCTTACGCGCATCCAGACATAGTCGAACTTTATTAGGTTTGACTACTAGGGTGACTGGTGATGACCACGCACTTTGAGATTCCTCAATGACACCTAAAGCCAACATCCTATCGATTTCCGCATGGAGAAGCTTTTCGACGGCGGGAGAGATTGCATAGTATCTCTGCTTAATGGGCTTACTGCTGCCGACGTCGATGGCGTGGGAAATAAAAGACGTACGCCCTAAGCCTTCCGCTGAAAATGATGGGAATGCTGCAATGGTGGCATTGAGGTTAGATTGTTGGAGTGGGGTGAGAAGGTGTTGATTGGCCCCATGCTCCAACGGCTCTAAAGACAAGGCTGCTGAATATAGTGAGTCATGGAAAAGTCCGGGAGCAAGCTCAAATCTGCGGACGAAATCGACTCCAAGGTAGAGATCCTGGCTGAGGGTGGGCATAATGAGGAACTCGATGGTTTCTGTTCGCCCTCTGAAGGTGACCTTGGCCAAAAGTTTGCCAACTGCTGAGTGACGAGTGCCATCAGCAGTGGTAACCCCCATCCGGAATCTCTGCCAAGGATGATTGGGTGCCGCCAGGAATTTCTTTGCAAAGTCCGACGCGATCACGGTACACGACGCTCCCGTGTCAATTAGACCACTTACAGAGGTATCCAGCATGAATACCTGTGCATATGGTCTTAGATCATCACGGGGGCGGTTCAAAAGAATACCAGCACACTGTCGTCTAGTTTGCATAACGTTACGCCAAAACGCGCGTATACGCAAGGCAGAACGTTTGGGACGATTTAGCTTTAGTTCGTCACTATGCAAAATTCGACGACGAGCGAGCTGATATTCTTTTGCACGCTCGTGCAGCGGCCTAAAACTGTAATGCACATTCACCGATTCAAAGGTAGAAGGTGAAGTGTTCGTGGGAGGTAACGAATTTACAATAGCCCCTGTGCTGCGCTGAGTCTCTAATGAACCACCCGGATCTAAACAATGATTGGTGCGCGGCAAGATCCGAGGTGTCGTAATTTGAGCGGACATGTCAGTGGCAAGGGACATCTTAGGTTTAGACAAAGCAGGTGTAAAGATATGATTGGATATGCCAGATTGCTGAGCAGAACACAAAATCCTTTGTTCTGCTTTGCAGCATCCGGGGTTTACAAACGGAGTGCCTACTTGTTGGCACTGCCTGCAGAGAGATTGCTCTGCGGCTTCTTTGGAGGCCTCGTGTGGTGTTGAGGTCTCCGATGTAGCAAGTTTTTTGCACATTGTGGGCACTTCGGTTTGTAAACTCCGGGCGCTCCACAGCCATAACAAAATGCTTTGCGTTCTGCTTCGCAATCTACATATGTATGGCCGGGTGTTGAACAGTTCCAGCAAGTGGCAGGAGCCTTCAGCGCCTCCACTTCAGAACTCGGTTCTTCTTCCTCTTCCGAATGATCGTCACGATCTAGCTCATCGATCCGACGGCGATGGGGTTTACTCGCATCATGCGAAGACCCCCACTTCCCTGCACGTCTCTCTGTGGCCTCTTGTTTTTTTACGCTCAAACGGAGTTCTTTTAGAGAACGTATTTCCATTTGAGCCAGATGCTGGGCTAAGTAGGGACGCAGGTTCCTTCGCACGATGCGAGTCAACTCGCCGTCCGAAAGCCTGTATGATAATTTGTCGTGGATGCGCCGAATGCTTTCCACATAATCGGCGTACGACTCACCACCCCGTTGACGACGACTACGCATCTCATCGAGAATATCGTCGTCGTCGTATTCCCCAGAGAACTCATCCTTCAGTTCTTGCTTTAAAGAATCCCAGGTGTACTGATTCCCGTATGTTTCATGGAAACGACGAAACCAGGGAAGTGTCTCCTTGTTGAAGAGGAGGTGTGCACAAAGGCACAACTGATTGTAATCACCTCCTAGGGTTCGGTCAGTGTAGAGCTCAACCTGACGGATGAACTCATCCACTGCCTCACCATCGAAGTGGAGACCCCAGTCGTTGATAGTGCGGAAAGTTTTTCCCGCTGGGGCAAAAGACGCCATTCTTCGCCGTTCCGCAGATACGACAGGGGCCTCAGACACACCCTGTCTTCGTCGTTCCTCTGATACAACAGGGACGTCAGAGACCTGTGAATCCCTAGGACGTCCCGTATTGGAGGATACTCCGGACAGCTGTTGTCGAATTGCTTCGTCAATATAAACTTTCAACGAATCAAGGAGACCCTGGTGAAAATCCGGAAGAGGTTGAGGATTCGGATTCGCTAGCGGATGGCTAAGACCTCCAACCTCTTGCTGGAAAGGCTTTGACACATTAGGGTTTTTAACACCTGCTTCGTCGCCGAAATTTAATGGGCTCTGAGGAGTATTCAATATACCTATACGACGGCTTGGACCAGCCAGTTCCAAATCTTTCAATATTTGCTGGTCCTCTACTGGGGTATTTGGAGGGGTGCTTGAGGAGTAATTATCTTTCTCTTTCTGACTCCTAGTTTGAACCCCTGTATTTGGTATAGCACCACGCCCACGGCCTTTAGCCGATACAGGAGTATGATTTAAACGCATGTTGGTACTCGTATTATGTATTTACTTGATATGATTTTGTTTGTTTGACTATTTTTTTTTATTTATGACTATATTACTTTTTTTTTTAGATATTTAAATTAAGTAGGTAAGAAACTGATTGTATATTTAACTAAATTAACATGCCTAAACTATTATGTGATTTTGAATGTTATAACATATAATCAACGAAACAAAAATAAATTAGAATTACATCTAGGTACCTCATGCAACGAATTGAAAACAAAAACAACTACTACCTATGTATGTAATAACAATATGAATAAATAGGACCACAACCAAGAAAAATAAACAATACACTAAACAACAATAAATAATCAATAACTTACTAAAACTAATCAACTATCACCCATATCATGCAACGAAACCAATGTAATAAATAACTAGCTAAATTATCTACCTAACTAACAACAAAACAACTATAAAGGCTAATTAAACTACCAAAACAAAAGATTCATAACAATCAATGCCAAGAATTTCAATATTTGAATATATCGCATTTGCCAGTTTGCAATAGATATGGCCGAATTAGCTGAAAATTAATGTTCAAACCTGTAATATAATAATTTACGGCCAGCTAAACTGCCGAGCATAGCATGCTACTCAAAGCTAACACGTTAGCAAATATAGCATCAAACAATACGCATAGAGTCACTTCTAATATAATGTATAGTGCATGTGCAAGTCGATGACGAATTTTCTTATCAAAATTGAAAGACTCGCAATGCACAGACAATTTGAATGTCTTATCAGCCAAGAAGCGAGAAACGGCAATTAGCCAAAAATGATGCAGGGCTGTATTCAAATTATTAGGTAGGTGTATGTTTTTATTTTTTTATTATGTTGGGGCGGTAAAGGTAGCGAATAAATAAATAACGAGCAAAACAAGGTAGATTTCCAGATTTCCCCATCCCGTTCCAGGTACGTATTTAGGAGCACATGAATACAAGGTGTTAGAAAAATTATGTAAAATGGGCATTTGAACTAACCGACAACCAAGGCGATAAAATTGGGACCAAGTAAAAAGAAAAGAAGTTTCATCATTGACTCGCAGTTGTTGCCAACGAATCATGTTTGGCCGCTTAAATGCACCATTGCATCATGTCGTATTTCCAAACATGATCCATTGGTAACCGCTAGCATGTCAATGATGAACTGTTAGGAATGCAAATAATTATTGAAGAGAAAAATAAAGGACAGTCCTTTTCACAAAAATGTACCGAGGTATCTTCGAAAGAACCGGGCCACTGCTTTAAAGCAACTCTAAGGCAGAGTAATTCACCAGCTCTTTCGAAGGCCTCTGGTACGTGACAAAAATCACCGAGAGACAACACAAGAAAAGGACTGCCTTTGCTAAGCTGAATCTATAAGGAAAAGCTACTCTACCAGGATGGGATGCTACAGGGGATGGGAAAGCTACCAGAAGGTAAAATACGTTTAGTAATAAAGCTAAGGCTAATGCCTTAGACCAGGTAGCTTGGTAGAAACACCACTTGGTAAAAGAGTAAACTCTTAACCTGACCAAGTGTGGCCTCTATGTTGGGCGCCAAATATGTAACGGGATGGACCGGCACCATGTGCCAACGAGGACGAAGCTCCTAAGGCCGTACAGGCAAGGCAAAAATCAAACAAGAAAATGAAAGTAATGAGCTTCTCTACGAGCTAAGCAGCGGCATGTGCTTGCTGTAGCTCAGGCTCGGCAAAGTGGGCGGGGTTTGTGCCGCTCGTAGCCTCGGGTCCACTACATATTAAAAGTGAGTCACATGCCTAAGGTAGGACGAACACAAACACAGGGAGAAAAAAAATGAGAAATCTAAATTGAACGGCGTCGGCCAGGTCAAATGCCATTCTATTTGTGCTCCAGGGCCCCGATGGCGTTGGACCCTGGCCGTCTGCACCCGCAATTAAAAAAAACTGATCCCGACCGTGAGGCCCCCATGGCCAAGAAAAATTAAAAAATGGGGGGCCTCCCTGAAAATTCAAAATACGCCCCTGGAACGGTGAACGGGGAAAACTAGGAAAAATTTACAGGGACATCACTAACACAAAGTCGGGTACTTATCCGGTTTTCTCCGGGACTTCCGCTCGCATCGAGTCCTGATGTGGGCACGTGTAGTTGGTCCCACTTCGGCACGTAACCTCACTTGTGGATATGGGCACTTCACTCTTGAGACATTTTCTTTTATATCTTTTTTTTTTTACACGAAACACGCGAAATCACAACACGAAACTTTTATAATAAATTAAATAAATTAATGAAGTCACGAATATAACGAAAACACGATGCCGAAGAAAACAAAAAAAACAGAAAGTGCGGACCAAATTGCCCGATACGTCCGCTTGCACGTGTAATTCCCGACTCCTCGAGTTTTTCGCGATGTTCCACTTCCGCGACACGATCCCACTCACACTACGACCCGATGAATCAAAACCGGCCACTCGGGAGAGTTGTTTGATGACGACTTCGATGAAGCAAGTTTTGCATACACTCATATGCACTTGTATTCAATAGGGTCGCATCAATTCTTAGTTAGTGTATCGATAAGATGACACACTAACAAAAGAAATGCAACTCTCTTGAGTGGATCGTTACAATTCTCCAGGAGTAGACTCAATCGAGGAACTAGAGACTACTGTGGAAATTGATTTGAAATCACCCCATTTTAATTCAGACTCGTATATTGTCCTGATAAAACGTATTGAGGAGAATCAGCACCTTCTTCCAGATCTCAAGGTCGTAGACGGTTATGTATACAGACGCTCGGAATATGCTACCGGGGATGAGTTCCAGGAAGAGAGCTCATGGAAACTGTGGATTCCGGAGGAGCTGACGTCAGATCTGATTACACGAGCGCACGAAAATCCACTTTGCGCACACGGAGGGTTCGGCAAAACGTTAAGGCGTCTTAAAACGTTCTTTTACTGGCCGAAAATGACAAAACAAGTCAAAGATGTAGTTGCCTCATGTGTTACGTGCAAAAAGACTAAAGCTCCTAATCAGATTCTGAGACCTCCAATGGGCAAACTCATTCTTCCCGATAGAATATTTCAGCGTTTGTATATTGACTTTCTGGGACCTTATCCGAGATCGAAGTCTGGCAATATAGGAGTCATCGTCGTTTTAGACCATCTCTCGAAATTTCCTTTTGTTGAACCGGTTAGAAAACTATCGGCTGAACTCTTAGTTGAATTTGTAGAGAAGAGAATCTTTCATTTGTTTGGTGTTCCTGAAACGATTACGACAGACAATGGTGTACAATTTAAATCCACCTTGTTTAAACAATTATTGACATCGTACGGTGTAAAACATAATTTTACAGCTCTTTATTCGCCTCAAAGCAATGCAGCGGAGCGCGTGAAACGGTCACTGGTAGCGGCTATTAGAGCCTATGTCCACCCTAACCAGCGTGATTGGGACACTAAGTTGTCTTCCATCAATTGCGCTCTTAGATCCGCTTACCATTCCTCTATTGGATTCTCTCCTTATTTTGTTGTTTTTGGTCAAAATATGATCACAAATGGTAACACCTACAATTTATTACGTAATTTACATATGATTAGTGATCCTACATCTAATGTTACCCAAGATGAAAAGAGAGAATTAATTCGGAAGAATGCTGAGAGGAATCTTAAGCGGATGTATGAGAGCAATTCGAAGACATACAACTTGAGGTCTCGTCACGTAGAATTTGTGCCTGGTTGGACAGTAAATTCCTAGAAGCCAAAGTCCTTAAGAAAGTGGGCTCTTCCTGTTATCTGTTGTCGGATATGTCAGGTAAAGAGTTAGGCACTTATCATGCAGAAGATATTCGACGTTCATAAACTTCAGCCTCTTACGCACGGCGCAACACTTTCTTGCGTAATTGCCTGTGCTGTAATGTTCCCTCTTTTCTTTTTTTTTTATTATTTTTTTGTGGGTGCGAATACTTGTCTTGCAGTGTATTGCATTTCGCCCATGCTCCGTGTACATTTCACGTACATATTTATGTACGCACGTAGATGCACTATGCCAGCGACGATGAATTTCGCCATACATACGCACATATCTTGGGTGACGCATAGTGGTCCAGTGGGTGGAGCAGTGTTGCTGTGTACAGTATGTATGAATGCACTTGTACTGTATATGGATGATATGGAAGACCGGTACGAAGTGTATGCAAGTGCATGGAGGAACTGTATGCAAACAGGTATGGATGAAGTATATGGAGGAGCAGGGATGAGTTGTATAAGTGCATAGAAGAAGTGTATGGACTTGCATACATTCTTATGCAGCGGGGAAAAGATGTACTATGCATTGTAGTGCATATGGATTGGATGTTTGAATATAGGACGTAGAGTGGGAAAAACCGTTCACTCTATACATATATTCAAATATGTACTCGATTTAGGCGGGAAAACTTTGGGCAAAAATGGGTGGAAAGGACGAGGGGAGCTGAGTAAAAGACCTAAAACGGGAAAATGGTTCGATTTTGGCAAGAACCAAAAAGGAAAGATCGTGACAAAATTGAAGGGAAGTCTGAATTTGTTCGTTCAATAGAGCAGACGCTCTCTATCCATATTTGTTTCTTTGTATTACAAATAGTTAAATGTCGAATTGTTAATTGTATCGGTTGCAAGTTGGAGATATTAATTGCATTGCGCGGTTAAAATTTAATAAGCTAAAAATTAAAAAAAAAAAAAATCCCTAAATATCGGAGCGCTAGTGCATGTGCAATTTCTCCGTTACATCGATCGAATATTCAATTGCTGGCGTGGTGCCGTTGTGCCCTTACACGTTGTGCTGTGCATGTGCAATTTCTCCGTTACACCGATCGAATTGCTGGCGTGGTGCCGTTGTGCCCTTACACGTTGTGCTGTGCATGTGCAATTTCTCCGTTACACCGATCGAATTGCTGGTATGGCGCCGTTGTGCTGTGCATGTGCAATTTCTCCGTTACATCTGTGCCGCCTCTGGGATACGTTGCACAGTTCATCTTTTAAACGTGCGCAGTTTCTCCGTTACATCTGGGCAGCTTCAGCGACACAAGGTTCAATTTATGCGTTACACGTGCACAGTTTCTAAGTGGTCTTGCACAGTTTCTCCGTTACATCTGGGCAGCTTCAGCGACACAAGGTTCAATTTATGCGTTACACGTGCACAGTTTCTAAGTGGCCTTGCACAGATTCTCCGTTACATAACGAGGTGCTTCCAACCGTCTTGCTGACATTTGATATCTTACTGCTTATTTGTTTCTTTTTCTTTTCTTTAGTGTATTTCTTGTTAAATATTAATTTTTCTGGTTGACTAACTTGAAACATTAATGATTTATTGTAAAGATAAAGTTCCCTGTCGGCGGAGTATAAAGTAATTAAAACAAAAAAAAAAAAAAAACTCCATCAATAACTAATAATAATTAAATGTAAAGAAAAAAAAAATAAAAGTGTGAGTGAGTGATTCCCAACTTCCGAACGGCCGTCTGGATATGGGGTAAGTCAAATATTTCTTTCTTATTATTGGTATATTGATGTACATATTTTATTTCGAATGTTAGCAGCATACATGCGTGCGTGCAAGCTTTTCACATAAACCGCCCCGGTACCTAGAATAGAAAACTATTGTCAATTTTAACTTCTCATTATTGCTCAATTAAAGAAAAAAAAAGAGAAAATATTGCTATGTCAAAAGATCTGTCTACTTGGTTGATACACTATGATTTTTAATAAAATGTATAATATGTGTTAATTTGAAAACTTTTTTTTTTTCTGAAGGAATACTCCACTATATTCTTCCCCATCATAGGATGAACTGTTGCCGCACGATTTTTGAAATTTAGTTACAGTTTTTTTTTTTTTAGCTTTGGGGGTCCTTGTATATTAATTGCCTAAAGGACCATAGGATGAGGATATGGGTTTCGAAGGCATGAGTCGTGTCAGCCAGGCTCGAATTTATAAAAAGTGGGTCAGTGCTCGAAGTGCATCGATACATGTTTCAATTTTTTTCAGGCTTTGTATTAGCAGTTTTTTTTTTGGTACGCGAATGAGTGAATTAAAAATTTATTGTTAATGACGGAAACCAACAGGAAGGCAAAAGAACCCCTCCGTCACTACCGAACTGGCTACGTCAAGCGCGTACCGCTGCCTTCACCTGTTCGTTCACATAGCTGCCAGGCTTTAATCATTGGTAGTCATTACACGTGGATGCTGGTCATGGTTGGGAGCGCAGTAATGGCGGGAAATATTTCAAATTTTATTAAAATTTACAAATATTAGTAATCACATTTGCTCGAAACGACATCGAATTGAGTAAATTTTAATAGGTCTCTGCACCGAGAAAAATAACGTCCCTTAAAATTAACTCGATATCCTTTTGAAATCGAGTTACATTCCTATTAAATATAATCCTTTCCTTTTAAATATATATCGCTTCAATTCAAATTCATTCTTTTTAAATTAATGGGAAATCCTTTAAATCCAAATTTTCAATAGGAAACTATTTATATTAATGGCAAATCCTTTAAATCCAAATTTTCAATAGGATTTTTTTTTGTTTACACTCGCAGTTGGTCGGCAGTGTGGTAGAGCGATGTCACAATGTATGGTGTAAATTATAAACGTCGTCCCGTATAGTCTGTGTGGTGTAGTAGTTAGGGGCGTTAGTCTTCAAATCATAGGATCGCGGGATCGAATCCCACTGTAGGCAGGTTATTTATTATGCATTTTAGAGCGTAAAGAGGTAAATGAAATGTCGCCAACACCTATAGCGAGGTCAGTTATACAAAACTCATTTATGAGTAATTTTCACAGGGATAGAACACCCTGTGAAAATTACTCCTTTTGGTGTAATTTAAAGTATTCTTTTGAGTTCATGCATTTAAAACAAAGAGTCCATCCTTTTAAATTAAAAGGAAATCTTTTCGATTTATGGTTGGGGTCTGATTAAATTGACACTGTATCACTTTAATTTAAAGTGATTATAGATAGACTTTCAAAAGGAATACCTTATTAGTTCGAAGGGAAATCTGTTTGAATTAAAAAGTCTATGAAATAAAGGGATTATACAATGATTCAAAGGGAAACAAATAGGAAGCAAAATCATATTTGAATCTCTTTGAATCACATGCGTATTTTTTGAATTTACAGGATTTTTTTTCTCAGTGTGTCTAATTGTGACCCAGGCAAATAGTACTCGTATAGTCTGGAGTCTTTTTTTAGACCATCAAGAATGAAGTTCCTTCAAATTAAATATTTCAGTGGCCATATGACACGCCATATCTCTTTTATTCTATTTTGTAATTAGAATAATTTTTGTGTTGAATTGAATTGAATAAATTGTAAATGAAAAAAATAGTATTTACTTACGAGAGGCCAAATATTAGTTAACCTTACAATCTTTCAAAATTTTGGACGCATGTGGCGAGAAGTTGGCCAAGCTGTACAAGTTGTTTTGGGGTGGTTAACGGTGGAGTTTCGCTCGCCGTTGACGATAATGTTGAGCTGTTGATGTAATTGACGAGTCCAGTTAGTGACCCGCTCTGTGGCTCACTTGGTTGAGTCGCACTCTACGATGCTAGTAATCTAGAGGTCCGGAGATCGAATCTCGGCGTGTTCCAACATTTCCGTACATGTGCGGATAGGAAATATACAGGGTTATTGGTTTAGTCGACCTATTCCCTGCAACACGTTATAATAGGGTCAAAATGCAACAAAATGAGGGCCGATTTTCAACGGTCAATGAGATATATGAATTTGTAGGTTTTTTTGAAATAACCTTGAATTTTGCCATTTAAAGTAAGAATTAAAAAAAAACTACTAAGGTAATGGGCTTAAACTTATTTTTGGATTTTAGTCAACACTATAGCAGACATTTCTTAATCATTTAAAATTTCAAAAACCCATCACAATTCGAAATTTTTGATTTTCAATAAAAAAAAACTTAAATTTTTTTAATGATATTTTTTCATGTAATATTACTAAAAAAAATTATATGACATGGAGTATGCAGACCACTGGAAAAACATACGCGTATTGTCAGCTTTCCAAAAAGGTGTCAATGTCAATACAAATATTTGAAATAATTGAAACAGCTAGCTGCAACTTGTTGGGGGACCATAATTTCCTTTGATAAAAAATGAAATAAATGTCATTAAATTCAAAATGCATCGTATAATGTACCGCTTTATTTCATTTTTTATCAAAGGAAATGATGGTCCCCGAACAAGTTGCAGCTAGCTGTTTCAATTATTTCAAATATTTGTATTGACATTGACACCTTTTTGGAAAGCTGACAATACGCGTGTGTTTTTCCAGTGGTCTATGTCATATAATTTTTTTTAGTAATATTACATGAAAAAATATCTTTAAAAAAATTTAAGAAAATTGTTTTTTATTTAAAATAAAAATTTCGAATTGTGATTGGTTTTTGAAATTTTAAATGATTAAGAAATGTCTGCTATAGTGTTGACTAAAATCCAAAAATAAGTTTAAGCCCATTACCTTAGTAGTTTTTTTTAATTCTTACTTTAATTGGCAAATTCAAGGTTATTTAAAAAAACCTAAAAATTCATATATCTCATTGACCGTTGAAAATCGGCCTAACATTTATGGCCTCATATTGTTGCATTTTGACCCTATAATAACGTGTTGCGGGGAATAGGTCGACTTAACCAATAACCCTGTATAGTGCTTGCAACATTATATACACACCGAAATTATATGCAATGTAACGTAGTCTGGCTGGTATAGCGGTGAGTGCGCGCACCTTCGGTGCACAGGGTCATGAGTTCGAATCTCACCGTGGATCATGGTGTTTTTCGAACTCACGAGCTTGTGACGGACTATGATCTCACTCAGATGTTAAACGAGTACCCATTTATGGGGATAAATAACACTGCTGAGCGTGATGCTGATCTCATTACCTCAACAAAAAGCAGATAAGATCTTGGAAATAGGATGTCACTAACACATCCTGCGGCCTTAGTCCAATGCTGGATTGTCGCGCCTGTTATTTATTTATTTTAACGTTGACTCGAAATTGCCTATAAACGGCTGAGTTAACGCACCATGGCCCCACATGAGGCTATACGGTACTGAGAAGAAAAAAATAACGAAGAGAGTGGCTGAAAGAGTGAAGATTAAGGTGCTGATATGGTTAAATTTGTAAGTCGTACATACTAAAGTTTCGAAACTCGGCTTACTTCCCTACTTCATGGGGAAATCGAATTCGTCCACTGAAATGGGCGGGGTAGCTCCAGACAATTCTTACATGCCACTAAAATGCACAATGCTTTTCATTTTCTGTCGGATGGATACTTTTTCGGAAAGGATAGAAAGTGATCAAACAATTCAAATATACATAAGGTGTGTTTTTTTTGGTTATCCCGTGTAGGTTTGGGTAACGAAACTTCATATAAAAAAATGACAGGTGTATCTGGCACTTTTTTTTATTTGGAAATTCGTTACCCAAACCTACACGGGATAACCAAAAAAAACATACCTCTTATATCATTATTGTAATTATTTTTCTAATATGCTTAACACAGTCTAAAACGTGGAATTTCTAACTGATAAAGTAAAAGCCGAATGGTAGGTATATATTTTGTAAATTTTATTTCTTATTGATTTTAATTTAAAATATTCATAAAAGAAAACAAATAAATGCAGATATCGGTTATGGGATCTTATCCTCATGGAAATATTTTTAAATACATGCGTGATATATTTCAATGAAGTTGATGTTATACATACTACACAGAAATATAAAACTGACTACCACAAAGGCACTTCCACCACATTAAAATCCTCGTTTTCTATCAACTGAAAAAATACTTCACGGAGCGTTAGAAACATTTATTTATCCTACAACATTTTTATATTAAAAAAGGCGTGCTGGGAGTTCTTCGAAGGAATTCATGCATTGTACTGTGCTGGGAGACACTGGTGCGTTTCAAAAACGGTCAAACCAGAAAGGAGCAACAGGGGCTTCAGCAATGAGATATTTTTCAGAATGGTAGACGCATTGCTGATGCCGCTGCTTTTTGCGCCCGTTCTGATCAGACCTTAATAACAAATGGTTATTAAGGCCAATATTAATGAAATGCCATCATCAAAATTTGGCGCTGCAGATACTGAAATCGTGCCTTAACACTGATCAGAACGAGTTCAGAAGATAGCAATCGTAAAAAATATGTAAGGGCTTTACCATTGATATATTGACATTCCTCGCTGTATCGACCGACTGAAGCCTCGATGCATTCGTCATTTCTCCAATGTAGCTCGTGGTTATCTAAAACGAAAATTAAGTTTTTACTTTTTTTTATTTTGAGTATAGTTTATATTAAAAATTAATACTCACCATCCCTTGGGATGTACCAAAATCTCTGTCGGTAGAAATAGTTGAAGGCAGTGAATCACTCAGTCGCAGTTCTGGAAGCGCATCTTCCCTTAGTACGGCACGTCTAGGTAGTTTGAATATATTTTCCGGCCGGAAATGATCCGAGCAAACAACAGAACATTTTTTTGCTGTTCGAATATTCAAACGACTCAACCATTCAGACCTTCTCATAGGATCCGATGGAAATCTGAAAAGAAAAATAATTCCATTCATTTAATTATAATATAACAAGCTTGACACACTTAACTTCGAATGACGCAAATACTTCATTATGACGAAAATTTACCATCATTATGACGAATTCCAAATTACACATTTGGACCGTCATTTGCTCAATAATGACAGGTGAGGCCATCTGTTGCAAAATTGAAGAACAAGAATTTGTGCAAAAATATTAAATTTGTTATCAATCTTTACACATTTCTATTCAAATTATCCAAGAAAAGTGTGTCTTTAAATTATTGAACAGAATATTCATCAAAATATCGCTGTTGTAAGGGACATTTTCATCGTTTACACAAACGTCAAAAGTAAATGACGAATCCTAATGACGAAAACATATGTGTCACCTCAATTTCGAACTTTCATCATTATGACGGATTATCGTCATAATGATTTGGATATCTGTCATAGGCATAATACATAGCTACTATAATTTTCTTTGATGAAGTTTATTTACAAAGCACATAATATTTCTTTAAATAATAAGAAAAAAAACTACCTGGTCCACAAAACTATATTTCCGACAACGCCTATGCTTTTCAAAACATCTGGGTTGCTGGTTGTCAAAATGAAAGTAAACAAGATCGTCTTCCGCCAAACGCAACCAAGTGGACGAATATCCAAATTGAACACTTCACGAAATGAATGTCACAGTCATTTCTTCTTTTTAAGTATTAGGACATCACTGGGAGAATAAAACTTCTTATTTACCTATGAAAAGATACGCGGGTTATGTTAAATTTCGTATCGTTGGGACAACCAAACACCAGGCACTTCATTTTTTTGTCTGTAGTTTTCTATAGAGGGTTAAAATCAAAAATTTAAGGACACTACGAATAAGAAGGAAACTACAAATAAGAAAAACACTTTGTGACGAAAAATCACGCACCGATATTTTAATTACGACGCACAAACTCTTGCAAAAATTTTAATGGCACCAATAGCACTTGTTTACACTTTCACAATGGACAGTTGTCACGATGACAAGATGCAGTTGGCTTCTAGACACACGTTGTTTCAGAGGAAGTGAGGTGTACATAGGGGGAATTTCCTTCGGTCTCAGTCACATACGCACTGGGATTAGGTAGACTATGGATAGGCCCTTAAGTAAAAATTTTGTCTAGGTTTTTATAACACAATCACAAAAAACACACATACTATCAACTACACCATAGGCGCCGTAAGTTTTACATACGATGGGGGCATACATTTGGCGCAAAAATTTGAATTGCCAAATAGATTTTTATGAACTGCATGCAAACACACCTTGTTCATCCATTCGTCCCCCGTATCAATTGCAATAAATACATTATGTCTTGATTCTATTAAATTTCACTATAAGTTGATTCTATTAAATTTCACTATAACTTGGTTCTATTAAACTTCACTTTCACTTGATTCTATTTTACTACATCTTCCCGAGTTTAACCTAATTTATGTTCCTCTAATGTACCACTTTTTTCTTTTTTAAAAAATTTTCTCATTCTAATCATATTTGGTAATATTTATATTATAATATGCTTAAGGGCTCCATTACACAGTCATATTTCTATTATAATATCTATTATGAAATAGAAATATTATCATATATATGACCGTGTAATGGCATTTCATAATAGATATTATCATATGTACTATAAATAGAACATATCATCATATCTAAATGTCAAAATAAAAATTCGTAACAATTCCGTGTTCTTCGCGTCTGGCGACCCAGGGACGTACCCAAAGAGGCTTTTTCTACCTGTTCTTCTTTCTTAGAATCAAATAGAGAGTAATAAGCGACCCGAAAAACGCACAATTCACCATTATTTGATGCATTTCCGCGACTAAAGGAATAGGCCAATCAAAGAAGACATTATAGAGAACATCGAAGGGGGTGACGATTTTTTTCTTCGGTATTTTGTTAGGAGTAGTTAGGAGGTACTATTTTTACTCGGAGCTGAGTGGTGCGCTAACGCGGGGAGGGGGGGCAGTTAAAGGTTCCTTTTTTTTGGCTATATCTGGAAAACGGTGAGTCGCAGAGAAAAAAGTTGTGAGTAAGCATTAAAGCTTTGTAAATGTCCTATTTATTTGTCCGTACTTGCTAACGGTTCTTCCAATATTGTTTATTAAAAGTCGAAAATTTTAAATTTTTTCAATTTTCTCTATTTACAAGGATAAAGACAAACGCTGTGATAAAGAGGGAGGGGAAGGGGGGGGGGGCTGTGTGACTGTTTTTATTTCATGGATCCATAATGGATGGTTCGGAGTAAAACATACATAAACATACATAAACAATATCTGAAGAACCGTTAGGAGTTTTGCATATGTATGGGCAATAAATAAGACATTTAGAAAGCTTTAATGTTTACTCACAACTTTTTCTCTACGCCTCACCGTTTTCGAGATATAGCCCAAAACACAAAAAAATAGCACTAAATTGCACATTTAAACCCCCCTCCCCGCGTTAGCGCACCCCTCAGCTCCGAGTAAAATTAGTAGCCTTACCTCCTGACAGCTCCTAACAAAACACTGAAGAAAAAAAAATCGTCCTCCTTCGATGTTCTCTACACCCGCTTTTTATGCGTTCATTGCTTGGCCTAGAAAACAAATTTTGTATTTGACACTTGAATAAACAATAGATATTATGATATAAATATGATGTAGTGTAATATGTAAAAATTTGATTTTCCATGATAGATATGATCATATCTATTATAATAGATATTATAATATAAATATGACTGTGTAATGGAGCCCTAAGCCTACTTGATTTCGCTTATTGCACGTCTAAAAATGTATACTGAATGAATCGAGTAGGCTTAGGCATATGACATACATATTAGCGACGTTTTTTTCGTATCGCGTGTAAGTCTGACTCGAAAAAAACGATCGCGGGTAACATCCCGGTTAAGACCAAACAGCTGACATTTGACAGTTTTTGTGCATCTTTGACTCGCTTTCGTCGGCTTATTTTTTAGATGTGGTGGATTTTATCACAAAAGACGATTATTTCTTTGCAAAATCTTTTCTCGTGATTAGAAAAACTCTCACATTTGGTTTGAAAAAACAAATTCCCTCATATTTCCCCTATGCGTCCGCCATCTACATTTGAGCTCTATCCCGTGGAGGGTAGTTGCACGGGTTAACTTTACCTGTGTAAGTGTCATTTTTTTTATATGAAGTTCTCCCCAAACCTGCACGGGATAAACACAATAAAACGTCCCTATTATAATATAAATATGACTGTGTAATGGAGCCCTAAGCAAAAAAGATAAAGACTTAATACATAAATCGAAATTCTTGTTTTCCGCAAATTACGTTCAAGTTTTCTTATGATTTTCATATCGGTGTAATGGGAATATGAGTAACGAATCAATAAGGCTTCCCGCGCATCGATGACATACTCGATCAACTAGGAAGAGCGAAATACTTTTCAGCTCTAGACTTAATGTCAGGATTCCACCAAATTCCAATAGAATCACAATGCCGAAAACTCACAGCATTTTCAACTGACAAAGGTCCTTTTCAATTTACACGCCTACCCTTTGGATTAAATATAAGCCCTAATAGTTTTCAAAGAATGATGACAATTGCCATGGCTGGCTTAACACCAGAAACCGCATTTCTCTATATCGACGATATCATCGTCATTGGTTGCTCAAAATCCCATCACCTGAAAAACCTGAAAATTGTATTTGAACGTCTTTTAACCAAAAACCTTAAACTAAATCCAGAAAAATGTAAATTTTTCCAAGCCGAAGTAAACTTCTTAGGACACCAAATTTCAGCTGAAGGTGTTAAACCAGATTCTTCGAAATATAAACTTATACAGGAATATCCAGTCCCTAAAAACGTTGACGATGTTCGACGATTTGTTGCTTTTTGTAACTACTATCGCCGTTTCGTCCCAAATTTCGCCGAGCTAGCCTCGCCATTAAACATTCTTTTGCGAAAAAATGTGAAATTTACTTGGGCCGAAGAACAAAATATAGCTTTTAATAAACTTAAATCCCTTTTACTATCCCCAATAATACTGAAGTACCCAGATTTTAAAAAACCATTTATTATATCTACTGATGCTTCCAACATTGCTTGCGGCGCGATATTTTCTCAAAACTATGACGGAATCGATCTCCCAGTTGCATTTGCAAGTAAATCCTTTACAAAAGGAGAAAAAAACAAATCCACTATAGAGAAGGAGTTAACCGCCATACATTGGGCGATTACCTACTTCAAGCCGTATGTATATGGAAGAAAGTTTACAGTCAAAACTGACCACAGACCCTTAGTCTACTTATTTGGAATGAAAAACCCTTCCTCTAAATTAACGAGAATGCGTTTAGACTTAGAAGAATTCGATTTCTCAGTCGAATACACGAAGGGAAAAGAAAACGTCGGCCCAGACGCATTGTCCAGAGTACAACTGGATATTGGAAACCTAAAAGAAATAAACGTCTTGCAAGTCAAAACACGTGGTATGTCCAAGCGAGAACTACAAGAAAATAATCCCGAAAATGCCGCAGATATCCAAACACAACTCCCAGAACAGCAGCCTGATCAACTGCATGTTTGGGAAGTATTGTCACCATCCGAGGTGAGGAATCTGCCGGAAATAAAATTCAACGTTGCTGGCCACACGTTGATTATAGAAGTTGACAACAAAAATAAAGTAATCAAGCGGAATCTTAATATAAACAAATACCAATCAATTGAACCAGCATTAGTGCAAGAACTCAAAGAATTGGATAATTATACACGTACTAAAAATATTCAGACCTCGACTCTGAAACTATCGGCCGATAGTGAATTATTTACGTTAATTAATCTAACCGCTTTTAAAGTCCTAGGCAATAAAATACTTAAACATTTGAGTATTAAAATATTTAGAAATCCAATTTCTATAAAAGATGAGAACAAAATTAGGGAAATCCTTCGCAACTTCCACACAATACCGACTGGAGGACATCTTGGGCAAAACAGAATGTACAGAAAAATTAAGGAAATCTATTATTGGAACAACATAAAGAAATCAATCTCCAATTATGTTAAAAACTGTGAGTTATGTGCTAAAAATAAGAACCAAAAGAAAATTAAAGAGCCACTGGAGATTACTACCACTTCAGTTAAAGTGTTCGATATAGTTTCAATTGACACAGTAGGACCTTTCACAAGAACCGAAAAAGGTAATAGGTATGCAGTAACTATCCAATGCGACCTTAGCAAGTATGTAGTTGTCATTCGCACTACTGATAAAGAAGCAAATACCATCGCTAGAGCCATCGTTGAATCGTTCATATTGATTTACGGGCCTATGAATAAAATCAAAACAGACTTAGGAACCGAATATAAGAATCAAGTTTTCTCTGAAATATGCAGTATACTAAACATTAAACAAATTTTTGCTACAGCAGCCCACCCAGAGACGATTGGTTCGCTAGAAAGAAATCACAAATGCTTAAATGAATTTCTAAGATGCTTCGTCAATGAAAACAGGGATGATTGGGATTACTGGTCACCCTATTATTCGTTTTGTTTTAACACAACACCGAATACAGTTCATGGATACACCCCATTCGAACTTGTCTTCGGCAAAAAGACATTCCTACCCACTGAACTGTCCTTACAAAACCCAGACCCACTATATAACTACGAACTTTATAGCCACGAAATGAAATTTCGTCTACAAAAATCTATACATAGAGCACAGCAGCTATTAGAAGAAGCCAAACTGAAGCAAAAACTATACACAGATAACTCAGCAAACCCATTAAAGCTAGAGCCAGGAGATAAAGTCCTAGTTAGAAACGAAAACCCGAAAAAACTAGATCCCCTTTATCTAGGGCCTTTCGAGATATTCAAAATCGACAACGTTAATTGCCTTCTTAAAAACAATTAAGGAAAAATAATAACAATACACAAGAATAGACTGAGAAAAACCCAATAAAACTAATGCATAGAGTACGTAAGTCATCAATCAAAAACAATAACTAGGAATCCAACACCCTACTAAGAGACAAAAAAATATATACATATATAAATTAATTAGGCAAAATATAAAAATATACATAAAAATAAAAACTATCAAAAAAAAAATTTCGTAAAATTACAAATAGACATACAAACAAAAATGAACCTACCGATCCATTTTTTTTCTTAGGAGGGAGGTGTCGTATGCAAATTAATTTAAACATACATAATTTTACAAATAGACACTAGAACACAATATGCAGACGAAATACGAGATCTGCGTACATTGTATCTTATTCTTAAACGCGCGACATTCCCTGTAGAATACGAGATCTGCAATTGTTCGCGTACATTGTATCTTATTCTTAAGCGCGCGACATTTCCCACACAATGTGCAGACGAAATACGAGATCTGCAATTGTGTATATGGGAATTCCATCAAGTGAAGTAAAGTTCGCTTTATGGAATTCCCATGCTTAGGTAAGCTAATTTTAAGTAGTAAATTATGTATAAATAGGATAATCAAAGATAGAATAAAGGAACAGTCGGCTGAACGCATCCAAGAGTCTATCATTCAGGAGTTCTAGCTATCCAGCTGCTCCTCCAAGTCCTTTCAGGAGTTATAGCTATTTAGCTGCTCCTTCGCGCCTACTCAGGAGCTCTAGCTATTCAGCTGCTCCTCCAAGTCCATTCAGGAGTTATAGCTATTTAGCTGCTCCTTCGCGTCTACTCAGGAGTTCTAGCTATTCAGCTGCTCCTTCGCGTCTACTCAGGAGTTCTAGCTAGTTAGCTGCTCCTTCGCGTCCACTCGGGAGTTCTAGCTTTTCAGCTGCTCCTCCTTCGCGTCCGCTCAGGAGTGCAAGCTATTTAGCTGCTCCTCGTCTCTGATAGGAGTCCGAGCTAACCAGCTGCTCTACGGGACCAGAAATAACTACCACAGGTGTGTTTTATTGGGTCGAGTACAACTTTTGTCAAATTTGTATGGAAGTTTTTCACCATTATACTAATTTCCTCCAGGGGAATAATACTTACGAATGTCACATTTTGATTGGGTAGAAAATAAATTATATTTCGTTAATCGCCTCCCTCTTCCTTTTATAACCGGGCTCGGGACCGGCTTTGGTGGAATTAAGGCGATTAAGACTGCATTCTTTACACGCCCACTCCATGCTTAGGCGTTTATGCAGCGGAATCAACTTGTCCCTCAGATGGTTCACAACAACCAGCGGCTCGTCTGGACTATTAGCTGCCTTTCGCATTAAATGATTGATGATCTCGTCGTTCAAATAGGCCACAGCATTGCGTTTAGATTGCTTGTACCGAACAATCAGTTTGTATGCAAAATTAACTCCTCCGGCGACTATAACCGCTAGCCCGATGAGTCCAACATAAAAGAAGAACTTCTGTAGCTTATTGTACACGGAACACGTGAACGGAAGGCGGGGATTCAAAATTGCAAAACTGTAGGCTTGAGCATCGCGCAACGCCAATACTTGATCAAAAGACAATGCAGTACCGTCTTCATCGACTGCACTTATTTTCCACTGCGGATTTTGGTGAATCAAATATTCGACATTGTGCAGATCGCGAACCATTCAAAGAACGTTCAGATGCAGATGAGTGGCCTGAACCAATTGAACAATTTCCTTGGTACCCAAACTAAACTGTGTGCTGTAATATCTTTACATTTGTGGTCCTCAATAACTCCAGAGCTCCTTTCAAACCCTCCTCATCGATGCACGTCATCTGTGTGAATCGTCGCATATCTGATAGAAAGTATTTCGATCGTTGATGGTGTTGGCCAAATCGAGACTGATCGTTACATACATGAAGGTCGCCACGCCGAGAAAAATTATCAATGCACTAAGCAGCACGCAAGGAGTCAACGTTTGCTTCACACCATTCTGTTCGTCCAGTCGATTGATGAGATTATCGATACAGCGCGTTCGCCTCATCAATTAGAAATATGCAAGAAACTGTTTACATTATGAAAAAATTAACATATTATTTTACCAAAGCAGTTTAATTATCAAATTGACTCGAAACTTTGCACGAAAATTGCAAAAAAAATTTGCAAAACTCTAACAATGTGATGAGCCCCCGAAACAGAAAGAAATTGATACGTTCATGAACACATCGACGAGACGAATTTCCATCGTAACCTTTCGTGCCCGCTTCGTACAAAACATGCACGAACAAGGTACGAACCTGGGACGAACTCAAACGAACGGAAACTCGTCTATTGTATTGGCTGTCAACCACACAATCGCGCACTTGTTTTCAAGAAAACATGTATGAAAAATGCGATAAACTATAATTTTGACACAAAAATTCACATATCACCACTAAAATGAAGGCTCACACGCGAAAAGATACACTCATAGTGTTTCTCTGTTGGTCGCTGGAACACCCGACAACAATGCACTTCATGTTCTGAAATAAACTTTTTTTTTAATTAAAACGAATTCGCAGCCTTACGGCCTACACTGTTTAAGTCAATTTCTTACAATTCACTTGGAAAAACTCGATTTTGTCCACTCACACTCACTGCGTTCACTTGGCGCGAATTGGATGACAACCACACTGTTGACAGTCTGTTCATCGGGCGACCATCTTGTGGGTTGCCCGAGGGGTGTGCGAGAGGGGGGGCTGAGGAAGAGTAGAAAAAATTTCTAGACAAACACGTACGCTCATCTACATGATGATTTCCAATCCAGTTCATATCATAGCATACGCACATGAACGTGTAAAAATCCGTTCCAGTAGTAGTATTTCTATGGGGATCAAAGAATAAGTAAATATAAAAGGAACAAGTCATAGACCAAGAAAAGGTAACCATTTTCTATCTCATTCATACTTTTACCCTACTCCTGAGATGACAGTGAGACTAGAATACTTATGTTAAGGATAGAACGAGAAAGGAGAACCAGAAAGTGGTTACCTTTTCGTTGCACGGTAGTATTGCCACATGCTCCTTCCTTTACTATTTACTTATTCTTTGCATGGAATAGAGAAATAAAAAGGAATGCTAAATCAGCTGTCACCCATACAAACTGCATGGCACGATTTTAAAAAGCGGTTGTCCCCATCTGTCAAGTGTTATTGTGAAGTTTTTACGAAGGAAGTGGGGGAAAAGATTGTTGCTGGAGGAAGTCAGGAAGTGTATCTATAAAATGTAATAGTCATATCGCAGTTTCAGTGCGACACAAAGGGAAAAAAGACGAATTGTCCCCACCTGTCAGATCCAGTCTGATATGAAAAATTCAATCATTTATCGTTTCTACGGGGCAATCCTCTTAGGCCTCCATTACACAGTCATATTTCTATTATAATATGTATGTCATATGCCTAAGCCTACTCGATTCATTAAGTATAAATTTTTAGACGTGCAGGAAGCGAAATCAAGTAGGTTTAAGGATATGATAATATCTATTATAATATATATTACCAATATATGACTATGTAATAGCGCCCTTAGTTCTTAGGGTCAGTGGAAAATTGCATTGGCAATACGTTCCACACGTCAAATCAAAAAATTGGATCCGATGGTCCCATACACCTTCCGATTTATCTCGCAATAATCTAAATCTAGCCAATCTAAGGGTCTGTGGCGCTTCTAAGTTCATCATTGGGCTAATAAAGAAATTACTGATGAAATAATCAATGATCTGAGTCGACTATTTCATACGTTGTTCCTCTAAGAACGCATGAGTGAAATTCATCGATTACTTTATTAAGGTCCCTCTAGATTAATCGCCAAAAGGCGTCACGTGCAGCCAAAGGGCTGTTGTCATTCCATCCAAACTAGTCGCCATTTGGCTGTGCGTCCAGTTTTGATATTCAATATGGCAACTCAACCAACCGCTTGTCAAATTCAAAGTGACAATTTTGCAACTTTTGTTCGTGTTTTTTGTGTGAAATTGATTAATTCTTGAATGCCCGTGTAATAATTCAAACGCGTCCGATTTTGATAATTAAATTTTAAAAAATCACCAAAATGAAATTTTCTGTCTCCATTTGGCTGCTATACTGTGGATGCTAAGTAGCAGCCAAATGGCTGGACGCGATGCCAGTTTTTGGATGCGCAGCCATTTGGCGAATTAGCAACGAACTTGAGATCACTGGCGTCCAAGAATCGAAAAATGAAAATTTAACCACTGTACTAAACAAAATTGCTGACATAATTGGCTTAGAGGCTAAACTTGCACCGCCGAGCATCAGACGTAAACAACTGAACCACTAAAACAAGCCAAATCCAATCGTGGCTACATTCGAATAGCAGAAAGATCGCGACGTCTGGCTGGAGAAAGCGAAAGAGATGAAATCAGAACTTACCGCGAATAAATTGCACCAAAGCTTCGCCAACACCAAAATATACGTGAACAGACACCTGACTGCGACATATAAACGACTGTTATTCAAAAGTAAACAATTCGCGAAGGAGAACAACTTCAAGTTTGTCTGGATGAAAGGCGAAAGCATACTAATGCGTAAGACAGAGACATTGAAGATTCACACAATTTCCAGCGAAACCGATTTGGAAATTAACAACTTTTGTTAGATAGTGTACATAATTATTTCAAATTGATATTTGTTTTCAAATGATCGATTTTCTTCAAGCTGAATTAGATTCACAGGATGTAAATATTTTGGAATTCATCAACACCGTGCACTGTAAGTCATTTTTATTTGAAAATATTAACGATTTCAAAATATTTCACTTAAACATCAGAAGTATTAGAAAGCACTTCGATGAACTATCCTTATTAATACATGAATTAGAAGTCCCTTTAGATGTAGTAGTCTTATCAGAAACACATCACGGTAGCTATGTGAACGACTTTGAAAGCATAGCTTTGAATTGACCAATTACCAAATGCATTTCACGAAGAAAATAAAAAACAAAAATGATGGAGTAATAATTTATGTTAAAGAGTCGATTGATCATACTTGCAGTGAGCTAGTATCTGATGTAGTATCTGGATTAAAAATAACTATAAATTCTAATAAAAAAAATTTTACTGTGACTGGTTTATATAGATCCCCATCATTAGACCCTAATAGCCCAATTGTCGAAATGCAAAACATAATTACAACCGATCCTCAAAGCTTGTCGGACATCATGATTGGCGATATTAACATAAACTTATTAGATAATTCTACACTCACCAATGATTATTTGAATTATTTAGCTAGTTTTGGATACGTATCTTTAATTAATAAACCAACCAGAACAACACCAGTTGGTCAAAGTTGTATAGACCATATATTCATGCATCAAAACAGAAATTACCACATAAAAAATTGTAAACCAGCAGTATTAAAAAATTCCATCACAGATCACAACTCCATAATTTTAAGCGTTGATAATATCACTGTCAACAATATCCAAGAAACTAAATCACAGTACCAGGTTAAAATAAATTATAACAAACTAAAGGATTCCCTTGAAATAATCGATTGGCTATGTCCACACATGTGCGCTTTCGTCTTCACTATCGTCTTCACTATCGTCTTCAAGCTCCGTATCCACTTTCAATATTGAACGTGTTGCTGATTGCGTCAAGTGAACAGAAGAGATCAATACCTCATTCTATCCACATCTGTTCATTATTTATCGGGAAATATGTGTCGCGGCTTTGGTCAGGACGGGTAAATGATAAATTCTTTCATTAATAGTATGAATAGATGATGAATTGTTTATATTTAACATTAGCAATCGCGTTCAAGAATGAATGCGTTTCTTCAATAGCGCAGGCATCTCAAGTTTCAATTGTCAAAATGATGAAGACGAACGAAAATTGAAACTGTCTAGACAGGCACATTGGGATCTAATTCTAAACGAGTCGGACTCTGCAGAGGGTGCGGCAAACAGATTCAACAAAAAGCTGCAACAACTTATAGGGGAATGCCAATACACAATTGAGCCAAGAAAAAAATATCAGCCTTTGAAAGCATGGATGTCGATAGGTATAATAAGATCGATTAGACTAAGAGATAAGCTTAAATGCAAACGGAGAAACAGCCATTTAACGGCCACATAATAGATTACTACAAACGATATAAAAACAAATTAAACAATATTATAAAGCAAGCAAAAACTAATTACTATAAACAAATCATAGACGAAAGTGCCAATAGCACAAAAAAACTTTGGGAAGTAGTTAACGAGATTGCAGGCAGAAGAAAACGCGAAACTACAATAGGGAGAAATATACTAGGCAATCATATAAGCAAATTAAATGAGCACTTTATACAGGTAGGTGAAAATATTGCAAAATCTTTTCAGCAAACAAAGGTCCCTCAAGTCGAAGAAACAAGAATAAGAGACGTAAATTTCCACATTATAAAAATCACAGAGGAGGAAGTCGCGTCTAAAATCAATGATCTCAAACAATCTGCCCCGGGATACGATAACATTAATGCTAGACTATTAAAGAATGTAAAACAATTGGTTAAATATCCACTATCCAAAATTTTTAATAAGTGTATTAAAGAAGGAACTTTTCCCACAAGCTTTAAAAGGGCAGTCATTATACCTATTTTTAAAAATGGTGACAAAACAGATCCGTCTAATTACAGACCAATATCTCTGTTACCTACAATATCAAAAATATTTGAAAGGTGTTTAAAAGCCAGATTAGATAAATATCTCCATGAAAATAATATAATTTCAAAGCAACAATATGGCTTTAGAAAGTCAATGGGCACGGAAAGTGCAATAGTAGAGGTCAGCAACTACCTGCACACAGAAATTGAATCAGACAACAAGCCTATCGGGGTATTTATGGATCTAGCGAAAGCCTTCGATACCATTTCTCAGTCCAAACTGATAAAAAAGCTAGAAGAAATTGGAATCTGTGGATCAGCACTAGAACTATTCAAAAACTATATAACGAATCGCAGTCAATGTGTGAAAATCGGAAATCACTATAATGAATGGACAGCAAATAGACCGTTCGGATTACCACAAGGAACTGTACTGTCTCCTATTTTATATATAATCTACGTCAGGGGTGTCAAACTCAAAACATGGGCCGGGCCAAATATAGCTGTCTTCAAGCTTAAGCGGGCCGCAGGATAAACATTTAAAAAAAACAATATATTTTTTTTCGAATTTTAATAATAGAATACTTCTATTAAAACATGACAATAAATCAGAGTCACTAATAACCTCGGCATTATATCCTTTAGAAATGATATCATTTGAAAATGTTAAGCAAACAAATTTAGACAGTTAAAAGATCAAACCATCAAAATTTAGTTGATCGATAACTAAACATAATTTCCGCAAAATTTTGGACAGATGATCAGAACATTGTAGCCCCGGTCATCCAACATTCTGGTAGTCCAAAACTACTTTGCCAGTGAAAATTGTTAAGCTGACCTAAATGAAGTTCGGATAGAAAGGTGGAAAAAAATAGATAAACATTTGTTTCTGATCTGGTGTGAACATGCACCAGTAAAGCTAAAAGGGAACAAAAAATGGGTAATGGACTGAAGCTACTTTACGAAATTCCTCATCCAGGTGATTTCCTCATTGAAATTTTGCCAAGATGTTCTTGTTCCATTACTTCAAAGATGCAAACACGAAATTTAATTCAACCGTAACAAATAACTATAAGCTTCCGCAAAGCCAACAACTATTTTCTCAACCAAATTTCGGAACAAAAAAAAATCACAAAGGAACTTTTTCCAGCTAAAAAAAGTCGCCTTAGAAGAACATAGAAGGAATGACTTCTTGACGAGTTTTAGTAAATTTTTTAGACTTGAGTGCAACATCTCACATTTTTTAATATTTACGCATTTTTGCTGATACACATTCAGTTTCTTCGACCTGGCCGCGGGCCGCACAAAACTGCGAGGCGGGCCGCATGTGGCCCGCGGGCCGCGAGTTTGACATGTCTGATCTACGTAAACGAGCTATGCAATAAGGTTATTAATAAAGGAAAACTCATAGCATTTGCCGACGATACAGTATTGCTAACCTCAAGTAATAACTGGGAGGATACAATCAATAATGCTCAATTGGCTATGAATAATATTAACGAGTGGTTAAATAAGAATTATCTTAAGCTGAACCCATCAAAAACAAACGTCGTAACCTTCTCAGCTAACAGTAATGGGCAGCCAGTAAGGGCTAATGTAAAAATTCATGAGCGATCCTGCACCACGCCAACTAGTCCTACAGCCTCTTGCAGATGCCCAATCACAAAATGCTGCGAGTCTGTGAAATATTTAGGTATTTCAATAGACAATCATTTGAAATGGAACGTTCATATTGAGAACTTAAACAAACGAATGCGTCAAATGATATATTTATTCAAAACAATACGCCGCCGGTTCTTAGCTAAATACTACATAAGACAAATATACTTTACTTTGATTCAATCATTATTGCAGTATGGCATAGTCGTTTGGGGTGGGGCATACGAATGTCACCTAAAATCCTTAAAGTCAACCCAAAGGATGATTATTAAAGTTGCTCTCAATTTACCAATCTTATTTCCCACTAGAGATCTTTTTCCACTGGCAAACGTCCTCCCCTTGAGATCACTCTATATCAAAA
The DNA here is from genome assembly GCA_949715475.1 of Microchrysa polita. NCBI lineage: Eukaryota > Metazoa > Arthropoda > Insecta > Diptera > Stratiomyidae > Microchrysa > Microchrysa polita. The sequence goes on from OX454415.1 coordinate 78,947,734, forward strand.
ATGTGTTACTCCACTTTGCTAAATACGGGCTTTTTTCATTCATTTCGCACAATACAAATACAAGACATAATCAAAGCAGAGTAGTTATCCCCCAATTTTAAAAAAAAACTTATCACAAAGATACTTGCAATATATTGGTCCATATGCTTTCAATAAACTTACAAATGAATTAAGATCTTGCGTTTACCTACCGACATTCAAACAAAAAATTAAATGTTGGCTTTTACAGATAAGTTTTGATGAATTCTATTATATTTTTGATATATTTAGATTTAATTCGTAAACACATAATAGGGACGTTTTATTGTGTTTATCCCGTGCAGGTTTGGGTAGAACTTCATATAAAAAAAATGACACTTACCCAGGTAAAGTTAACCCGTGCCACTACCCTACACGGGATAGAGCTCAAATGTAGATGGCGGACGCATAGGGGAAATATGAGGGAATTTGTTTTTTCAAACCAAATGTGAGAGTTTTTCTAATCACGAGAAAAGATTTTGAAAAAAAATACTCATCTTTTGTGATAAAATCCACCACATCTAAAAAATAAGCCGACGAAAGCGAGTCAAAGATGCACAAAATCTGTTAAATGTCAGCTGTTTGGTCTTAACCGGGATGTTACCCGCGATCGTTTTTTTCGAGTCAGACTTACACGCGATACGAAAAAAACGTCGCTAATGTAAACAACGATAAGTACTATTTAGAATTGTATCACTCAAGCGTATATTTTACTATATTTACCAGTTTTTCATTAATTTTGGATATTCATAACATAGTGCCTATTTGTTCTATTACCTAGTTCCTTGATATTTATTTTTTCTTTTTTTTTTCTTTCCTATACCATACTAAACTTTTAAAAATAAATCTAACAACTGTCATAATGTAATCTTTAGAAAACCCCCTCCCCGCACAAGTTATTACTTTGGTGGAGGGCTGCAATAATTATAACAAATTATGTAATTAACTATTTATATTATTTTTGCAATAAATTTGAATTTGAATTGAATTGAATTCTCCTCGGCCATTTTATGTATTATTTTACGATTCCCCGGTCATTTGACATTTCGCGATGAAATAACCGGGAAATCGAGAAAAATACATGAAATGCCCGAGAAAAATTGTGGAACTGTTTTCGGATTGTAGCTTAAAGCCTAGTACTGACATCGAGAGTCAAATTTTTGACCGCTGCGATTTTTTCAATGAAAATGTATTCTTACTGTCGTGGAATATGTATGGAATGCTGGGGAGTTCCATAAGCTATAATCCGAAAACAGTTCCATAATTTTTCTCGGCCATTTTATATATTTTTTCCGATTCCCCGGTTATTTCATCGTGAAATGTCAAATGACCGGGGAATCGAAAAATAATACATAAAATGGCCGAGGTGAATTATGGAACCTGTCTCGGATTGTAGCTTATGGAATTCCCCTCAGTTTGTGACATTAGACGACAGTAACCCAAGCAACAATTCGTTTGCTTTAAAGAAGAACTCCATACTGTAGAAATCATATAGTACCACGAAATTCATTTATCGTGTGACATCGCTTAAAGTAATATTTTGATCCGATAAAACATCCTTAAAGTATTTTCCGGAAAGCTTATATCATCATTATGGAATACATTTAAAGATGGTGGTATAAAACTTCGATAAAACTGTCTCTAAACGTTAACCTAAAAACGTACTCCTTTAAATACTCCACTCTTGTGTTTATTGGATGATACAGCACACACATGCAATGGTCTCTCTAAAGGTCCATCTAGACGTGTCGCCAAATGGCAACACGTGCAGCCAAATGGCTGTTGTTATTCCATCCAAACGTGTCGCCATTTGGCTATGCGTCCAGTTTTGATATTCAATATGGCAACTCAACCAACCGCTTTGACAACCGCTTGTCAAATTCAATGTGACAATTTTGCAACTTTTCTTCGTTCTTTTGTGTGAAATTGAATAATTCTTGAATGGTCGTGTAATAATTCAAACGCGCAGAGTCCGATTTTGATAATTAAATTTTAAAAAATCACCAAAATGAAATTTTGGTTATGTCATTTTTTGGCTGCTCGTGTGGATGCTAAGTAGCAGCCAAATGGCTGTACGCGATGCCAGTTTTTGGACGCGCAGCCATTTGGCGACACGTCTAGAGGAACCTTAAGTTAACTCACACACATGCATTATATTCTTCTATAGCACAGTCGATGTCATTTTTATAGTGTTTTAGTGGCTATGCGCACGATCGGGATGTTTTAGCGTTCGAAATACTCTACGCGTGGGTACAAATTAAGTGAAAACTCAGGAGCTCGTTTTGTACGTCTTAACACGTTTATTGTCAAACTTGTAGAGAGTGAAAAATTACAAATTTTTAAACAGTTTATGTTGGCAGCATTGCACTGCTAGAAACGAAAATAGGGTGCGAGTAGGTCGGCCGCTGACCACTCTGTGATGTTAATCCTTGTTGAGATTGCTGTACGACTGACGTTCTCGGTGTTGACGCTGTTCTCTTCGGTCGGGTTGATGAACTTGTGTTCCAGCTGGTAGCTGTCTGCTCTGGCGAGTCAAACAACGATGAACGTGCCGCAGGTGGCTTATTGACCTGCTGCTGTTGTGACAACGATGAACGTGCCGCAGGTGGCATAGTGACCTGCTTCTGTTGTGACGTTGCTGGCGGTGTGAAAGCCTGGATACGATTTCGTTTCACGGGTATCGGCTGAACCTGCGAGTCTGCCGCAGGTGGCGTAATCGGTTGTGCCTGTAGATCTGCCGCAGGTGGCATGATCGGCTGTGCATGTACGTCTGCCGCAGGTGGCATGATCACCTGCTGACTTGTTGTAGGTTTCGCTTTCACCAGGCGGTGAAGTCGTTGCGATGATGATGTAGATACCGCAGGTTGTATATGGTGCGATGGCAGCTGACATGCTGGTGTTGGGTGCTGATCCTCTTGTGAGCCTGGTGGTAAAGCAACATCCACCGGCTCCGATGCCTCGACTCGACCGTCACTCGATGGATGCTCCGGAGATGAATTTACCGGAAAATTCGTGGGCAGAAAGGCTGGTTTCAACCGCTCTGTTAAAACGTTAACGCTTCTTCCGTTTAAATCGATGGTGTACACAACGGGTGAGATGCGCTTGAGGATGCGGTGTGGACCTGAGTATGGCTGACTCAGTGATTTTCGAACAGCATCCACTCGCAGAAATACGTGTGTACAGGATGCGAGATTGTTGTACACGAATGATGAACGCTCGTTGTGATGAACAATTTGTCTCGGTCGAATCTCCCGCATCTGTTCTCGAATGTTGTTGGCAAATATCAGCGGGTCACTTAGCGTGTTGTCATTGGCGAAAAATTCGCCTGGCAAAGACAAGGTTTTGCCGTAAAGCATTTCAGCAGAGCTGGCACCTAAGTCCTCTTTGAACATGTTTCGCAAGCCAAGCAAAACAGTTGGTAGAAGGTCGGACCAATTAACGTGCTCGATGCCACCTTTCGACTAGCCCGTTGGCGGCAGGATGATACGGCGTTGTTCGCGTACGCTTCGATAGTTCGCTGAAAAGCAACGACTCGAACTGCGTGCCTTGATCAGTTGAAATTGTCCTCGGCACTCCAAAACGGGCCACCCAATGTGCGTAAAATGTCTGAGCAACCGTATTCGCTGTTTGGTCGGGAATAGCCACTGCTTCCGGCCAACGTGAGAAGCGGTCGACCATCGTCAGACAATATCGAAAACCGTTAGATGGTGGCAATGGTCCAACTATATCCAGATGGACGTGGTGAAATCGGTGATCTGGCACAGAAAATGGTTGGAATTCATTTTTGGTGTGACGACTGATTTTCGATTTCTGGCACGGAACGCATGATCGAGTCCACTCAACGATATCCTTGCGTAAATTTGGCCAAACGAATTTTCGCGAAACTGCTCGTAATGTTGGGCGCATGCCCGGATGTGAACAGTTGTGAAAATACGCTTTCGCAACGAGGGTGGGACGTAAATCCGAAGTTGATCTGTGGATGCGTCGCAAATTAACTCGCCTTGTTCGCCCATTTCCAATGGCCTGAGTTGGAGTGATGTCGTGTTGTTACGGAGTAGAGACTGAAGCTCGTTGTCGTCTTTCCGGAGATTGATAATTTCAGCAGTATCGATAGATCCAGGTATATCAATAGTTTCTACGCGAGACAACGCTGCTACTAAATTTTGTTCGCCACTCACATGGATGATGTCCGTCGAAAATTCGGATATAAACGATAAATGTCGGATTTGACGAGCGCTTGCTTTTTCTGATTTTTGATGAAAAGCAAAGGTTAAAGGCTTATGGTCTGTTTTGATGACGAAGTTTGTTCCTTCCAAAAAATGGCGGAAGTGTCTCACGCTAGCATAAATTGCGAGTAACTCTCGGTCATAAACACTGTAATTCTTTTCGGTCGAAGACAGTTTTCGTGAATAGAATGCAAGCGGAATCCATTGACCATTTTGTTTTTGTTCGAGCACAGATCCTAAGGCCACGTCAGATGCATCAGTGGTTAAAGCCAAGGGTTGATTGCTTTGGAAATGATGGAGAAGTGTCGATGTTGCTAAATTCTCTTTGCAATCGTCGAACGCCTTGAGAGCTACGATGGACCATTCGATTGGAGTCTTGTCATTTTTCTTCGAGTTTCGGAGATACTCTGTCAATGGAGCTTGTGTTTTCGCGGCATTTGGCAAAAAACGCCTGTAGAAATTTAAAACTCCAAGAAATCTTCGTAGATCTTTGACAGTTTTAGGAAGTTTGTACTCTCGAATGGCTTGGATGCGAGACGTCGGAGGCAGAATACCCTTGCTGTTGATGGTGTGTCCCAAATATTCGATTTCTTCGACACCAAAGACACATTTTGTTGTGTTTATTACCATTTGGTAGTCGGAAAGACGCTTAAGCAAGATGCGCAGATGACTGAGATGCTCTTCCGGGTTGTTCGAAAAAACGAGAATGTCGTCCAAATAACTTACGCAGAAGTCTAGTCCTCTAATGATTTCGTCGATGAATCTTTGGAATGACTGGGCTGCATTCCGCAAACCAAAAGTCATTACCGTAAATTCGTAGAGGCCAAATGGCGTAATAACTGCGGTCTTAGGGATATCCTCTTCAGTCATTGGGACTTGTTGGTAGGCTCGGAGCAGGTCCACTTTGGAAAATATTTGTTTTCCGGCTAAACTTCCCATTATATCCTCGATATGCCGAATTGGATATCTGTCCGGTTTGGTTACTGCATTAAGGCGTCTGTAGTCGCCGCAAGGACGCCACGTTTTGTCTTTCTTCGGCACCATATGCAGAGGACTAGCCCAAGGACTACTTGATGGGCGACAGTGTCCCATGTCCATCAAATACTGGAACTCGCTTTTCGCTGCTGCAAGCTTATCAGGAGCGAGTCTTCGTGCTCGCTCAGCAAGAGGAGGGCCTGTGGTAACTATATGGTGCCGCACACTATGTTCAACTGTAGTGCGACTCTGCGGTGGAGTTGTTACATTCGGAAACGACCTTAGTAATGCGTGGTATGGTGTTGAGTTTGTCACGGTGTATACAGAGCCCTGGGACGATTTTGCAATTTGGCCTAAAGATGTCAAGCTTGTTTTTGTATCGATAAGACGCCGGCCTTTAATGTCCACCAGAATGCCATGAAATTTTAGACGCGCCAATGATTGGGCGCGAGGCGTCCGCAATTATAAAACGCCACGAAAAGTTTCTTCGCAGGCCCAAAGACAAATTGAGGACCTTTTCTCCGAATGTTTTAATCGTTGAACCGTTGGAATTACGGGGTGATTCGGCACGGCGTCGAGATTGCGAACGACGACTTCGACTTCTGTTCCGCGATTGGCGTACGTCTAACTTGTCAAGACGCGAACGAATGTATGCTAACTCTTGTGCGATTGACTCAGCATGATTCGGTTGCGCATGCGACACCGAATTCACCTCACTGACCGGTTCGCGAACGTCCATAATCTTGTCGGCCATTTCCGCTAGCCGTTCTAATTCTGTGGTTTCAGAAACAGAAAGGATGGCCTGTACCCTCGACGGCAGGCGCTGGCACCACAAACTTTTTAAAAAACTGTCTCCATGTTACGGAGGAGTTGAAACGGTTTTTGATCGCCCAACTCCAGTTCGGTTAGTAACTCGCGAATTTGCGCTTCTTCCGATCGGGCATACACACTAACTATTCGATTTTTGATCGCGACGTACTTCTCCTTCTCCGGAGGATTTTCTACAATGTCCGCGACCTGATTTAGAACCTCTTGGTCTAGTTCTCCGATAATTCTGTCAAATTTCGCACTGTCACTGGTGATTTTGTTTGTGCGGAACATCGATTCCACCCTCGCACACCACAACGCAGGTGTTGATTTCCAAAAGGCCGGAATTCGCAACATTGTTATTTGGCTTATGTCGACGGCTGTATTTATTCGCGAGGAAGCTCCATCGCTTAGTGCGTCGTCGAATTTTTCTTCGTTCGACATTTTGGATGACTGTACCAAAATGGCGGATTGGCGAATACGAAGCGAGGAGTTTTATACCGAATAAAAGTACGAAATTTACCTCTCGAAGGCTGCAATTTGTTTTTTTTTTACAGTTGGGGTCACCAATTTTAGTGGCTATGCGCACGATCGGGATGTTTTAGCGTTCGAAATACGAAATACGCGTGGATACAAATTAAGTGAAAACTCAGGAGCTCGTTTTGTACGTCTTAACACGTTTATTGGCAAACTTGTAGAGAGTGAAAAATTACAAATTTTTAAACAGTTTATGTTGGCAGCATTGCACTGCTAGAAACGAAAATAGTGAGAACGTTCAATGTTGTCATCAGCTGTTCGATGTCAGGTAAAGTCGGACGCTACAGTGTGATATCAACGCCATCTAGAAATATCATAGCCGCAACTCAGCTGTACAATGACGTTATTGTTTAGCTCTTAAATTTTTTATTTACACGAACAAACAACAAAAACAAGTAGTGACGTAATAAAAAGCAAAAACAAAACAGTGCAACGTTGGCGAACATAACCAAAAATTACGAGCTGATTTTGACGTCTAAAATTCTACATTGCGGCCTTAATATCTAGACGGCGTTGGTGATATTCGTATGGTCATCCAATAAATTGTTCACTGTAGTTTTATAGAAGGATGGACTTTGTGATTTAATGAATTGACACTTATGAAGTGCTCTGGAATACCACGTTTCTTGAATTGAATTCATTGAAATATTGCTTGAAACCAACATTTCCTCACTCCTTGTTAGCTTATGAATCAATTAAGATAATCTCAGGGCAGAAAATGTCTGTATTTTATTGAAGAATTTGTGAATTTAATTCTGATTGACATATAAAGAAGAAGGTGCATAGGAGAAGGGTCGATAAAGAAGTGTCGAGCACTTGCAGTGTTTGCGAGCAATGTTATCTATAGGTACGTTTTATTGGGTTTATCCCGTGCAGGTTTGGGTAGAACTTCATATAAAAAAAATGACACTTACCCTGGTTAAGTTCACGCGTGCAATTACCCTACACGGGATAGAGCTCAAATGAATTTGTTTTTTCAAACCAAATGTGAGAGTTTTTCTCATCAGGAGAAAAGATTTTGCAAAGAAATAATCATCTTTTGTGATAAAATCCACCACATCTAAAAAATAACCCGACAAAGGTGAGTCAAAGATGCGCGAAAAGTGTCAAATGTCAGCTGTTTGGTCTTAACCGGGATGTTACCCGCGATCGTTTTTTTCGAGTCAGATTTACACGCGATACGAAAAAAACGTCGCTTATATTTGAGGTTGGCCGAGTGGTTAGGGCGTCGGACTGGCGTACGACAGTCGCTGGTTCGACGCTGGCTGTGGGAATTATTTTTTTTTTCTTTTTTTTTGCAATCGCGAGAAAATGACAGAAAATGATGACATAACACATGATGTATGTCTTTCTCGAAGCGTAATTCAGTGCTACAATGAAGTTCTATTGGACCAAAAACCGCGCCAGATGCCATTATTGGACTATTATTCAGTGTTTATACCCTGTAAAGTGTCGTTAGAAGAGAATATTTTACGAAGTATTATAGGGATGAAATTGTTACTTGGGAAGTATTCATTTTTATTGATAATATCGCAGCGGGAAGAATTTCACTCTCGATCATAATTCAGCCCTTTAAGGGCTGAGGGAGAAAGAAATTTTTCTCGGTCATTTTATGTATTTTTTTCCGATTCCCCTTTTATTTCATCGTGAAATGTCAAATGACCGGGGAATAGAAAAATAATACATAAAATGACCGAGGAGAATTATGGAACCGGTCTTGGATTATAGCTTATAGAACTCCCCACCGTTTGTCATATATTCCACGACAGTAATATTCTATCCAGAGTGGACGAAAACGGATTGATTTCGCCGTACGTTTTCAGAAATCACCGAAAAGTGTTCACAGTGCACTGTTTGTAATTTCATATGACAACCGACAATATTAGGCACGTTTTATTGAGTTTATCCCGTGCAGATTTGGGTAGAACTTCATATAAAAAAATGACACTTACCCAGGTAAAGTTCACGCGTGCAAGTACCATACACGGGATAGAGCTCAAATGTAGATGGCGGACGCATAGGGGAAATTTGAGGGAATTTGTCTTTTCAAACCAAATGTGAGAGTTTTTCTCATCACGAAATAAGATTTTGCAAAGAAATAATCATCTTTTGTGATAAAATCCACCACATCTAAAAAATAAGCCGAAGAAGGTGAGTCAAAGATGCGCAAAAACTGTCAAATGTCAGCTGTTTGGTCTTTACCGGGATGTTACCCGCGATCGTTTTTTTCGAGTCAGATTTACACGCGATACGAAAAAACGCTAATATTTTGCCTATAAATCGGTGTAAGTTTGAAAATGTGCTTGTGCAGTCATCGATAGTAATTTGCAACATATTTCGTCACTTCAAACTGACCGTCCATTCTCTTATCATGGAGAAATTAAGAACATTGGCAACTGGGATTAGGTAGACTATGGATAAGCCCTTAAGGAAAAATTTTGTCTAGGTTTTTATAACACAATCACAAAAAACACACATACTATCAACTACACCATAGGCGCCGTAAGTTTTTCATACATTTGGCGCAAAAATTTGAATTCCCAAATAGATTTTTATGAACTGCATGCAAACAATTTCGGTACTCAAGGCTCTAGTACACAATCATATTTGGTAACATTTATATTATAATATGCTTAAGCCTACTTGATTTCACTTATTGCACGTCTAAAAATGTATACTGAATGAATCGAGTAGGCTTAGGCATATGACATACATATTATAATATAAATATGACTGTGTAATGAAGCCCTAAGCAAAAAAGATAAAGACTAAATACATAAATCGAAATTCTTGTTTTCCGCAAATTACGTTTAAGTTTTCTTATGATTTTCATATCGGTGTAATGGGAATATGAGTAACGAATCAATAAGGCTTCAGGTGTGTTTTATTGGGTCGAGTACAACTTTTGTCAAATTTGTATGGAAGTTTTTCACCATTATACTAATTTCCTCCAGGGGAATAATACTTACGAATGTCACATTTTGATTGGGTAGAAAATAAATTATATTTCGTTAATCGCCTCCCTCTTCCTTTTATAACCGGGCTTGGGACCGGCTTTGGCGGAATTAATGCGATAAGGACTGCATTCATTCCACGCCCACTCCATGCTTAGGCGTTTATGCAGCGGAATCAACTTGTCCCTCAGATGGTTCACAACAACCAGCGGCTCGTCTGGACTATTAGCTGCCTTTCGCATTAAATGATTGATGATCTCGTCGTTCAAATAGGCCACAGCATCGCGTTTAAATTGCTTGTACCGAACAATCAGTTTGTATGCAAAATTAACTCCTCCGGCGACTATAACCGCTAGCCCGATGAGTCCAACATAAAAGAAGAACTTCTGTAGCTTATTGTACACGGAACACGTGAACGGAAGGCGGGGATTCAAAATTGCAAAACTGTAGGCTTGAGCATCGCGCAACGCCAATACTTGATCAACAGACAATGCAGTGCCGTCTTCATCGACTGCACTTATTTTCCACTGGATGCGAACCATTCGACGAACGTTCAGATGCAGATGAGTGGCCTGAACCAATCGAACATTTTCCTTGGTACCCAAACTAAACTGTGCTGTATTATCTTTACATTTGTGGTCCTCAATAACTCCAGAGCTCCTTTCAAACCCTCCTCATCGATGCACGTCATCTGTGTGAATCGTCGCATATCTGATAGAAAGTACATATTTCGATCGTTGATGGTGTTGGCCAAATCGAGACTGATCGTTACATACATGAAGGTCGCCACGCCGAGGAAAATGATCAATGCACTAAGCAGCACGCAAAGAGTCAACGTTTGCTTCACACCATACTGTTCGTCCAGTCGATTGATGAGATTTGAAAATGCCGCACGTGGTGATATGTTTGAATGGGGCTCGGGTGCTTGATAGACAATATCAGCCTCTCGTGGTGGCGGGGCATAACTGCTTCCCTAGTACACTGTCCGGCAGATTCACGGCTCGCGTCCTGCATGTGACGATCCTAAACCTGCTTGAACTGCATTTGACTCGCCGATAGACTCATTAGACATCTGAAAACAATCGATAAATCATTATGCATACCAATTTATATTTTAACAATTCAACTACTGTCGGTTAAATTTATTTGTTTACTTACCGTAATACCAGACGGATTCAGTTCCGGAAATGCATTTTCTTTGAGCACAGTTCGTTTCTCAAGTGAAAATATGCCGTCATTACGCAAATGTTTCGTGCAAACCACAGGTCTTTTAGGAATCTACACACCTCTTAACTGTAGTTTGTCTATCCATACAGCGCGTTCGCCTCATCAATTAGAAATCTGCAAGAAACGGTTTACATTATGAAAGAATTAGCATATTATTTTACCAAAGCAGTTTAATTATCAAATTGACTCGAAACTTTGCACGAAAATTGCAAAAAAAAATTTGCAAAACTCTAACAATGTGATGAGCCCCCGAAACAGAAAGAAATTGATACGTTCATGAACACATCGACGAGACGAATTTCCATCGTAACCTTTCGTGCCCGCTTCGTACAAAACATGCACGAACAAGGTACGAACCTGGGACGAACTCAAACGAACGGAAACTCGTCTATTGTATTGGCTGTCAACCACACAATCGCGCACTTGTTTTCAAGAAAACATGTATGAACAATGCGATAAACTATAATTTTGACACAAAAATTCACATATGACCACTAAAATGTAGGCTCTCACGCGATTACCTGTGAAAAGATACACTCATAGTGTTTCACTGTTGGTCGCTGGAAAACCCGACAACAATGCACTTCATGTTCTGAAATAAACTTTTTTTTTAAATTAGAACGAATTCGCAGCCTTACGGCCTACACTGTTTAAGTCAATTTCTTACAATTCACTTGGAAAAACTCGATTTTGTCCACTCACACTCACTGCGTTCACTTGGCGCGAATTGGGTGACAACCACACTGTTGACAGTCTGTTCATCGGCCGACCATCTTGTGGGTTGCCCGAGGGGTGTACGAAGGTGGCGTTGAGGAAGAGGAGAAAAAATTTCTAGACACACACGTACGCTCATCTACACGATGATTTCCAATCCAGTTAAATATCATAGATTGGCAAACACGCGAAACTGAACATTTTGGTCGGGTGTCAGGTAAAATATTGGAGTGAGCACATTTCGCTCAATAGGGGAATTTAGTTTTGAGACATGGGTGCTTACACGTTTCCTTAAAAAAAAACAAGGTTTCATAGAAAACACGCAAATTAGCGTATTTTCAATGTGTCAATTTGTATGGGAATTGAAATGTTTTCGGGCTGTTTTCATACGAAAACATGAAAATAGCCCCAAATTACATGATTTCCCTCACTGTGAACATATTATAAGTATGCGTTTTTATTGAATAAATCGCAACGGGAAGATTTTCACTCTCGATCTTAATTCAGCCCAAGGGCGAACTTGATGAACTCTTGGCGGAAATTCATTAAATTTGTTATCAGTTCCAGCGTGATGAATTTGTCCGTGAAAATCATCGTACTTTTCATTTGAAATAATTAATGATCCACATCTTCAGTACCTCTCTAATGAAATCATGAGGGAAAGTCATGTTGGGGTTCACGCGTTAATCCAAACATGACCGCGCGTGGTCCTCATGCATTCGTTCACCATATCTTTAGCGACGTTTTTTCGTATCGCGGGTAAATCTGAAATCGAAAAATCGAAAAAAATCATCGCGGGTAACATCCCGGTTAAGACCAAACAGCTGACATTTGACAGTTTTTACGCATCTTTGACTCACCTTATTTTTTAGATGTGGTGGATTTTATCACAAAAGATGATTATTTCTTTGCAAAATCTTTTCTCGTGATGAGAAAAACCCTCACATTTGGTTTGAGAAAACAAATTCCCTCATATTTCCCCTATGCGTCCGCCATCTACATTTGATTCATCTAAGTTCTATCCCGTGTAGGTTAGTTGCACGCGTGAACTTTACCTGGGTAAGTGTCATTTTTTTTTATATGAAGTTCTAACCAAACCTGCACGGGATAAACACAATAAAACGTGCCGTTTGAAAAAATATAAGGGAATTTAGTCCCGCGGCTAGAACAAATGGAATGATTCGGTTCATCCAGGGATTCATGAAGCAGGCATCGATCTATTCTTTATGGCACGGTTACTGGCACTGCCATCTAGATAGACAGGCCGGATTATCAGCTGATCTGTCAGTGGTCATGCAACACTAGTAGTGCCATGGTTGGTCATGGTCCGCGCTTAGTACTGCCAAAGTACCGCTCAGTATAATCCACAAATTGTCCACAATCCAAATATCAGTGGCTGTCAGCCTGTCATTTCGTGTGACTTGCTATGATATTCACATGCCAGTGCGTTGATTTTTGGGATAAATATGGTAAGTACGATGTTGATGTATACTATTTTACCACTTGCACATCAAAAACACATTAAAGCAAACCATAACCTTTGTTTCGTAATAAACGCTCGGCATATTTAAACTTTTGGGTTCAGAAGCACAGGAGGTTGTGGGCTTTACAAATGTCAACTGTCACTGGTCACGAACGCACTTGTCCACTTGTAGACGAACAAATTTCTGCAGTTCGGCCTGTCTATCTAGATGGCAGTGTTACTGGGGTACAACAATAGCAACAGCAACAACCACAGGTGCTCTGGAACCCACTTGTGGAAGGTAGGTTTCTGTAGTTCGGCCTGTCTATCTAGATGACAGTGCAGTGCTTTAATCAAAGCCGCCTTAATACAAGCCCGGAAGCAGAACACGGTCTTCTTCTTGTAGCGGTGCAGAAAGGTGTGTAACCCCTGTGCATCTGTGTAGGTACGATTTATGGTTCGTTAATGTTTGTGTCCGTGAGGTCTAAGGACAAAAACATAGCTGCTGCGATAGGGTTTCCCACAGTGATATAGGGTAAGATCAGTGGGCGCAGCGGGGCATTGAAACAAGTGGCCCACATCATGAGGAGTACCATTGCAGTTTGGACAGATGTTTTGGATGTCCGGGTTTATGCGAGAAAGGTACGAATTAAGGCGTGAACAAAAGCCTGACCGAAGTTGAGCTAGTGTTACTCTGGTGGCTCTCGGGAGCCTAATCTCCTCAGGCGAAATTGGTGGTGGGCGCTCTGAGAGGACTCTATTCGCACCTAAACTCACGATAGACAGATTCACTTCTTCAGTGTGGATCGCTGCAATGGCGGCTCGGTATGTAACTTCATCGTAAGGGTCCCGTTTGTATCCCTGAACCTCTCTCTCAAGGTCTCGTAAACCACGCCTGACATGTCGTGGTGGAAAAATTCGGTCCATGAGATGATTATTGGGATGATCCTCACGGTAGCAACCAACAAGATACTGTTTTGAGAGTAGGAGATTGTGATCACGTATTGGCATCAAGTTTGTCTCCTGATGTAAGTGATCCTGGGCAGACATCAGAAGGCAACCTGTCGCGATGCGTAGAGCGGCATTTTGGCAGACCTGAACTTTGGACCAGTTTGTGTCACATAGACTATGTGTCCAAACTGGGGCTGCATAATCAGCGGCCGCTCGACCCACCGCTTTATAAGTAGCTAGCATGGTTTCTTTATCTTTGCCCCAGGTGCTGCCAGCTAGAGCTTTTAGGATGTTGTTCCTACTGCGCATTTTTTCACAGACTGAAGCTGCATGATTCGCAGACGTCATCATGTTCTCTAGGTGAAGCCCGAGAATTTTGGGGTTTTTAACAGTAGGAACAGAATTGTTGCCAATACGTATATCCATCTCCCATCTGATGTCCTCCCACCAAGTGGTTAGAAAAGTCGCAGAGGATTTGGACGCAGAGATGGTGAGGTTTCGGCTTTGGAAAAATGCCTGTAATCGTCCTAGATAGCGATTAATTCGGAGGCGCATTTCATCCTTATCGTTCCCTGTGGCGAGTACGGTGCATTCGTCAGCATAGGAAATCACCTCGATTCCTTCAGGTGGTGTGGGAAGGCCGGACATGTAGATGTTGAACAGAGTGGGGGAGAGTACCCCTCCCTGTGGAACACCTAATTTGATTTTCCTAAGCTTAGAACGTTTGCCTCGAAACTCGGTGAAGGAGTGCCGACCAGCTAGATAATTGGCAATCCAACGAATCTCTTGTGCAGGAAGATGCATATTCAACAGGTTTGCTAGGAGCATTGAATGACTGACCTTATCGAATGCACTTGATAGGTCTATTGCCACCAGAATAGTTCTGTGACAACGACTGCGTTGATTTAGCCCATCACGAATGCGTGTAGTGATCGCATCGAGGGCAGTGGTGGTACTATGCATCTTCCTGAAGCCATGCTGGTGAGGTTCTAGCTTCTCATGTGCAACAAGAGTGGGGTGAATAAGGGCCTCCAGCGTCTTTGCGACAGGAGAAAGTATCGTAATGAGGCGGTAGGATTCCCCAAGATTTGCGCTCTTCCCTGGCTTGAGACAGGGAACAATTCGACCTGTTTTCCAAATTTCAGGGATGGCAAGCGTGGACATCGACAAGTTAAAGGCGGGCGTGAGATACTCAATGGCTGGAAGGTCGAGATGTTTCAACATGGTCATCGAAATGCCATCTGGTCCGAGGGCCTTGGAGTTTTTAGCATTCTCGATGACTTTTTTAACCTGGTCCGCGGTAAAAGATGGTATGGTGTCAACATTCCGGCTGCGAATCCGTCTTCTACTTTTGCGCTTGAGGCCGTCAGACTTGGGATGTTCAATAAATTGTTTATTGAACAGGCTCGCACACTGAAGAGGATCGCAGGTTTTTGTGTTGCCATATTCAATGGCGTTGTTGCCCTTTTCTTTCCGAGGAATGGAAAGGGCGCGGACGGTAGACCATAATTTGCTGACACCTTCATTGAGGTTACATTCATCGAGGTGCTGATTCCATTTCTCCCTCCTATAGTCTTTAACTTGTCGGTCAATTTCGGAGTTAAGCTCCTGAATTCTGAGATCATCAGGGTGAGCGCTTCTGATCTGATCACTTTCATCGGCTAGTCTGGCGGCACTAGTGGGGAAGTTAGGCCGAACTTTCGGGATACGTCCTGCCGGAATAAAACGTGCCGCGGCTGTGGTAATGACGTTCCTAATATTTTTCTCGGCCTCATGAATGTTGGTAGGTGATGTTAGCTCGATGAACTTCGCCGACGAGTAAGCTTTGAAACCATCCCAATCGGCTTTCTTGTGATTGACAAACGTTCGCTTCTCAGACTTAGGCCGCGTACACATACAGAGCGACGCCGAGCTTTTCCGGGCCGGGCGATGCGATGCGACGCGATGCGATGCGATGTGTGCACACTTCTTGCGATGTCGGGCGGGGCGATGCGATGCGATGAGATTTGTTGCGAGATAATGCGATTTGTTTTCATGGCAAGAAAACCTGATTTTTCAATGGACTTTATATCAGCGCTGCCTCGTGTGGTTTGGCGCTGTTTGATGATGATGCGGTTATGATTTTAGATCAGCCTCGTGAGTTGGCGCTTCAAGTGTAGCATCATGGGTATTTTCTATATACATACATACGTGTCGCTATGTTTATGATAGTGTTGTTGTAATTATGGGTCTCCATGAATGGATTGTTGTAGGTAATAATGAATGGGAAAAAGAGCTAGGCAACCTTTGTAGGAATTTGTAGTGTTAGCTTACGCGCTTCAAAACAATATTCAGGCGGCATTTGGGTATAGTCTAAATTGTTGTTAATGGGTGAAATAGTGCAATGAAACCTAGTTTGTAGTGTTCGCGCTTCCGGCCCCAAAATTACCTCCCTGTTTTCTCGAGGAAATACGCGTTCGATTGGCGTGGCAGAAACACTAAGTATACTTGGGTCGCTGATTTCGAATTTGAGGTCAAAAACAAGAACAAAATTTTAGGGTTGCCCGATCTAAAATGGCAACCCTGTTTTCTCGGGGAAATACTCGTCGAATCGGTGTGGGAAGAAACACTAAAAGAATTATAGGCCGCTGATTCCGAATTTGAGGTCAAAAACAAGAACAAAATTTTAGGGTTGCCCGATCTAAAATGGCAACCCTGTTTTCTCGGGGAAATACTCGTCCAATCGGTGTGGGAAGAAACACTAAAAGAATTATGGGCCGCTGATTCCAAATTTGAGGTCAAAAACAAGAACAAAATTTTAGGGTTGCCCGATCTAAAATGGCAACCCTGTTTTCTCGGGGAAATACTCGTCCAATCGGTGTGGGAAGAAACACTAAAAGAATTATGGGCCGCTGATTCCGAATTTGAGGTCAAAAACAAGAACAAAATTTTAGGGTTGCCCGATCTAAAATGGCAACCCTGTTTTCTCGGGGAAATACTCGTCCAATCGGTGTGGGAAGAAACACTAAAAGAATTATGGGCCGCTGATTCCGAATTTGAGGTCAAAAACAAGAACAAAATTTTAGGGTTGCCCGATCTAAAATGGCAACCCTGTTTTCTCGGGGAAATACTCGTCCAATCGGTGTGGGAAGAAACACTAAAAGAATTATGGGCCGCTGATTCCGAATTTGAGGTCAAAAACAAGAACAAAATTTTAGGGTTGCCCGCCCCAAAATGGTACCCCTGTTTTCTCGGGGAAATACTCGTCCAATCGGTGTGGGAAGAAACACTAAAAGAATTATGGGCCGCTGATTCCGAATTTGATGTCAAAAACAAGGAAATTTTTTTAGGATTGCCCGCCCCAAAACGGCACCCCTGTTCCCGTCCAATCTGCGTGGGAAGAAACACTAAAAGAATTATGAACCGTTGATTCCAAATTTGAGGTCAAAAACAGAAAATAAAAATTTGGGGTTGCCCGACCCAAAATGGTACCCCGGTTTTCTTGTCACCGTATGTTCCCATAACTCACTTATCTACCACTACTTTCAATAATTCATTGCAAATACATGCGCAGTCCGAAATTTTCTCACACGTAAGCATACGCAGCAACCCGGGTTGTGCTGCACTGCATATTTCTTTGACCCATTCATAGATTTATACAACAACAACTGTCAAATCCGTATGCCCTTTTTTGGGGGTACGCGTACGCTACGAACTGGGTTGGACAGCACTGTAAATTTCCACAAAGGCTTTTTAGTAGACCGATCCATTATTACATTACATACATACGGCTATCCATTCATTTAATATCTACAAATCTATAACATTATACACCATCCGACATTATTAAAATGTTTAATTATGGAATGATTATCGCAAATTCCGATATATTTGTAATTGTTTTATAAAAACACCGTTTTTTTTTTTTTTTTTTTTTTATGCAAATTTTTTTATGCAAATTTAAAAAACCGGTGTTTTTATAAAACAATTACAAACCATCCGACATGTATGTATGTACATATATATGAATATCCCCAATGGTAATGCAACCCGATCTGCACAAAGCATGCCTCTCATATCGATATCAGCATCAAACAGCACGAAACCAGCCTCTCTATGTACATACATACAATACACCATGCCACTACGAAAACGGTCTAAACACAAATCGTACCGTCCATGTCGCTCCCTTCGGCGACAAGGCACCTTACAGCTGCTCAAAGCACGATGATTCGACATAGAAAAGTTCTCCATCTTACAACAACATGCCACTACGAACCCGATCCAAACACAAATCACATCCCCCATGTCGCTGGTAGAAGATTCCGGCCGCCGCAATGCGCATTGCATCTTCAAAACAGCACGGTGAATCGACATGGAAAAGTTCTCCATCGTACAACCATACAACTCCGTGCTACTACAAACCCGATCCAAACACAAATCACATCCCCCATGTCGCTGGTAGAAGATTCCGGCCGCCGCAATGCGCATTGCATCTTCAAAACAGCGCGATGATTCGACATGGAAAAGTTCTCCATCGTACAACCCGACGTCTCATCGCAAGCAGTCTGAATGGTACAGGCAGGTTCGCGCTGGTTCCTATCTAAATGCTAAGAAATTTTTTTTCTTGCGATGGGAAGCTTATCGCATCGCATCGCATCGCCGGCAATGTGAATGGGCTGTTAGTCATGTTCGCTGGTTTGTCAATTTTTATAATGATTGTGAGGTGATCTGATCTAAGGCTGGTACGTACTTCCCATCGGGAAGCAGCAATTAGGCTGGCACTGACAATAGTTATGTCAGAAGCAGAACACGGTCATAGCCTTAAACGTCAAATCATAGGCTTAAGCAGATGGAAAATTTACATTGCGGTAAAGGCAAATCGGGTTGGGTCGCGGCAAACTTTACACGAAAAGTCTTGGTTCCCGGTCTGTTTTCGTCGCGAAAAGCGCAATGTGTTGTGAATTGAAGTGTCTATAATGCAGTGAAAGAAAAAATCCCGATAAAAAGTGAATTTTCCACGTGTTTTCGGGATTTTTATCAGAGCAGACACGTTTTTTTTACATGCGCTGTGCTTGTGTTAGTGCATCTTCTTCTTCTTCTTTCTCCTTGACTCACAGAGTCGTGTTGTCTAACCTTGGTATAGGTTGTATTGACAGGTACTTTTTAACTCCTTGGAGTGTATTGAATTGGATAGGAATGAATGTGGGAAGGAAATTAAGGAAGATTGCTAAGAGCCCCAGTTCATGGTAAATATTTCAATTTTATATATTTTTATTTTAATGAAATTAATATAATGAATGCTTGAGTTTCTGTAATTAATGTAATTCAGTAATGATAATAAATTTAATAGTGGTTATTACTATAGTTTAACTTCGTATTTAATAATCAATTCACCCAGAGTGATCCAATCTTGCACTTCACTATCAATAAGTGCATTTGTTAGTGACTGATATTTGTGTAAGAAGCCTGATAATACCCTTAAGGAGTAGTATTTAGGACAATTGATTAGTATGTGTTCATTATCTTCAGGGACTTTACAATGAAAACAATTTTCATCGTCAATTTTTTTGATCCTTTTGAGAAAAACTTTATTATATCCATGATTGGATATAATCCTGTTTATTATTTTTATAATTTTTGTTTTCGTACTTATTTTGTTAAACCAATTTATATTAGGTTTATTGGACATGATAGCTTTAAACTGTACACCTTTCGCTTTAGAAATATCGTTAAATTCATTTTTCCACTTTTCATGGACCAATCTTTCTATTTCATTGATTGAGTCATAGTTGGTGATTAGCTTAATATCTATAATTTCCTTAAGAGCTGCTTCTTTTGCAGCTATATCCGCATTTTCATTTCCTTCTATATTAGAATGTCCCGGGATCCAGACAATATCAACTGATATATTTAGTATAGTGACTTTAGCTCTAGACCCAAACATCCAAAAAAAGAGCTGACTTTTGATGCCAAATTGTTCTATGGCCTGACCGCATTACGCAGTAAAAAGTTAGACTTTTTTGCGCGTCACATTTGGAGGGGGTAAATATTACAGTTAACAAGATACTGGCGAAAAATCATAATTTCACCCCTTTGCCACCCCCTCCCCCCCAAATGTGACGCGCAAAAAAGTCTAACTTTTTACTGCGTAATTCGGTCAGGCCATAGAACAATTTGGCATCAAAAGTCAGCTCTTTTTTTGGATGTTTGGGTTTCATCATTTTTTCAGCTAAAGTCACTATACTAATTACAGTTATTTAGTATTTCAAAGATGAGTTGTACTAGTGAGTTTTTATTGTTTCTATTTTTTAAAGAAAGCGTGGAGGATTTACTGTCTGTAAATATGACGAGTTTCGAATTTTGGTTTATGGTTTTTAGAATTGCCATTTTTATTGCCATAAGTTCAGTTGTTAATACAGATGCTATAGGGGAAAGTTTATATTTAATTTTAAGATTTTCCTCGGGGAAAAGTAGTGCACAGCCAGTGAGATCATTTGACTTGGAGCCATCCGTAAAGCATATGCGATAATTCTTTTCCAGATATTCCTCGTACAATTTATTAAAACCCGTTCTCTGAGTGTTTTCATGAAAACTATCTTTTTGAAAGATTGTGTCTAGTATCTTCAAATTTGTTGGAATGATTACATTTCGTTTTGGAATTGTTTTACTTAATATATTGAAATATTCATTAGCTATAATATCATGTGGTCTATTTAAACCCTCATTTGGAACAATTATGTTGTTGTTTTCCACATATAACTTATTGATAACTACTTTGGCATCTGCAATCTCTTTTCTAAAGACCGTAGGTAGATCACTACCCAGAGCATGTACTATATGTTTAGGAGTCGTGTTTGGGAGTCCTAAAATCTTCCTTAAGATACCTCTATTTTGATTGTCTATTTTGTCAAGGGTGGTTTTTGGAATATTAGTATTTAATGGCAAAGCATAGTCAGTATTTGCTCTGACTGTAGCTTTGTATACATTCAGAGAGATGTCCGGATGAATATTAGAATTATAAGAGGTTATCACATTAAGTGCATATTGCATTTTGCTATTATTTGTAATCTTATTATTGTAATGGACGTAAGTGGCCAACGTATTTTTGATTTCTACACCAAGGTATTTGATACTTATTTGATTATGTATATTCATATTTTGTACATTAACGTGGTAGGTATTAAGTTTTGTTCTGTTAAAAATCAAGAACTGGGTCTTTGCAGGGTTTATTTTTAATTTTAAACCACTCATAGTATCTATAAATATGTTTATTTGTGTTTGAAGATGGCTGATCACTTCAGAATTGTCTTTTCCGTTGGCAATTAGAAGACAGTCATCTGCAAATTGTAATATTTTACAATTTGCAGTTAAATTCTTATGTAATGCAGCGGTGTAGATGTTAAATAATAAAGGACTTAAAACGCTTCCTTGAGGAATTCCATTATTGATTTCAACAACTTTGGATCCTACTTTCAATTTCCTGTATCTTAAAAAGTTCAAAATCCAATTTGTAATATTGGAAGGTGTATTGATTTCATAAAGTTTTTCCTGAAGGATGTTGAGATCAACACTCTCGAATGCATTAGTAAAGTCAAGAACGGCAACTGCTGTGACTTTTTTATTTTGTTTGTTTGAATAAACCATGTCAAGTAACCTATTTATGCACATAATGGTATCTTTATTTTTTTGATACGCGAAGGACATATCGGGTATAACCTTATTTTTATTGACAATTAATCTCTTTAGGACGACACTGTTTATGATTTTTATAAATACATTAATGAGCGCTATTGGCCTAAAACTGTCTATTACAGTTGGATCTTTTCTTGGTTTTAGGATTGGGACTATTTTAATTGTTCGCCATTGGTCTGGTATATGATTGTCTATCCAAAGTTTGTTTAACGTAGTGAATAATAGGTTCAGTTCATCATTATTGAGTAGTTTGACTATCTTATAACTTATCCTGTTTTCTCCAGGGGCTGAATTGTTAGATTTTTTACTTAGTACTTCTTTAAATTCTTCTATTTTGATTTCATCATTATTTGTCGTGTTCGAAGATACTTCAATATGTTTATTGAGTTTATTCACTTGGTTTTTGAGCAAGTTAAGGTAATCCTGACATGTTGTTTCATCCCAATTGTTGCTGATGTTTTTAGTTTGACTTTTATTGAGTGCTTTGATGAGTTTCCAAATATTCGAATTATTTTTCCTATCATTGAGAGTTTTTTCCAAATCCTTCCAGTTACTCTTTTTTGCTTTTTTGACTTCTGACTTCCACATTTTTTCAATTTTTATCAGATTGCGTAAATTTTCGGGAGATCGAAGTTTGAAGTATTTCTTTTGCATGCAAATTTTAGTTTTATATAAATTGCTCAATTCATTGTTCCACCAAGGCTTAGGTTTATATGAATTGTCATTTGTCTTGAAGGTAGCCTTCTTGACTGCTCTGTTCATTTCCTTTTCTATGGATGTTGCAGTATTTCCCATATGGAGTTTAGAGATTTCTTCTTTGAGTATATTGTAATTAATGATGTAATTTGTAGTTTGGATATTGGTTTTAAATTTAGTCATTATTATTTTGTGCTTAGATTTAGATATATGGTTGTCTACCGTATACCAGACAAAGTTATTCGGATTGGAATTAGTTATAGCACAGACAATCTACCAGATGTCTTATCGATATTTTGGAGCTTAAAATTCTTCCGCAGTGCCATCTAAGTTGGAACAATTCAATTAAAGTCCAAAAGCTCGTTCAAAGCAATGGTTCGTGTCTACAAACCCTACTATCCACACCAAAAGCAGCCAACAGATGGACGACATAGAGCCTTTACGAGCTGAGCTCTTTCTCAAATTTGTGTTTTGTCGTATGAACCTACCTATATGTATTCAAATGCGCTGCACTTGGATGCGCGAGTTGAACACACCAGTCCGCATCCAGCCACACAGGTAGATCGAATGTCGAATGTGACGAACCATCTCAATACCATAAGTGGAAGGTCGAAGCGTATCTTTGAAAAATGTTCGAACAGTGTTTTAGAAGAGATCGATATGTGTGTACTGTGCATGTATGCATACAGCTAGAGATTTAGGAAATGATGCATGCACCGAACCATGGTAGGCGCGGCAGGGCGGCGGCGGAGTCCGAGCAAATGATTACCCAAAAGGATCGAGAGCAATTTTCTGTTAGAGATACCTATTACAGAGAACAAATTTTTTAATTGTTGTATCTTTTGATTTAATTAATTGTACATACTTATTTAAAATGCAAATTTTTTACAGTCGATTGGAGGAATGTTGTTGTTTGTATATAATAAATCATAAATTCGGGAATAGTGAAATCAGTCATAGATTTATAGATTCAAAATTTATAGATTCGAACTCCGTCTTTTAATTTCAGTTATTTTTAATTTCGCTAATAACCATACTCTAACATTTTTATACCGTTCGATTTCTAAGTGAAAGGGTATATTACTTTGACATGGAGTTTGTAACGCAGTCTCGACTATACATATAAAAAGTGTATATAAATTGATCAGTCTGACGAAGGAAGTCGATTGGACGAGTGTGCGTCTGTCTGTTGCAATGCGTTTTCCTCAGCCGTTTTAAAAGTTAATTAGGTGAAATTTGGTCCAAGTGCTTATTTCTATTGCAGACTGTTTGTATTTTTGAATCACCAAAATCGGACAATGGGGTCATCGGCCTGCAATACAAAACCCAACTCCAAAAAGCATTTCTTATAAGAAAACCTTTTTCATTTATACACGATTTTCAACCTAAGTTTACACGCGTATGTATTTCTAAATAAACATCGAAACATATTAAAATGGATGGAATATGACCATGACATCCAAGCCTATCCCCTCCAAATTATGTTCTTCTAAGACATTTTGATATTTGTTCACAAATTCTAATCAATCCTTACATCGAAACCACAAAAACATATGAAAAAACAAACAGAATCCTACTGTGGAGTCAAGGGAATCAAGGGCCATACAGACCCAATCTCCCCAAAAAATGTTTTCTGAGATTTTTTTGTTATTAACAAAACTTCACACAAATATTGTCCTACCGACGTCACTGATACTATGGAATAAAATAGGAAGATGGAGCTGTCATTGAAACCCCACCCACAAAGCAAGTTGCAATAATTGTTTAGGAACGGGCGGAATCCGAATTTAATCCATTAGAAGACAGTTTATCTTTTTGGCGTTGCACAGAAATATTATTACGTTTCGTATTTTTAAATCTGCAAAAAAAGCAAAAACAATCAAAATCTGATCAGATAGGTACCAAAATTGCCCTATGAATATTATTACTTCGATAAAACCCACGACGATATATTATATTATACAGATATTATTATTTTTATATTACAATTAATACAGAGGTTATTAAAACATTTTTGTAATAAAGTCGTTTTATTGGAATCTAATAAAAAAAATACCGAGCGTACAGAGAGCTGCGCCCGCAATACGAGGGGTTTTTATAATTTGAGTGTACCTATAGTAAATATTTTATGTACATAATATTTTATAAGCAAGAAATACCGTTACCGTTTCTCTGGATAAAAAAAAAGGAACTTATATGAAATGATTTCGCTGAGCCCGTTGATCTGTGTACCCACACATATCTTTCCAATGCGTATTGAAAAAGTTGACTTTTGCAACTATTAAGGGACACCCTGTTAACTTGATCCTACAAGCTTCAAAAGTATATTCAGGCCAAACACTATTACCATTCTATGCATTACCACCAAATTTAATGTTCATTGTTTAATCCAGTCGCAAAATAAGCAGAGAAAAAAATATTTAAGACGCTGCCTTGGTATTATGAAACGCCTTTACCATACATTAGATTCGCTATAACCCATAACTCCGTTACCGTTACTCGAAGCTGAAAAAAAAGTAACTGGTATAAAATGTACTCGTCGAGTCCTTTGATTTGAGTACCCATAATGTTCATCGCCGATCAAAACTTTTTTTTCAACTCTTCGGGACACCCTGTTATCTTTTCCCTATCAACTTCTAAAGTATTCATGTCAAAGACTGTTATCATTCTACACATTCCTACATGTGAACAGACGGACAGACAAAATCGATTCCATAAGTGTTTTTTGAAAAAATTCTAAAAAAAACCCTAAAAATTGTTGGATTTATATCCATACAATTTAGATTGGAATTTTTCACGCATATTGCTTAAAGTAGGTACTAACATCGTCAGTTCACGTGAAATCCATGCAAATACTGTCAAAATTCTGGTGATAGTGAAATCGAATCCGCTTGGTGGTACTCACTTCACATGAAAGTCTCCACACCGGTTTTTTGACATTTCGCCAGCGAAAATAATGCAGTTGCACTTTATTTCACAATGAAAAGATGTCATCGACAATCAATCAGAACGCGAGTGAACATTTATCTTACATTGAGTGAATAAAAAGCAAGTCTCCACGGCACCGTTTTCACGGGAGACATACATATATGCAAGCTTTTCGCTTGGTGAACTCAGTACATGCCTTTACTTGGAGGGGGATGCTGTCGTAATGCATGCGCTCGCATTTGAATGACTTCGGCCCTTCACGCGCATCCGTTTGACCACGACAAAAAAGCAAAAAAGCGGATAGTAAGCGCATTTTAATTTTTTTTTTAATTGTCCATCTAGGTTCTAGACTATAAGACTAACAGCGGCACTACATTCTCTCAGAGGTCGGTTTGCTTATCGCTTTATTTTGCAGGTAGTGCAGGAATAAATTTTCTTAAATTCGGTGATTTGTCCTACTTCCCAAATAAGAAGGACCGACCGGAAAGCTTTGCATACATATTTCTAAGATCCACCCTGGTCCGTTAGGTGTGACCACTACGATTCACTATGTAGCTGCTAGATAGGAAAAGAAAGAATGAAAACTCAAGTAAATCCCCCGATCTCCAGAATTCACTGTTAACATAGGTCGAGGACTTTGTTGGATGTTTTGTGTTGCTCTTATTGTGATCCATTTATCCATTCGATTCCAGCAAATACATGTAAATTAACGTAACCATTTTCAACATATTATATAGAAATTGTAGGACCGATGAGGCATATTTTGTCTAAATTATCATGTTTATGTAATCGGTTACAGAAAGATATTTTACGACCTCGATAACTCCCGGTGACCCCAGGGAGCCATCGCTACTTTCAGCAAAGAATAACCGCTACAGCAACAACATGAAGAATTTTCACTGATTTGAAAATACACAACTCACAACAAATTATTGTCAATCAATCATATGCCAGATTGTACGAAAATTGTATATATATATAATACAACAGAGCGATTATTTCTTATTCTCATAAGATCTCAAAAACATATTCAACAAACCGCACGCGCACGATATCAGCGGCTACCTGGGTCATCTTGCATGTTTTTTCTATATGCAGTTCTTTTTACCCAGATACCGCGTACCGCCACTTCATTGCATTTGCATAAGCCACGCGGCATAGGCAATGCACGCACGACATCAACGACGTCTAGATATTAAGGCCGCAATGTAGAATCTTAGACGTCAAAATCAGCTTATAATTTTAGGTTATGTTCGCCAATGTTGCACTGTTTTGTTTTTGCTTTTTATTACGTCACTACTTGTTTTTGTTGTTTATTCATGTAAATAAAAAATGTAAGAGCTAAACTATGACGTCGTTGTACAGCTGAGTTGCGGCTATGATATTTCTAGATGGCGTTGACGACATCCTAATCCGGAGCGGCTTCAGCGGCAGCCTGTGTCATCTTCCATGTTTTTTCTATATGAAATTTTCGCAGGCACATCTACCGCATGGATAAATCATGTCTACTGAGAAAGATGCAGATGATTTCAAAACATCCCAATCGGAAAATAAGCGCTCTAGAAGGCCTCTGCATGTCCACAGAGGTAAGCGCTTCTCAAGAAGCTGTATACATGTTTTTTTACGGAACTGCTTTCCAAGAAGCGCAATCGCGAATGACACTTCTCTATAAGCGTCATTGCAAATTAAAAGGAAGCGCAGCAAAGCTGATCCAGTGGGAGCGCTTCCCCAGAAGCACAATTATGAATGAAGAGAAAGCGCTGAAAAGCTGTTTCTGAACGAAATGCTTCCAATTTTTCCGATTGGGATGAACGTAGATTTGAATTTCAAACTGAATCCCCGCCATACATTCACCATTAAAAGATGATATGGCACCGGAAGATGTCAGGGTAGTCGTGGATTGAATATTTGGATTACAAATAAAGTGGAACGTGTCTTTGCTGAAGAGCTTTGAAAGAGACTTTGGTTTGAATCACGAAATATCCAATATTGGATATTTTGCGGTATGCGTCCAGGGTTAATATTTTGTATGGCGTGAGAGATATGGTAGTTATTAATATGTGGTTATAGTTAGGTCTATTGCGGTGGGATTTTGGTTAGCACCGTAAAAGGTGAATTTTTTATTGTGAACGGTGAATTGTTTATTGTTGAGGCACATAAAGGTAAGACTGTTACATAGGTGTTCTATAAACAGACCTTTTCCGTCATTTCTGTTATCACCCCACAATTTGTTATGGGAGTTAAAGTCCCCAGCTATAACAACATTATTGTTATTCTGAAATGATTCAAAGATTTTTTTAACTCCTTCTTTAAAGTGTTCAAGACTTAAAAGTGGTGGTGTATATATATTTACTATTATGGGTTTATCTGTAATATTTAAGCATTGAACAGCTATAGCCTCAATGTTGGTATTTAGGGCTATGATTTTTGCTTTAATTGATTTATTGAGTAATATTGCAACTCCTCCACTGGCAGTACTGCGATTTTTAGTATAAACATTGTACCTTGTAAAGTTGACAACATCACTATCTTTTAGGAAGGTCTCCTGTAGAATAGCGCAGTCAATTTCGTTATTAAGCAGGTATAGTTCAAGGTCTTCTTTATGATTAAGTAAACTTTGAATATTTAGTTGTAAAATAATCATAATATTTTTATGTTAGGGAGGTGGGAGAATTCTTCACATTTAGGAATGTAATTAAGGATGTAATTAAGAATGTTAGACGCCCGAAGTGGACGATACACAGAGAGACACCGCCCAGGATCGCCACTACACATCTAAAGACAGGCGATGGATGCTGAACACCAAGTTGTTCAACTTAGCCATCCCCTATCCAAGACGCACTTATAGTCATAACCTGGACTACGTCCTTTTCTTTTATTTTTATTGGACAATCTGGATCGGTTGCCAGATGTCCATATTGGGCACACAAAATGCATCTATTATTATTACATTCATTACTACACTTTGGAGACTTACCACAATTTAAGCAACGTTCTTGCTTCTGTTTGCACCATTTTTTGATATGGCCCAAGCGGTAGCAGTTATAGCATTGTTTTATTTTAGGGAAAAAGTAGTCCACATATCTGATACTGTGATTTATCTTTATAGTTTTCGGAAGATTCTGGCTATTGAAAGTTAATTTGACCGATTTCAATGGAATAAAGTTTTGTGTATTATCTGGATCCCTTTTTTTTATTCTTTCAATTTTGGTTATTTTAATATCCGATTTAATGTAATCAAAAAGTTCTTCATCCGTAATATCTATTGGAATGTCCTTTATGATTCCTATTTTATTGGCTTGATTGTTAGGAATATAGACCCTGTGCTTATTGGAGGTAAAAGTGTTCGCAAAACTGTTTGCTGCAGCAGCAGTATCAAACATAACCTTTAAGCGAGATCTACTAATTTTTACAACGTTTTTAATATCTTTTCGGTTTTCGATAGGATATGAATTAAAAATTCGAATATCGTCAATATATTGTTGGGTGTCTAGGGTGTGTCAACCCAAATTGGCACCAGATGGTGCTACGCCAACCCAAATTGTATTCCCTACTGGACACCAGATGGCGCTAGTATCACTAGCGAGACAACTTACTGGCCGAAGTTTCCAGAACATCGAAAATGGGTATATAAGGGCGTCGACTAGAGTCAGTCAGTCAGTCTAGTTTTAGCCGTGAATAATGTCGAGTCAATAATTAGTGAAGTAATTAGTAGAAATTGTAAACCGTGTATATCCGTGTGGTTGTAATAAATAGTGTTACAGTAAAGCGAGTGTTATTCATTGTCGTGTACGCGAAAATCTATCGAACCCACTGGAACGTCTAGAAAAGACGAGAAAAATATAACAATATTCATTTTCAATGTTTTCAAGTATAACATAAAATTCTGTATAATTCTCATGCAAATTATATAAGGACTTTATTTCCGATGTTAAATTGTTTGTATTTTTATTTATTTCGCCCGAGTGCGAAAGGTTGCTGTCACCACCTGGTAGCACTGCTTTTAAGGAGGACGTACTGTTATTATTCGTATTTCCGACTTTAAATTGTTCGATTAACGGATCATTTACCGTTTTTAATTTCTCGGATAACGGGCAAAAGTCTGCTGCACCACGTGGCGACAGCGACCTTTTCTTCTTTTTGGCGTTTATGGTTTTTATTTCTTTTGGTTTTTGAAAACCTTTAAAAGAATTTTCATCCTCTGTCTCCATGTCTGAAAGGGCACCATCAGGCTTCTTTGGTGGTGGCTCGCCACCAGGCGAGTCGTCCGCCATTTTAAATCACTAAATAACTGTTACAATCACTCTAGGAGAAACGATTACTAACCTTCTCAGAAATATGATTTCCAAACAGAAATATGTAGAATCAAGAAAAAACCACAAAAACTCAAACACCTTCACTATTTCACAATTTAACGTGAATTTCAAATCGAAATTTGGAAATTCCAAGAAAAACACATTAACTGAAGCTGCGCACAATCCGGGGAAATTTTTCAGGAAAGATGGCTGCTCTGCTCTCGCCAAGAGTTGTCGGTGGAATGTTGTGTTAGTGCATCGTGCAACGTATTTATGATATTTTCATAGGCTCGCTTTGTGTGCATGATTTGTTTCTTCCCGGCTTTCTAAATTAAGGTGGCTTTAATGCTTGAAACTACATTACCGCGGAAGAAGATAAAGTAGTTTGAAAAGTTTCAATCTGGCAATCTGGTTTCAATCCAGCCATTTTAACAATTGTCACTTCTATATGACACGGATTTCTTTTTTAAAAGTGGATGTGCTTGCAAGCTAAGTTCTCTACCAAAGAAACTTTATCCTGTCTGTCGACGAATAAAAGAATCATTCAACGCATCAATTCACCGGATAACTGACTGGAAAGCAGTTGTAAGTTGAACGCGATATATTTTAGCATACAATATTCAATAGACTGGATAACCATAAAGTGTCGGCAACCGGCTAGATTGAATTTTTAAATGGAAAGGCTTTATAGATTTCACTCGATTTCCGGTAGTCCCGTATTAAAGTATAGCCATTTTCGGTAAATGCTTTCGTTTTTTTGTATCGCAACTATATTTTATGGCGAGGCCGAGTTGCAATCTCCATAGGTTCCTTGCTACTTTTCAGATTAGAAAACTGTACATAATGTGCAAAGCCGTGGGCTTGCCAATGTGTGCTCAGACAACTGACATGTATTACAAACTCAGAAAAGTGTCAATTCACAGTCTACGCATCATCATGCCAGTGATACCGATTTATTAGTATGAACATTTGTATCAAATAGAGGCGATGAATAAATTCATTTATTTAAGAGTATAATATACCCTCTTTGACGCAAGAATTAATGGCGCTTTTTAAATTAACCCTTTCGCTCCCAATTTTAATGATTTTTCATAGAAAATGTAAGAAATAAATTTTAACTTTTTGTGTGATATTAGACTAAGGTGACCAGACTCCCGAAGGCCCAATGCTGTACACATACTCGCGTAATTCGGTTTCCATATAAATCTTTCAGTCATACTACGTTCCCGTCCCCTTCGCGCTGATTCTTCAGCTGGTGGTGGCTTTCCAGACACAGTTTCAACGTAGCTATGGAGTGGAATCCGAGAAGAACCTTCAGAGCGGTGGAAGGGTGGGATAACCTGGTTTCGATATTTCTGGAGGAGAGTATGCATTCCTCTATGGGTGATTCCATCCCGGTCGCGTATATAGGAAACCTGCAGTTCGTCACTTGCTTGGGGACGAAATCGATAAGCTTTTCTAATGACAAAACTGCCCAAAACCCTTATCGAAAGTGGACCAGCTCGCAATAGGGTTTCGAGTACATTTTGCGTCGAAAATAGTCAAAAACCCTTGTTCAACTCGTTCTCACGCAAGTGGACGAAATCGATTAGCTTTCCTAGTGCCTAATCCGCCGAAAACCCTCACCTTACTCGTCTCTTTTTCTGGAGACCAACTCGCATAGGGTACTATATAGAAGACGAAAAAACAAGGATTTTGAGTTATATAGGTACTCGCAAAGTTTATCGATCACGTCACTTTCAAGGAGACGAGGTGAACAAGGTTTTATTGCTGTTTTATACGAAAAATGTACCCTATGTGAGTTCGTCCCCAGAAAAAGAGATGAGTAAGGTGAGGGGTTTCGACTGCTTAGGCCAGACGTGTCAAACTGGCGGCCCGCGGGCCGCATGCGGCCCTCCTCGCAGTTCTGTGCGGCCCGCGGCCATGTCGAAACAGCACCAATCTGTATCAACACAAAAATGGCGAAATTGGTAAGGTGAACAAATTCAGAAATTAAAGTCAAGTCTACAAAAATTACTAAAACTCGTCAGTGGCTTATGCAAAATTATTTTAGGTTTTTTTTCTCCAGCAATTTGAGGCTGGTTATTTGATTTTATAAAACACCTCATCTTTTTTGTACAGGACGATACTAAGTCTTTCCATGAAACTGTTCTGCCCCGAAATGCTGTTAATAAAAAATTGGTTGGCTTCACCTAACATGAGATTTATTTGGAAAAATTACAAAGCTTTAAAAACTACGGAAATCTTGGAATTGGTGACTAAATCACCTGATGTGAAATTGCAACATAATAAATTTGAGCCCAAGTGCCTGCTTTTTAGACCTATATGCATGAGTTTGTTTAAAACCATATCACAAAAAACTTGTTGTCTCTTTTAGCCACCTTTCTGCTGAAATTAATTTATTCTGACTATTTTGTTATTTTGGGCGACCTCGGATGACTGGTGCTAAACATTTTTTATTATCCAAAATTTGGCGCAAATCATGTAATTGTGGTAACTTGAAGACCAATCATATTTTCACGTTTTTGCTACTTGCCTTAATTTTTTAATGTTCTTGAAGTACATTTTCGAAAGCAGGAAGTTCTCACGGATAATCCCGAAGGCACTATATTAATCTAGACTCTCTGCTATATTTTAAAAGTAATATTTAGTAATCAACTCTCGTATTACGATTACATAAAAGTTTTTGAAATTTTCCTCCTGCGGCCCACCTAAACCTAAGGAGAGTCTTATTTGGCCCGCGCCAGGTTTTGAGTTTGACACCCCTGGCTTAGGCATTAGAAAAGATAATCAACTGTACAAGAGTTT
This sequence comes from Microchrysa polita, assembly GCA_949715475.1. NCBI lineage: Eukaryota > Metazoa > Arthropoda > Insecta > Diptera > Stratiomyidae > Microchrysa > Microchrysa polita. The sequence continues at coordinate 78,980,006 of OX454415.1, forward strand.
TTGGTTGTTTTCGACGCAAAATGTACTCGAAACCCTATGCTCGTCCACTTTCAGGGCACGAAATAGATGAGGGGTTTTTTGGTACTTATTTGAGCGGACATATTGTGGGAAAGAACTTTTATCTAAAGGCCCATGCGGAGTATTTTCTTTGGTATGCATTTTCCTGCAGAAGTTGATAGGGGAATCGGATGAAATACAGTGGCTGTAGTTCCATCGTTTTGTTATAGATAAATTATAATCGCATCTTCTGAGGACTTTAACTTTAGATCATTGGTAGCTAGAGCCTTGAAATGTTCACCAAGGACAGTGCGATGCTCTACAAGTTTGCCAAATTTCGCAATTCCGCTCAAGAATTTGGTCAAGTTTCCGTTAGAATAGTGCGTGATAGTGCGATTTGAGCAGCTGTAACTTAGAGTAAAATCAGAGGTAATGTGCACCAAGTAGCTCAACAAATTGGCCAAATTAAAGGATTGAAGTGTTATTATCTCGCTTAATATCGGGTCAAACTTACCTTAAAACGCATTTTTCGGCGGCTGTAACTTCTGAACGAATTTTTGTGTGATAGACAATTATTTTCAATTAGAAAAAATGCAATTTGGGCACCCGTAACTTCCGAATGCGGATCGGTAAGATCCGAGCGTATACCCAATTTCCAAAAGATCGAGAAGGGTTCCAAAGCTTTCGCAAATGACCGCAAAGTAAAAATGCGATTATCTTGCCAAATTTCGATCGTACAAGGGTCAAACTTTACGCACCATCAGCTGGTCAGCTTATATTAGACCCTCCCAATAGTATAATACCTAGTTGATTTTTTCCAGCGTGAAATTTTTGGTTTTGGGATGTTATTTTTAATGAAATTTTAGGGAAGGTTTGACGATTGTCGTAAAGCCGAAAAACTGATTTTTCCATTTTTCCATATTTTCTGATAATAATCATTTTCTGCAAATCATTTTACTGGTTTTCTTTTGTAAAGACGTTGTTGTAAGATAAAATCAAAAGATTTTTCGATTTTTTTTAGTAAAAACCCTATAAAATGGTTTTGCATGAGCATGATGCCATATGGCATCATTGGGCGTGAAAGGCAAATCAGCAAGTCCCCTATTCATATAAATGCAAGTTGCTTGCTGTATGGGAGGCACCCTTAGTTTTTATCCGAATGAGCTAATTTTTGGTGGGTGGGGTGATTATGATGGTTGAAATACATATCCCGCGTCAGCAGAGGCATCGGCATCAGCAGAAAACTTTCAATTTAGAACACGCATTTGCCTTTGATGACCCACATTGACAGCAGCGGCAGAAGCATCGGCAGAAGCAGAATTCTGCTTCTGCCGCTGCTGTCATTGTAGGTCATCAAAGGCAAATGCGTGTGTTCTAAATTGATTTTTTTCTGCTGATGCCTCTGCCGATGCCTCTGCTGACGCGGGATATGTAATTCAACCATGAGCTCCAGTCGCAATAAACCAAAATTTAGCACTCTGCTCTAATTTTGGGGGAGTTATCGACATATCCTTTCGCCAAATTCAAATAGGGGGATAATGGGGGTCAATGGGGGTCGTTGATCGGAGCGACTCCGTGCTTCTCTCAAAATAATATTGAACTTATTGTGAATACTTGTACGGAATTTTAAGGCTAAACTAACATTCTTTCAAGAGTTATGGGGCTTTTAACATAGGTATAAAATGAAAAAGTTCTAATTTATTTTTAAGCTAGCGCCGAATCATTGAATAGATCTCTAATGTGTTATATATCATTGCAAAGATAATTTTATGTAGTTTTTTTCGTTCTCAGACTATTTTTCTATATCTTTTGTCGTTTTTGAAATACTCGCAAAAAACCGAAAAATTACCCCCATTTCCCCGTTTTCGTTAGTTTTGGTAGACCACAGTTAATACCCAGAATATCCGCCATTATTCTCCATGACCTTATCAATTCTTCTGGGCATGACGATATCAACTTCCGGCAAGTTTCTAGGGGAATATTGTACCAAACCTTTTAGATATTTTCCCACAATTGCTTTTTATTTTGGCAATCCATTTTTGACATTTGCCTTTTAAGCTCACCCCAAAGGTTTTCTATTGGATTCAGGGGCCCTATCATGTAATTCGAAACGAAAACGAAAGAGCCGGCATTTTCGTATTCGATTCGAAAGCAATTTGGTATCATGTAACTCGTTCGTTTCGAGTAATTGGTATTGCCTCATGAATTAGCCAAAATTCCCTTCATGTACTAGACTCAATCGACTAACGTAGTAGACCATGTCACATGACTCAAAGTCAAATTTAATATTTGTATGTTTAAGATTACATTTTAGTGTTTCGGTGTAGAAAAGAATATAAATTATAATTTAAAATATAGCAATTTTGTAGTATTCGGTTAAAAAAAAAGTGAAATAGTGACGGAGAAAAGACGAGAAATTGTTCGAGTCGCGATTGGGATTCGAACACACGCTCGAATTCAGTGTATCGGGTCAGACGGTAGACAACAAACCCCCATCGTCACGACGAAAATTTAGGATTTGCGAACAAATTGTATAATTTTAATAAAGCATTTTTTATGTAGATGCTATTTTTTTAACTGTGGATTTTTGTAAAATATAAAATTATGTAAGTGTGTGTTAACTGTATGTAAATAAAGTGTAAATATTCATATACGAAAACTTTTATTTTTAAGAAAAATCCTTAAATTTCATTTGCATTCTGAAACGAAATCCATTTATGTTAAACCGAAGTTATTCAATTCATCTTCTCCTCCTAGCTTGTCTAGCTTTAAAAAATAAACGAAAATTCCCGGAATACAACATTTTTCTAAAATTGATTATTTCGAGGAAAACTTATAGTCTTTGTCTTAAGAAGTCCCGTTACACTAATTTTGTGGGAAGACTCAATCTTCACTTAAAACAAAACATATAAACGATTGCTTTTCGAGAGTACCCTACCTTTCGAATGAATTTTCGATGGAATAGTCCACATTCTCGCACGCTTTCGAATTACATGATAGGGAATATCCGATTCGTATGATCGAAAGACGAAAGTCCTATTACTTTCGAATAGATGTTATTCGTTTTCGAGTTACATGATACCACTTTAGTCGTTTCGAAAGCAATTCCTTTCGAATCGAATTACATGATAGGGCCCCAGGTCGGGGGACTGACTTGGCTACTCCAAAACGTTAACACTTTGCTCCTCGAACCAATCTTTGACCAATCGTGATGAGTGCTTCGGATCGTTATCCTGCTGAAATGTCCACAAAAGGGGCATATTATCCTCAGCGTAAGGCAGTATAATAGTCTCCAGGAGATTCTTGTAGGCAAATCTGTCCATAATCCCATCGATTCGAAATAGGGGACTGACACCTTGACACGAAAAGCAGCCCCATACCATTATGTTGCCTCCGCCATGTTTCACAGTCTTTTTTGTGAACCGAATGTGAAATGCTTTTCCCTTAGGACGACGAACGTTTCTTCCTGCATCGTTACCAAATAGATTTTTGTTTCATAGCTGAAAAGGATATTCCGCCATTTCTTTTCGCCTTGTGGACCGCACCATGTTTTATGAGCCAACGCAAAATTTTTCCTCTTCTTCAAATTCACGGATCTAAGCAGAGGAACTTTGCGAGCAATCCTACCGGGCAAATTTGAGCTTGCCAATCGGCGTCGAACGGTTCGTGATGAAAGGACATTCCCAATCTCGGTCGCAATTGTCCTTGATGATTTGAATGCGTCGCGTCTGGATAATTTAACGATTCGATGGTCGATGGCCCCACGAGTTTCAAGAGTTTTTCTGGTTTCAGGGCATTGGTTACGAAATTTTCGGACCGTCCCAAAGATGTGGCAATAAATTTGTAGCCTCTTCCTTCACCTCGGAGCTGACGAACAAGCCTTCTCTCCTCTAGACTGCAGTGACGTCCTCGACCTATCTAATGTTTTAACTTTTAAATTGCATTAGAGTATGTTTATAATGCCTTCATTTGATTTATTTTTCTCAATATCTCACCTTTTACAATCGAATAATTCTTAAAATGGATATTCACAGAAAACAATGCACACCTATTTTTTTGTCCAACTCAAATTGAAGATTGAACAAATGAAGTAGCCGTTACCTATGATAACACATAGTTTCCGCGTGAAGATTCCTCAGTTTCATTCAAAACATCGTGCTACTAGATTTCCAAATTGATATTTTTCATAGTAAAGAATATTGTTGCTGTTTTTACTACTTTAAAAAAAAAATTAGTTCACACCTATTATTTTGACCAGCAGTGTATCTCATTTTTCACACGGAACTTGCTAAGTGCCCTTTCAGTCTCAATGATGCCATATGGCATCATGCTCTAATTTGTTAACTATAGCGCTTAAAATTTTTTGTTCAAGAAAATATCATAAAAGATGCCTACTGAACGACATAATGTTGTTAGAAAAATTCTCCGCTTAAAATCCATAATTTGGGCATGAAAGGGTTAAAAGGTATATCAATGTGTACGGAGACCTTTTCTAATTCGTTTTTGTGAAGTTTTTTAGTTTTTGTTCTAGAAAATTTTGTTTACAACCGAGTTTCAGTAAAATAATGAGTGGAAATATTAGTTAACAAACTAAGGCCGCGTTTTTTAAACAGCTAACCTACTATGGCCGTGTTTTTTAATCAGCTAACCTACACTATACGGGGTAAATTTCATACAAACGCTAACCTGTGACTTTATTCAGGTTAGAAATTTTATTGCTATCCAGTTTTAATGAGCTTTCCAAAACTCGCCTAAATGTATGCCCCAATTGTTTTCTAGTACGTTTTTCAATGACTAGCTAAAATTAAATTAGATTGAAAAGTTCTAAGGTATAGTTTACATGCAACACACAAGTGTGTGCAAGAACAATAGTTTTTGTTTGAAAATTCATGTTAAAATGTGGTTCGTCGAAATCTTATTCTAACAAAATTATGATTCATACATAAAACTGTGTTTTCATTAACCCTCTAACCCGTAAGCCCGCCCTGAGGCGGGTATCACAAAATCCTCATCAGTGAGTTATTCTATGCATTTTATGTAATTAAAAAAAATACATTTGGGCTTTACCCCGTTTTCACTTTACAAACGTAAGAGTTCAAATGTATTTTTTTTTTAATGAAAACACTTTACAAACGTAAGAGTTCAAATGTATTTTTTTTTTAATGAAAACACTTTACAAACGTAAGAGTTCAAATGTATTTTTTTTAATTACATAAAATGCATAGAATAACTCACTGATGAGGATTTTGTGATACCCGCCTCAGGGCGGGCTTACGGGTTAGAGGGTTAATGAAAACACAGTTTTATGTATGAATCATAATTTTGTTAGAATAAGATTTCGACGAACCACATTTTAACATGAATTTTCAAACAAAAACTATTGTTCTTGCACACACTTGTGTGTTGCATGTAAACTATACCTTAGAACTTTTCAATCTAATTTAATTTTAGCTAGTCATTGAAAAACGTACTAGAAAACAATTGGGGCATACATTTAGGCGAGTTTTGGAAAGCTCATTAAAACTGGATAGCAATAAAATTTCTAACCTGAATAAAGTCACAGGTTAGCGTTTGTATGAAATTTACCCCGTATAGTGTAGGTTAGCTGATTAAAAAACACGGCCATAGTAGGTTAGCTGTTTAAAAAACGCGGCCTTAGTTTGTTAACTAATATTTCCACTCATTATTTTACTGAAACTCGGTTGTAAACAAAATTTTCTAGAACAAAAACTAAAAAACTTCACAAAAACGAATTAGAAAAGGTCTCCGTACACATTGATATACCTTTTAACCCTTTCATGCCCAAATTATGGATTTTAAGCGGAGAATTTTTCTAACAACATTATGGGCCATTCTTTCGTACATTTTATAGGCTGGTTAGTCTTATTGCCTAGCGAAGACACACACAATATTTGGAAAGCTTTTCCATTGTACTGAATGACATTTTTGTTTATTTTGCTTAGTTATGTTATCTTTTGCTTATTTACGCTGTTGCATGAAACCGTGCAATGATTTTTTTAATCTAAGATGATGGTGTAACCATCAAAATATGGCAGAACTATGCAAAATAAACAAAAATTTCATTCAATAAAATGGAAAAGCTTTCTAAATATTGTGTGTGTCTTCTCTAGGCAATAAGACTAACCAGCCTATAAGATGTACGAAAAAATGGCCCTATGTCGTTCAGTAGGCATCTTTTATGATATTTTCTTGAACAAAAAATTTTAAGCGCTATAGTTAACAAATTAGAGCATGATGCCATATGGCATCATTGAGACTGAAAGGGCACTTAGCAAGTTCCGTGTGAAAAATGAGATACACTGCTGGTCAAAATAATAGGTGTGAACTAATTTTTTTTTAAAAGTAGTAAAAACAGCAACAATATTCTTTACTATGAAAAATATCAATTTGGAAATCTAGTAGCACGATGTTTTGAATGAAACTGAGGAATCTTCACGCGGAAACTATGTGTTATCATAGGTAACGGCTACTTCATTTGTTCAATCTTCAATTTGAGTTGGACAAAAAAATAGGTGTGCATTGTTTTCTGTGAATATCCATTTTAAGAATTATTCGATTGTAAAAGGTGAGATATTGAGAAAAATAAATCAAATGAAGGCATTATAAACATACTCTAATGCAATTTAAAAGTTAAAACATTAGATAGGTCGAGGACGTCACTGCAGTCTAGAGGAGAGAAGGCTTGTTCGTCAGCTCCGAGGTGAAGGAAGAGGCTACAAATTTATTGCCACATCTTTGGGACGGTCCGAAAATTTCGTAACCAATGCCCTGAAACCAGAAAAACTCTTGAAACTCGTGGGGCCATCGACCATCGAATCGTTAAATTATCCAGACGCGACGCATTCAAATCATCAAGGACAATTGCGACCGAGATTGGGAATGTCCTTTCATCACGAACCGTTCGACGCCGATTGGCAAGCTCAAATTTGCCCGGTAGGATTGCTCGCAAAGTTCCTCTGCTTAGATCCGTGAATTTGAAGAAGAGGAAAAATTTTGCGTTGGCTCATAAAACATGGTGCGGTCCACAAGGCGAAAAGAAATGGCGGAATATCCTTTTCAGTTATGAGTTAACAAACTAAGGCCGCGTTTTTTAAACAGCTAACCTACTATGGCCGTGTTTTTTAATCAGCTAACCTACACTATACGGGGTAAATTTCATACAAACGCTAACCTGTGACTTTATTCAGGTTAGAAATTTTATTGCTATCCAGTTTTAATGAGCTTTCCAAAACTCGCCTAAATGTATGCCCCAATTGTTTTCTAGTACGTTTTTCAATGACTAGCTAAAATTAAATTAGATTGAAAAGTTCTAAGGTATAGTTTACATGCAACACACAAGTGTGTGCAAGAACAATAGTTTTTGTTTGAAAATTCATGTTAAAATGTGGTTCGTCGAAATCTTATTCTAACAAAATTATGATTCATACATAAAACTGTGTTTTCATTAACCCTCTAACCCGTAAGCCCGCCCTGAGGCGGGTATCACAAAATCCTCATCAGTGAGTTATTCTATGCATTTTATGTAATTAAAAAAAATACATTTGAACTCTTACGTTTGTAAAGTGTTTTCATTAAAAAAAAAAATACATTTGAACTCTTACGTTTGTAAAGTGAAAACGGGGCTTTACCCCAAACATTGCTCATACGTTTACAAACGTATGAGCAATGTTTGGAAATTAATGGCAATGCCTACGTGACATTTTTAAAGTTTAACCTGGATGCTACCCTCTATAGTTTTTTTTGCGCGTCTGGGTCAGCAAACCTGCCCCCGATGATAAAAAAAACACGGCCACTATACGGGGTAATTTTCATACAAACGCTAACCTGTGACTTTATTCAGGTTAGAAATTATACTGCTATCCAGTTTTAATGAGCTTTCCAAAACTCGCCTAAATGTATGCAATCCCAATTGTTTTCTAGTACGTTTTCCAATGACTAGCTAAAATTCAATTTTAAATTGAAAAGTTCTAAGGTATAGTTTACATGCAACACACAAGTGTGTGCAAAAAAAATAGTTTTTGTTTGTAAATTCATGTTAAAAATGTTGTTCGTCGAATTCTTATTCTAACTAAATTACGATTCATACATAAAAATATGTTTTCATTACAAAAAATACATTTGAACTTTTGCGTTTGTAAAGTGAAAACGGGGCTTTCATATTTATGAGCAATGTTTTGAAATTAATGGCAATGCCTACGTGACTATTTGAAATTTAACCTGGATGCTACTCTCGGCCACACGGCCTAATAAGCTATTCAGACTATAGACAAGATTTACTAAATCTGGGATTTAGTTTGTCAAATTTGTGTAAAGTACCATATTGTACTGCGATTTGAATAATGCAAGTACAATATACGATACATTTTTAATTTAATGACATATGATTCGATCTAGTAGACGGTGTCGGTTTACATAAATTAGGTTGTTTTTAAAAAATCTTATGTATAATGTGAATCGGCTATAAATAAACATTATAGATAACAAATTTCAATTTAAGGTTTTCATTTCCTAGTAGTTCCGTAGTATGCAGTTTTCCTTACATTGTGTACGGAGACTTTTTCTGGCAAGTGTATGTGCAAAAAAAATTGTTTTTGTTTGTAGTTCATGTTAAAAATGTCGTTTGCCAAACTCTTATTCTGAAAAAATTATGGCTGACGCATAAAAATGTTTTCATTGAAAACACTATTGCGTTTGTAAAGTGAAAACGGGGCTTTCATATAAATGAGCAATATTTTGAAATGAATTGCAATTCCTACGTGACAATTTGAAATTTAACTTGGACGCTAGCCTTGATGATTGTTTTGCGTCTGGGTCAGCAAACCTGCCCCTATGTTGAAAAAACACGGCCAAAGTTGATCTGCAATCCTTTTTCGCGGAATCATAACGGTTTGACTTTTCTATGAAGCCAGTTAAGTAATTTGATCAGAAAAGGGATATGTTCGATGTCATCAAACTGACGATTTAATTTTAATCAGTCCCACTAGAATAGTAAGTTTTACCAATTTGGCAAAGATGTTAATAGTATGAAAAGTCGAAATATATTTATTTGCCAGCAAGAATTGTAAAATTTGCTAGACAGGGAGGCAAATTAAATTTAAAATATCATTTTTGGTGCAATGCTATTGATTAACAACAATGGCCGTGTTTTTTTTAACTGCTAACCTACACTATACGGGGTAATAGTTTATAGTTTATTATTCTTAAACGGACAAATGTCCTTTATAATTGACAAGAATTCAATACTTATATATCTATGGAGGCAAATTAAAATTCAATAAATTTAAATTCAAATATTATTTAACTTCATACTAAAAAAACTAGGATCTAAGTGAAGTATTTCTTATAACAATACTTTTGTCATTTAAAAAATCAACACATGTCGACAAGTTATTACCTAAGGTTTTAATTCTTTCGATTGGAGAATTCTGTAAATAGTTCGTTCTAGAATATTTTATGTGGAATAAATTCTGCGATCTTGTATGGATGGTAGTTACTCTAAAAGATATCTCGTGCACAGTGTTGCCAATTTAGCCGTTTTCCGGCCAAATTTAGCCGGAAGAAATTTATAATTCCAGCCGGCCGGATTTTTAGCCGGAATTGATTTTCTTCAGCCGTTTTCCGGCTAATATTATTTTATGCATTTTTTTACTTTGAAACTAGAATCAATTGTTCAATTTTCACAAACAAAATAATTAATCGCCGTGAAATTGTTTCTTCATTCTCTTATTATCGTGTATTAGGGTCCTATGTCCACCTAGAGGAAAACTTGCATTTATGTCTCCTGGGAAAAATTTGCCGCGGAGCCTTGCCTTTTTTCAATAAATTTAGGGTAATGGGTTGCACGTAAACTGACGAAATTAGTACCTCGTCTAAGCATGTAATTTACTAACCACCAATATGCTGAATAATTTGCAGAATGGAAGACAGTTTGTTAAGAACCCCACGAACCCGACGATTTAACGGCCGATCGATTGGGCAATCGATTGCCCACAATCTATCTGCCACTCGTACAGCACATACATTAGGTTATTTATCGGGCAATCTGAAATGAAAAGTCTCACGGTCCACAAGACACAACACAAAATAGCGAAAATTATACCATTTTTGGCGATGGACGATGGATATCCATTGGCCACTTTGATGGAGAATGACCGCCACAACCACAGCATGAAGAACGACCACATGTTTATGTCAAGAAATCAGCAACCGAGAACACATGATTGTCATGACAACTTGTACGGAAAATTGGCAATACGTTCCACATGTCAAATCAAAAAATTGAATCCGATGGTCCCATACACCTTCCGATTTATCTCGCATTAAACAAATTTGGCCGATCGATCGGAAGGTCTGTGGCGCCTCTTAGATAAAATTCTTTGTTGAGCAATTCTCGGAGCATGGGGGTGCCTGAACATTTTTTTATTTTTTCAATTCTTTACCACAGATAACGTAATCATGCCAGAAAGTACAAGGGGAAAACCTTTTAGCGCGATTCATAGATATTGATAATATCGCCGGAACTTTGTAGTGTTCAACACTAACGTTGTGCAAGTAGCTTGCCCAGTAAATTACAAAAATTAGATTTAAGTGTGCATATATAATTCGACCCCCTTCTTCAGCACAAAAGCTAAGTGCTGAAGAAGGGGGTAAGTTGCCCCCGGAAATATATACTCACTTAAATCTAATTTTTGTAGTTTACTGGGTGAGCTACTTGCACAACGTCTGACGATTCATAGAAACTACACTTTTTCGTAGATTACATTTAGTTGTTGGGTTTGTAGCAACAAATCTATCAAAAATCTATACCATTTCCCGGCCAAGCTCATAATTTTGGAACATCAATTTCGTATCTTTGGAGCATCAAATTCGTAATTGCGGAACATAAACAATGGAACATCAATTTCGTAACTATGGAAAATAAAATAAAATTTGGAGAGCTCAAATTCGAAAATGAATAACAAGCTTCACACACATATTTTCGAATGACGCAAATTTATCATCATTAGCACGTGTTCCAAATTACGCATTTGGACCATCATTTGCTCAATAATGACTGGGGACGCCATATGTTGTAAAATTACAAAAATGTTTATAAAAATATTAAATTTGAATAGAAATGAGTAAATTCTATACAAATTCTTTAAGAAAAGTGTGTTAAAAAATTATTGAATTGAATATTCATCAAAATATCGGGACATTTTCACCATTTACACCAGTGACGTGCAGTGAAAATTCCTCATAGTCAAGCATTGATCATTCCAAAGCCAATTTCACATAAATAAAAATGAACTGAATAATACAATAAACACAGTTGCAAAAGCGTTTATAGCAAGCGGCTTTATGCCTTATAGAAGAAATCAGGAATAAAAAAATATAGCATTTCTTATTCTTCACGCCTCTCTTTATCCAAAAAAGCTTTAATTACTTTATAAAAAAAAAAAAATTCTCTTCGCATTTGTATGAGAATCTCCTTTTCGGCAGCAATCAAAACAAGATCTGAAAACCTTTCCTAGGATTGGTGATTCTTAAAAATGTATGGATACGTTATAAAGTTAAAAACGACCTCTCGGCAGAAGCCACAGTGACTGGAAATATTGTTAATAATTTTGCTCGAATATATACTTTATTAAAACTATTCGCGAGTTAAGGCCGATTTTGTAAATACATATTCTAGAATTTGATTCACATTTGCCTTTCTAAACTCTTCTGACGAAAAAATTACTTTAAGTTAATTTTTTAGCTTTATTCTATCAAAAAATTAATTGTGAATCTCAATAAGCGAGTCAAAGTTTTTTCTGGAAAATTTGATTTAAATTTGGAAAAATAATTTGGTTCGAGTAATTCTAAGAATGAAAGATTTTTGAATGAATTAAATCTCTCTCGAATTTGCCCGAGAATGACGTATACAATCTCTCTAAACTCCATAACACAAGAATATTATCTTTAGCTTCCAATTTTGATTTTATATGCTTTACCGAAACGTGGTTATGTGATTCTATAAACAGCGCGGAGGTTTTGGAGGACTACAATGTTTTTCGTTGTGACCGTAACTTTGATCTGATGGGTAAATCTCGCGGTGGCGGTTCACTAATTGCTGTTCGTTGTATCTTTAACTGCCAACTTGTAGCTACCACTAACGCTTTTTCTTTTGATTGTGTAACTGTTAAAGTTCAATCGAAGAGTTCTTCGCTTCTACTATCCTGTGTTTACGTACCTCCTACTTCTGTTCTGACTGATTATGAAAACCTATTTTCTCATCTTTCAGACATTGTTAATGTGTTCCACCCTAACTGCAGTGTAATCATTTGCGGGGACTTTAACTTGCCTAATTTAAGTTGGCCTGATTTGCCAGGGCTACCTTTGTCTTCATCTTCTCCTATGTTTTTGTCAGTTTCTTCTTTCATGGAGTTTTGTAGGTTACTCCAATTCAGTACTACTAAGAATTTCATGGAACGTAATCTTGACCTTGTTTTTAGCAATCTTCCGCCATCATGCTTGACCTCGTCCAAGGCTTCTGAAGTGATTGTTTCATGTGACCCTTACCATCCAGCACTCTTACAGGATATAAGAATTCATTTTCCTTGCGCTCCCAAATTTAATCCTACTACAAGGTTCAATTTTCATAAAGCCGACTATGAAGGAATTATTGCCAGGTTGTCTGACGTGGATTGGTCGCTAGTACTGGGGAGTTTGAGCTGTGACTCTGCACTGTCTGTATTTTATGATATTCTTTTCAATGTATTATCGGAATGTGTTCCAATGTACACTAAAAAACCTCGCAAGGGTCCTGTTTGGATAACAAGATCAATCCAAAGATTGATACAGAGGAAGAACCGAGTGTGTATTCGTTATAAACGGTTCAAACGCTCATCCGATCTTCTCCTTTTTAGGAGACTTCGGTCTGAAACAAAAAAAGCTATTGAAACTTCCAGGACTGCATACATTTACAGCGTTGAAAATAGTATCGAGAACAATAATTGCACACTTTTCTGGTCGTATGTTAAAAATATGCGATCATCTTCTTCGATACCCTCCACTATATCTTTAGATAATCGGTCTGCCAGCTCTACTGAGGAGATTTGTGAACTGTTTTCAACATATTTTGCTAGTACTTTCCACCGATCTTCTAGTACATTACTACCACTACCACTAATTACTCCTGATTCGGTCAGTCAATAATTTATGTCCTTGGGCAATAAATCGTCCTGTGGACCTGATGGTCTTTCGAACACTTTTTTGAAGAAGGTTAGGATTGGGATTTCTAGTCCGCTTTCAATAATATTCAATAAAAGCATTCGAGAGTGTATCTTCCCAAGTCAATGGAAGACTTCCTTTATAGTACCGATTCCAAAAACTGGGGACCTTAATCTTGCATCAAACTACAGACCGGTTGCGCTGTTATCATCTTGCTCAAAACTGTTAGAACGTATTGTGTACAATTATATTGATGACAATTTTGGTCAACTAATATGCTCTTGTCAACATGGTTTCCGTAAGAAAAAATCCACGGCCACAAATCTGACTGAATTTGTCGATTTCGTCGCAAACACTTTTCACAAGCGTCTAGAGGTCCATACAATATATACGGATTTTTCTAAGGCCTTCGATACGGTTAACCATGTTCTGCTACTAAACAAACTTTGTGGACTTAGCTTTCCTCCTTGGCTTATTTCCTGGGTGTCATCATACCTCGTCAACAGAACCTCTAAAGTAATTTTTAATAACGTTACTTCTTCTGAATTTTCAGCAACATCGGGAGTACCTCAAGGGTCTATCCTGGGACCTCTCCTTTTTTCATTTTTTGTGAATGACCTACCGGCTGTTCTTAGAAACCGATGTCTTTTGTACGCAGATGACTGCAAAATTTTCACCACTGTTTCACGCCTAGAAGACTGCCTTTCGTTGCAGGCCGATCTGGATTTATTATCTTCCTGGTGTACCTCCAATGATATTTTTCTTAATGCATCAAAGTGTTCGGTAATGGTCTACTCATTGAAGATTTCTCCAACATCATATTCATATTCAGTCAACAATCTGGCTTTAAAAAATGTTGACTCGATCACAGACTTAGGAGTTGCCTTTAATTCTAAGCTTCATTTCAACGATCACTATGAAAATATAATAAAAAGGGGCTCGAAGCTCTCTGGCTTTGTTCTTCGTTGTACTAGTGAGTTTCGTTCTGTAAACAGTGCTGTAAGATTATTTGTTTCCCTTGTTCGTAGCGTTTTAGAATACGCTTCAATTGTTTGGTCCCCGACTGCTGGTGGGTCCACTGACACCTAGAGCGGGTTCAACGAAGATTTACAAAATCATTATTTTTTAAGTTTAATCTTCCTTACCTTCCTTACCCAGAAAGACTTAATTACCTTAAGATTCTTTCCCTAGAGAAGCGAAGAACTTTTCTTGAACAATGTTTTTTATACAAGATTTGCCGTGGATATCTGCATTCTAGTTTGGCAGATAGAATTAATTACAGAATTCCATCATATCACACACGATCAAATGCCATTTTCAATCCTCCATTTACCGATCTTGCCCTCTTTGCGAATTCGCCTTTAATTAGAATGATGAGAACGTATGACTCTATGGAGATTGGACCTCTACCCTCTTCTATTTCAATCTTTAAAAATATTCTTTTGCAAAAACTTTGATTTTGCTGCTTAATTTGAATTTCTAACGTAGTGTTTTTAGTTTTAAAAAATAATCAGAAACTTGCATTTTTTCTTGTAGTCTTATGTTAATCTCTATAACATACTGTTGTAATTGGATATTTTATCTGTTCAGTATTTTCGAAATAAATAAATAAATAAATATCCTTCGCAAATTTTGTATCGGACCTTTTGAATTTCTAGATGTTTGCGGCGGTGGCTCATATTCTTCTGCTACTTTCGAATATGCATAAATTTTCAAACTTCTGAGAAAAGTCTTTTTCAAGTCAGTTCTCAAATCCAATAATTTTTTGGCTTGCATATGAAATATTTATAGCTTTACTCTGAATTATATTAAATTAAACATCGGCTTTGGAGAATATTTCTGAAAAAATGAAAATCTAGTTCTGTAAATTTTGATGTGTACGTATATAAGGAATTGCCATCCCAGTTCTCGGAATTATTTAAAATCGTATCAAAAACTATTATAATATCATCCTAGTCTTCAAATATAACGTTAATAATTCGAAAATGATAATGCCAACGAGTTTTGGAAACAAGTGGTAATCGGCGCTTAACTATAGATGAAAAAAGATCTGCCCTTTAAGTGGATGTACTGAAAAAAGTAGCTATCTCGTTTATGCACGCAAAAAAAAGCTTAATTTCTGGAATCAATTCAACCGTTTTAGACAAAACCAAATTTAGTGAATGAGCATAGTATGGAACGATCAATGCGGGCTTATATCTTTCGCGAGTTAGAGATTGAACTCCGCGGATTTGATAACTCATTACTGCTGCGCCATCGTAGCATTATGCATTTAGCTTATTACCGACATAATTTAAAATCCTTTGAAAATATGAGAAGTTATTGCCTTACGGTTAGCACTTATATCATAGAATCCGATAAAGGAAGCTCTTGCTCTGCGAGATGAATCACTGTATCGATTAAACGTTTAAAAATATTCCGACTACGGTCAACTTTTTCGTTATGTAATCTAATCAATAATGCCGCCTGGTAATTTAGCATAAGCTCTATTCTTTGCGATCCGAAGAAATCTAACTTAATTAACGACTGAAGATGTGTTTCCGAACTAGCGTGCTTTACAGCTGAACCCGTTAAATATTTAAATGCTAAGTCCGGATTTATTCCAAACAGATTTCTCGTTCGCGAACAAAAGACACGGCCAACAAAATAATTTATTTAATTTACAACTTCCGGTAAGCCAAATGTACTTTTCATATGTTTCAAAATTAAATTTCCGTGTAACGCTTTTTTGTTTACATTCAAAATGAATTTTAAATTTTGACCACCCAGATTGAACGATCCTCCTTTCTTAGCGAATAAAAGGGTCGAAATAAAAAATCTGCCGCACAGCACAACTCCGACATAATTTGAAGAGAAAACTACAAACTTTTCCCAAAAAACACACAAAGTTGAAATTTTTTTTTAAATTCCACAAAACTTCACCTGTAGTCAACTGATTTCTTCTGGAAAATGTAACTGAAGTTTATATTTTCCTCTCAACATGCATTTAACGTCTACTATCCATATTCAATCCACACGCAACATGTAAGTCAATCAACACCAATTCTGCTTGAGTGCGCTCATATAAATTCGCACATAAAACAAACAAAAAATATTCGCCCATCATATGAACCGACTCAAGCATCTGGAATCAACATGTTCCTCTGCTCACTGCATCATGTACGTGCACATGAATTATGATATGATAGATACATTCGCCAAGTCCGTACACATGCTGCAAAGAAGTTTGGTTCGATTATGTGCGGCATGGTGTTCGTTTTAGTTTTTGCATGTACATACATACTTCGCGGAGTTTTCGGAATAAATCGTCAGGAGGAGAAAATGTTGTCAAAAATGATATTTGGTGATGTCGGTGATAATGAATGCCTTGGGCCTAAAATGGTTAAATTTTAATCAAAATATAAGATTGTTCAGGTACGATGATGGTAAGATATCCATACATAAATGCGGTTGCCCATAGTTACGTATTGGACGTTCCTTTTACGAATTTTATGTTCCACAATTTCGAACCTAATCTGGTTATAGACTTGACCGAGAAATTGTACATGTATATACAACAATTTTGACTAGTTGAGCTATCTTACTCCGAAAAATGTAAATTTTGACTCTAATGCCAGCGATTGGAGCATATATGTAATAAAACTAAAACTAATCTGCCTAAAGCATAGTTACGGGTAGTACTCCAGAAAAGAAATAAAATTAATAAAATCAGTTTGTTACTATATTTTTTTTTGTAATGTTACTGTTTTGTATTATTTGGCCGGTTTTTTGGCCATTTTTCTCGAATTTATTTATTTAGCCGGATTTTTAGCCGTTTTTGAAAAATATATAGCCGGTTTTCCGGCTAAATTTAGCCGTTTTCTAAATTTCCAGTTGGCAACACTGTCGTGCAAAAGTTCAGAGCAATCGATATTATTATTTATCAAATTATACAAAAACATTGCATCATAATATGATCTTCTGGCTTCTAATGTGTGTGTTTTAAGAACAGATAATATGTCTGAATATTCAATGTTATCTCGTGTAAAATGGAGTTTGTAGCCTATATATATTAAAAATTTCCTTTGAACTTTTTCTAATTCATCGGAGTGGGCTGGATAATACGGACTCCATAGCACAGATACATATTCCAACTTACTTCTAACCAAAGCGAAATACAATGACTTAAGGGCATTTATGTTGAAGAAATTTTGAGTATTACGAAAGATAAACCCCAGCATACGCCTAGCCTTCTCCGTAATAATTTGAATATGCGGTAAAAAATTCAAGGTAGATTCAAATGTTATTCCCAAATCTTCTATTGTTTCTACTTTCATTAAAGGAGTGCCGTTGATGACATAATCATATTGAAACGTAGTTTGTCTATGTTAAGTTTTAAACTATTATTTACACAATATGTGAAAAAATTATTTAGATTACATTGCAAAATTTCAATATCATGTATTGATGAAATTGCTCTAAATATTTTGCAATCATTTGCAACTAGTAAGAATTCAACGTTTTTAAATACTAAGTGGATATCGTTGATAAAAATCAAAAATAAGAGCGGGCCTAGATGAGAACCTTGAGGTACTCCTGATGTTTACGAAAATGCGTTAGACACAACGTCTTTGAATTTGACAAAAAAATGTTCTTTGTCTTACGTAATCGTTTATCCACTATGAAAATGGACCGTGAATTCCGATATTTTGTAATTTTCTCATCATTAATTCAAAATTTATGCTATCGAAAGCTTTTGCGAAATCAGTGTACACTGCATGAACTTGTTGATAGTTCCCCAAAGAATTGCATATAATTATGGTACAAAATAAGATTAGTGCAGGTTGATTTACCGGACAAAAAACCATGTTGATTTTGTATGATAACTGGACGGATAATGGGTGTAATTATATCTGTTACTAAGCTTTCGAAAATTTTCGAGATAGAAGACAGAATACAAATCGGGCGGTAGTTGCAAATATCACAAAATTGGAACAACATAGCTAGTCTTCCACGAATCAGGGAAAATACCAGACGCTGAGGAACGATTAAACAACGAAAGAAGAGGGCTGGCTAAATTCTGAGCACAGTTTTTGAGGAAAATAGGCGGTATACCGTCTGGCCCAGAACTCTTAAAAACATCAAGTGAAACTAGCTTATCCGTGAGAGAACGAAAGTTAATATGAATATTATTCAAGTTTATAGTGCTATCGACTGGGGTAGGATTGTAAGTGTTAGAATCTGTGCTATAGACTTTCTTGAAATAAGTTGCAAACATATCAGCGACCTGTTGGTTATCCGAACTCCAAGTACCATTTAGCTTCATGTTAGTCGGCAAATTATTGTCCTTTTTACACGAGTTTATATGCCTCCAGAAATATTTGCTATTATACTGTATCTTTGACTAAATTTTAGAAATGTACACTTTGAAATCTATCTTTGATTTGGTTTTGCAAGTAGCACGAAGTCAGAAAAGAGTTTATAATGATTTAAAGAGCCCGTCATTTTATAGCGTGAATGAGCTTCTTTTTTGTCGCGGATTAAGTTTTTTAGCTCGAAGAGAACCGCCCCACCTAAAGCGGGCGCTGGAACCCGTACTTTTAATGTATTTTTTTTTACAAATTTGTTGTTGCTTAAGAAATTTTATTTTTATTTTTAACTGCTGAATTGGGTATGATGTCAGGATATTAATGCAGGCCATAGTACACAACCAACCAAATATGTATGTGTGAACATTGGAAGAATTGCATACATTTTTAGAGCTACATATATCCTTAGTATGCATTCTTTGTATAACTCCTCTGATTACAAATCATTAAAAAAATAATTTGTGATGTATAATTTATGTGATAGTCTTCACGACATTTAGTTGATCATCTTAAATTCGATCTTTGTTAAAAACTGGTTGGTTCGTGGCTAACTTACTCACAGGTTACATTATGCGTTTCGTTTTCAAATCAGCAACATTTAAACATTTAAAGTTACAAATTTTATTTTTAATAGAAAAACAACCTTTCCGAAAAGCTAATGAAGCCAAAAACAACATTCTTCAATAAAAAAATACAAAATGGGTTAATGAAGTTAGTTCTTTACATATTTTGGAAGAATCAGTTGCACTTGTTTGCATCAGTAGTGTACCCCCAATTTAGGATGTCACGAGCCGCCACTGACATGTATCTTTATAGAAATCAGGAAAGAATTTAGTTGGGAACTCATAATATAAGATTTCCACTTGAGTCAATTCCTCAAGTGGAAAGAGACATATAGAAAAGTTGACAAAGATATTTGAAAAATTATTTACTTAATACATTTAAATGTTGGTGGTTTAAAAACGAAGCGGTGAAATGCAAAGTAGCCAGGTTTCCCGAACAAAACCTTTTTAAACCACGGTAGAAATTACAAAATGAAATGAATTTATGTTGGAAGTCATTGGAACTGTCCACCTTTCCCAAATGGGAAATTCATCAATTCAACAATTGAAGATAGCAGTGTACTCTTGAAAATGATTACCAATATGAAAAATGTTAACATCGAAAAGGGGGAATGGAAAATCGATACCTATTTAGGTGGGTTTTGCTATCGTCTTCCCATTTAACATTATGAATGTTTGTGAGCTAAAATGTATGGTTCCTTATGTTTCTGCGAAGTGAGATTGCCTGTTTTCATTTTTTAACGATTAAAAAATGGGAAAGTTTTTGATTGTATGTATGATTTCACAACTGAAAAATGAACACTAGTATTGCAGGACCTACTCCTGCTTACACAAAACATCTCGCCTTTTCATAATATTAATGAAAATAATTTCCAATCTCTCGCTTTAATCTAAGCCGTGGCCTACCTTAAGACGAATCATGAACAATCAATGCAATTTATGACAGGGGAAAATGACAGTTGAAGAAATGAGTACATGGCCATTGATTTAAACTTGCTTATTCATAAAAAAGTACGCCTTTGCAGGTTGTAATTACGAATAAAAGCTATAGACATGAAAGTGAAGACCAAGCTTTCAGGAGCTACTAATTAGAAAAGAAAAGCTGCGGTTGAGTCGGATTAATAAAAAAAAAACAGTCGCGAAGTATGGAGAAATTGCATTCAATTAATAAAAAATAGACTAAAATTTAAGTTCAGAAGATGGAAGCCAAAAAGTTAAAGAGGATAGTTTCAACGGCGGGCCAATGGAGAAAAATATTTCCGAAGAACGTTCAAGGTGCGTCAATGAGACTGGAGGCGATGAAATCGCCTCGTGTCTTGTAATTTAAACGATCTTACGATACCGAACTTGAATCGTTGTCTGATTCAGCACAATGGCCGAAAATTCTAGGCCTTCAGTTTTTAGAAGCTGTCGCGAAAACTGAATCAACGGAAATCGAAGAAATGTCAGTTCCACTTGACAGTCAGAACAGACACTTCTCCCTAAAATTAACTAAGGGAAAAGCACAAATTAGGCTTTATGCTTTCGGCGGAAGTGAAGTCCGCTTTTTCAACAACGGACTACCAGGACTGGAAGCATATGTATATATGTATTATGTAATTTTTTATGTCAATAAATGTTGCTTCTTTTTTTAAATTTTCGTTACTTCTATTCTATTGCAATTTTTTCGTGTATAGCAACTATAAGGGGTGCTTTCTTCAAGCTCGCCCCGGGCGCCATTTCACCGCCCTGGTTATATGGATAATCCGATCCTTAAAACTTCAAAAAAATTTCTCCGCCTTCTCGTTTGTGGCTTTAAAAATATGGTCCTCTTTCATTTCTAAAAAAAAGGTATTTGTTTTTGATCAATAAAGCGAACGCTTTACTAAACTTACATACTAGCAACTAATATACACTGCTGGCCAAAATAATAGGTGTACGCATTTAATTTTCCAAACATGGCTGGTTATCACATATTACTTTATTATTCCACAAAAATTCAATTAGTTTAGAACTTCAGCATACTTCATTGTTGCACCAAACAAAAATGAGTTTGAAAACTGAATGGAAACTAATTTTTTTTAAATAAATAAGGAATAACACCAATTTTCGACTGGTCATAATAATAGGTGTGATTACAGAATTAAGTAATAAAATTTAATTTCGCCCCTTATGATGACAGTTAATGTTAGTTTTGGTAGACCATAGTTAATACCCAGAATATCCGCCATTATTCTCCATGACCTT
Organism: Microchrysa polita; assembly: GCA_949715475.1. Taxonomy (NCBI): domain Eukaryota; kingdom Metazoa; phylum Arthropoda; class Insecta; order Diptera; family Stratiomyidae; genus Microchrysa; species Microchrysa polita. The sequence continues at coordinate 79,001,355 of OX454415.1, forward strand.
ATCAATTCTTCTGGACATGGACGATACCAACTTCCGGCAATTTTCTAAGGGAATATTGTACCAAACCTTTTTGATATTTTCCCACAATCGCTTTTTATTTTGGCAATCCACTTTTGACACTTGCCTTTTAAGCTCACTCCAAAGGTTTTCTATTGGATTCAGGTCGGGGGACTGACTTGGCCACTCCAAAACGTTAAAACTTTGCTCCTCGAACCAAGCTTTGACCAATCGTGATGAGTGCTTCGGATCGTTATCCTGCTGAAATGTCCACCAAAGGGGCATATTATCCTCAGCGTAAGGCAGCATAATAGTCTCCAGGAGATTCTTGTAGGCAAATCTGTCCATAATCCCATCGATTCGATATTTGGGACCGACACCTTGCCACGAAAAGCAGCCCCATACCATTATGTTGCCTCCGCCATGTTTCACAGTCTTTTTTGTGAACCGAATGTGAAATGCTTTTCCCTTAGGACGACGAACGTTTCTTCCTGCATCGTTACCAAATAAATTGATTTTTGTTTCATCGTTGAAAAGGATATTCCGCCATTTCTTTTCGCCTTGTGGACCGCACCATGTTTTATGAGCCAACGCAAATTTTTTCCTCTTCTTCAAATTGACGGATCTAAGCAGAGGAGCTTCGCGAGCAATCCTACCGGGCAAATTTGAGCTTGCCAATCGGCGTCGAACGGTTCGTGATGAAAGGACATTCCCAATCTCGGTCGCAATTGTCCTTGATGATTTGAATGGGTCGCGTTTGGATAATGTAACGATTCGATGGTCGGTCACTGGTGAAGATTTTTTAGGTGCCCCAGGAGTTTCAAGAGTTTTTTCTGGTTTCAGGGCATTGGTTACGAAATTTTCGGACCGTCCCAAAGATGTGGCAATAAATTTGTAGCCTCTTCCTTCACCTCGGAGCTAACGAACAAGCCTTCTCTCCTCTAGACTGCAGTGACGTCCTCGACCCATCTAATGTTATTTTTTTTGTTTTTAAATTGCATTAGAGTATGTTTATAATGCCTTCATTTGATTTATTTTTCTCAATATCTCACCTTTTACAACCGAATAATTCTTAAAATGGATATTCTGTATAAAGAAAACAATGCACACCTATTTTTTTGTCCAACTCAAATTGAAAATTGAACAAATGAAGGAGCCATTACCTATGACAACACACGGTTTCCGCGTGAAAATTCCTCGGTTTCATTCGAAACATCGTGCTACTAGATTTCCAAATTGATATTTTTCATAGTAAAGAATATTGTTGCTGTTTTTACTACTTTTTTCAAATTTTTTAGTTCACACCTATTATTTTGACCAGCAGTGTAGGTAAAGGTCAAAATCAAGTGTTTCGTCTTCCGAGATCCTCGAAATTAGAAGAAGTACTCGATTTTCTTTTAGGATAATTTGTATTGGAGATTTTCATCACCGCTCTATGCGGTAGTAAAGAAAGCTTTAAAAGCGCTGCAAAGCTTCATAGTAGTTGGACGACCCTTGCAGCTTCTAGTAACTAATCAGGTTCTTTCTCTCCACCCATCTAAAAGTACCGAAAGACAAAATTCAAAATTAACTGCGAATCTTAGTCTCAAGCTAGGGGAAAGAGAGACCCTACAATAAATCTTTGTCTAGTGGTTTCATAATAAAATTAGGAAATTAATTCCGTGATAATTCTTGTGAGAGAAGAAGCACCTCTGAAACAGCAAAAACATCTTGATATCATCCATGTAATGTTGCATCACTTGCTCTTGCTCACTGTCAGTTTGGTTCCTACAGATTGCTTGTATGCCGGGCTCGAAATTCGGACGTTGTTCTTTGGAAGGTGCGGTGCGAGTTTTATATTGATCAGATTTTTCTTCCAAACGTCATATACACATATGTTGGATCGCGTTCGACCATTAAAAAAAGCTAACATCCTGAGCGAAATAATTGGAGCACGGAATGGGTTTATCGTGACATTAAGAGTTCCACTTCGAAGCTATTACCGAGAGTTTAATTCAACATTTTCTTCGATGTAATTCCACGGGTTAATTTACATTTTCCTCTTCTTCCTTGCCTCGTTCTTTATACCGCTCCATGGCTTCGCGTTACTCGACCCGCGGTGTAGGCACATCGCCCGTTTTGGCGATAATATCCCAGCATATTTCTACAGGCAGCTCTATCTTGGATCGTGTCATCGCCGAGACCAATGCGTTGGTGTTGCTTTTTCATTTGACACATCCAGGTGTTCTTCGGTCTGCCTCTGGCCTTGGGTCCATCAAGTGGAACTTCCATTGATATCGCTTTCTTTGCGGGGTTCTCAGGCGGACGCCGTTGAAGATGACAATACCAATCCATTTGTCGGTCTTCGAGCTTTTCGGTGATTGGTTGGATATGGACAAGCTGCCTCGGATGTAGCTACTCTTGATGTGGTCCCTTTTCGTTACACCAACTGACATGCGTAACATTTTCATTTCAGTCGCTGTCATTTCTTTCGCGTAACCTTCATACATGGTCCAGCATTCTGATCCATACATGAGGGCGGGACGTACAACCGTTTTGTACAACTTGCCCTTCAGCTTCAGTGGCATTTTTTTATCGCAGAAAACTCCAGAGGTTTTCTCGCCACGCCATCCACCCAACCTTTGTGCGATGTTTGATGTCATCATCGCATGTAGCTCCGTTTTTCACCATCGAGCCAAGGTACTTGAACTTGGTACAATACTTAAAGCTACTCTCCTTTGACGTACATATCTGGTATAGGTGCATCTGGGCCTGAGAATGGGCAGCGTAAGAACTCAGTCTTTGTTATAATTACCCTCAGTCCATGCTCCTCCAGGATGTCACACCATTTTGTAAGTGCAGCTTGCAAGGCAACGATGTTTGGGCTACTGAGGACTATATCATCGACAAAAAGAAGAGATATTTTTAGGCCGTCGGATATACGTGTTAATAAGTAGCACATGATGATGTTGAAGAGCAACGGACTCAATACCAGTGTTGCCAACTGGAAATTTAGAAAACGGCTAAATTTAGCCGGAAAACCGGCTATATTTTTTTCAAAAACGGCTAAAAATCCGTCTAAATAAATTTCAGCCAGAAAAACGGCCAAAAAACCGGCTAAATCATACAAAACAATCACATTACGAAAAAATATAGTAAAAAACTGATTTTAATAATCTTATTTCTTTTCTTGAGTACTACCCGCACTACTATGCTTCAGGCAGATTTCTTAGTTTTATTACATATATGCTCCAATCGCTGGCATTACAGTCAAAATTTAGATTGTTCGGAGCTAGTAGCTCAACTAGTCAAAATTGTTGTATACAGGTACAATTTCTCGGTCAAGACCATAACCACATTAGGTTCGAAATTGTTGAACATATAATTCTTAAAAGGAACGTCCAATGCTAAACTATGGGAAAGGACAACCGCAACTTGAATAATTTGATTTCCCTCCAAATTTTATTTTATTTTCCATAGTTACGAAATTGATGTTCCATTGTTGACGTTCCGCAATTACGAATTTGATACTCCAAAGATACGAAATTGATGTTCCAAAATTATGAGCTTGGCCGAGAAATGGTATAAATTTTTTGAAAAATTTGTTGCTACAAACCCAACAACAAAATGAAATGCATCTACGAAATTGTATAGGTTCTATGAATCGTCAGACGTTGTGCAAGCAGCTTGCCCAGTAAACTACAAAAATCAAATTTAAGCGCTTAGTTTTTGTGCTGAAGAAGGGGGTGCTCCGGAAATATATACACACTTAAATATAATTTTTGCAGTTTACTGGGCAAGCTATTTGCACAACGTTAGTGCTGTACACTATAAAGTTCCGGTGATATTATCAATATCTATAAATCGTGTTAAAAAGTTTTCACCCTTGTACTTAATCTGGCATGAATACGTGGTATATAATTGACACTTTGAAAAATGGAAAAATGTTCGAGTACCCCCATGCTCCAAGACTTGATCTTCCATTTTGCAAATTTTATCATATTGGTGGTTAGTAAATTACATGCTTATATTACGTTCAGAGTGGACGAAAACGGATTGATAGTGCAGTCAAAATATCCCAATTCAGGCCTCCAAATAGAAAAAAATAGAGTAAGGCTAATTTTTGTTGATTTTGAATCAGTAGGCTCCCAGGAATCTACAACTGATTTTGCTTAAAAAAAATTTGATCGGAAAGGTCCCAAAAAGGACAAAAAAGGATACTCTTTAATCCTTGACCGGAGGTCGGCATGCGGGGTAGCATATCAAAGAGGACGTCGAGTACATTACATATCCGGTGTTTGTTTCCTGTTTCATGGACCCTCAAAGGAATAAATCGAGCTTAAATGGAAAATTTTCGAGTTTCCCGTGTATCTTTCCAAAGCCATAACTACGAGAATAATTCAAGTTGTCCCTACTTTTATCACTTGTCAGAATCTATAATAGCTGGAGATTCTACCATTAACTTTGCTAAGAAAAAAGTTGATCGGAAAGCTCTGAAAAAGGACATAAAAGGACACTAATTTCACACCTTGATCGAACGTGGGCATGTGGGATGTCATATCAAAGAGGACGTCGAGTGCATTGCATATCCGGTGATTGTTTCCTGACTCAAGGACACTAAATGGAATAGGTCGGGTTTAAATGGAAAATTACGGCTTTAAATGATACAGATACGGGAAACACAAAAATTTTTAAGTTGAGCCCAATTTTGTCCTTTTAAGGTCCTTGGAACAAGTAACAAATGCTGGATATGGAATTTACTTGACATCCTCTTTGATATGACAACCCACATGCCCACGTTCGACTAAGGTGTGCAATTAGTGTCCTTTTATGTCCTTTTTCAGAGCTTTCCGATCAACTTTTTCCTTAGCAAATTTAATGGGAGAATCTCCAGCTATTTTAGATTCTGAAAAGTGATAAAAGTAGGGACAACTTGAATTATTCTCGTAGTTATGGCTCACGAAAAATACACGGGAATCTCGAAAATTTTCTATTTAAGCTCGAATTATTCCCTTGAGGGTCCATGAAACATGAAACAAACACTGGATATGTAATGTACTCGACGTCCCCTTTGATATGATACCCCGCATGCTGACCTCGGGTCAAGGATTAAAGAGTATCCTTTTTTGTCCTTTTTGGGACCTTTGCGATCAAAATCTTTTTTAGCAAAATCAGTTGTAAATTCCTGGGAGCCCACTGATTCAAAAAAAAAAAAATTAGCCAAAAATTAGCCTTACACTATTTTTTTCTATTTGAAATGCTAATATGACTGCACTATGATTTCGCTGTACGTTTTCAAAAATCACCGCAAAGTGTTCACAGTGCTCTATTTGTAATTTCATATGACAACCGACAATATTATTTTGCCTATAAATAGTTCTAAGTATAAAATGTGCTGGTGCAGTTATCGATTTGCAATATATTTCGTCACTTCAAACTGACCGTCCATTCTCTTATTATGGAGAAATTAAAAACATTGGCAAACACACAAAACTGAACAATTTTTTCGGATGTCATTTAAAATATCGGAGTGATTCGAAATGTGCTGAGTAGGGGAATTTAGGTTTGATACCTGGGTGCTTACACGTTTTCATTTGAAAAAAATACCGGCGTACAGAGGGCTGCGCCCGCAATACGAGGGTTTTTTAGAATTTTAATGCATAGTGAATATTTTTTGTACATATATTTTATAAGCAATAAATAAGTATTGTGCACAACATTAATGAAATGCTTCCTGTAAATCTATTTTTGGATTGGTCTAAATAAACGCGTTCCAGAATGAAAGGCTATCGCCTTTCATTCTGTTCCACCTTTAATTAGACCAATCCAAAAATAGATTTACTATTTGCCCAGTTGGTATGAAAGTACTCCAAGGCAAATCTACAGGTATTTTTGAATTTAAGATTTCTGATGGCCTTTGACCAAAAAGAAACTCAGGCAAACGTAAGGATGGCTTGGCTTTATATATGAACTGAATTATTAGCTGTAAATCTACTGTTACTGTTTTTTAATCAAGGAAAAGCAACCTTATATAAAATGATTCCATTGTGTTCCCTGTCATAAGAGCCAACGCAAGCTTTCCTATGAGTATTGAACAAGTATACTTTTGCAGCTATTCAGGGACACCCTGTTAACTTGGTCCTACTAACTTCAAAATTTTTTATGGCAAACACTATTACCATTCTATACATTTCCACCAAATTTCATGTTCATTGTTTCATCAAGTTAAAAGATATACATTGAAGAAATGCTTAAGAGGCTTGCATTGTGAAAGGCCCTTACTAAATACTTATTTGGCTATATTTCCGGTTTGGATACAGTTATTCGAATGAAAATTCGTAGACATATTCTGTATGTAATTTTCTAAAAACCCTTAGCAGCATTTTCATATTTGGAAACCTAAGAGGGGCTACACACGAACAAATTGAAATTTTACAAATTTACTGTTATTTACTTTTCCTTTGCAAAAGTCAACAGTCTTAATATTTAACGTATATAAGGCCCTACCGACCAATCTTTGTGCAAAGTTTCATATCGATCCCTATAACGGTTTAGAAAAACGGAGCTCGAAAATGAAGTTAAACTTTAAACGCCAATAACTTTTTTACCGTTACTCGAAAATGGAAAATTTTAACTGATATGAAGTGTACTCGTTTAGATCTTTGATTTAAATACCCATACGTCAATCTCCGATAAAAACTAAAAAAGTCGACTTTTTTCAAACGTTCGGGGCACCCTGTTGTCTTCTTCCTACCAACTTCTAAGGTATATGTGCCAAAGACTGTAACCATTCTACACATTCCTACCAAATTTCATGACAATCGGTTGAGCCGTTCACGAGTTATTTAGTGAACAGACGGACAGATGGACAGACGGACGGATGCACAGACGGACAGACGGACGGACGGACAAAATCGATTTCATAAGGGTTTTTTGAAAAAAAATTTCTAAAAAACCCTAAAAATCAAGGTTCCATAGAAAACACGCAAAATAGGGTATTTGCAGTGTGTCAACTTATATGGGAATTTAAATGTTTTGGGGCTGTTTTCATACGAAAACATGAAAACAGCCCCAAATCATATGTTTTCGTTCACTCTGAACAAATTATTAGACTCGGTACTAACATCATCAGTTTACGTGATACCCATTACCCTAAATTTATTGAAAACGAGACCGAGGCTAATTTCGGTCGCGGCCGGAATTTGGATACCCTTCGCTCCCCTCGGGCTAAAAGTTTTTTCGGGCGTACCTATGACTTGTGTTCAGTACTCCCCGCTTCCATGCTTTTCCTTGAATTTTCACGTACGTTCCATGGCGAAGATTTATTGGGAGAAGCGGGACACGTGGGTTTCTTAGAAGAACCAAAAAGGGGGGGGGGGGGTTGTACGGCAGCCTATAAACGCATGGCCTTTCCAACAATTTGGACGTATGTTTGTGGCATCAATTAAATCACGTTTCTATGAGATTTGGTTTAAATTGGTGGACAAATAAAAGTTTTTCTTCGAAGAACCTAATTTGGGGGTTGGGTTTAGCCCCATGATCCCATGGTCCGATTTCATTTATTTTCACGTTTGTTATGTGGCATCAATAGAAATATAATTTTCTGAGGTTTGATTGAAATTGGTGTGCAAATAAAAACGTTTTTCTTAGAAAAATTTGATTTGTGAGGCTAGGTTTGTATGGTAGCCCCATGACCACATGGTCCGACTCCATCTTTTCATACATATGTTTTGTGTCATCCATAGAAATACATTTGTGTGAAGTTTGGTTGAAATTGGTGTATTAATAAAAAAAAATGCTTAGCAGAACTTAATTTGGGGAGCTAGGTTTGTATGACAGCGCATGACCCCATGTTCCGATTTGGTCCATTTTGACATATGTTTTGTGGTATCACTAGAAACACATTTGTGCGAAATTTGATTGAAATCGATGAGAAAATAAAAAGTTTTTCTTTAAAGAAACTAATTTGGAGGACTTGGTTTGTATGGCAGCCCCACGACCCCATTATCCGATGTGGTAGATTTTTACATATGTGGTGTGTCACCAATGAAAACACATTTGATTGAAATTGCTTTATAAATAAAAAAGTTTTTCTAAGAAGAACCTAATTTGGGGGGATAGGTTTGTATGGCAGCCGCACGACCCCCTTGTCAGATTTTAGCGATTTAAACATACAAACTGCCTGCAACAAGAAGAAGCATGTGTGCAAAATTTCAGCTCCATAGCTTTTAAACTGGCCGAGCAAAACGCGTCACAACAGACGGACAGACGGACATCGTCCAATCGACTCAGCTCGTCACGCTGACCATATATATACATATTTTATATGGTCGGAGATAATTCCTTCAATGCGTTACAAACTTCATGACAAAGTTAATATACCCTTTTCGCTATAATAAGCAAAATTTTCCCAGGTGACATAAATGCAAGTTTTCCTCTCGTTGGATATAGTAGGTACCTTTATACACGACAATAAGTGCATGTATAGAAATAATTTCACAGGCGAGTAATTACTCGTATTTTGGCTGCGAATATTGTAAAATTGATTCTAGTTACAAAATAAAAAAAATAATCATAAAATAATTTTAGCCGGAAAAACGGCCGAAGAAAATCAATTCCGGCTAAAAATCCGGCCGGCCGGAACTATAAATTTCTTCCGGCTAAGCAACACGGTTTCCGGCTAAATTTGGCCGGAAAACGGCTAAATTGGCAACACTGCTCAATACACTGCCCTAGTGTAATCCGACATTCACCGGAAATTCTTCTGATTCACCGGCTGTGCATCTAACCTTAGTCGTAGCTCCATCATACATATCTCGTATCATCCTGACGTGTGCCTCAGGGACATTAAGTGCTCTCAAGGCCAACCATATCAGATCACGAGGTACTCTATCGAATGCCTTTTCCAAATCGATGAACACAAAGTGCAAGTCCTTTCGTGCTGCTCTATACTTTTCCATCGCAATACGAATGAACTGAATCGCATCGACTGTAGATCGACCTTCAACAAAGCCGCATTGATTGTCATCCAACCGCACAATCTTTCTCAATCGGTTGCAGACAACTCGCTCGTAGATCTTCAGTGTATGAGGTGTTAACTTTATAGCCCTATAGTTGTTGAGTTTGCGTGAGTCTCCCTTGTTCTTATAGAAAGGAAGAAGAAAACTTTCCCTGAAAGCATCAGGCACCTTTGATTTTGTTGAAGAGAACTGTGAGCCAACTAAGCGCGACATTTTCCATTTTCAACCAAAATTCCGCGTTTCATCTGATGCATTGCCTCCATCACCTCTTCCTCTGAGATATCTTCAATATTTGTGGTATTCGGCTCAACATCTCGAAACGCTGCGAGGAAATTCTTCATTTAGAAGTTCGTCAAAATACTGTCGCATCCTGCTACAAATTGCCGTATCGTCAATCAGCAACATACCTTGCGAGTCCTCAACGTACTTTGTCGCCTGTATTTCCCGAGCGTTCCTTCTCCTTTGGGCTGCGACCCTAAATATCCTGGCGTCGTGCTTACGTCTCTCGCGCAAAGACGGTCCTTCGGTCGCAGTCTGAGTTTCTAATTCTTGGTAGAATTTCTCAGCTGCCTTCGCCTTTGCTTGAGCTACCAAGCGCTTTACTTTTTTCCGGCATTGCATATAATTTTCGCGAAGTTGAACCCGTTCGGTTTCACTGCTTGACTCACATTTCGTCCATGCCTTAAATGCCTTCGATTTGGCTTGCACTGCTTCCTTAGTTTCGGTGTTCCACCACCATGTTTCTTTCTTCGTGTGGAGTGGACCTTTCGAAACTTCAAGTGTCTTTTCCGCCTCACCTACTGACATGTCAGCGAAACTATTCATTTGTGTTGGACTGTGCTCGGTGCAGTTTGTGTTGTTTTGAAACCACTCCGTCATTTTATCAATGAATGGAGTTACTACAGGTTCAAAGTTGTAGTTTGTGAGATTGTGCCACTTGATTTTTTTCGACAGGCTTGGGAGTTCTTCTATTTCTTGCTCCTCCTACTTTCAAAATAAATTCTAACAGGAGCCAACGATGTTGGCTAACGACAGATTTACCCAAGATCACCTTGCATTCTTTTACCCACCTTCTCATAAAATCGAAGCAGAGGTGGTAATCGATCTGCGTTTCATGCAATGAAGAAGAAAAAGAAGGAAACGAAATATCTGAAAATAAAGGGGACAATTTGATTTTTTATAGCTAGCAGTGACGTAGGAAATTAAGTGTTTGGGGCTGGTATGGTTTAATACTTTTTGGCTTTTTCATTGGTTGGAGTATTCAACCACAATGCACTGGAATACACAGTATTTAAAATTTTGTATTTAAACGAATTTATACCACGCAACGCTTTGCAATCCCATTTAAATGTACTTTTTGCAATAGTGTAAATTGTGATGCTGTTGGTATAAAGTTATGCAACAGGAACGTTGTTGATTAATTAATTTTAAGCATCTCTTAATTTTGAAATTTCGTACTCATTGCCCCCATTTTTCCAACGACCCTGCTACGAAGTTACAGCATCAAGCTGCGCATGTGCATGATTTTGTTTACAATTAATTTTCCATATAAAATTCGTATGAGAAATGTCATCTTGTAACTTCGATCAAGTTACCATAGAAAATATTTTGGTCCCGAAAAAAAGTCGCATATCCAGTGTATTTTGCGGTTATTTGCATTTCCTTTTAGATTTCCTTATTCATTGGTTTCATGTTTCCTATCTTCGTGTCCACTACTGTAGGTGATCAGGTGTCTCCCGTTTTTCACAAACCATGTATTTAGGATGACCAAACCGTGCGATCTGCACATGGTCAGAATAGCTTCACCTTCGTCATTTCTGCCCGTTGAAGGGCTACCCTTTCCACCATGGCAATCCTCGTAATCATAATTTGATTCACCCACATGGCCATTTAGATCTCCTCCCAAGAACACCAATTCGGTATCTGGAATGGTCTGAATCAGGGTGTCAACGTCGTTCCAAAAGGCCTCTTTTTCTTCTAGTGGCAGTCCCACTTGGGGAGCGTAGGCACTTATTACGTTCCACACCCTTCCGCAGATAACCAATTTGATGCTGATCAAGCGATCACTTCTCTTCGCGACACTTATTATGCTGCCAAGCAAAGACGACTTCAGAATAATGCCAACTCCGTTTCTTTGATTTGTGATTCCATAGTAGTACAATTTGTACTTCTTGGAATTCGTAAGAAACCGGGCTCTGTCGATATGGGTATTTCGCCACTTCGTCTCCTGCACGTACGTAATGTCTATCCCCCTCCGCTTCATGATATCCTAAATCTCCTCGCTCTTCGACGTCATGGAACCTACATTCCAGCTTACAACCCTTAGCTTCTCCACAGTGTAGTTGGACTGCCTTATAGTGCTCGCCCCCGCAAACCGTCGAGCTCTGGCTTAGTGGTCTTACGGCAACTGCCTCTACGGGGCGGACCACACCCGTTTTGTTATTTCAAAACGGCCAAAAGCTGCCAATATGCCTTCCTGGCAAGAGCCCCGGCAGGAGCCCTGAAGGTTCAATGCAGGAAGGTTGTGTTTGTCTGTGTATTTGTGTGGGTACGATATATGTGTTTTTTCGTCATATTGGGAGCATTACATCTCGGCGCGGCTGCTCTCAATTTTATTAATTCGCGCCGGTGTTGAAACAAATCCAGGCCCAGAGGTATGGATTTGTAGTGTCTGCCACCAACGTATCGGTTCGAATGCCAGATCAGTGCAGTGTAACTGCTGTTTGGAATGGGTTCACTTTAGGTGTTCAGGTTTACGAACACAAGGGCAACACTCCTTAGCCTATGTTGCGGCAGGTTGTATAAATGCTGGGCAACCCAGGGCTGCTCCCAGCCCACCTTCTCCACCACTGCCCCCTACACCGCCAAACAATATGATAAGAAATGCCAGACCCAGTCTTACGCCTGGCCCTCCTCCTCCAGCAGTTTTCACTGCACTATCTATATTACAGTTTAACTGTAATGGCATCCACCGAAAAATCGCTGAGATCACACACTTCTTGAGTTCCAACAGAATTTTCATCGCCGGCATCCAAGAGACGTTGCTTCACGCAAACTCGTCTCTAAGCGTCCATAGCGAATATGTTATACTGCGGTAGTTCTCCTGACATGTTGTTGTTGTTGTAGCGGCGCAAGAGAGAGAGGGGGGGGGGGGGGAAACTTGTATCATCATTCATAAATCGTAGGCATCCTCTCCTCAAGGTCAAACCTAAGAAGATCGCAACTTCGATGGGGTTCTCCCATAGTGCGATAGGTGTTAGATGCGTAGGTGCGGCAGTGCAGTCAAATATATGATCCACGTCGTGTGGGCTGGCTCCACATGCTGGACAAATATTTCCAATGCTGTTGTCAATGCGTGACCAAAACGAATTTAGTCTGGAGCAAAATCCAGAACGAAGCTGAGCCAAGGTGGTACGTGTGGCTCTCGGTAGTTGTTGTTCGTCGGCTGAGATGTCGGGTGGTCGAGCGCGAAGGACGCGGTTTACGGATAGCTTATTTGTGGCTTTGGTTACCTCGCTGGTGTGCAGTTGATTTAGGGCCGCCTTGTATATGTTGGAGTTGTCGAGAGGAACTCGTTTAAACCTTTGGACTTCCCTTTCCATGTCCCTTAACGAACGTCTTACATGACGTGGTGGTGCATAGGTTATTGTCCATATCGGTGCTGCATAATTTACCACAGAACGACTGACGGCTTTGTAGGTGGTGAGTAAAGTCTCCTATTCAGTGCCCCATTTGCTGCCAGCAAGGGACTTCAGGATCTTGTTTCTGCCCTTCATTTTGTCACTAATGTTGTCGGCATGGGTGTTGAATAGGCCGTGATTATCAATTGTGACGCCATGAATTTTGGGGTGACGGATAGTGGGAACTTCAGTGTCATTTACTCTGATGTTAAGCCGTTGGTTGAATTCTTTGTTGTATGTGGTAAAGAGGGTGGCCGAAGATTTGGGCGCTGATAGCATTAGGTTCTTGTTGTTGAAGAAAAGGTTGAGCTCTTCCAAGTAACCGTTGATGAGATCGCACATGTCGGGAATGTCGTTGCCAGATGTCATTATGGTGCAGTCGTCAGCATAGGATACAATGTCGATTCCTTCAGGTGGGGTGGGAAACCCTGACATGTATAGGTTGAACAAGGTGGGGGAAAGTACCCCGCCTTGTGGTACGCCTTGTTTTATCCTTCTTAGTTTAGATTTCCCATTTCTAAACTCGGTGGTGGATTGACGTCCGGCAAGGTAGTTTGCTATCCATTTGACTATATGCGGCGGTGTGGATGAATTGCGGAGATCCGTCAGTAGGAGCGAGTGGTTCACCGTATCAAACGCTTTCGACAGATCTAAAGCCACAAGAATGGTACGCTTACGGGTACGGGGGTTGGTTGGTCCCATTGAAGACCTTAGACATGATTCGGTCTAGTGCAGTGATGGTGTTGTGCATTTTTCGGAAGCCGTGTTGGTGATTAGCGAGTTGTATGTGCGTCGCAAGAGTCTTGTGTATCAGCGATTCCAATATTTTCGCCACAGGGGATAAAAGCGTGATTGGTCGGTAGGATTCTCCTAAGGAGTGTTGTTTACCAGGTTTGGGTAACGGTATGATACGGCCTCTCTTCCAAATTTCTGGTATGATGAATGTTCGTAACGAAAGGTTCATCGTGGCAGTGATATACTCTATGGCCGGTGTGTCGAGGTGTTTGAGCATGATCATTGCTATACCGTCTGGACCAAGTGCTTTTGAATTTTTGGCATTCTTTATGGCCATTGCAACTTCTGTAGAGGTGATTTGGAGATGTTCATCAACTTTAGTGTTTCGGATGTCTCGTGTGACTTTGCGCTTGAGTTTATCCTTAGTTGGGTGTTCGACGAATTGTTTGTTGAATAGGTTTGCGCATTTATTATCGTCGCTCACGGTTGAGTTACCAAACTTGATAGAAACCCTCCCTTGAGTTTTAGTGGGGTTGGATAGGTTTCTAACCGTGCTCCAGAGTTTGCTCACACCAGTGTTTGAATTTAGTTTTCTGAGATGTGATTGCCATATGCCTCTCCTGTGGTTGTTGACCTGTTTGACTATGACGTCATTAAGGTCGTTTATCCGTGGGTCACTTGGGTCTGCACTTCTGAGTTGATCCCTAGCAGCAGATGTTGGGAAGTTGGGTTTTAGGCTGGGAATGCGGCCTGCTGGAATGTATCTCTTATCTGCAGTGAGAATAATTCGTCTAATTTGTTTTTCAGCCATACGTACATCACTTGGGGCGGTGAGACTAGCAAAAGCCTCGTTGGTGAACCTTTTAAAGCTGTCCCAGTCAGCTTTGTTGAAGTTGGTATACGTATTCTTATCGGGATGGATGAATTTCGACGGCTTATCCAGGGTCAGAATAATTAGCAGGTGATCAGATGATGTTGTGAGGATTGGTTCCCATGAGATGTCATTAATAAGTCCAGGGCTGGCGATGGAAATGTCAGGTGAACTTGTGCAGGATCCAGTGATACGGGTCGGTTTATCGTCATTTAAAGGGCAGAAATCCGAATCATCCAGTTGGTCGGCGATGATGTTACCTCTGGTGTCGTTTTGGAGGTTGGAATGCCATAAATCGTGGTGGGCGTTGAAATCACCAAGTAGGAGGCGATATTGTCCGTTTAATAGAGGGCTGATATTGACTTTGTAACCTGTGGGACAGCTGGAGACGGGTGGAATATATATGTTGTAGATTTCAAAGTCAATATTTCCTGATTTGACGATTATCGCTTGCTGCTCCAAGGTGTCATCGGCGGAAGTGACATCAACGACGCTGTATGGCAAATTATTGTGGATGAGGAAAGCCAAACCTCCTCCTGCATTCCTATCACGGTCTTGTCTGATGACGTTGTAGTTCCCATATGACCTGAGTGAGTGACTAGAGTTGAGTTTGGTTTCCTGTACTGCCGCTATTTGGATGTGGTGTCTGTCCATGAGTGCTGTTAGTTCAGCGATTTTGTGCTGGAGTCCATTACAGTTTAGTTGGACTATCCTCGTGCTGGTGTAATTTGCATCGACGATACGTGGAGCTGGGGTCAAATTGGGTGGAGCGGGCCTCACAGCATTTGCAGGGGTGGAAGGTGATGATGGTTGGGAACCTTGGTTAGGCGGGTGGTGATTAAATGAGCTTTGCCTTCTGTTTCCACACCGGATCGCTCTGTAAGATGTTGACCATTGATTGGTGTTTGTGAGTCCCGAGCAGTTCTTGAGGTGGACACATTGTCCGCAGCATGTGCACTGAACTGACGATTGGACATTGGAGCAAATTCTGTTGGCGCAAACCGAGCACATCCATGGACCAGGATTCGTCTCAATGCCGGCACGTATTAGCAGAATGAGGAGCAGCTGGGCCGGCCAGAACTGCTCCACAAAAGAAAAAACGGTGAATGAATGATGATACAAAGTATCCGACCCCTTCTTGCGTCGAAGGGGGTCTTTGCGACTCTTGGCCATGCCTGGGGCATGGGTCGTTCCGGGACGTAGACCCGGTCGCAGTAGGAGCATAACATAACTCCTGACATAACTATTGTCAGTGCCAGCCTAATCGCTGCTTCCCGATGGGAAGTACGTACCACCCTCAAATCAGATCACCTCCCAATCATTAAAAAAATTGACAAACCAGCGAACATGACTAAGTCTGAGAAGCGAACGTTTGTCAATCACAAGAAAGCCGATTGGGATGGTTTCAAAGCTTACTCGTCGGCGAAATTCATCGAGCTACCATCACCTACCAACATTCGTAAGGCCGAGAAAAATATTAGGAACGTCATTACCACAGCCGTGGCACGTTTTATTCCTGCAGGACGTATTCCGAAAGTTCGGCCTAACTTCCCCACTAGTGCCGCCAGATTAGCCGATGAACATGATCAGATCAGAAGCGCTCACCCTGATGATCCCAGAATTCAGGAGCTTAACTCCGAAATTGACCGACAAGTTAAAGACTATAGGAGGGCGAAATGGAATCAGCACCTCGATGAATGTAACCTCAATGAAGGTGTCAGCAAATTATGGTCTACCGTCCGCGCCCTTTCCATTCCTCGGAAACAAAAGGGCAACAACGCCATTGAATTTGCCAACACAAAAACCTGCGATCCTCTTCAGTGTGGGAGCCTGTTCAATAAACAATTTATTGAACATCCCAAGTCTGACGGCCTCAAGCGCAAAAGTAGAAGACGGATTCGCAGCCGGAATGTTGACACCATACCATCTTTTACCGCGGACCAGGTTAAAAAAGTCATCGAGAATGCTAAAAACTCCAAGGCCCTCGGAGCAGATGGCATTTCGATGACCATGTTGAAACATCTCGACCTTCCAGCCATTGAGTATCTCACGGCTGCCTTTAACTTGTCGATGTCCACGCTTGCCATCCCTGAAATCTGGAAAACAGGTCGAATTGTTCCCTGTCTCAAGCCAGGGAAGAGCGCAAATCTCGGGGAATCCTACCGCACCATTACGATACTTTCTCCTGTCGCAAAGACGCTGGAGGCCCTTACTCACCCCACTCTTGTTGCACATGCGAAGCTAGAACCTGCTTCAGGAAGATGCATAGTACCACCACTGCCCTCGATGCGATCACTACACGCATTCGTGATGGGCTAAATCAACGCAGTCGTTGTCACAGAATCATTCTGGTGGCAATATACCTATCAAATGCATTCGATAAGGTCAATCATTCAATGCTCTTAGCAAACTTGTTGAATATGCATCTTCCTGGACAAGAGATTCGTTGGATTGCCAATTATCTAGCTGGTCGGCACTCCTTCACCGAGTTTCGGGGCAAACGTTCTAAGCTTAGGAAAATCAAATTAGGTGTTCCACAGGGAGGGGTACTCTCCCCCACTCTGTTTAACATCTACATGTCCGGCCTTCCCACACCACCTGAAGGAATCGAGGTGATTTCCTATGCTGACGATTGCACCGTACTCGCCACAGGGAACGATAAGGATGAAATGCGCCTCCGAATTAATCGCTATCTAGGACGATTACAGGCATTTTTCCAAAGTCGAAACCTCACCATCTCTGCGACTTTTCTAACCACTTGGTGGGAGGACATCAGATGGGAGATGAATATACGTATTGGCAACAATTCTGTTCCTACTGTTAAAAACCCCAAAATTCTCAGGCTTCACCTAGAGAACATGATGACGTCTGCGAAGCTGCAGCTCATGGGTCGAGCGGCCGCTGATTATGCAGCCCCAGTTTGGACACATAGTCTATGTGACACAAACTGGTCCAAAGTTCAGGTCTGCCAAAATGCCGCTCTACGTATCGCGACAGGTTGCCTTCTGATGTCTGCCCAGGATCACTTACATCAGGAGACAAAATTGATGCCAATACGTGACCACAATCTCCTACTCTCGAAACACTATCTTGTTGGTTGCTACCGTGAGGATCATCCCAATAATCATCTCATGGACCGAATTCCTCCACCACGACATGTCAGGCGTGGTTTACGAGACCTTGAGAGAGAGGTTCAGGGATACAAACGGGACCCTTACGATGAAGTTACATACCGAGCCGCCATTGCAGCGATCCACACTGAAGAAGTGAATCTGTCTATCGCGAGTTTAGGTGCGAGTAGAGTCCTCTCAGAGCGCCCACCACCAATTTCGCCTGAGGAGATTAGGCTCCCGAGAGCCACCAGAGTAACACTAGCTCAACTTCGGTCGGGCTTTTGTTCACGCCTTAATTCGTACCTTTCTCGCATAAACCCGGACATCCAAAACATCTGTCCAAACTGCAATGGTGCTCCTCATGATGTGGGTCACTTGTTTCAATGCCCCGCTGCGCCCACTGATCTTACCCCTATGTCGCTGTGGGGAAACCCTATCGCAGCAGCTATGTTTTTGTCCTTAGACCTCACGGACACAAACATTGACGAACCATAAATCGTACCCAAATAGATGCACTGAGGTTTCACACCTTTCTGCGCCGCTACAAGAAGAAGAAGAAGCTCTGGGTTTGAAGATAATACCGTTATCACTTACCGAGAAACAGCCATTTTTCAAGTGGAACTATCCTATTGATTGGGAGTGTATGTATATATCGATACCTTAAAGCGCATCTTTTTCCCGCTCTTGTACCTGCAACTAAATGTTAAATCAGTCTCCGTAAGTTGACCAGTCCGCCTTTGGGTTGTCAACTTATGGAAGGTTTTAGGGTCAATTTTTCGTACATCTTAACGGCTGGTTAGTCTTATCGCATAGAGAAGACACATACAGTATTCAGAAAGCTTTTCCATTGTATTGAATGGAATTTTTGTTTATTTTTCATAGTTCTGCCATATTTTGCTTGGTTACGCCATCATCTTAGATTAAAAAATCATTGCGCTATTTCATACAACAGCGCAAATAAGCAAAAGATAACATAACTATGCAAAATAAACAAAGGCCGTGTTTTTTCAACAGCTAACCTACATTATACGGGGTAATTTTCATACAAATGCTAACCCATAACCTTATTCAGGTTAGCAATTCAAACTAGGGATGTAACGGATGTGGTTTAGCGGATGCGGATCAATGAAAATGTAAATTTGCGGATGCGAATGCGGATGCGGATGTCATAAAATTTGAAAATGCGGATGCGGATTAGTTAAAAAAATTATGAAATGAATTTTACTAATACCGAAAATCAGATACTATTCAGTTTTCAGGAATATTCGACATGTTAGAAGTAAAAGTACAAGGAAGGGCCAGCTTAACAAAATGTGCAATCCTTTTATGTGCTGGACAAAGTCATTAGCTTCATTAAAATGCAGTGTCATAGTCGAAAGCCTTTCTTTTCCATTAATTTCTTTCTTTTTGGACCTTTTTTAAATAAGCTCCATAACTTTTTAAAGAATCCTATTTCAGCCGTAAAATTTTGTATACGTATTCACAATAAGTTCAAGAGCATTTTAAGGTTAACATTTAGTCGCTCCGGTCAAGGACACCCATTATCCCCCCATTTGTATTTATTAAAACGGCATGTCCATAACTCCCCCCAAAATTGGAGCAGAGTGCTAAATTTTGGTTTGTTGCGATTGGTGGTCATAGTCACCCCACCCACCAAAAATCGGATAAAAACTGAGGGTATCTCCCATACAAAGTGACCCATCAGCAGTTTGTTCTACGTACTACTCATTTTATAATCTGTAGACAAAGTTGTCTTGGGTCACTAATAATTTGATGTAGTGTTTTTCGTCCTCGGACCATTTTTCTATATCTCTTGCCGTTTTTGAAATAATCGCAAAAAAACGAAAAAATGCCCCCTTTCACCCCTTTTAAGGTTACGGACCCCCAAGCGGTTGGGACTTTTAATGCCATAATCTGGGGACCATCCTTAACCATAATCAAAAAGAAATATCTGATGTAGGATTTTTGCCGTTCGATGGCCATATATTGGCAGAATTTTCTTAGACTAATATCTACATGCATTAGATTTGGTTTCTTGCAATCGCTATCGATTCTCTATTCTATGAGTGGTTTAGAATGAAAATGATTAGATGGGAAATTTGTATTGATATCCGCATCATATCCGCATACAAAAATGCGGATTGCGGATGCGGATGAAAATTTCAACATGAGGATGCGGATGTAGAATTTGATGCGGATTATCCGCAGTTGCGGTGCGGATGCGGATATCCGCAACATCCCTAATTTAAACCCGAATAGCATGCTATTGGCTGATTTCAGATTGTAAGACGAAACCGGACGGGTAAACTTGCAAGACATGAGAGCTTTTGTAGTGGCCAGCAGACAAGCATTGTCCATTTCACATTGTAAGAACGCGTCTTACGAAAGAAAAAAATCGTGACACGATTGTTTTTCTTTCGTAAGAATCGTACGATCGATAAGACGATTGCATCTACCGATAGTTCAGGCGTTCTGCGACGACAATTAGCGCGTGTTTTACTTGCATTTTAATCTTGTCGACTCGTCACTTCATTGGACACTAACTTTGGAGCGTGCATGGCAACATTTATACATACTTGCTCTGTGATTATTGTTCGCCGGTCCGTGTTTTGTTCGGATAGTGTGAAATGATCATACGATGGTTCTTGTCTTGCAAGTTTACCCGTCCGGTTTCGTCTTACAATGTGAATTCACCCATTCAGTTTTCATGAGCTTTTCAAAATTCGCCTAAATGTATGCAATCGCAATCAATTTTAGTACGTTTTCCAATGACTAGCTAAAATTAAATTTTAAAATGAAAAGCTTCTAAGGTATAGTTTACATGATGCATATAAGTGTGTGCAAAAAAAGGGGTTTTGTTTGTAAATTCATCTTAAAAATGTCGTTTACCAAATTGTTATTCTGAAAAAATTATGGATAGATAGATAGATAGATATATGTTTTATTTTTAAAATCCAAATGCAAATTCATATAATGTACAATATAAAACGAATAATGGCTTGGCATAGCCGTCTGCCAGAATTGATTGATGAATCTATTAGTTTACATTATTCATACATGTATAATTAATATAATTTATAGCTTTTTTTAAATTATTATAATTTTTTTTTTTAACTTTTGTTATAATAGGTTTGTTATTTAGATTGAAGTTGAATTATAGGTTTAATTTTAACAGTATTATTATATGGCAGGAGTTGAGTGATAAAGTTCACACAACTCCGAATTCTGCGTGTTCATCTACTCAGATCTCCTTGCCATATATTAAAATTAAAGTAGGTATGCCGTTAAACATTTTCGTTTAAAATTTGATTGCGATATTTAAGTGCGGTTCTGCAATAGTCGTAAAGTCCATCCCAGTTTGATCCATTCAGTAGTGCAAACACTTCCGTCTCGCTCAGACAATCCTTTCCAATGCACGTTCTCCTTATCTCTTTCAGAATGGGGCATATTCCTATAAAGTGCAAATTATTTTCCCTTCTTCTTCTTGTAGCGGTGCAGAAAGGTGTGTAACCTCTGTGCATCTATGTGGGTACGATTTATGGTTCGTCAATGTTTGTGTCCGTGAGGTCTAAGGACAAAAACATAGCTGCTGCGATAGGGTTTTCCCACAGTGATATAGGGGTAAGATCAGTGGGCGCAGCGGGGCATTGAAACAAATGGCCCACATCATGAGGAGTACAATTGCAGTTTGGACAGATGTTTTGGATGTCCGGGTTTATTATTTCCCCTCGTCCTCATGTTGCATAATTCACATAGGATTGGTAGGTCCTCACGATGGGGAATATAATTCAGTGGTAGAAGCTCTCCCCTGGATCTGAATATTAGCAAGATTTTCAGCACACTGAAGGTATTTTGGAAGTACGTGTCTGCTTTCAAATCATGATTTAAGTTGGCGTAGATTTCCCTATGTTGAGTTGATCTTGCACTTTCTGCTGTTGTGTCGATGAGTCTTTGTTTCATATCTCGTAAGAGCTCGTAGAGGATGCTGCATGTTTCCCGTGTTCCGTTCCAATTAAAAGGCGTCCCTATTTCATCGGCCAACTTCAGTAAATCATTGTAAAATAAGGATTGCGACTGTACTCTGTGTAAAAGAATTTTTGTTGGTAATCGGTCTCGACTCTCAAAAGGTAGTTAATATGCGTTTTTAATGTTTCTATAAATACTGTCGTTAATTCGGTTTCCTGGAGCAACATGTAGTTAGGTGTATTCATCGGTAAATTTAATGTTCGCTTCAAGTAATATCTTTGCAATTTCTCGACATCGTCATATCTTCTTCCACCCCATACTTGAGCACCGTACATCATTACAGACTTTACAACTGCCTCATATATTTTGTATTTAACTGTGTGGGATAGTTCGATGTTGCAGAAGCAGTTTCTCCAAATAGAATTAATAGCCCACTTTGACTCCTTCAATTTTTGGCATAGATGTGGTTTTAGGCTCCCATTACTCTCTATGAATACTCCCAAATATTTGTACTGTTTCACAACCTCGATTTCCAGTCCTCTGTATGTCCATTTCTCCTTGCGTGATAGTCGATGTCGTTTTTTGAATACCATTATCTTGGACTTTTCAAGATTGACAATTAGTTTCCACTGCCTGCAATACCCGTCGAGAAAATTAATCATTTTTTGTAGTTGTTCTGGTGATTCAGCGAATAGCACAATGTCGTCCGCATACAATAATCCTTTTAATTTAACACCATATGCCTCAGCTCCTCCAGGGCAGTCTTCCAGTATGTCGTTCACATAAATAGCAAAAACGTCGGGGCTCAATTTACAACCTTGCCTGACACCTACGTTTTTTTTTAAAGGCTGTTGACAAGCTTACTCCGCTCCACACGATGGCATGTGTATCTTCATACAGCTTTTCCAACGTTTTCCCGAATTTCGCAGACATACCGCTGTTGTACAATTTATAGAATAGGGCGTGGCGGTCAATTGTGTCGAAGGCAGCCTTGAAATCAACGAAAAGTGCATATAGCTTACGACTCTTATTCAAGTAAAGTTGTCCCATATTTTGAAGAACGAAGACGTGATCGTTGGTCGAGTATCCCTTCCGAAACCCTGCCTGATTCTCCACAATTATCCTTCCTTCTTTTAGTCACACCGAAAATCGTGTTTGAAGAATCGTAGTAAAAATCTTTCCAGCTGAGTTTAAGAATGATATGCCTCGGTAACATGCAGGGTCATTGACATCCCCTTTTTTGAAGATAGGAAAAATTACTGCAGCGCGAAATTCGGTAGGCACATCTCCACTGTCGAAAATTCGATTGAACTCCATACATAAAATGTCGTGCATATTTTCACCTCCATATTTGTAGTATTCTACTGGTATTCCATTACTTCCTGCGGCTTTGTTGTCTTTGCACTGTTTTAAGGCGTATAGCACTTCATCTATTGTTATAGTAGCATCCAGTATCCGGTGGCTCCAGTTTGGTCGCGTAAATTGAACTGCGTTGGTTTCGACTCCGCTTTGTAGAATGTGGCAAAAATGGTTTTTCAGTTGTCCTACATTTAGCTTATTTCCAATATTAAAAGAAGAGTCAATATTATTAATGGATTTGGCAACTTTCCAAAAGTCCTTCGAATTGGTACAGTTTGTTAGTAATTCCGCCTGTTGTTGGAGGAATAAACGTTTTTTCTCTCTGCATAGAGTTTTGTATGTCCTATTCGCTTGGATATACGCATTTTTTGCAACATCACTATTATGGCCGTGTTTTTTAATTAGCTAACCTACACTATCCGGGGTAATTTTCATACAAACGCTAACCTGTGACTTTATTCAGGTTAGAAATTATATTGCTATCCAGATTTAATGAGCTTTCCAAAACTCGCCTAAATGTATGCAATCCCAATTATTTTCTAGTACGTTTTCCAATGACTAGCAAAAATTAAATTTTGAAATGAAAAGCTCTAAGGTATAGTTTACATGCAACACACAAGTGTGCAAAAAAAATAGTTTTTGTTTGTAAATTCATGTTAAAAATGTTGTTCGTCGAATTCTTATTCTAACAAAATTATGATTCCTACAAAAAAATATGTTTTCATTAAAAAAAATTGCATGTTAACTTTTGCGTTTGTAAAGTGAAAACGGGGCTTTAATATTTTTGAGCAAAGTTTTGAAATTAATGGCAATGCCTACGTGACAATTTGAAATTTAACCTGGATGCTACCCTCGATAGTTTTTTTTGCGCGTCTGGGTTAGCAAACCTGCCCCCGATGTAAAAAAAACACGGCCTATGTTTCCTGAACTGTTTCAACCAGGCGAACGAGTGACGTCTGCATTTCTCGCATTCACTGTCAAACCATTGTTGCTTCGAAGTTTTTTTCCGATTCATGGTTGGGGTTGCAATCTCTGTGATTATCTTAGACAAGGTTTCAATGTCTACATGTGGCGCTAATTTTTCATTCATCTTCGCCTCGTATTCGTCTGCTAATTCGTTTTTCCAGACAAACTTAGGTATAATAGCTTCATAGTCTCCGTATCAGTGGCAGTACTGCCGATGCTATCTAACCCAATCGTAGCTATGATTGGGAGATGATCGGAGTACTGCTTGCATTCTACCGTGAAATCCGTGAGAAGGGGAATCCAGTCCCCTCCGGCCAGGCATAAGTCAATTACAGAATTTCCTTGTCTTCCGATATATGTGAACTCCCCTAAAAGATCGTGCTTCGAGCATCCATTGAAAATCTTCATACCAAAGGAGTCCATAAGCTCGAGCATTTTTCTTCCGTACGCATTGATTGCACTGTCTTTGGATTTTCGCATTGAGTTTTTTTCATTGTTAGCTAAAGGTTGTTCACTTCCTATTCTAGCGTTGGCGTCTCCGATAATAAGGATATCAGTGCTGTTTATTTGAAAAAGTAAATCAACTAGCCTAGTCGCGCAGCCAATGGCTACAGTTTAAATAAATTGGTATTATATTCAGCTGTTTTTTATTAATATTCATTGTCAGATAAAACAAATCTTCAACATCTTCAAATTTGCATGTAATATTCCGTAGTTTCAAATCTTTTTTTAACCCCACCAAGATGCCTCCGCTTGGTCTGCCTTTATTGCATCGTCGCACAGCAGGTATCCATCGTAATTCAAAGTTAATCAGCTTCTTTTCAAATATTTCAAAATCCTCCATTATAAATGTTTCCAGTAAAATTATTACATGGAAATCATTCACGTATTCATAAAAATTACAAAAAATACTTTTATTTTTTAAACCGCATATGTTGTAAGCCAAAATGGCTAATTCAAATTTTTGGCTTGATTCGCAGACGGCAACATTTTCCTACGCAGTGCATTCCAGTCTATTACTATTATTAATTTCAGGTTGTGTTGTTATTGCATCAGTGGCAAATCTGTTATTTGGTACTTTTATTTCAGTTCCCAAGATCTCATTCAATTCATCTACTCCATGTTTTCAGCCTAAATTTGAGCTTTTCACTTGGTGATTACAAGACCGGAAAACGACTGGAAATATCTCTTATTTGTAAAATCTTTAATAAACGCTTAATAACTTAAACACAATGTGTTTCCATTAATTCTAATTGACATAAAATGCACTTCCTGTAGATACATATAACTTTCATATTTGTAACTTTTATACTTTTTGAGAAAATTGGGTTAGAGTTCGAAAGTTGCGGGTGGCCCGATACTTTTGACGTCGAGTATAGTTGCTGCTTATCTGCTGAATAATTTACATATGAAATGAGAATCCATTTGTCGTTTGCTGAATGCAGCCAATGACAAGTTCAATGTTGTTGAAAGAGGGAATGGAACTTGAAGACGATAGGAAAGGCGAAAGACACACATGTGTGGACAGAGTCATTTTACTCCTGCTCAAAACTCACGGTCTATTGATCATATTAACGAAATTAACTGTTATCGCTTGTTTTGACTCAAATTCCGACGAATATCTAAATACGAAAGATTAACAAATGTGGACAGAACGAGCCATTCCTAATTTCTTTTCGCTTGATGAAATCAATGTAATTTTCGATGTTGAAGAAGGAAGAGGAACATGAAGACGATAGGGAAGACGCAAAGCGAGCAGGTGTGGGCATAACAAATGGCTAAGTCTATACATGTGCGCTTTCGTCTTCCCTATCGTCTTCAAGCTCCGTTTCCCCTTTCAACATTAAACTTGTCATTGTGCCTGTCTAGACATTTTCAATCTTCGTTCGTCTTCATTATTTTGACAATTGAAACTTGAGATGTCTGCGATATTGAAGAAACGCATTCATTCTTGAACGCAATTGCCAATGTTAAATATTAACAACACATCATCTATTCATACTATTCATGAAAGAATTTATCATTTACCCGTTCTGACCAAAGCCGCGACACATATTTAACGATAAATAATGAACAGATCTGGATAGAATGAGACATTGATCTCTTCAGTTCACTTAACGCAATCAATAACAAGTTCAATGTTGAAAGTGGATACGAAGCTTGAAGACGATAGGGAAGACGAAAGCGCACATGTGTGGACATAGCCATTGATTGCGTCAAGGGATCATAAGAGATGAATGCCTCATTTCTATGCACATCTGTTGCGGCTTTGGTCTGGACGGGTAAATGATAAATTCTTTCATTAATAGTATGAATAGATGGTGAGTTGTTGACATATTCAACATTGCAATCGCACTCAAGAATGAATGCAATTCTTCAATAGCGCAGATATTCCAAGTTTCAATTGTCAAAATGAGGAAGACGAACGAACATTGAAAGTGTCTGGACAGGCACAATGACACATTTTCTCTGCAAAAAAAAATGCAACTGCATTGTTTTCACGGGAAAAACGTTGAAGTGAGTCCCACCATCCGAATTCGATTTCACGATCACGATTGACAGTATTTGTATGGCTTTAAGGAGAAAATGCCGATGTTAGCACATATTCTAATTTACTCCAATCAATAGAGACGAAATAATAGGGGTTAGCGTGCAAAAATTGGGGACTTCTCAATTTTTTGATATGTTATAAAGACAGGTGGGGTAAGTTAAAATCCAAGTTTTCGTCAATTTCCCCCCTGTGCTCCTGCCGCTATCTTCAAAAAACCATCTAAAATCGGCCCTTTCATCAGTTTTTGGCCTGTAACTTCTTTACAGTCCATTTGAGCACAAAATCTGCCAAGACAATTTTGTAGAGGACAAAATTTTCTACAAATTTAATCTAAGATGTTGTACTCTACAATCAAAATTAACAGAGTTTTAGCGCCAAGAAAATGGAGAAAATATCAAAAATCATGCCAATTTCAAATTCACAAAAACGCATTGTATACCAATAACTCATAGCCTCCTCTGCATTTTAGTATAGAGTTCTCGAAGTATGTTTTGAAATTTGTTAGTAATGATTTTTGGAATTTTTAGCATATTCTCTGCGCTATAACTCTGCCAATTTTGATTGTAGAGTAAAACTTGTCAGATGAAATTTATAGGAAATTCTGTGCTCTACATATAGGCCTGTTCGGTAACGAGATTTCAGTACCGGGTTTCGGTTTTTTTCAATACCCGGTCGGTACCACAAGCGGTTTCCCTGACTCAGGTTTTCTTTTCAGTACCGACGGTTTTTTTTAACCATAAGCCGGTTTTTTGAGTACCGGGTTAAAAACCGACCGACGAGTCGGTTTTTTGTACCGAGTTAAAAAGAACCGACGAGTCGGTTTTTTGGTACCGGGTTAAAAAGAACCGACGAGCCGGTTTTTTGGTACCGAGTTAAAAAGAACGATTCACTTCAACCATGAGCCGGTTTTTTTTCAGGTTTTTTGGTACCGGGTTAAAACCGACCGACGAGTCGGTTTTTTGGTACCGGGTTAAAACCGACCGGTTTTTTGGTACCGAGTTAAAAAGAACCGACGAGTCGGTTTTTTGGTACCGGGTTAAAATAAACCGACGCACAGTGCGTCGTTCCATAGGCAAAAATAAAAAAATTGACTATTTTTCCCCGGAATCAAAGTTAGCCAATATCAAAGAGAACATGTTGGAGTATCCAAATATGTAAAAAAAAATTTTATTTTTTCGTTTTTTTAGTAATTTTATGGACTAAAGTTGAAAAATATAAAAAATTCAAAAAAATAGGTTGTACTTTAACTTCGATTTCCGATCTTTTCGCAAGTTTTTGGCAACCATAATGATATTTTTTAGAATAAGTATGTTCCACTAAAACTCTTCAGATATTTTTTTTTCTAAACATCTTTTAATTGAATAAAAAATGTAAAAAAATCATTAAAATATGAAAAAAAAACTTTAAATTGAGATTAAAAAAAAACGTCACAATACGTTTTGGGTGGTTGATATTTTCCGAAAGATACAAGTGTCTACTTTAATTTAAACTAGTATTGGTTTGCCTTTTTTTACGCAAATTGGCATTTTTACTGAACTAGTTCCTTGAAAAATGGCAACTGGGCTATTTCTAAAGTCACTAAAAGTGATAATTTTACCATAATATTAAGCTTTTACACACCTTTGCGATAGAGGAGATAATAAGTTTCAAGCACGAACAAAAAAAAATATTATAAATAATTTTACTTAATTAATTAAATCAAAAATTCAATTAATTCAAAAATACCTAAAAAATAAAAATATAAATACATAATGCATATGGTTTTCTATGGAATTTGATTTCTAAAGTCCAGTGTAAACCATATCATGTAAAAAATATTTATAATAATATAATAATAAATTGTTATTAATTGAAAAAATCGTTAAAAATCTATAAAATACGAACAAACTCTCAAAGTGAGATTTAAAAAATACGCATCGAAAGATTTAGAGTAGCTACAATTATTTTTGCTTTTTTAAAGTAATTTGTATTTTTATTCAGCCAAATTTATTAAAATTTTTCGATAATTTTAAGGGTACTGGCGAGTGGTCAAAGCATCAATAAAGAAAAAAATGGGGATCTTCTAGGTCACACCAAAGGGTTATATTTAGAATTATACCCGTGTTCAATAGTTTGCTCAAGATTGTAGTGCACGGAGTTGAGGTAATTGATTCTTTTCATTTGCCAATTGGAAATTTATCTGAGGATGCCTAGGAGGCACTGCATAAGTAAGTTACAAGGAATCGATTGTCTCACACTTGTAAGTTTTCCAGAACCAGTTCCAATAAGGATTTAATGCGAATGCACCTCTTAACCTCGGACCCTTTTCTAGCGTCCCTGCGGAGTCCAAAAATTTAGAAACAACATCATATAGACGCAGAAGTCAATTCATATATAAACCAATTAGATTATACTTCCCATTGCCAATTTTGATGTAAGTTTGCTGGATTTGGAAAGCAACGATGAGTCAGAATAAATTATAAGCATGTATTTTGTTAATATAATTGTTATTCTATAAAATAAAAAAAAATAAAAAACGAAAAAAAGTGTTTTATCGAAACACAACTTCGGAGGATGCGTATCACTGAATTATTTAATTTTTTGAACCACTATATCTCCAAATCGCAAAACTCCGTTTCTTTGAAATTTATATATTTTAAATAGTGACACTTGAGCAATGTCAGATTGACAAAATATTAAGTTTAAATTTGGGTTCTTGAAAGATATTAGGCATTTTATAAAGCCCCCAAAAATGGGTAAAATTCATAGATTTCGCTCTTAAATATCTCAGAGCTCAGTTGTTCCCGGATAATAATTTGTTTACCAACTAATGCTTATTCTTTACTTTAAATAATAGCCAAGTTTCAAGAAAATTGGTTAACCGGTTACCAAGTTACGATTTTTTATATTATAGCCTATCTTTATACCATTTATCTTCCTCACATTTTTATCAATATCTCGAAAATCCATCATTTATTCATATTGAATTTTATAAAGAATTGAGAACCTAACTAGCTAAACACATCCACCAAATTTCATAAAAATCGGTAAACGCGTTCTCAAGATATTGATTTTTGACCACCCACTCCATACATTCGACGCACTGTGCGACGAGTCGGTTTTTTGGTACCGAGTTAAAAAAAAACCGACGAGTCGGTTTTTTTGTACCGAATTAAAAGAAAACCGACGAGTCGGTGTTTTAGTCAAGTTTTTAAGCACCGATTCAATTCCAGTTTTCTTCTTTCAATACTTTAGTTTTCAGGTGTTTTTTTTTTATTTTTACACGTGGATGTGGATTATTTCTATCGGAAATGGTATCATCGAAAGGTGTCGACAGGGATGAGCATCGAACATCGATGTTTCTGAAACATTCATATTTTTGGTTCGATGGTCGATGTTTTTACCATCGATGGTAGAGCGTCGATGTTTTTTGACCATCGATGGTCGATGTTTTTCACCATCGATGTTTTATAACCATCGATAGCTTGAGGCTCAACCGATTGTCATGAAATTTAGTAGGAATGTGAAGAATGGTAACCGTCTTTGGCACGAAATACTTAGATCTTAGAAGTTGGTAGGGTAAAGATAACAGGGTGCACCGAAGATTTGAAAATTTGTTGACTAAATAACTCGGGAACGGCTCAATCGATCGTCATGAAATTTGGTAGGAATGTGTAGAATGGTAACCGTCTTTGGCACGAAATACTTAGAAATTGGTAGGGCAAAGATAACAGGGTGTCCCGAAGATTTGAAAATTTGTTCACGGAATAACTCGCGAACGGCTCAACCGATCGTCATGAAATTTTGTAGGAATGTATAGAATAGTAACAGTATTTGGCAGGAAATACTAAAAAGCTGGTAGGGCAACGATAACAGGGTGTCCCGAAGATTTAAAAATGTGTTCACTAAATAACTAGCGAACTGCTCAACCGATCGTCATGAAATTTGGTAGGAATGTGTAGAATAGTAACAGTCTTTGGCACGAATACCTTAGAAGTTAGTAGGGAAAAGATAACAGGGTGTCCCGAAGAGGAGAAAAAAGTCGACTTTTTTATTTTTAATCGGAGATGGACGTATGGGTACTCAATTCAAAGGACTCTAAGAGTGCATTTTATATCAGTTATTCAAGTAACGGCAACGAAGTGATAGGCGTTTGAATTTTTGCTTACGTTATCACCTCGGTTTTTCTAAACTGTTATAGGTACCGATATGAAACTTTGCACAAAAGTTTGGTTAGTATGAGCCTATATACGCTAAATACTAAGAGTGTTGATATTTGATAAGAAAAAGTAAGAACAGTAAATTTGTGAAATTTTAATTTGCGCGTGTGTAGCCCTTCTTAGATCTGAAAATATGAAAATGTTGAAGAGGTTTCTTAGGAAATAAGATAAGGAACGTGTCTGCAACTTCGAAATTCATTTCAATAACTATATACAAACCGGAAACATAGGGAATCTAATATTTGGTACGGGAATTTCACAATACCAGAGCAACGTCTTAAGATTAGCTACTTATAGGAGAGGTTTGTGTGGGTACCCATATCAATGGGCTCAACGAAGTCATTTGATATAAGTAGGTTTTTCTTGATTCGGAAAAACGGTAACGGATTGTGTAGCCATATTCACGTTTGCCTCAGTTTTTTTGTTGAGAAATCAGAAATTATCGAATCGAAAAATGTCTGTAGATTTGCAGTAGAGTACTTTAATCCAAACAGTTTCGAATGATGAGGCGAAATTCGAAATTGCAGGATCTGATATTTAAGTACCGGAAATAAAGTACATAATTACTATAACTCACGGACATTAAATGCCTGAAATATACGATTGTGTATAGTTTCCCAGTCGGCAGTATCTGCAGTTTCCCCGTTTGGGAATATCTTCTTCTTCCTTGCCTCGTTCTTTATACCGCTCCATGGTTCCGCGTTGCTCGACCTGTGGTGTAGGCACATCGCCCGTTATGGCGATAATTTCTCAGCATATTTCTACAGGCAGCTCTATCTTGGATCGTGTCATCGCCGAGACCAATGCGTTGTTGTTGCTTTTTCATTTGACACATCCAGGTGTTCTTCGATCTGCCTCTGGCCTTGGGGCCATCAAGTGGAACTTCCATTGATATCGCTCTCTTTGCGGGGTTCTCAGGCGGACGCCTTTGAACATGGCAATACCAATCCCTTCGTCGGTCTTCGAGCTTTTCGGTGATTGGTTGGATATGGACAAGCTGCCTCGGATGTAGCTACTCTTGATGTGGTCCCTTTTGGTTACACCAACTGACATGCGTTTGGAATATCTATGCGTTTGGGAATATCTATGTCCCTGAGAAACAATTTGGAATTTTATGGCTTCGTTTCACATATCTTCACTGAACGAAAGATGTCCTGAGACTGTACTATGTACGCAATTATGCAAATTTTCAATTATTTTGAGAATAAGAATTTTTGGGAAAAACCAAAAATGGTTTGAGTTGAGCCATTAAATCAATCGTAAATGCTGCGTCAACACACAACAACAAGTTGGCCGACAAGATAAGATAAACTAGTCGTTACCAACTCTTGCAACATTGTAAGATATACAAAAAAAAACATTGGGATCAAAAGTTGACCAATTTTCGTTTACACGTACCAACTTGTTTCAATGCTCTTTCAACTTCCAAATACAAACTTGTAGGAAAGCTTTTGTTTACATGCAAGACAAATGTGCTAACTAGTTGGTATAAACTCAAAAGTCTTACATCTTGTTGGAAAGTGTGAACGTCCCTTTACTGCGTAATCATTATTGGTGCAAAATTTCAACCGGTTTCGTAACATGTAACATTCCATCATTTGTGTGTGAAGTACAAAATCATTCAAGATCTTCTCTCCTGAAAAATTCAAAAAAGAAGGCGCCTGTCAGGCCATAAAATCTTTCAGTTTCAGCAATAAAAAACATGCAGTTGCACTCGAGTCTGTGTGTCGCTCATTTTCATTCTTACGAAAGGATTGTCTTTGTCTACCTTCCGAAACTAAAGAGTCAAGAATATGTAACACCGGCGCGCGACAGGTAGTTTATTGTCGCGCGACAATGTAGTGTACACTAGTATGACGCGCGACACATTTTGTATCATTGAGGAAGGTTCTGTTCCGCAAACATGTTTCCGTTTCCGATCCACAAATCGCCGTTTTGCGGTTCAGGAATGTTATCGTGTTCCTTTTGTTTTTTGTTTGCTTCTAAACAGGTAGACCATGTTGATTAAATCCATACATTCATCAAGAAAATACAGGTAGTTTCTTCGGAGAGATCATCTTAATTGGACCAGAAATTAACAATAATTTTCAAATCCTGGGGACACCCTGTTATCTTTGCCCTATCAACTTCTGAGTATTTATTGTCAAAGACTGTTACCATGCTACACATTCCTACCAAATTTCATGACGATCGGTTGAGCCGTTCACGAGTTATTTAGTGAACAAATTTTCTAATCTTAGGGACACCCTGTTATCGTTGCCCTACCAACTTCTTAGTATTTCTTGCCAAAGACTGTTACTATTCCACACATTCCTACCAAATTTCATGACGATCGATTGAGCCGTTCGCGAGTTATTTAGTGAACACATTTTCAAATCTTCGGGACACCCTGTTATCGTTGCCCTACCAACTTCTTAGTATTTCTTGCCAAATAGTGTTAATATTCTACACATTCCTACCAAATTTCAGAACGATCGGTTGAGCCGTTCGCGAGTTATTTAGTGAACAAATCTTCCTACCAAATTTCATGACGATCAGTTGAGCCGTGCGCGAGTTACTTAGTGAATAAATTTTCAAATCTTCCGGATACCCTGTTATCTTTGCCCAACCAATTTCTAAGTATTTCGTGCCAAAGACGGTTACCATTCTACACATTCCTACCGAATTTCATGACGATCGGTTGAGCCGTTCGCGAGTTATTCAGTGAACAAATTTTCAAATCGTCGGGACACCCTGTTAACTTTTCCCTACCAACTTCTAAGTATTTTGTGCCAAAGACGGTTACCATTCTATACATTCCTACCAAATTTCATGCCGATCGATTAAGCCGTTCGCGAGTTATTTAGTGAACATATTTTCAAATCTTCGGGACACCCTGTTATCGTTTTCGTTGCTCTACCAACTTCTTAGTATTTCCTGCCAAAGACTGTTACTATTCTACACATTCCTACCAAATTTCAGAACGATCGGTTGAGCCGTTCGCGAGTTATTTAGTGAACAAATCTTCGGGGCACCCTGTTATCTTTGCCCTATCAACTTCTAAGATCTAAGTATTTCGTGCCAAAGACGGTTACCATTCTACACATTCCTACTAAATTGCATGACAATCGGTTGAGCGTCAAGCCATCGATGGTTATAAAACATCGATGGTTATAAAACATCGATGGTGAAAAACATCGACCATCGAACCAAAAATATGAATGTTTCAGAAACATCGATGTTCGATGCTCATCCCTAGTCGACACCTTTCGATGATACCATTTCCGATAATAATAATCCACATCCACGTGTTAAAATAAAATAAAAAAAACACCTGAAAACTAAAGTAATGAAAAAAGAAAACTGGAATTGAATCGGTGCTTAAAAACCTGACTAAAACACCGACGAGTCGGTTTTTGGTACCGGGTTAAAAAGAACCGACGAGTCTTTTTAACTCGGTACCAAAAAATCGACTCGTCGGTTCTTTTTAACTCGGTACCAAAAAACCGACTCGTCGGTTCTTTTTAACTCGGTACCAAAAAACCGACTCGTCGGTTCTTTTTAACCCGGTACCAAAAAACCGACTCGTAGGTCGGTTTTTAACTCGGTACAAAAAACCGACTCGTCGGTCGGTTTTTTTTTAACTCGGTACCAAAAAAAACGAGATATCGGTACTTTAGAATATCGGGTCCGGTACCAAGTGAACACCGGCTTTGTACCGGGATCCCGGTTTTTAGAACAGGCCTACACAAGATTGTCTCGGCACATTTCGTGCTCAAATGGACTGGGAAGGAGTTATAGACCGCAAACTGATAAAAGAGCCGATTTTAGATGGGTTTTTCAAGATAGCGGCGGGAGCACAGGGGGGAAAGTGACGCAAACTTGGATTTTAACTTACCCCACCCGTCTTTATAACATATCAAACATTTGAGAAGTCCCCAATTTTTGCAAGGTAAAATCTCCCCATTGATCTTATATCATGGCCGAGGAAAGGTTGATCGCCGTTAGAAATTGGATTAATAAAAATAAGTTATCATTTAATATTGAAAAAACTAAATACATGGCGTATTCGACATACGATAGTGGCCAGCCATCGAATAATAATTTAATTAAAACACACGATATAAACTGTAGTGAAATATCAGTATGTCAATGTAATGGGACATTAGAAAAAGTAAGTTCCTTTAGATATCTCGGTGTCCAATTCGACCAAAACTTGAAATGGAAAGAGCATGTAAATATACTTACAAAGCGCCTACTTAGACTTACTTATATATTTGCAAGACTTAGGCGAATTCTGCACAGCGACTCATTAAAAATGGTTTTTTATGCACTTGCACACTCAATCCTCACCTATGGCATATTATCATGGAGAGGAACTTATAAAACTATTTTAAGGCCATTGATCGTTGCACAGAACGATATAATAAGAGCCATACTTGGGATAAGAAGAAACGACTCTATTAGTGTATACTATCAACGACTTTCAATTTTAAAGCTAAATGTATTATACAAAGTGATTATTCTTAAACGTGTACATAACCTGCCCTGTGGCACGGGTTAAGAATAGTGCTACCGTCTTTCCCGACGTGTCGTAAGAGGCGACTAAAGGGACAGGAGAGAATAAAACTCTCCTGAGTTTCGAACATATCTCCACAATTGTGCGCGCAGCAACTCTGTTTTGCGCTCAAGGGTTTAGATATGTACGAAACTTAACAAAAAATTGACCCCTGTGGTTTTTGGGGTTAGAATTATACCACAGCGATCCCGGCTTGTCGTAAAAGGCGACTTGAGGGATAGGGTATGTAGGCTTGTATCATGCGTACCTGAAATTTACTTTACACTCGAAACATCAAACGAGCCTCGGATACCTCGGACTGATTCAACGGCAACGACTTTTGGCTATAAACAACGGACTACGATCGGTTTTTGGAACGTTCGGACGATGTGGGGTGAGTGTAATAACACAAGGCTCACAGATGTCGAACAGGAAATGACCGCATACAACATCGCTATATTAGGACTGAGCGAA
The DNA here is from genome assembly GCA_949715475.1 of Microchrysa polita. Lineage (NCBI taxonomy): Eukaryota > Metazoa > Arthropoda > Insecta > Diptera > Stratiomyidae > Microchrysa > Microchrysa polita. Next base: position 79,036,802 of record OX454415.1, read on the forward strand.
ACAAGATGGCTCGGATCGGGGGCGACTTTATCACCAAGCTCTCGCACTGTATTGCTCTACTCTGGAAGTGAAGACGATAATTCACCTCGGCAAGCGGGCGTCGGAATCCTGTTGACTAGGAATGCACGCCGATCCCTTATCGACTGGAAACCTATCTCCGACCGTATCATCACAGCCAGATTCAAATCCAGAGTACGAAACATCACAAGTATTCAGTGCTACGCACCGACTGAACCTGCAGACCAATCCGCAAAGGACGTTTTTTATCAGCGACTAGGCGACACCTTTGATATGGCTCCCAGGGGTGACATCAAAATTATAATGGGGGATCTCAACGCCAAAGTCGGTACTGATAATTTAGGCTTGGAACATCTTATGGGCAATCACGGGCTTGGCGACAGGAACAACAATGGCGAAATGTTCGTGGAGTTTTGTAACTCTCGGCAACTAGTCATTGGCGGAACGTTGTTCAAGCATAAACCCTGCCACCTAACAACTTGGATTTCTCCTGATGGCAGAACAGAGAACCAAATTGACCATATTGCTGTTTCTAAGACATGGAGAAACTGCCTCTTAGACGTCAGATCGAAGCGTGGGGCTGATGTTGGCAGCGACCACCACCTTGTTATCGCGAAATTTCGCTTACGAACGGCAGCGATTCAACGATCTCACAACACGCAAATCTTGTCACGATTTAATGTGCAAAAGCTAAAAAATTCCTCAACTAGACGTGCATATTCGACCGCCTTGCACGAAAAAGCAACATCTCTTCAGAATCCTACAATTGAAGATAGATGGAATTTTGCAAAGGATTCTTTTATTTCATGTGGCGAAGCGACTGTGGGAAGATTGGATCGAGGTAGGAGACCATTTATCAGTGATGCTACTTGGTCTCTTATCTCAGCACGCAAAAGAGTTAAGGAACAGATTAACTCTGCTGCTGATGATTCAGCTAAAAATCAACTTCGTGCTGAATACCGTTCACTACAAAAAGGCGTGCAGAGAAGTGTGAGGCGTGATAAGCTTACTTTTATCAACGCTTTAGCGAAGGAGGCAAATGATGCGGCTTACCGTGGTGAAAGCGGTACCCTATTTAAGCTAATTAAACCACTAATTGGCAAGTCGTTCACAACGGACCATCCTGTGAAAGATAAAGAAGGGTTACTGCTTGTTACTGAAGAACAGCAGCTTCAGAGATGGAAAGAGCACTTTTTTGAGGTCCTTAACAACCGTTTCGGGCCTGCAAGTGCATCTTCATCGGCAGAAGAAGACGTCCCTCCAGTAGCCAGTATTAATTCCAGACCACCATCTAAGACGGAATTAAAGCGGGTTATCGAATCTATGGACGCCGGTAAGGCCCCGGGGATAGATGGAATTCCGGTCGAACTATTTAAAGCGGATTCGAATGCTACAGCGGATATTCTGCTTCCCCTTATCAGAGAGTGTCGGGAAACCGAAACTCTTCCAGTAGAATGGAAAAAGGGCGTAATTATTAAAATTCCCAAGAAGGGTAACCTTAAGGATTGTAATAATTGGCGCGGTATTTGCCTACTTCCAGCTATATCCATGCAGATGGCTAAAATTATTTTGAACCGGATCAAGGATGAAGTTGATCGCACTTTAAGCAATGAACAGGCTGGCTTTCGTGAGGGTTTTTCATGTAGCGACCATATAAACACCCTCCGAATTATTATTGAGCAATCCGCCGAATGGAGATCCCCATTACACCTCATGTTCATTGATTTCGAGAAGGCGTTCGATAGTGTTGATCGGGAGTATATTTGGAGAGCTCTTCGTAGGAGGGGCATACCAGATAAAATAATTTCCATCATCAAGGAATCTTATCAGGGAGCCCAATGTCACGTTTTGCACAAGGGTAAGCTTTCAGATCCTTTTGAGGTGCACAGTGGAGTGAGACAAGGTTGCATTTTATCACCTATTCTTTTCCTCATAGCCATTAACGATGTACTAGTGAGCGCGCTTCAAAACCAGAGGAAAGGTATCAGATGGAAAATGTTTGATTACCTGCAACACCTGGACTATGCTGACGATATTTGTCTGCTTTCAAATAAAAAGGAGGATGTAGCTCAAATGGCCGATGCTCTGCATTGCGAAAGTCGTAATGCCGGGCTCAAGATAAACGCTGCCAAGACCAAGTACTTGAGCCTGGGGGACAAAGCGGAATTTGTGTTTCGGGCCAGGCAGTCGAAAAAGTTGACGAATTCTGCTACCTCGGAAGCATAGTCACAGCAGATGGCGGCGCGGACGCTGATGTACAATCGCGTATCAATAAGGCTAGGGCAGCCTTCTTCACTTTGACTCGTTTCTGGCAAAATAACAACATTTCCAGGCGCACCAAAATCCGAATCTTCAATTCTATTGTAATATCTGTGCTTCTTTATGGCTGTTAAACTTGGAAGGTGACCAACGAGATAACAACTAAGCTGCAAACTTTCGTAAACCAGTGCCTACGGCGCATCCTACAAATCCGCTGGCCGGAGATTATTTCCAATGATGATCTCCTGAGTATCACAGGCCTGGATTGGATAGGCACTTCTGTCAAAAGGCGAAAGTGGCAATGGATAGGTCATACTCTCCGAAGAGGGCCAACAAATATTGCAAAGCAGGCCCTAGATTGGAACCCTCAGGGAGCCAATGCTAGACGCCGTGTTGGACGGCCAAGAAACACGTGGAGAAGATCGGTTAATAGCGAGGCTGCTTCATTAAACAAACAGTGGTCAGACCTAAAGACGATGGCACAGAACAGAACGAGGTGGAAAGTAGGCGTAGTTGATGCCCTATGCCCCACAAGGGGTTAACAGGAACCAGAAAGAGAGAGACATAACCTGAGAGAAATGCTCGCAGTTATTTCTCATGGTTCTGGAACTAGATCGGAGTCAAACAATCTTCTCTATATCCCAGGAAGGCAGACTTCACAGGCTATGAGACACTGGTCGTATATTGGGCCTAAGGCATATAATACCCTCCCACGTGATATCAAAGCAATCGAAAACATAAAGCATTTTAGTTACAAAATAAAATTATATATTATATCTGAACACTCACAGCATCTATAGCTTCAAAAGAAATTATGTAAATATTTATTATTTTGAAGAATTTATACTCATTTTTTTTTCTCATTTTTTATACATATTATTTAAGATTAATGATTAATGTTAACTAAAACTTAAATTTTCAATGAATAACACTCCTTTTCCACGCTCTGGCATTAGCCATTGTGGACATAGTAATTCCAAATGAATTAAAAAAATTTTTTTAGTAAATATTGTAATAGAAGAAATTGGAATTGGAATAAAAATTGAAATTGGAGTAATTGGATAATGGCTTGAAAAGGGGTGAACATTCGTTTTATTATGTGAATATTTGGAAAACTGATTGAAATGAAATGTACTTTGGAATCGTATACACTTGCCAGAAAAAGTCTCCGTACACAATTTAAGGAAAACTGCTTATTACGGAACCACTGAGAAATGAAAACCTTAGATTGCAATTTGTCATCTAAAATGTTTATTTAGTTTGTTAACTAATATGTATTTCTACTCATTATTTTACTGAAACTCGGTTGTAAACAAAGTTTTCTAGAACAAAAACTAAAAAACTTCACAAAAATGAAACGAAAAAGTCTCCGTACACGACCATATTTTTTTACAATTATTCAGTTTTTTTCACAGAATTTCGAAGAATTCACTAGCTAAAGGATAACATTTTCGGAAGAGGTCCTCCATGCTTCGATGTAACATGGACTGGATCAATTTGACCGAGCTCTGGCCTGTTATTTTGCCCCTTTGGTCGTGAATGGGGCTTTGAAGCATTTCCTTGTAAGTTATTATGTGCTGACGGTTCCTGGGCACCTTCAATTTCTGAAAATGCTCAGTAGGATTAAGCTCTCGGAATTTGGATAGCATATTTAACTTATGTTTTATTTAAGAGAGCGATAGAAGCGAATTAAAGGCAAGTCCAAGGGATCATTATTTTGTTTGAGCAAAGAAGCCTTGCAAACCCCTCTGTTAAACGCCGTGTCTCCTTTTGGTTTCCAGAATGCGTAAAGAGACGTATTGATTCATTGTTGACTCTGTAAGAATAAGTACGCCTACTCCCTGCGCCAACATTTACTCCCTGATCATCATGACCACCTTTGCCACGTTAGGCAGTTGGTACAAGATTTACTTTATCGATGGTATAGACCTCTCCACCCTGCATAGTAATGGAAAATTACTTAATTTCGGCAAAGAGTGGGTTTTGTATATTTTTACAATAAGGTAAGAAAATTTAAAGTGGCGGAAAATCGGCTCTGTCCCTCATAAGAAAAATCAGGCATTAACTGCCTAAGATGGCAAAGGTGGGCATGATGACTACGGGGTGTACGTTGGCGAAGGGAGTAGAAGTACTCATTTTTACAGAGTCAACAATGGATCAATACGTCTCTTTAAGCATTCTGAAAACCAAAAGGACACACGGCGTTTAACAGAGGGGGCTTTGCAAGGTTTCTTGGTTCACACAAAATAATGATCCCTTGCACTTGCCTTTAATTGTGACGCTTCTATCTCGGATAAAATAAAACGTAAGTTGCATATGCTATCCAAATTCCGAAAGCTTAATCCTACTTAGCCTTTTCAGAAATTGAAGGTGCCCAGGAACCGTGAGCACATAATAACTTACAAGGGGATGCTTCAAAGCCCCATTCTCGTCCAAAGGGCAAAACAACAGGCCAGAGCTCGGCCAAATTGATCCAGTCCATGTTACATCGAAGCATGGAGGACCTTCTCCGAAAATGTTACACTCAGGCTAGTGAATTCTTTGAAATTCTGTGAAAAAAACTGAATAATTGTAAAAAAAATATGGTCGTGTACGGAGACTTTTTCGTTTCGTTTTTGTGAAGTTTTTTAGTTTTTGTTCTAGAAAATTTTGTTCACAACCGAGTTTCAGTAAAATAATGAGTAGAAATATTAGTTAACATACTAAATAAACATTTTAGATAACAAATTTCAATCTAACGTGTTCATTTCCCCGTGGTTCCGTAATATGCAGTTTTCCTTACTTTGTGTACGGGACTTTTTCTGGCAAGTGTATATGTAATATTCTAGATATTTTCTTGGGGAAAGCTTCAGAGCTACAGATGTGTGAAAACCCAGACTTGTTCTGTCTGATAATCTTACACATGGACACTCCTCAGTTTTTTTCTTTGGAATACATTGGTTGCCATTTCCAAGCTTAGAACCTGAACGTCATTCTTCGGGGCATCGGTCGTACCATTCGCCAATGGCTATGCCCACACATGTGCGTCCTTCGTCTTCCCTATAGTCTTCAAGTGTCGTTTCCTCTTTCAGCATTGAACTTGTCATTGATTGCATCAAGTGAACAGAAGAGATGAATGTCACATTTGTTCATCATTGGCTAGGTCCACACATGCGCGCTTGAACTTGAAGACGATAGGAAAGGCGAAAGACACACATGCGTGGACAGAGTCAATTTACTCCTGCTCAAAACTCACGGTCTATTGATGATATTAACGAAATTAACTGTTATCGCTTGTTTTGACTCAAACTCCGACGAATATCTAAATACGAAAGATTAACAAATGTGGACAGAAAGAGCCATTCCTAATTTCTTTTCGCTTGATGAAATCAATGTAATTTTCGATGTTGAAGAAGGAAGAGGAACATGAAGACCATAGGGAAGACGCAAAGCGAGCAGGTGTGGGCATAACAAATGGCTATGCCCACACATGTGCGTCCTTCGTCTTCCCTATCGTCTTCAAGCTCCGTTTCCACTTTCAACATTGAACTTGTCGATGATTGCGTCAAGTGAACAGAAGAGATCAAAAGAATGAATGCCTTTCTTCAATAGCGCAGCCATTTCAAGTTTCAATTGTCAAAATGACGACGAACAAAAATTGAAAGTGTCTGGACAGGCACATTCGTCGTAAAATATTTATCGCGACTTGTTCAGAACGCGTAAATAATTACTTCTTTTGTTAAAATTATGAAAAAAGGTTTGTGTTTTGCATGAACAGAAGTAGATTCTACCGTTCATTTTTCAATATCGAAATTTAATGTCAACACATTTTAGCACTTATCCAATCGCTAAGAAATGAAAACGATCTTTTCTCGAGTCGCAAACACATAAATGCCAATCAATTTTAGTTCACAATCTTTGCACACACCAAATTTAAAAATGGTGAAAGAGAAAACGGTAGCAAACCCGACTTCAGTGGGTTGCAATTTTTCATCCATTCCTCTTCGATTTTGACATAATCAACTTTGGTTACTATGACAAGATTGAATTCCTCTTTTCAATAGCGCAGACATCACAAGTTACAATTGTCGAAATGACGAAGACGAACGAACATTGAAAGTGTGTGGACAGGCACAGGCACATCATTATGTTCTTTGAGTCCGTTTGAATTGCTGTATCCAAATTGCAAAAATAGCAATCAATCGCGAGTACCCATATAAATGCAGTACAAAATGATAATAGAGTGGTGTACTTACTTATTTTTTTTCATTGTATGTGCAAAATGTACAAATCATTCGGTGTTTCTTTTTTCCATTCAGCATATTGCACGAACGTAGCTGTAAATTTTCGTCGTTGAATTGCGAGAAACTTATATTTTAAAATCTCGATTTTCCGTGCATAGAACTTAATATGATAAAAGTAAAAGAGTGTGTCGCCTTCATTGATATGGATAATTAGGCTATTGTTCTTTTAAAATGCGATTCTCTGGCGTCTTGATATGCATTTAGTTGTGTTATCATTCAATCAAGTTCAAATTTTATACATCGAGCAGCTAAAAAATAACTTATGAGAAAAGGAGCAGTAAATTCCTTCAGCAAATGTTTTGTAAATTTTCATACATATCTAGTTAATTTACTTAAATTAGTTTATAAATTGTGTTGTGGCATAATAAAAACGGGACCGAGGTTAATTTCGGTCGCGACCGACTTTGCACACCCTTCACTTTGTTCGGGTTAATAGTGTCTCGGGCGATCCTATTACTTGAATTCCGATTTCATCCGGAATCTGTCAGAATTGGTGCATAAATTAAAAAAAAATTCTTTGAATAACATAATTTGGGGGAAACGTTTGTTTAGCAGGCGCAAGACAGGTCTGATTCCATTCATTTTTAAATTTGTTTTTAGGCTTCAACAGAAATACATTTTTGGAAGGTTTGGTTGAAATTGGTGCACAAATAAGGTTTTTTTTAAGCAATAAATTGGGGGAGGAGGCTAGGATTTATTGACCGCATCGTCCGATTTTGGTGATTCAAACATATAAAACAGGGAGAAACATCTGTGCAAAATCTCATATCGATAGCTTTAAAACTGGCTCCGTAACGGCGCTATGACAACCTGACATGACCTGATCGACTCTGATCAATAATAATGTATATACATATTTTATATTGTCGGAAATTCTTTCTTCAATGCGTAAACTAACAAAGTCAAGGGTAAAATGGAATTACATAAATATTTTACTAAACATTTGTTAATAAGTAAGTCATTTATTAAAAATTTAAGAGATAAGGAATGCGTTCTGATACTTATGCATAATAAAATTAATAGTTCACATTATCTTCGACATTGAAATAAGTTTGTAATTGTTGCAAAAAAGTCGTGTTTTCTTATAACTGATCAGTTGCAAATATATATTTTGTGTTGTTGATTTGATTATAATTTCCGCACAGGAACGATTTGAAGCAGGGTGACATTTTTAATTCTATCAACATAGTACCTCGACTCGACTGTCTTCTATACTAGTGTGACATACATTTATTTTCAAAAACATATCAATCATATCGACTATTTAGTGTATTGGTTAGCGTGTTTACCTTCGAAGCAGAGGGTCGTCGCGTCGGTTCGATTCCCGATTTTGTAGTGGGGGATTTGGAATTTGGGACACATGTGAATAAGATGTGACTCAGATGGTAGATGCACCGCGAGTTATATTGATTTTAAAATTTTAAAGCCTTCATGTTCAAATTATTATTAATGAGATGTATGCGGGATGTATGTTGGACTACATCAGTTTTTTTTTGTATACATATTTCAATATCAGTTATTGGTCAAATATAAAAACATATGTACATTCACAATATAAAAACATATAAACCATCGATGTATCACAGTTTGGAGGGGGAGGGCTGCAAAAAATATTGTATCTTTTCACGTGATAATAAATCGGAAGTTACAGAAAGTTTAGAGATGGGGATTTTCTTCTTTTTCCTTTCCTTCATTAGGTGTAGGTCCCTGCGGTGTAGGCACTTCTCCAGTTCGTTATATTTATAGGCTGCTTTTTCCTGGATCGTGTCGTCGATGAGACCAATGCGCTTTTCCATTTGGCACAATCATGTATTCTTCGGTCTGTCTCTGGCCTTGGGTCACTACCATCTTGATAGACAGGCCGAAGTGCAGAAATTTAAGTTCTACCGAGTCCACAATTTCGTTCATGGCCACTGACAGCTTACCTGTTGTTGTTGCTATTGTTATTGTTGTAATACGTGTTGTTGTTGTTGTAGCGATTCCAGAGATTTTTTTTCTCTTGAATCGTGTTACTTGAGTTCATCGCCACTGACGGATTCATTTTAATCAGCTGATAATCTGGTTTATATATCTAGATCATCATCTAGATCTAGGGGGGGTCCACATACTAGGAATCACCTAGTATGTGGACCCCCCTAGGGGGCGTGACGATTAGGGAAGGGGGAGCACAACTCTAATATTGATGCTATTTATGAATTATGATTTCCTTCAACACCATCATTCTGACTCGAACTTCTTTCGAAAGTCAATCCAATGTAGCAAAACGTTGCAAATAGCCAAAAATTGTATTTTCTTCGTTTGAAAAAAATCGATGCTACTAAATTCATTTGATGAACACAGTTGATTATTGGGGTGATTGAAATTGACAAAGCTCGGGCTTCTAAAAAGAACCGCACCAGTCAGCTAGTCTTTGTATGGATAGAATGAATCTTTGGTAAAAATCTTGCGGATATCTTTCGCTCCGGTGATATCATTTTTCGTGTTCGAGGCATCACTGAAGTCATGGTGACGGCCGAACTCAAGAAGAAATTCAGGATGCCGAGATCACGAAATTAAAATAATACTTTTAAAAATTTCCAACAGTTACAAAATATGGGCTGCACTAACAAACAAATATTCATACAATTTAAAATGCGAACATAGATCCTGAACTTACTTATTTTTCATCGAAGATGGGGCTGAGTTCCCTAATCAAACGGGTCGAAAAATACAGTACATATGAATAGCTTTTTGCCGTTTCAAGTGACGGTAACGGCGCGGCGTTAGGTTTGCAAATCTGAAAATTTTAACGATAATTTTTGGTTATAAATTTAAGTTACAACGTACTAGTAAGTGTTTTAACGTTATTTTTGGTCTATTACAGTGTTGCAGCGATAAGGATATGAATACTACATCACAGACTTCGCAATTCCATCAAAACGAAAATGGCTTCCATGATGGCAAGATTGTGATTTTAGACGCTGGTTCGCAATATGGAAAAGTAAGTGGAAATAGTACTATCATTAACATTCTTGTTAATGCGTTATACTATAACTGGCTAATAATAAAGTAATGCCATCCTACCGCAGATACATTTTAATTCATGGGTTCGCCATGAAAGATTCGGATACGCCATTGTTGTAATATGTACATACATAAAAAAAAATACGTTATATGGAAATCCGATATAGAGAAGTTCCATTCTATTAACAAAGCTATGGTTGAATTTTAATTGCACATACATACAATACACTTTTACCAACATTTTATTCATTACCAGTTTAATGAAAATCATAGTTTTAAATATGAACGGTAGTTAGTTACATTTCGAAATTTTTTTTTTCTAATTTTTGTATCCATACGAGAAGTTATTGAGGGCAGAATCCACAGATTTTAATTAAGAAAAATTATGTAAATTCAGTACACTTTTATTAAATTTAGTCAAATTTCTCTTCGTGTACTATACAAAATGGAGAGAATCCGCTCACCATTGATATAACCGAGGAGAAATATGTTTGCATTTTTAAACAAGCAGATTTCGAACAAAAAATGTCCAATCTCGTTGGAATGCTTCCGGAAGCAAGCAGAATATCGCACAATTAACAACATAACAAATTTTCAACATTTTACACAAAAGATAACATAGTTATTTTCTTCATAGATAATAGATAGAAAAGTACGAGAACTGCAAGTGGAATCAGATATTTTACCTTTAGAAACGCCTGCCTTTAATCTTAAAGATTCTGGATACCGCGGGATTATAATATCAGGCGGGCCAGCGTCAGTGTATGCCGAAGACGCCCCTCAGTATGATTCAGATATATTCAAGATTGGTGTTCCAATACTAGGTAAATAGAGTTTATATTCAAAAAACGTATAAGTAGTAAATCATTTTTCCTTTCAGGAATTTGCTATGGTATGCAAATTATAAATAAGGAATTTGGTGGTACAGTTCATAAAAAAGATATTAGAGAAGATGGTCAGCAGGTTGTCGATGTTGAAACATCATGCTTACTTTTCAGGTAAATTGTAATACGCTCGTAACTTAGTAGAAACACATTTAAAACTCTGTATTGATTTCTGTTTGAGTATAATCAAATTTTAAATGTTAATTTGAATAACTTGCGAGTCCGTTGTTAATTTTTTTTTTTGTTGTGCATGGCAAACTCCAACCGCTTACAAATTATGAAAATTAACATTTAAGGACTTATTAGGACATTAGTTATCATGGACTATAATACTCGCTATACTTAAGAACTCTGTTAGACTTAAGTGACCACGTTCAATTTTCTCAAGAACCATTGATCATGCGCAACATGTTACTTACCAGGCTTGTTTGACCTGCATCCATGCTGGAAAATTTAATTGACGTGTTGATCTTCATTATATTAGTAAGAACAATCAACTTCTAGCAATAATTCGATGTAATGATCATGCAATGCCGGAAGAAACTAAAGCGCATGGTAGCTCAGAAATTCTACCAAAAAATAGAAGCTCAGACTGCGATCGAAGAGCCGTCATTGCGTGAGAGGCCGAAGCACAACGGTACGACGACTACACTCGGTAGTCAACGCTCCATGCTCCACTAAGAGTTAGGGAAAATCAAGAGAGGTTTCTGACGCCTTGAATGTCTTGTTTTTGCCGATGATATAGTCCTCAGTAGCCCAAACATCGTTGCTTTGCAAGCTGTGCTTACAAAATGGTGTGACATTCTGGAGGAGCATGGACTAGGTTAGTATAACATGTAAGACAAAAAAAAACACTTTTTGTATCATTATTAAATTCTTTTTTTATTATTATTATTTATACGGGGTCATGGTGTACTGGACATCCTTTGTATACCGCCCCATGCCATCTGTAAATAAAAAAAAGACAACCAATGACCTTGCAGTTACATGCATTGAAGATAATAAGTTACTCGAAACGTAAAACGAATAATAATTCAAATATCTATGTTGGCCCGGCCAACAAACAGGAAGAAGAGGAGATTGCAGGAGAACCACTTGTCAGCGTCGTCGTCTCTGCCTCGGCCATTGGCTTCTCGTTGTATCGGTTGATTCTGACTCAGATACTCAAACGGCAATGCGAGGTAGACGCAGGATGGATGTATCGGTTGATTCGGCTGCTTCTCCTTGGTTTAATCCCACTTCACTAACCTCCTCAGTCTGCTATATCCAGAAGTAAAGCCTTTCTACCTAAGGCACACAACTTCTGGCGGAAAATATTTTCTTTCTGTATTCTATGGTAGAATGCGGAGGGGGAAACCACAACCTCCTAGCTAGTAAAGAGGGGGATCAACTCCGAAACGGAGCACCGCGCCTCTACTCACATTTCAGAGAGGGAGAACACCACAACCTCTCAAACACACAACACGAAGAGGGAAGACACCACAACCTTTTCAAACATCAACTCGACATAGAGAGGGGAGACACCACAACCACACAAATATATTCGTACTATGGGGCCATCCCCCCTCCCACCAAAAATTTTTTTTTTCTGTTTGTGCAGTTATTCTAACCAAACCTCACACAAATATGTTTTATAGAGGTAACGAAACTTATGTGAAAACGGAAGTAAAAGAACGGGGGATTAAACACAAGTCATAGGTACTCCAGAAAAAATATATTAGCCCGGGAAGAGTGAAGAGTATTCAAATTTCGGCTTCGTGTTTTTTTTTTCGTTTTTTATTAAAAACAATCTTATATACTAAAAAAAACTCGTATAAAAATTGTGGAAACGTTTACTGTGGTATTCTCTTGGAACCACGTTTTTTTTCTTATACAATTTTTCAAATCCTAAGACCCTAATTTTTATATGTTGTTCGAAAGCTAATATTACGAGGCAACTTTTGTCAACTTTGCACATTTGTCAGTTCAAAGTACCGTTACGATTTTACAATTTGAATTTTCAATGAAACATGTATTTTCGAATTTCATTGAAGTTTGAATGGAAGTATCTGCGAAGTGTTTAAATTATTTAATTGGGAAAAGAGTTATTTTATGTAGAATTTTATGCAGTTTCAGAAAATGAAGTCAAATCTGGGATTGAATATTTGGGAGTGTGGCAAATAGTGATTTTGCTCGGCAAGTCGAGGTTTTTGACCCTATTTACAAAAAATGCTAAAATTTTATAACGGTTAAAGATAGAGGGGTCATGAGGAACATTTTTCTTCTCAGTACCATATAGCCCCATGTGGGGCCAAGGTGCATTAACTCAGCCGTTTATAGGCAATTTCGAGTCAACGTTACATTGCATATCATCTCGGAGTGTATATAATGTTGCAAGCACTATATATTTCCTATCCGCACATGTACGGATTTATTATTTGGACCACGCCGAGATTCGATTTCCGGACCTCTAGATTACTAGCATCGTAGAGTGCGACTCAACCAAGTGAGCCACAGGTCAGGTCATGAGGAACATTGATTCTACCCAAATGAGTTGTGCTATCATCTAGTATTGTATGTACCATAAGTCGTGAGACACACTGTATATCATTGCAAAGGAAATTAAGGGCGGAATTCATAGTCCCCATTTTCAATATCATTTTATATTGAAAAGAAACAACAAAATGGCAAGGGTGCAAAACTGATACCAATGAAATATTTCTGAATACAGTGCTTTTACTGCATCAGCCTTTTATAAACCTTTTTGTTTAAATAAATTCGAAGTGATTTTAATGAATATAAATTTCTCCTTATATACTAAATACCATATTCTTATAATCTACACTCTACATTCATTATGTTATCTGCAGTGCATACAACATGCACTGCATATGCATGCAGTCATTAAGAAAAAGAGATAGTTCTTAAACAATATACACAACATTATCTATAGCAACACAAATGCTAATGTATATTGATAAGAACCTTTCCTGAACTATGAACTGGGAACCATACGAAATCCCCAATCACAAAATCCCCAAACGTAGAAAAATCCCCAAAATCAAAATCCCCATATTCAAAATCCCCATAATCATAATACCCATTTACAAAATCCCCATAATCATAATACCCATATACAAAATCCCCCAATCATAAAATCCCCAAGCAGCCGAAATATACTGGTAAATGGTAGTAAAAAATGGTAGATGGCTGGTAGATGGTAAATGGTTGATGAAAGACTGTAAATTGTTGATGGTAGATGGAAGGTGTTAAATGGTAGATGGTAAATGGCACTAGGAGGGTCGTAAATCGATACAAACTTTTTTTTTGATTAGCACAAACAAAATGTTCGAGTACATTATATTGAATAAACGTTTGCATATATCGTTCTAAACATATTAGGTTTTCTTTAACATTTTCTTTAACATGCGGCCTTAGTCCAATGTTGGATTGTCGCGCCTGTTATTTATTTATTTTAACATCGTCGAGACATGTCCTCATCCGAACGAATATTCGCGGAAAACTTGGTTTGCTTATTGTTGGAACCGATTCGCCTGCATATTATCTGATTTTGTTCTGTGTCACTTCAAAGAGTTTGCCGTTGATTAGCATAAACAGTAAGACCTCCACAAGTTGACCACCCATGGGCGGACAATTTTTGATCAAGATAGAAAGAGTGGTCAACTTAGAAACTCGTTTAGCGTAATGTTGAATGTAAAAGGGCGGAAAAAGATGGTCAATTTAAAGAGGTGGTCATGTTACAGAATGGTCAACTTAGGGAGGTTTCACTGTATATCAGTCCACGACGGTGATTTTTCTATTGCATAGTAGGACTATTACAATTACAATAGTCTAAATCACCTACCATTTACCATCTACTACTTGCTATTTACCATCCACCATTTGCAATTAACAATCTACCATTTACCATCTGCCATCAACCATTTACAAGCCACCATCCGTCTACCATTAGCCACCTACCATCTACCATTTATCATCTGCCATTTACCATCTACAATAGCCTGAAGAAATTCCCCATTCCCCATTTGAGGTGTGATCTTAGAACGCGCGCGCGTTCTTAGATCACACCTCAAATGGGGAATGGGGAATTTCGTTTGGGGATTTTGGTTTTGGGTATTTTGATTTCGGGGATTTTGATTTCGGGGATTTTAATTTCGGGGATTTTGATTACGGGGATTTTGATTTGGGGATTTTGGTTTGGGGATTTTGTGACTGGGGATATCGTATCCAACCCCTATGAACTATGTAATTAAATTTGCTGACTAATATATTTTGAACATGACATGAACTATAAACTATTGATGCTATCAAAAGTTCAACATATTTTTGAACTTGGAACTACAAATGAACTATAAATTATGTTATCAACAATTCAACATTCTCCCGGCCGTTGAATAGCAATTCAACTATCTAGATCAAAATTGATTTCAAAGTCTGTATTAATATCTTTAGGACCAATATTAGTGGATAATGGTAATTTTTTCTTTACACAGAACCTTTTACAATTAATACAATTTTTACAAATTAACCAAAAAATGATTACACTAATTGAACTTATGCTTATATAACCTATTGTAGAATGGTGTGACGTGTTTGTTGCTATTTGTGCTGGAATATTGCCTTGAAGTTGCTTTAATTGAAGTCGCAGATTATCCAACTCGAGGAATTCAGGATGGTTGATGACATGCGCTGATATGAAATTTGATGGAATAATAGTTGTGATATTATCAATATCAATATGACCAGCTGTCATAAAGGATAACGATGTCGTCGTACTGGATGTACTATGGCTCGTGATTGTAAGCAGAGATTGTTTGAGGAAGCACTCTCCTTGCATTTCCAATATCCCAGTATTGCTAAGCTCTAATTGTGTTACATTCCCGTGACAGACGATGTTGACAGTTGTAGAGTCTTCCATGGCGAAAATCCAAAATCGAATAACCTAATCGATTGAGAACCATTACCAATTTCTTCGAATTTACATTTCGTTGACAATGGCAATCGGTTGATCAAGTCGACTTCGCATGCGTTCACGATAGAACCCCGTTGATACAGCGGATGATCTGTTTTACAAATATACTTGTGACTGCCGCTGGATACGCAGGATTGAAGATTACGAAGCGGACAATATTTATCACGATGGAGATTGGTTAATAACATTGGTGATGATATCTGGATGGCCATAAAAGTATGATTTATAAATGTCGGAATTGGAATCACGTTGAAAAGTGCAAAGTGTGCGAGCAATATTATTCGAAACGTTATTTTGAAAACAATATGCCTTCTTCTTCTTTTAGCGGTACAGAAAGGTGTGAACCGCTGTGTATCTATATGGACTCGTTTTATAGTTCGTCATCGTTTTCGTCCGCAATCTCCAGGGACAAAAACGTGGCAGCTGCAATGGGATTTTCCCATAGTGAGAGGGGAGTGAGATTTGTGGGTGCAGCTGGGCATTGAAGCAAATGGGCTACATCGTGTGGCGTGCCAGCGCAGTTAGGGCATACGTTTAGTATGTTTGGGTCTATCCGAGATAGATACGAATTGAGGCGTGAGCAGAAGCCTGACCGAAGTTGGGCTAAAGTCACTCTAGTGGCTCTCGGGAGCCTTCCTCAGGCGAAATAGGTGGTGGGAGCGCTGAGAGGACTCTGTTCGTACCTAAACTCGCAATAGACCTACTCACTTCCTCAGTGTGAATCATTGCAATGGCAGCCCGGTATGAATCTTCATCGAACGGATCCCTTTTGTAACCCTGGACTTCTCTCTCAAGGTCACGAGGGCCACGTTTGATGTTGCGTGGAGGGGGAATTTTGTCCATGAGGTTACGATTAGGATGATCCTCTCGATAACAACCTACTAAATATTGTTTTGTAAGTAGTCGATTGTGGTCACGTATTGGCATCAAATGTGTCTCCTGATGTAGGTGGTCCTGGGCAGACATCAGAAGGCATCATGTAGCTGTGCGTAGAGCAGCATTTTGGATTTTGTTCCAGCTTGTGTTACAGAGACCTTGCGACCAAACTGGCGCCGCAAAATCAGCCGCTGCTCGACCCACCGCTTTGTAAGTGGCTAGCATAGTCTCTTTATCTTTGCCCCAGGTGCTACCAGCCAGTGCTTTAAGAATTTTGTTCCTACTGCGCATCTTTTCACATACCGCTTCCGCGTGATGAGCTGAAGTCATCATTTTCTCAAAGTGAAGCCCGAGAATTTTTGGATTTGCAACAGCAGGAACTGGTTTGTTGCCAATACGTACCCCAACCGGCCACTTACAATCACCTGACCAGGTGGTAAGGAAGGTCGCAGACGATTTGGACGCTGAGATGGTTAGGTTTCTGCTATGGAAAAAGGCTTCTAGTCGCGCTAAATATCTATTGATATCTTCACGCATGACATCCCTATCCGCTCCCGTGGCGAGTACAGTGCAGTCATCGGCATAAGAAATAACTTCAATACCTTCCGGAGGTGTTGGGAGACCGGCCATGTAGATGTTAAACAAGGTGGGAGAGAGAACCCCACCCTGAGGAACACCTAATTTGATCTTTCTAAGTTTGGAACGACTGCCTCGAAACTCGGTGAAGGATTGCCTACCAGCTAGATAGTTGGCAATCCATCTTATCTCTTGGGTCGGAACATGCATATTGAGGAGGTTTGCCAGAAGCATGGAGTGATTAACCTTATCAAACGCATTTGATAGGTCAATCGCCACCATGATGGTTCTATGGCAAGGTGTACTGTGGTTCGCGTTGGTCGTTGTAATACTGAAGAATATCACCAGTCTGAGCAGGTAACTTCAATGATGGCGGTATATGTTGTCCAATTTTCGATAATTCGTTACGAAGTTGCTGAGGCGTCACCAGTTGTGGACTAATTTTACTATGATGAGTGTCAACCAAAACATCAAGTATTGTTCCTTGAATTCGTTGAAAATTTAAAATTGCCATTAATGCTTGAATTGTCAACAATGAAAAGAAGTTAGACAACTCTTCTTGCATCATTCTTTCTGTAAAATTTGTCAGTGAAACAATGATGGTACTGAAAGCCGCCTCCCATTCATGTAATTGTTTGTCCATTGCTAACTGATTTCTCTGGATGATGTTAATAGTATAATCAATCAAAGACGTTTGATTTGAGATCAAATTGTACAGATGATGTTCATTTTGTTGTACTTGAGAAATAGTTTCTGACATTTGCTCAGCATAATCGGAATCAAAAACTTCAAACAGTTTGTTGGCTATATTTCCAATGAAGTTGATAGCACCTTGTTTTGATCGTAAAAGACGAGAAGTCGGCATTAATTACTGATTGTTTGTTTCAATTTCTTTAAGTAAATGTTGATAGTTGAAAGGAATTTTTCGACAGGAACCTTGTTCAATTAACACGTTACATGTTGTTTCAAGCAACTTTCTACAGTTTTTCAGCAACTCAAACTCTTTCCAAAATAGTTCCATATCATAATATGCAACTATATTCCATTGACCAGAAACGATATTGGCCTGTCCAATCCTCTCAAAAAATATTCCGGGTTGATCCTCAAATGGAATTACCTTGATTTGTGATGCCTCTGTCATAAGTGGTGCTAAACAAAGAAGAGCAGTAACTATGAGTGACCCAAGCGTTAAACGTTTCTTTTTTCTCGGCATTTCTGGAACTGAACTGGAACTAGTAGTATCGCGTGCTTGTTTCGATGAAGTGATGGTTGTTGTTGTTGTCAGTTGGATTAGATGATTGCGATTCCTCTTCATTTGAAAGTAGTGCGACGAATTGTTCCTCGCACTGTACGTACATCTGCTACTCTTGCAAGTCCATCTTCACCGGTTATAACCCTTGTGATACGTCCCAAAGGCCAATGCATGAGAGGGCGATTATCATCTTTGATTAGAACCATAGTGCCAATGGTTACGTTTTGACATTTATGTTTCCATTTATATCGTTGTTGAAGTTGGTTCAGATATTCTGTACTCCAACGTTTCCAAAAGTCTTCTTTAATTTTCATAACAACCTTCCACTGAGACACTAAACTGGTATTCTGTGCTGTTGCATGAGGATCCACAATGCTGGTAAGTGGTTCGCCAGTTAGAAAATTACCAGGAGTAAGTCCCGAAAAGTCATTGCGATCGGAAAACATTGGCGTTAATGGTCTTGAGTTTGGAATGGCCTCTATTTCAACCACAGCAGTCTCAAGTTCTTCGTATGTTAAAGATGCCGTTGATAATGTGTGGTACAATCGACTCTTCGCCGCTTTGACTGCTGCTTCCCATAAACCTCCGAAGTGAGGTGCTCTCGGAGGAATAAAATGAAAGTCAATGTCTCTTCTGGTACACGCGGAAAACACCTGGCGGGATGCACTAGAGTCAATGATATTTTTGACTTCTTCCAATTGTGACTTTGCGCCTACGAAATTGGTTCAATTGTCGCAGAAAATGTCCTTGCAATATCCTCGTCTGCCTATAAACATCTTTAATGCACCGATGAATCCTTGCGTAGTAAGATCCGTCACAACTTCAAGATGAACAGCCTTGGTTGCAAAACAGCAAAATACAGCAATGTATGATTTTTGTGGTCACTTGCCTCATAATTTGTAATGAGTCCAAATTGGACCGCAAAAATCAACTCCAGACTTTATGAATGGAAGAGATGGTTGAACTCTGTGGGCTGGTAAGTCACCCATCATTTGTGTGAATTGCTGTGGCTTCGCCTTCACACATTAAATACAGTTTTGCACAATGGATCTTGCTATTGTCTTGCCTTTAATAGGCCAGAAACGTTGTCGTGTTATATATAATAATCCTTGGGGCCCAACATGATGGTTGTTGTTGTGAATATCTACCATTATTAATTAAGTCAGCTCATGTTCGTATGGTAGCACTATCGGATGTTTCGTTTCGGAAGGTGCATTAGCTAATTCAATTATTCCTCCGACTCTAATGATATTAAAGTCGTCAATAAGAGGAGCTAATGTGGAGAGTGCGCTTCCTTTTCCCACTTCTCCATAGCGTTTCAGATGATTGAATTCCGCCTTGAAATATTGCCACTGGATATAACGTACGATGATCTCTTCGACATCACGAAGCTCATCAAAGCTTAGAAATGAACATGATAATTTTTGCTTTGTTCGACAATTCTTGATGAATCTTAATAAAATAAATAACAGGCGCGCAATCCAACATTGGACTAAGGCCGCAGGATGTGTTAGTGACATCCTATTTCCAAGATCTTATCTGCTTTTTGATGAGGTAATGAGATCAGCATCACGCTCAGCAGTGTTATTTATCCCCATAAATGGGTACTCGTTTAACATCTGAGTGAGATCATAGTCTGTCACAAGCTCGTGAGTTCGAAAAACACAATGGAACACGGTGAGATTCGAACTCATGACCCTGTGCACCGAAGGTGCGCGCACTAACCGCTCGACCAGCCAGACTACATGCATCTTAATACGTAAGGAATAATACGTCGTAGCTTTGGATAGGAATTTTTGTGATCTATTCCTTTGATGAAATGCGCGTCAACCTGAGCAATTAATGTAGAATGCCGAATTTCTGAATTCAAATAAGGTTGTGGCCAAATTGATTCGGATCCATGCAGAAATCTGGTCCCATAAAACCATTGATATGCAGATGACAGTCGGTCGGGTGTAAGTCCTCTCGACATGATGTCAGCACGATTCTCTTCAGATCGTACATGTCGCCATTGCAATGGTAGAGTCAGCTCTTGAATTCGTGCAATTCGATTAGCCACGAATGTATGAAATGCAGATGTCGAAGAATTTATCCATGCCAAAACGACTTGAGAGTCAGACCAAAAGAAAAACCTTTCCTTGTTTATTTTTAAGTCTGACTTAACTCTTTCCATCAGATCAGCTGCTAGCTTAGCTGCACAAAGCTCAAGCCTTGGTAATGGGGTTTTGATTGTTGGCACAACACGGGATTTTGCACATAGTAGTCGATTCTGCTCAACAGTTTGAACGTAAGCAGCTGCTCCGTAAGCTTTTTCCGAAGCATCGGAAAATACATATATGTACTTGGAAAGATTTTGGGCAGTTGTGAGCGAAGATATGTTGTTGTATTTTTATGTTGTTGACTTTTTTCAAGTCTTCTCGATATTTCATCCAATACGAATGGTACTCCTAAGATAGTGATGCATCCCAGTCCAGTTTTAACTTCCACAACTGTTGTAAAAATATTTTTGCAACAACCACGACAGGTGCGACTAAACCCAACGGATCAAACAAGTGTGCAATGTCAGCACATACTGATCGTTTGGTTATCCGTTTTATTTCAGTCCATACAGTTCTGATAGAAAACTCATCAGATTTTGGTAGCCAGGTTAAACCGATTGTTTTTATACTTGATTCATCTTTGTTGTTGAAATCCAATTCAACAACTCTGTCTTCATGTGCAATATGTTGTAAAAGTTGTGCATGATTTGCACACCATTTTCGAATTTTCATTCCAGCTGAATTAAGTGCCTTTATCAATTGCGTTTGCATCTCGATTGCTGTACGAAGATGATCATCACCAGTGAGAACATCATCTACATAGAAGTCTTTCATCAGTATCTTTGATGCTAATGGAAATCTTTGGGCTTCGTCATCCGCAAGTCGTTGTAAACATTTCGTAGCAAGATAAGGTGCTGATGTTGTTCCATAAGTAACCGTGGTTAATTTGAAACATTTCAATTTCGGATCTGGACTGCTTCTCCACCATATTAGCTGATATAACTGGTCTCTTTCATCGACAGAAATTTGGCGGTACATTTTCACTATGTCGGCTGTAAATACGTATCGTGGAAGTCTGAATCGTAGCAATAGAGAAAATACATCATCCTGGATGGTTGGTCCCGTCGACAAAATATCATTCAGTGATAAATTTGTAGATGACTTCGATGAGGCATCAAATACTACACAAAGCTTCGTTGTACTGCTGTGAGGCTTGAAAACGCAATGGTGAGGAAGGAAGTAATGTGGATTTCATATGCCCAAGCTGAATATATTCGTTCATAAACTGAACGTACTGACTCTGTATATCCAAATTTTTCGCCAATTTTCTCTCCAGTGACATAAAACGTTGGTATGCAATGTCTTTCGATTCTCCCAGCTGTGAAGGAATCTTCACAAAAGGTACAATGAATCGGCCAATTTTACTCCTCGTAGTGGTTTCATTAAAGAACTGCTCGCATCGTCTTTCTGCCGCAGTGAAGTTAGGTTTGCTGGTGTCGATTTCTTCGAGTTGCCAAAACTTCTCGATCTGCTCATGAAGGCTGTCAATACCACACGTAATGTTGATTTGTTCCAATTGCTGATTGCAGGGTCCAGAGACAATCTAGCCGAAGAGTGTATTTTGAATTGTTGGAAGATTGTCTCCTAACTTTATTTGACCCACAGTTAACAGACTATGATAGAGTTCGGCTCCAATAAGAAGATCAATAGCTCCAGGTTCGTTGAAAGTGGGATCAGCTAATGGTATATTCTTCGCTATAGGCCATGTTTCTGTGTTGAGTGGCTGTGATGGTTGCTGGGAGATGATGTTATTCAAAATTTGAGCTTCTAATCGTGATGAGAACCCAGTAATACGGGATTGAATTTTAAAATTGACTCGCTTGCTGGACGCCTGCTTGTTAGTACCGATGCCTTCTATGATCATGTTACCATCTAAGGTATTTGAATTTGCGAAGTAGACGTTCAGTAATGAAATTCAATTGTGAACCGGAATCCAAAATTGCTCGATTCCTAGGCTATTCAATCCCAAGAGGCGTTCCTGAGTTGTGTCGTGCAGTACCTTTATCGATTCGAATTCGTCAATAGCGTATGTGCATCCATTCGGATTTTCAATCTTCGCCCATATAAGCTCATGGATGGATTGTACTTCTTGTAGATAGCGCTCGATGGTTCTGAGTCTCAGATTGAGTGATGGAACTGGAGTGGCAGCGTCAAATATAGCTTTATCTTCAATTATTCGCCTGAGATGTTTTATAATAAGCGCCTGCTTTGATTTTAGATTGTTGACATCTGCGCTGCTCGACATAGGCTGATATTGTTCTCCTGAAGCAACACTGCTTGACATAGGCTGATATTCTTCTCCCGGCGCAACAGCATTGCTATTACAGTAGACTTTCGAAAATCTTAACTAATTTGTTTTTGGTATATTAAGATTTCCGAAATGTTAAGAATTTCGAGCGGACAAAAACTGAGCATAAAACCACTACGTGAAATGTAGAAATCATACCAATAATATAATGTTTGTTCGTTTTATGATGCTTTTATAAATATTGCTATCTAGGGCCGATTACTCGTACATCTTATCTAGTGGTTAGTCTTATTGACAAGACGCACACTATTTCCAGAAATCTTTTACATTATATTGAATTAAGCAATCAAAAAATTACATAAATGGAATTAAATTTAATTTAAATTTTCTGGAAATAGTGTGCGTCTTGTAAATGTAAGTTAAACCACACGTTGCTTAAGGTGCTTTTAAGAATCGTAGTGTTCTGCAATTTGGCCTGTATTTCTAGGAAGCGCTAATGTACACGATCTATGGAGGTTGAATCGATTCAAGAGAAAAAAAAAATCTCTTGAATCGCTACAACAACAACAATCTATGGAGGTTTGTTTGATCATAGCTATACCTACGATTACACGTAAGGGTTAGTTACGTGTTAAGTTATGATCGATATTTTAAAAATAAAGAAAAATCGTCTCAATGATAATAATTTACTTTATTGGCTTGGAGCAAAATAGTCCCGAATAGACATTTGTTTTTGTGACTTCGTGAACTGATTGTTCACAGAATGCCTGCGGAGGTCCAGGAGATTATTACAAAGTTCTTTATTTTGTTAGCTCCATTTAATCAAGTTGTTTACTGATGCAAGTGCTTCTCCATACGAAATGTGTGTATTGTTCCAATTTTGGATGTCCTCTGTTGAAACGCGACAGTCATCTGCTATCCTCGATAGCAAAATCTGCGTTTCCTCGATCGCTTCATTGTATACTTCGCATCTATGAAAGAGTTCGGCTAAGGGGATATCATCCTCCTCGTCAAATTCAGTGTCGTCCCAATGTTGGATTTTGTGCCACGACTTTTGTATGACGCTTACTGGTAATTCATCCTATGCCCTTTTCAGCAGAAGAATTGCGTCACGCCAGCAACCTGATGCGATAATGGAGCTTCAAAATCTTAATTGGATTCTGATCCATTGGTGGCAACACAGCGGTGACATTCGGCGGAAGAAAAATGGCAACAATATTGCCATCCTCCGTGTATAACTGCTCCGCTGATCCGTGCGCAGAACACTTATCCAATAAAAGAAGTGCCTTCGGGGACAAATTGTTTTCGGCACTAAAACGACGAACCTTTAATATGAATTCGAAGTTAATTTTTTCCCACAATGTTATTCGACGTTATGGCTAACATTCGCGATTTGCGTTGGTGAATTTGAATATGCTCATAAAAAGCAAATGTTGTCGCGCGATCGTAAACTTTGCCTTGAGGCATTACAATTCAATTGAGTCAACATTTGTTCAACATTCACAAGATGTAAAATGTTGCCTTTATCCAACGGGAAATGAATCCGAACGGCTTCTCTCGTTCAACAAAAGAAACATGATGTCGTTTATTTAAGAGGAGATGTCAAATTTTGTTGCCGTTAACAAAGACGCAAAATTTAAAAATGTTGAATTTTACAATGTGGTCTCAGTGGAATAGCGCCTTGAATGACACAATCGCCAACAACATATATATCATTTGATAAAAAATTAGGTTGCTGAAAGTGGACCACGAACGTTAGCCATCACTATTTTAGTAAAAAGAACTCACTTCTTTATGACAAATGTTCCATTAAACCATTTTAAGAAAATTTCCGTTGTCATCCAAGCTTTTGGGGAATTCGCGTAACCCAAAGGGTTGTCAAAGTCCTTAAAGCATCGTGGAGTGGCTGTATTTCCAATTATTATTGGCTTGATTTTGTTAGAGCCGTCCGCATTTGAACAAACTAAAATAGACAGTCGCTCCTTTGTAATTTTTCTTCCGGGTGCAGTTGTTGTTGTTGTTGTTGTATTAGCGGCACAGACAGGAAACGTTTAATTTGTTGCATCATATTTATTCGAAGATGGTGGGCATTCCATCCTCGAGGTCGAGGTTTAGAAAAAAAGCTGCTTCGATTGGTTGTAATCATAACGCAAGTGGTGTAAGTTGCGTGGGAGCAGCTGGACAATCGAAAATGTGGTCTACATCGTGTGGACTGGTTCCGCAGGCTGGGCAGGTGTTAGCAATTTCATTATTTATACGCGATAAATAAGAATTTAGTCGCGGGCACCAACCGGATCGGAGCTGAGCTAAGGTGGTACGGGTAGCTCTCGGTAATTGTTCTTCGTCAGGAGATATGGCTGGAAATTTGGTGCCAAGTACACGATTATTTGTGAGGCTTTGAGTAGCTTTACGAACGTCTTGTGTGTGTATGTCTGCAATCGCCGCCTTGTAGTCGGAGTTATCGAAGGGAACCTTTTTGTATCGCTGGACTTCGTGCTCTTTGTCCCTGATAGAGCGTCTTATTCGTCGTGGCGGTGGTGTTTTGTCCATGAGTTCATTGTTCGGGTGATTTGTACGATAGCATCCGACTAGATACTGTTTGGTAAGAAGTTCGTTGTGGTTTCTCAAAGTCATCATCTTAGTCTCCTGGTGCAGATGATCCACTGAGGACATCTTAACACAGCCGGTGATGGTGCGAAGTGCCGTGTTCTGGCAGATTTGTATGTGGCCCCAATTTGTGTTGCAGAGACCATTTGACCACGTCGGTGCTGCATAATTGACTAGAGGGCGACCGATGGCTTTATAGGTAGTCAGAAGTGTTTCTTTATCGGTGCCCCAAGTACTACCGGCAAGAGCTTTAAGAATTTTGTTTCTGCTCCTGAGTTTAGAGCAGATGTTATCAGCGTGTGTGTTAAATTTGCCGGAGTTGTCTATCGTGACACCTAGGATCTTGGGAGTCCGAATAGTAGGGATGACGTTTGTGTCGATAGATATCGGGAGTTGCATATTGTACTCCTGGTTGAAGCTGGTGAATAAGGTGGCGGAGGACTTTGGTGCTGAGAGCTTCAAGCCTTTACTCACAAAGAAGTCGTTGAGTGTCAGCAGGTATTCATTGATGTGGTCGCACATTTCGGGAATGTCGTTGCCAGTCGCCATGATGGTACAGTCGTCAGCATAAGAGATGATTTCGAGTCCCGTGGGTGGTGTGGGCAGTCCTGACATGTAAAGGTTGAAGAGGGTGGGAGATAAGACTCCGCCCTGTGGAACGCCTTGTTTAATTTTCCTGAGTTTGGACTTCCCATTCCTAAACTCGGTGCAGGATTGACGACCGGCAAGATAATTCGCGATCCATTTGTGGATATACGGAGGAGTAGTGTTGCGTAGGTCTGTCAAAAGTACTGTGTGGTTAACAGTGTCAAATGCTTTTGACAAATCGAGAGCTACGAGGATAGTGCGCTTGCAGGGTTTCGGCTGATTGAGTCCATTGAAAATGTTGGAGGTGATCCTGTCTATAGCGGTTGTAGTGCTATGCATTTTCCGGAAACCGTGTTGGTGTTTGGCAAGCTGGACGTGCTCCAGGAGTTTAGGCAACACTAGTGCCTCAAGTATTTTGGCCACGGGGGACAGTAGCGTTATTGGACGGTATGATTCTGCTAGAGTATGATCTTTGCCTGGCTTCGGTATGGGGGTGATACGGCCTTTTTTCCATAGCTCGGGTATGATGAAGGTTTTCAGCGACAGGTTCATCGTAGCAGTGATATACTCAATGGCCGGAGAGTCGATGTGTTTGAGCATAGTCATGGCAATACCGTCTAGTCCGTACGCTTTAGAGTTTTTCGCATTTTTGATTGCAAGCTTGACTTCGTTTGAGGTAACCTGGAGGTGTTGGTCAGTGGTGCTGTTTCGAATAGCTCTGGTAATTTTGCGCTTGAGCTTATCTTTTTCGGGATGTTCGACGAATTGTTGGTTAAATTTGTGAGCGCATTTGTCGTCGTTGTTGTATGTGTTATCACCGAATTTTATAGCTACCTTACCTTTGGGTTTTGTGGGGTTTGATAGTGCACGTACCGTTCTCCAAAGGTTGCTTACGCTGGATTTTACGTGGCATGTTTTTAAATGCGAATTCCATAACTGTTTCCTGTGGTCGTTGACTTGCTGGGTTATAATGTTGTTGAGATCGCCGATGCGAGGATCATTTGGGTCTGCTGTTCGGAGTTCATCTCTCGTTTTTGCCAGTTCTGCAGCAGATGATGGGAAATGCGGTCTCATGATTGGGATGCGGCCCGCTGGAATATATCTTTTGGCTGCATTCTGGATAATCCGTCTCAGGTTTTTTTCAGCAGTACGTACGTCAGTAGGGGTTGGAAGGGCAGAAAACGCTTCATTTGTGTAGGTTTGGAAGCCAATCCAGTCGGCTTTGCTGAAATTCGAGTATGTCTTCTTCTCAGTGTACGTAAACTGAGACGGTTTATCAATCGTGAGGACGATAGGCAAATGGTCTGACGAGAAAGTTATGAACGGTTCCCATGTAATGCTGTTTATGAGCCCAGGGCTGGCGATGGATATGTCAGGCGAGCTTCTGCATGATCCTGCAATGCGGGTTGGTGAGTCGTCATTCAATGGACAGAAATCGGAATCATCTAGTTGGTTTGCGATGTGGTTGCCTCTGGTGTCGTTGTTGAGGTTTGAGTGCCATAAATCATGGTGAGCATTGAAATCGCCCAGTAATAGGCGATATCGCCCGGTGAGAAGGGGGGAAATGTTGGCCTGGAAACCAGTGGGACAACTTGATGCTGGTGGTATATAGATATTGAGAATATCTATATCAACATTTCCCGACCTGATTGATATCGCTTGTAATTCTGTTGTGGTATCGGCGGCAGCGATATCGATTAATGAATATGGCAGTGAGTTATGTATCAGGAAAGCCAAACCTCCTCCTGAGCCAGTGGGTCGATCGCGTCGGATGATGTTGAAGCCTCCGTAAGAATTTAGCGATGAATCGGCATTTAGTTTGGTTTCCTGGATTGCAGCAACTAGTATGTGATGTCTGTCCATAAAGTCAGTGATCTCAACAATTTTATGTTGTAGACCATAACAATTTAGTTGAACTATCTTTGTGGTGGAGTAGTTTGCAACTTGCAGTGGTGGTGCTGGTGTAAGAGTGTGTCGTGGTGCTGTGTGGTGTGCAGAGACTGTGGGGGTGACAGGTGATGATTGTTGGCCCTGATTAGTGGGTTGTTGTGAGGTCGATGAAGACTGTTGGCCACAGATTTTGCAATTTGGTGCTATGAAGGTGCTGATCGTTGTTGTTGATCGTAAATCCGTCTTGTTGAGCCCAGAACAATTTTTGAAATGGCACCATTCCATACAGCATGAGCACTGCACTGAGGATTGTACGTTAGAATAAATCCTCTTACCACAGACGCAGCACATCCATGGACCAGGATTTATTTCGATGCCGGCGCGTATAAGTAGAATTTGGAGCAACTGGGCCGGCATGGGTTGCTCCGATAGTGTAAAAAAGATGTTGATGATGTGATGCAACTTTTGTTTCCTGTATGTGTCGAGGGGGGTGTGCGGCTCTTGGCCATGCATAAAATGCATGGGTGGTTCCGGGGCGAAGACCCGGCCGCGATAGGAACCAATCCGGGTGCAGTCTTTTCGCATGCCGATACATATGCCTTATTGGGCAACAACCGATAGTACAGGGCTGTTTCATCGGCATTATACAGGGTGTCCGGAAACTGCCGCATAAACGCACCGGATTATGATTCCTCAGTTGATTTCCAGCAAAAAAGTTGTACGGAACAGCTCAGCTTAACCCTTTAGCTGCCACAGGCATTTAAAGATTTTTGAAAAAATCATTTTCTCGCACGACTTAAAGCCTAATCTCTCAAAAGCTAGACCAGCTAGAATAGTGAAATAAAATGATTATTACAGCCAACAAATTTACCTATAAAATAAAACTAACCGCACTAAAATCGGATAAGAGGTTTGGTTTTTACAGAGCTTAAAAATCAAATTTGCGTGATTTGACCCAAAATCAATATTTTTTTCTATCTCAATTTTCTCCATATTCTGCCAAGGTGAGGTGCTTGTACGATTCTTTTAAAAATTGGCGCATAGTCTTACGATCATATCTTTCTTACATCATTTTATGCTAGCTCCATTATTTCTAACAGTTTTAGTACCTTAAGTGCAGAAAACTAGGGTTAATTTTGGCTCGATTTCGACATACTTCGAATAAATTTTACCAATTGCCGATCTTTAGGGGCAGTGTGAATTAAATTGCATTGAATTCGAGCTCAAATTAACCCTAGTTTTCTACACATAACGTATGAAAACTGTTAGAAGTAATGGAGCTAGATTAAAATGATGTATGAAAGATATGATCGCAAGACTATACGCCAATTTTTAAAAGAATCGTACAAGCACCTCACCTTGGCAGAAGATGGAGAAAATTTAGATGGAAAAAAATATTGTTTTTGGGTCACAATCACGCAAATTTGACTTTGAAGCTCTGTAAAAACCAAACCTCTTACCCGATTTTAGTGTGGTTAGTTTTATTTTGTAGGTAAATTTGTTGGCTGTAACTGTTAAGCTGAGGGGGTATGTTCCGTACAACTTTTTTGCTGGAAATCAACTAAGGAATCATAATCCGGTGCGTGTATGCGGCAGTTTCCGGACACCTTGTATATTTGAGCATCACTCAATTGCATTTCCGCAATTTTTGCGTGGAATTTATTTAGAAAAGGCGATATCGCCGCCGTATCACTGGATACTTTGAGGAATCGAATTCCATATCTTCGTTTAAACTTTTGGAACCACCCGTCACTATGGCTCTAAAGTCATTTTCAGTTTTATTTGGATAGATCTGTAAAAAAAAATCTTTTGCTTTGGAACGCAGAATAGGACCATCAATGGAGCATTTTCTTTCGCGCTGTTTAAGGAACCAATCATACAGCTGGTTCTCTAATTCGACATATTCAGCCTTGTGCAACATCTTTTTTTCAAGACGTCCATGTGATGTCGCAACAGTTGCATTTATGGACACTTTTTTGGTTTTTTAATCTGACTTATGGCTGCAGTAGAAACGCCAAAATCCATTGCAAGCCTGTTTGGGCGGACGCCATTATCCAAACCTTTTAATGAGTGCATTCTCTCTCTCTCTCTCTCTCTCTCTTTACTACCGTAACTCCTAGTGGAGCATGGTGCGTTGATGACTACCGTGTGTAGTCATCAACGTTACAAATACAACTGAATTCGGAGTATGATACGGTTGTCAGCCATACCACTTTCCTAGTCGCATTGTTAGTTTATTATTCTACGATAAGAATAATTCTTATCATCTTCTTCTCAACTTAGCCGTTTTTGCTTGTTATTTGCCATTATTCAATCCATAACTTATATCCACTTATATTCACAAGCTTAAGTACAACAATTCAACGCCAAATTCACTGAGTAAGGGATTCACAATGCACAAACTACTAATGACGGGAATTAATCACATAAAAAAGAACCGTTAAGCTACAGTCAGACCGTGCTAGTACTAGCTACTAGTGCATGCATACAAGAAATCTCCACGGTGACGACGACGTCAACAACGAAACAATGTCATATAAATGGGTGACTACGCGTTGTTACGACGTTCGTTACCGAGAGTGTGTGCAACTAGACGCGTGAATAGTCACCCTATCTACCTAGGAATTAGTTGTATGCGCGAAATTACCACGGTGACGACGCGACGTCGTAAACAATCAAAAAAGTGTTATGCAATTTTACTAGTAAGTAGTAAAATGTATTTAATAGTGGAATAGGACATGTTCAATAATTCTACTGGGAAGTGAATATACACTACAATTATTTCTCGGTGGATTTCGAATTAACGGCTCAACGGATCCACACGAAATTCAGTGGGAATGTGTATAATGGTAGGGTATTTGCTACGAATACCTTTGAAGTAGGAAAATGTTAACAGGGTGTCCCAAAGGAGGTGCAAAAGTAGATCATTTTATTTGTCATCGGAAAAGGGTGTATATCGACATGAAATTCAGTGTAAATATGTCGAATGGTAGGTTATTTGCTACAAATACCTTTGTGATTGGGAAATGCTAACAGGGTGTCCTAAACGAGGTGCAAAAGCAGATAATAATCGGCAATAAATTTAGTATGAATGTGTAGAATGGTAGGATATTTGCTACGAATACCTTTGAGAATCAGAAATGTTAACAGGGTAGCCTAAACGTTGTGCAAAAGTAGATTGTAATCGGCAATTAATTTAGTGTGAATATGTAAAATGATAGGGTATTTGCTACGAATACCTTTGAAGTAAGGAAATGTTATCAGGGTGTCCCAAAGGAGGTGCAAAAGTAGATAATTTTATTTGTCATCGGAA
Organism: Microchrysa polita; assembly: GCA_949715475.1. Classification (NCBI taxonomy): domain Eukaryota; kingdom Metazoa; phylum Arthropoda; class Insecta; order Diptera; family Stratiomyidae; genus Microchrysa; species Microchrysa polita. Next base: position 79,067,670 of record OX454415.1, read on the forward strand.
ACAGGTGTAGAATGGTGGGATATTTGCTACATATACCTTTGAGATTGGGAATTGGAACAGGGTGTCCTAAACGAGGTGCAAAAGTAGATAATAATCAGCAATAAATTTAGTATGAATGTATCGAGTGGTAGGGTATTTTCTACGAATACCTTTGAGAATCAGAAATGTTAACAGGGTGTCCCAAACGAGGTACAAAAGTAGATCATTTTGTTAATAATGGTTAAATGGATTTACCAGATGACCAGTGTTTGTATATGCCGGTTCATTTTATTTGTCATCGGAAAATGGTGTATATCGACATGAAATTCAGTGTAAATATGTTGACTGGTAGGTTATTTGCTACAAATACCTTTGAGATTGGGAATTGCTAACAGGGTGTCCTAAACGAGGAGCAAAAGTAGATAATAATCAGCAATAAATTTAGTATGAATGTGTAGAATGGTAGGATGTTTGCTACGAATACCTTTGTAGTCGGGAAATGTTATCAGGGTCTCTCAAACGAGGTGCAAAAGCGGTTGTCATAATCAGCATACCCAACAAACAATAGCTAACAACACAATACAAAAATTCGAAAAACCTGCGGTTACAGAAAACATTCACAAAAAGTGACTGTTTGCTGTGCATTTTCGTCGAAGGGTCGCTACCCCTATTTTTTCTATAGTCTGTATCTGTGTTGATAGCTATTGTTTCTTGGGTATGCTGATTATGACAACCACTTTTGCACCTCGTTTGAGAGACCCTGATAACATTCCCCGACTACAAAGGTACTCCACTCGATACATTCCACTCGATACATTCATACTAAATTTATTGCTGATTATTATCTACTTTTGCACCTCGTTTATGACACCCTGTTAGCATTTCCCAATCTTAAAGGTATTCGTACTAAATACCCTACCATTCAACACATTCATACTAAATTTATTGCCGATTATAATCTACTTTTAACATTTTCCAATCTCAAAGGTATTTGTAGCAAATACCCTACCATTCTACAAACTTACACTGAATTTCATGTCGATATACGAGCCGATACACCCTTTCCCGATGACAAATAGAATAATCGACTTTCGCACTTCGTCTCGGACACCCTGTTACCATTTCGTAATTTCAAAGGCATTCGTAGCAAATACCCTGCCATTCTACACATTCAAACAAAATTTATTCCCGATTATAATCAGCTTTTGCACCTTTTTTAGGACACCCTGTGTAGCAAATACCCTACCATTCTACAAATTTACACTGAATTGCATGTCGATATACGAGCCGATACACCCTTTTCCGATGACAAATGGAATAATCGACTTTCGCACTTCGTCTCGGATACCCTGTTACCATTTCGTAATCTCAAAGGCATTCGTAGCAAATACCCTACCATTCTACACATTCAAACAAAATTTATTTCCGATTATAATCAGCTTTTGCACCTTTTTTAGGACACCCTGTGTAGCAAATACCCTACCATTCTACAAATTTACACTGAATTTCATGTCGATATACGAGCCGATACACCCTTTTCCGATGACAAATAGAATAATCGACTTTCGCACCTCGTCTCGGACACCCTGTTACCATTTCGTAATCTCAAAGGCATTCTAGGCAAATACTCTACCATTTTACACATTCACACTGAATTTCGTGTCGATCGGTTGAGCAGTTAATTCGAAATCCACCGAAAAATAATTGTAGCGTATATTCACTCGCTGGGTGGGTGCTAGTCGAATTGAACATGTCCTATTCCACTAGTATCTAGGAAATGTGTCTGTTGACTAGCTACTAGTAAAATTGCACAACAGTTTGTTGATTGTTTACGACGTCGTCACCGTAGTAATTTCTCGTTTGCAACTAACTCCTGTATATAGGGTGACTAGTTGCGCGTCTAGTTGCATCACACTTTCGGTGACGACGTCGTAACAACGCATAGTCACCCATTTACATGACACTGTTTTCGTTGTTTATAACGTGTCGTCGCCTATGGTGATTTCTCGAATGTAACTTTACTAGTACTAGTAGCTCGCCAAATGTGACTGTAGCTTTATTCGCCCGAAAAGAACGATTAATAGATATTGCATGCAACATGCATTATCTTGTTCATACAAACGTGTGTATTTGGAATATCCGTTCAGAAAACTTAATATAAAATTAAGATTTTAGAACGGACCATTCTGACTAAAAGTAAGTTAATTTTTCTGGATAATTAAGATTTCTGAAATTAAGAATTTCGAATGTCTACTGTAGTTGAATCGCCCATGGTTGTGGGTTGACTGGGCATAGATGGACCTGGTGATGGATCTACTGAAGGACTCGTTGATGTACTCGCCGACGGTTCCTGAAGGATCGTCAATAGATTCATGATGTCATCTAGCTTATTTTCAAGGTACTTCAAATGCTTCCTTTCAATTGAGTCCTTTTTGTAATTGGTGTAGAGTGTCTTGAAGTCATTACCAATTTTTGTTTGTTGGGCAGCTAAGTCCTCTAAAGTCTTCATGATCACAGTTATACTCTGCTAATTGGGCTCTCGAATTAAAAAACAGAAGATTGTTTGCCGATGAATTAAAATATACTAAACAGCAATTCAATTGAAGGAGAATTTCGCAGATTGAAGGAGTATTTCGCAGATTGAAGGAGTAAATAGAATATTGTGAATCCATATCTCGCCGGGGCCTCCAAAAATGTTCGATATTATTTTATATTGAAAAGAAACAACAAAATGGCAAGGGTGCAAAACCGATACCAATGAAATATTTCTGAATACAGTGCTTATACCATAAAGTAAGTAATTGGAATAGAGATGGAACTCCATATAACATTAAAATCTACTGAAAATCATTTTACCTTTGAGTGTGTGCTGTAAGTAACGTGTACATACAGGATATATGGTCCCGAGATGATGGCATAAAAAGTCCCAACCGATTGGGGGTCCGCAACCTTAAAAAAGGGAAAGGGGAAGATTTTTAGTTTTTTTTGCGATTATTTTAAAAAACGCAAGAGATACACAAAAATAGTCTGAGGACGAAAAAAAATTACATAAAATTACCTTTCCAATGATATAAAACACATTAGAGTTTAATTAAATATTTCGGCGCTCTCTCTCGATTACCGTAACTCCTAGTGGAGCATGGTGCGTTGATGACTACCGTGTGTAGTCATCAACGTTACGGAGACAACTGAATTCGGAGTGTGATACGGTTGTCAGCCATACCACTTCCTAGTCGCATTGTTAGTTTTATCATTCTACGATAAGAATATTTCTTATCATCTTCTTCTGAATAATAAACTTGCGACGAGTCGTGCCGAGTTTGGAAACTCGTTTCTCTATGAGTGTTTATTTCACAGAGTGGCGACCGAACGATCACGGCCACAGAGCACGATTTCGGCGCTAGCCTAACAAAATAAATTAGAATATTTTCATTTTAGACCTTTGTTAAAAGCTCCATAACTTTTGAAAAAATTCTAGTTCAGCCGTAAAATTTGTATAAGTATTCACAATTAGTTCAAGATCATTTTAAGGTAAACATTGAGTCGCTCCGGTCAAGGACCCCCATTATCGCCCCATTTAAATTTTTCAAAACGGCATGTCCATAGCTCCCCCGAAAATTGGAGCAGAGTGCTAAATTTTGGTTTGTTGCGATTGGAGGTCATAGTTACCCCACCCACCAAAAATCAGCTCATTCGGATAAAAACTAAGGGTACCTCCTCACTTTGTATTGACCCAAGACAACTTTGTTCTACAGTTTATGAAATGAGTAGTATGTAGAACAAACCCCTGATGGATCACTTTGTATGGCAGATATCCTTAGTTTTTATCCGAATGAGCTGATTTTTGGTGGGTGGGGTCAGTATGACCTACTAATCCAAATCCATCAAACCAAAATTTAGCACTCTGCTCGTTTTGAAAAATTTAAATGGGGGAATAATGGGGGTCCTTGACCGGAGCGAGTCAATGTTTACCTTAAAATGATCTTGAACTTATTGCGAATACTTATTGTTTAATTATAATACATATTTAGTTCTTACTTTATTTATCACATTGAATTTTATGCCATCTATTGGAAAAATAATTTTTATTCAAAATTCTATGTTTTGCCGGATATTATATTTACATTGAACTATAATTAGATATTCTATTACACCTTTACATATACCTACACATTATATACATATTGTACCTAATAAAAATCACTTTCACACAAGTCGTCAGACGAGTCACATCATCAAACAACAGCATAGTTGGTGATTCTATTCTTTTCTATCGCTATCATATTGTTTGGCTAGCAACACAATCAGCATTGGAATCAACATACATCGAGCTAAGAAGCTACAGGGCAGCAGGCATCCCATACAGCTGGATTCAGAAGATTATCGCGGATATTCACACACTTATACGAAATGTTACGGCTGAACTAGCATTCTTTCAAAAGCTATGGAGCTTTTAAAAAGGTCTAAAATGCAAATATTCTAATTTATTTTCTAGTCTAACGCCGAAATATTTAATTATAAGATTGCAAAGATAATTTTATGTAGTTTTTTTTTCGACCTCAGACCATTTTTCTGTATCTCTAACTGTTTTTGGAATAATCGCAAAAAAAAAAAAAACGAAAAAATTCCCCCCCCCTTTTTTTAAGGTTGCGGACCCTCGATCGGTTGGGACTTTTAATGCCATAATCTGGGGACAATTCCCAACCATAATCCAAAAAAATTTCCGATGAAGAATTTTTGCCTACCAAATATGCCATTTTCCTTAGACTATTAAGGGACTGACGCTATTCATAGTCACTCAATAAGCAAAGGCTTAAGGGTTCACTTATTCTTTAAGGTACATATCTAGTAACCTTAAATGAATTCATATATTTGTTGACATATCCTTATTTTTGAAATTTTTTAAAAATTTTTAACTACTTGATTTTTATACCCTTCGCTCATAGAGTGAAAGGGTATATTAACTTTGTCATGAAGTTTGTAACGCATTAAAGGAAGCATCTCCGACCATATAAAAAGTATACATATATGATCAGCATGACTTGGGGAGTCGATTGGAGCATGTCCGTCTGTCTGTCTGTCTGTCTGTCTGTTGCGACGCGTTTCACTCGGCGGGTATTGAAGCTAGCAAGCTGAAATTTTGCACACGTGCTTCTTATTGTTGCAGGCTGTTTGTATGTTTGATTCATCCAAATTGGATCACTGGGTCATGGGGCTGCCATACAAACCTAGCTCCCCAATTTGAGTTTTTCTAAGAAAAACTTTTTTATTTGTGAACCAATTTCAACCAAATTTCACACAAATGTGTTTCTATTGTTGACACAAAACATACGTAAGAATCGATAAAATCGGACCATGGGGTCATACAAACTTAACCCCCCAAATTAGGTTCTTCTAAGAAACTTTTTTATTTGTGCACTAATTTCAACCAAATTTCACACAAATGTATTTCTATTGTTGACACAAAACATACGTAAGAATCGATAAAATCGGACCATGGGGTCATGGGGCTGCCATACAAATCCAACCCCCAAATTAGGTTCTTCTAAGAAAAACTTTTTTATTTGTTCACCAATTTCAACCAAATTTCACACAAATGTATTCCTATTGATGACACAAAACATATGTAAGATTGAATTAAATCGGATCATGGGGTCATGGGGCTGCCATACAAACCAAACAAACACCAATTTCACAAAACCTTAAATTAATGTGTCTTTATCAAAGCAACTAAAAAGTTCAAAACGAATGGAATCGTACTGTGGGGTCATGCTCCGGCAACCCCAATAAAATTTTCCGAGTAAATATTTCTATTTGCGCACTTATTTCAACAAAGCACAAAACTTTTGTCAAGACGGAAGAAAAAAAATGAGGAGGGGGATTAAATACAAGTCATAGGTACGCCCGAAAAAAAACTTTTAGCCCAAGCGAAGGGTATTCAAATTTCGGCCGCGCCCGAAATTAGCCTCGGCCCCGGGGGTTGACGAGCGAAGCGAGCAGGGGGCGAAGCCCCCTAGTTTTGTATATTTTATTCGTCACTTTCATTTTTCGTCGCGTTGTAGTCTGTGTGTCATATAGTGGATAGTGCCAAAAGGAAAGCAACTTTCTGCCGAGGAAAAGGCGACAATTTGCATACTAAAGCAAGAGGTACATATATTCAAACCGACAAATTGCTATACACATTCAACGGAGCTCGAACGTTATTAATAATTTTATACGAGATGGTGAAAATTATGGCCGATGGTACGCAGGAGGCAGAAAAAAAGCGATTTCCGGTACGGTCTCTTAAGAGAAACCTTGAATTCGCCCCTTACTACTCGAAGGCTTGAGGAAAATTTGGGGTTATCAGCAAGTGTGAGGATCATCCAACGAGTTGTTAGATCTTCTTCTTGTTTGAAACGTTTACGGTTAAAGAAAAAGCCATCCTTAACCCTGCAATTTCGCCTACAGCGCCTGGAATTCGCCTGAAAATTCATGAACTGGACATCGCAATGGAGGCAGGTAATATTTACGGATGATGGATTCTCCTACTATTATCATGATATTAGGAAGGAATCTGCTCGTGGCTCTGTGGCCGTGATCGTTCGGTCGCCACTCTGTGAAATAAACACTCATAGAGAAACGAGTTTCCAAACTCGGCACGACTCGTCGCAAGTTTATTATTCAGAAGAAGATGATAAGAAATATTCTTATCGTAGAATAATAAACTAACAATGCGACTAGGAAGTGGTATGGCTGACAACCTTATCACACTCCGAATTCAGTTGTATTTGTAACGTTGATGACTACACACGGCAGTCATCAACGCACCATGCTCCACTAGGAGTTACGGTAATCGAGAGAGAGAGAGGAAGGAATCTATGTACCTGTAACGCCATCACTCCCGAATAGGTTCCGTTATGGTAAGGGGAGCCATATCATATCATGGAACTATCGACTCGGTCATCCTACGAGGTCGCCAAACAGGTTCTTCTTATAAGCAGATATTAGAAGAGGAAATCCCTAAGATAAATGTAATGCACGAAGGCGATCCTTGGGTAATGCAACATGATCTTGCCCCAATTCATACAGCGAGGGTGGTTAAATCGTTTACTGAGGAGGAAAATGTGACTTTGTTAGACTGGGTGCCCAACTCCCCTGACATTAACATAATAGAAAACATTTAAGGGTGGCTTGTTCGGGAGGTTTACAGTAATGGTAAACAGTACAACTCTAAAGAAGAGTTAATTCATGGAATTAAGCCATTAAGAGAGCTTGGTCTAAGATACCGATATCCGTGCTGCATTCATTAAACTCCCTGCCTCGAAGGCTTTATGAAATAATAAATAAAAATGGCGGAAATACTATAAAATAACAAAAAATGTTCTTGTCTTTTTGTATTTATCCTCTTTGATACTTTTCTGAAATATTTTTTAGCGAAAACATTTGTAAAACGGTAAAATCGTCCCTGAACCTAAGCAATTGTCGCACTGGGAATTGACTCTTTAGATGAAATGAATTACTGTAATTTAAGGAAAACGTCCTGTGGGGATTCAGTCCATCCATTTTCTTTGTGATATTTAATGGAAAATAAAATTTTTGAGCCGGTAAGCTTTTATTTTACCGTTTCCTGGAAGTAAATATGTGTGAACCTAAGCATTTGTCGCGCGGTGTATGCCCAATAAGGGAATGGTTTTATTAAATGAGGCAACGCCATAATAAGTGATGTATATGAATACGAAGCCTCCTTAAGGGTTCCCTTATATAAACGAAACCCTTATTGCTTAAGTGGGGACTATGAATTCCGCCCTAAATGTAGTTTATTTCGTTCTCAGGACATTTTGTGATCGGACTTATAGTTAGACCTTAATGTGACGCTGAAATTAGTGTTAACTTTTCAGTGCGTATAGAGGGGAGAGTGTGCAACAATTTGGCATCAAAACTTTCCTCTTTTTTTTTTAAATGTTTGGGTCTAGAGCTAATTGCACTCTAATATATTATGTATTAAGTTAATTTAACTTTTTCTTGAATTTCAGCGGGCTTTCTAGAAAACAATCAGTTTTGCTGACACATGGTGATAGTATCGATCGCTTAGGGGATAAACTAAAAGTAAGCGCGTATTCATCAAGTAACATAATTGCTGGTTTATATAATGAACAGAGTCGTATTTACGGAGTCCAATTTCATCCAGAGGTTTGTATTCTATTCTGACTAAAATATGACGTTGAATTTCATCTTGGTTATAGGGTCCAAGGGTCCAAGCGAATAAAAATTTTCTTTATTTTTTTTTATTGAGTACATTCGCTTTGAAATGCAGCTATACATGCATTATATGTCTGCTTATTTGGTAATACGTTATTAATCGTTTTATAAATTTACATTACACCGTTTGAAGAAGAGCATCGCCAGATCATATTTGATTTACGTCTTTTCTAACGAAAAGAAGTTGGATACAATTGAGATCGAAAAATAAGGCTTTTAGGTCAAATCACACAAATTTGACTTTAAAGCTCTGTAGTAAAAAGCAAACCATTTATCCGATTTTAGTGCGGTTAGTTTTTTTTTAGGAAAGTCTGACGCAATTTTATTTTGCTATTCTGGCTAGTATAGCTACAGTCACATTTGGCGAGTTTACTAGCGCTAGTAAAGTTGCATTCGAGAAATCACCATAGGCGACGACACGTAATAAACAACGAAAACAGTGTCATGTAAATGGGTGACTATGCGTTGTTACGACGCGTCATCATCATCATCAAGTGTGATGCAAGTAGACGCGTAGTCATCCTATCTACAGGAGTTAGTTGCAAACGAGAAATTACTGTGGTGACGACGTCGTAAACAACCAACAAAGTGTTGTGCAATTTTACTAGTAGCTAGTAAATAGATACATTTTACTAGCTACTAGTGGAATAGGACATGTTCAATTCCACTAGCAACCAACCAGCGAGTGAATATACGCTAAAGGTGGTATTACACTATCAAATAAAATTTGTCCAGTGGGTCACACAAAATTTGTCCAACTTTTGCAATGACCGAAAGTGTTTTTCGAGACCTATTACACTATGGGACAAATAAATGACCAACTTGTTTGAGCAATGACGTAGTCAGTCGGGTTTTGGGTCATTTGTTTGACCAAGGCAAATTTGCCTATCACACTAGTATGACCGTTTCAGAAAAAATGGCCAAATCTAACTTAGATTCAACATGCATTTAGGGGTTATTTGGTATTGTTTGATTTTATTGTCAAATTTGCAAAGGTTTAGTTGAATCAATTTTTGTTCTATAGAAAATAAGTTTAATTTTGCTGGAAGACTTAATCTTGCCTCTTGCTATTTAAAAGGACTCATGTTATTTAAGAAGATGAAAAGCGGCCGCCGGGAGAATGAAAAGAAAAGTTTGGGCTCGTGAATGTAGAACTTCGAGAAGCAACCAGCTCTTCACAATTTTTTTTGTGTTTCGTGGAGGGGCGTACGCAAAAAAATATATATTTAGAGACGGATTTAAGGAATAAGGTTGCGGTGCTCATATTTTATAACTGCTCAGTGCATCCAAACCACTGAGTTTATACTAAAGACCACTGGAAAATTATCATGAGAGTTATAGGGACCATCAGATCTTTAAACATTTAAAAAAAAATCTCCGCCTTCTCGTTTGTAGCTTCAAAAATATGGTCCCCTTTTATTTCTAAAAAAAAAATATTTGTTTCTGATCGATAAAGCGAACGTTTTACTAAACTTACATACTGGCCATTAATATAGGTAAAGGTAAAAATCAAGTGTTTCGTGTTCCTCAAAATTAGAATAAGTATTCGATTTTCATTTCGTTTAATTTGTATTCGAGATTTTTATGTAATGTTCGATTACTAAGCAACTCCATCTCTCTATACCACTGTTTCCCAACAGTTGGTCCGCGGACTGAAGGTGGTCCGTGAGAGACCCGTAAGTGGTCCGCGAGATGCTATGGGGACTAATTTTGAAAGAGGAACGATTGACCTTAAGTTGCAAAAGCTCGGTGGTCTCAGTCTACATTGTCCCGGTGATTTTCGGGAAACAGTGCATTTTTCCTACCTAATTGTTTTTATTTCTTAAGTTAAATGACACAGTGTCCAAATTTTGCCACATTATCATTTGAAGACAAACCATGTTAGAGTATTCAACTACTTCAATCCTTCGTTAAAACAGTTAAAATTAATCCAATGAATTATTATCGGTTAGACGCGTTTAACTCTGTGCCTATACTTTAATGTTGGGTGTTACTACGGTAAACTCTTCACCCATATACATTTTGCCGAAGGTATAAGAGTGCTCAAAAAAAATTAACAAAAGTCGGTACTCGATGAAATGTTACATAGCGGGTTTTAAGTTTTTCAGAAGCCCAACTTAGCGTAGTGTTCACCGTACCACACAAAGCAAAACAGAGGAATCGAATGTTATCGTCATTTTCGTGGTTCAGTGAATTCAACCCGCTGACGGTTCGTTTATCCCTTGAGCGTGGTTCGCCTGAGCTTTTGCGCGCGGTTCGGGCGAACTTTTTTGTGTATGTTTCGACAAGGCTAGAGTCTGCTTAAAATTATTTTAATACGAGGCGGTCACAGAGGAGGAATGTGGTGTTTACTTCTGATGTTTCCAACCACTTTTGTCATAAGTTGTCCACTTTGTTGTGGTAAAAAATAATGAAAAAGTTTAAAACCTTCTGAAAAAATCCCTACATTAAAAATAATGGTGGTCCGTAGTGATGCATGTTCAAGCAAAGTGGTCCGCAGTCATTTGCGAGTTGGGAACCACTTCTCTATACGGTAGTTTCAAGTCAGAACTTTATTGTGAGTCTGTTCGACCATTAAAAAAATGAGTAACCATCCTGAACGAAATAATTGGAGCACGGGAACGGGTATATCGTGACTTTAAGAGTACCAACGACAGCGATAGTTCCATATCTCCGTTCTCGATTTATTGCGAATATCTTGTAGCAAAGATACAATATTTAACCTTCAAGCGGGCGCGCATCATTTTGTGCCATAACCGGGCGCGCGGCGGTAATTTACCGCCCTCGTTTTTCCCCTCCATTTGCGCTCAACAGTACAACTTCCATTCTCATAATTATGGTAAATTTAAAGAAGAGCATGCCTCAAATAAGTTATCATCATAATAACTATTATGTGGTGAGCAATAAAACAAGTTTTGCAGTTTTAGCGAAGCACGTCACTTCAGTGATATTACGCAGAGCACTCACATATTGAACACAACCATATACCAAAATATACCATCTCCGAACGTTTGATAACCGCTGGAAAGGTATGGATCCGGCCAACAGGAGAAAAGCTATGCTTGTTTATATTATCAGGGCGGTAAATTACCACCCGCGCGCCCGCTTGAAGGTTAAGAGTTACCCAAAGGTAAAACCAAATTAACATTCTTTATTCAATTTTCTCCACATTTTTTATTGGGAAATATGTACTTTGTTTCCTCCGGGAAAAATATTAATTCATTTATAAATCGTGGATTACTAATTAATTATACTAATTGTAATTGAATTTATTATTGACACTATGGCCAAGAGGTTCCAAGTTGTTGAGAAAAAAAGAAACTTTTATAACCGGAAAAACTCGAGAAAATAATTGAAGTGACGTGCGTCTACTAAAATTTTTTGATAGAGATAAGATCGCCAAACTAGAGCTGTGTACTGACCACGCAGATTCTTTCACTTGGAAGCTATGCTATTATTGAGAGTTAAATTTTACTATCAAAAACATTTTCTTCAGATTTCCACGGATTAATTTAAATTTTGAATTTTCCAATATCCCAAGTTTGCAAAAAAGTATAAAATTGTCGTTATTTTTTATATTGATCATTAAATTCACCCAATCGAATCGTTTCGTTTGACCACCATGCGCCACTCAGAAAATTGATAATTCATGAATGACCATATGACCAAAAACTGCAAAATAAATTTGACCAAAAATGTGTTTTGTTATTACACTAAGGTCATATGTTTGACCAGAAATGAATGACCACGATGGTCATTTATTTTCGGTCAAACACATTTTTAGTCATTTATTTTGCTATTAGACTAGTGGGACAAACTTTTTGCGTCATTGGTCAAACTTTATTTGATAGTGTAATACCTCCTTAACGCTACAATTATTTCTCGGTGGATTTCGAATTTACTGCTCAACCGATCGACACGTTTCAGTGTGAAAGTGTAAAATGGTAGGGTATTTGCTATGAAAACCTTTGAAGTGGGGAAATGTTAACAGGGTGTCCTAGAGGGGGTGCAAAAGTAGGTTATTTTATTTGACTTCGGAAAAGGGTGTATATGGACATGAAATTCAATGTAAATATATAGAATGGTAGGGTATTTGCTACGAATACCTTTGATATTAAAAAATGTTAACAGGGTAACCTAAAGGAGGTGCAAAAGTGGATTATAATCGGCAATGAATTTAGTATGAATGTGTTGAATGGTAGGGTATTTACTACGAATACCTTTGAGATTGGGAAATGTTAATAGGGTGTCCCAAATGAGGTGGAAAAGGGGTTGTCATAATCGGCCTATTAGTTGCTGGCCTACCCAGCAAACAATAGCTAACACAATACAAAAAATCTGCGGTTACAGACGTCGTAAGACCTGTGCATATGTGTGTGTTTTGCCTGTTCGGCCGAAAACATTCACAAAAAGTGACTGTTTGCTGCGCATTGAAAAAAAACACCACCCCTTGACGACAATGCACAGTATGCACTTTTGTGAATCTTTTCGGTCGAACGGGGAAAACTATATGCATAGGTTTTACGACGTCTGTAACCGCAGTTTTTTTTTAATTTTTAGATTATGTTAGCTATTCTTTGCTGGTAGGCCAGGTCGATTATGACAACCACTTTTACACCTCGTTTGGGACACCCTGTTATCATTTCCTAATATCAAAAGTATTCGTAGTAAATACCCTACCATTCTATACATTCATAATGAATTTCGTGTCGATCGGTTGAGCCGTTAATTGGAAATCCACCGAGAAATAATTGTAGCTGGTTGGTTGTTAGTCGAATTGAACATGATTAAAATTTTTCTTAAATAAAAAATCAAAATCGTGACGGAAAAGGATCTTTATTATCGTATCGGATCTTTACAACTGACCATATTCTTATCTTCTACCACTTCTTATATCCTATTTCATTTCTTTATGGTTTTCTTACATTACATTTCTTAAATCTTTAAACATATGGGTTTTTTCTTAAATTAGGGTCCTTATTTTATGACCTATCTCAAAACATTGGGTAAGGGATTTTATGACCCTTCGCCAATGTGTATTGATTTTATGGTCTACACATTATTTCTGTACATATAAATGTAGCGTGTTATATGACTCCCCCCGACTGAGTGTGGTTTCTCGTCCTTGAGAAATCCTTTCTCTCTGGTTCCTGTTAACCCCTTGTGGGGCATAGGGCATCAACTACGCCTACTTTCCACCTCGTTCTGTTCTGTGTCATCGTCTTTAGGTCTGACCACTGTTTGTTTAATGAAGCAGCCTCGCTATTAACCGATCTTCTCCACGTGTTTCTTGGTCGTCCAACACGGCGTCTAGCATTGGCTCCCTGAGGGTTCCAATCTAGGGCCTGCTTTGCAATATTTGTTGGCCCTCTTCGGAGAGTATGACCTATCCATTGCCACTTTCGCCTTTTGACAGAAGTGCCTATCCAACCCAGGCCTGTGATACTCAGGAGATCATCATTGGAAATAATCTCCGGCCAGCGGATTTGTAGGATGCGCCGTAGGCACTGGTTTACGAAAGTTTGCAGCTTAGTTGATATCTCGTTGGTCACCTTCCAAGTTGAACAGCCATAAAGAAGCACAGATATTACAATAGAATTGAAGATTAAATTTTGGTGCGCCTGGAAATGTTGTTATTTTGCCAGAAAGGATGGTCTTACGGCAACTGCCTCTACGGGGCGGACCACACCCGTTTTGTTATTTCAAAACGGCCAAAAGCTGCCAATATGCCTTCCTGGCAAGAGCCCCGGCAGGAGCCCGGAAGCTTCGATGAAGAAAGGTTGTGTTTGTCTGTGTATATGTGTGGGTACGATATATGTTTTTTCGTCATATTGGGAGCATTACATCTCGGCGCGGCTGCTCTCAATTTTACTAATTCGCGCCGGTGTTGAAACAAATTCAGGCCTAGAGGTATGGATTTGTAGTGTCTGCAACCAACGAATCGGTTCGAATGCCAGATCAGTGCAGTGTAATTGCTGCAGGGAATGGGTTCACTTTAGGTGTTCGGGGTTACGAAGACAAGGTCAACACTCCTTAGCATATGTTGCGGCAGGTTGTATAAATTCCGGGCAACCCAGGGCTGCTCCCAGCCCACCTTCTCCACCACTGCCCCCTACACCGCCAAACAATGTGATAAGGAATGCCAGACCCAGTCTTACGCCTGGCCCTCCTCCTTCAGCAAATTTCACTGCACTACCCATATTGCAGTTTAACTGTAATGGCATTCACCGGAAAATCGCTGAGATCACACACTTCTTGAGTTCCAACAGAATTCTCATCGCCGCCATCTAAGAGACGTTGCTTCACGCAAACTCGTCTCTAAGCGTCCATAGCGAATATGTTATACTGCGGAAAGATCGACCGGCCGCCACGGATGATTCTCACCCTGGAGGTGGACTTGCCTTCCTAATACACAAGTCCGTACATTACTGTGTATTAGATGTAGTTGCTGACGGTACGGCGGAAATTCAAGCCATCTCAGTTCCATCAGGGAGTACTAATATCGAAATTTTTAATATATATGTACCACCTCATTCCAGTTGCCCTTCAGGCTACCGTTTCGATATTGGTCCTCTCCTTTCCGGAGAGCACAGGGTCATCCTTGGCGACTTTAATGCGCACCATGAGCTCTGGCATTCGGACCTCAACAACAATGCCATGGGTATAACTATCGCCGAATCACTTGACGCCTCCGAATTCTGTTCACTCAATGAAGACTCGCCGACTAGAGTCGTGGGCACTTGCAGTAGTTCTCCTGACATAACTATTGTCAGTGCCAGCCTAATCGCGGCTTCCCGATGGGAAGTACGTACCACCCTCAAATCAGATCACCTCCCAATCATTATATCAGACAAACCAGCGAACATGACTGTTCGCTGGTTTGTCTGAGAAGCGAACGTTTGTCAATCACAAGAAAGCCGATTGGGATGGTTTCAAAGCTTACTCGTCGGCGAAGTTCATCGAGCTACCACCACCTACCAACATTCATAAGGCCGAGAAAAATATTAGGAACGTCATTACCACAGCCGCGGGACGTTTTATTCCTGCAGGACGTATCCCGAAAGTTCGGCCTAACTTCCCCACTAGTGCCGCCAGATTAGCCGATGAACGTGATCAGATCAGAAGCGCTCACCCTGATGATCCCAGAATTCAGGAGCTTAACTCCGAAATTCGTCAAGTTAAAGACTATAGGAGGGCGAAATGGAACCAGCACCTCGATGAATGTAACCTCAATGAAGGTGTCAGCAAATTATGGTCTACCATCCGCGCCCTTTCCAATCCTCGGAAAGAAAAGGGCAACAACGCCATTGAATTTGGCAACACAAAAACCTGCGATCCTTTTCAGTGTGCTAGCCTGTTCAATAAACAATTTATTGAACATCCCAAGTCTTCCGGCATCAAACGCAAAATTATAAGACGGATTCGCAGCCGGAATGTTGACACCATACCATCTTTTACAGCGGACCAGGTTAAAAAAGTCATCGAGAATGCTAAAAACTCCAAGGCCCTTGGACCAGATGGCATTTCGATGACCATGTTGAAACATCTTGACCTTCCAGCCATTGAGTATCTCACGGCCGCCTTTAACTTGTCCATGTCCACGCTTGCCATCCCTGAAATCTGGAAAACAGGTCGAATTGTTCCCTGTCTGAAGCCAGGGAAGAGCGCAAATCTCGGGGGATCCTACCGCCCCATTACGATACTTTCTCCTGTCGCAAAGACGCTGGAGGCCCTTATTCACCCCACTCTTGTTGCACATGCGAAGCTAGAACCTCACCAGCATGGCTTCAGGAAGATGCATAGTACCACCACTGCCCTCGATGCGATCACTACACGCATTCGTGATGGGCTAAATCAACGCAGTCGTTGTCACAGAACCATTCTGGTGGCAATAGACCTATCAAATGCATTTGATAAGGTCAATCATTCAATGCTCTTAGCAAACTTGTTGAATATGCATCTTCCTGCACAAGAGATTCGTTGGATTGCCAATTATCTAGCTGGTCGGCACTCCTTCACCGAGTTTCGAGGCAAACGTTCTAAGCTTACGAAAATCAAATTAGGTGTTCCACCGGGAGGGGTACTCTCCCCCACTCTGTTTAACATCTACATGTCCGGCCTTCCCACACCACCTGAAGGAATCGAGGTGATTTCCTATGCTGACAATTGCACCGTACTCGCCACAGGGAATGATAAGGATGAAATGCGCCTCCGAATTAATCGCTATCTAGGACGATTACAGGCATTTTTTCAAAGCCGAAACCTCACCATCTCTGCGTCCAAATCCTCTGCGACTTTTCTAACCACTTGGTGGGAGGACATCAGATGGGAGATGGATATACGTATTGGCAACAATTCTGTTCCTACTGGTTAAAACCCCAAAATTCTCGGGCTTCACCTAGAGAACATGATGACGTCTGCGAATCATGCAGCTTCAGTCTGTGAAAAAATGCGCAGTAGGAATTGAATTGAATTCTTAGTCATCGCATGTATTATTACATACATGAGATGACGAGGATAAGCTTTGGCTACCAACGCCATGAAGCTTCAACTTTCGTGTTATGTTTTACGCAATTACTATAAAGCAAATTTTTCTAAGTGTTTTTATTTATTTTTTATTTTTGTTAATTAAATTTTATTGTATAAATTGACAGTTTTCAGTTCGGAGATTATTTTCCAACAGTTGTCCAGACTACAATCAGCAATCAGATGGGTTCCGTTGTTTCCACTTATATGCGCGTTTACAAGATGTTGGATTGTTAACGTAGATTGACATACAGTGACACGCAAAACTGTTCACGACATTAAAGATTTTTGCATTTTTTGCCGCTCTGAAATTAGGAGAAAGAAACCAATGAAACTTTTAACTTAAATAAATATTTTATTGTATTCTGAGCAAACAAATCAAAGAATCATGAAAATTAAATTATAATATTTAATAAAAAAAATGGATATGTTTATTTGCTTTTGTGAACACTTTTGCGGGTCGCAGGCAATTTCGATTTTAATACATCGTATAACCGCCTGTGGCCTTAATAATGGCCTCAATACGCTTAGACATGCTTTGGATAAGGTTATCCAACAGTTGAGCATCAATTTTCTCCCATTTGCATTAAGCTTTTTCCCAAAGCTCGTCCACAGTTTTCGAAATATACTTATTTGCGAGCAGCCGTTTTTAGTTTAACAGACCACAAATTTTCAATAGGATTTAGGTCGGATGACTGAGCGTGCCATCTTATTGTCCTAATATAATTATTTTCCAGCCATTATTTTGTTAAAATTTCTGGGAGAGGTTCAAAAGAAGTCGCCCGAAATTGCTATCCCCCGAATCCGACCGGTATTTTCGTCGGATAATTGTTACTGGTGCCGTTGAAAATGCTGCGGAAGGCAATCTAGAGCTACGGAGCATATGGGGGATCCGTATTTCAAATGACACAGACCGTAGGTGTCTTAAAACCGGAGGGTTAAAAGCGAAAGCAAAGGCTTCGAAGCCATTCTTACGAGAGTACCATAAGAAAGCCCGCTTGACCTTTGCTAAGCAGCACCGAAATTGGGCTATTGCTCATTGGAAGTCTGCAATATGGTATAATGAGAATAAAATTAATCGTCTAGGCTCTGTTGGGAGGACTTGGACTTAGGTGGACCAAAAATTAGGGCTCCGCGAACACAATATCATCAAAAGTCTGAAATTCTGTGGAGGCTCTTTAATGGTTTGGAGTTGTTTTAAATGCAACAAGTGTGGAAAATTGCTTCTAGTAAAGGGAATAATGCATGCAATTGATTATATAGACATCCTGGAGGTCTCTATGATTCCGAGTATCGATGTTTTTGGTTGCGAAACTGAAGACGCAATCCTTACGAATGATAATGACCCCAAACATACGGCCAAAATAACAAAAGAATGGCTGGAAAATAATAATATTAGGACAATAAAATTGCACGCTCAGTCATTCGACCCAAATCCTATGGAAAATTTGTGGTCTGTTTAAAAAAAAACGGCTATTCGCAAATAAGGATATTCTGAAACCTGTCGACGAACTTTGGGAAAAAGTTGAATGCGAATGGGAGAAAATTGATGCTCAACTGTTGGACAACCTTATCCGAAGCATGTCCAAGCGTATTGAGGCCATTATTAAGGCCACAGGGGGTGATACGATCTATTAAAATCGAAATTGCCTGCGACCCGCAAAAGTGTTCACAAAAGTAAATAAATAAATCCATTTTTTATTAAATATTATAATTTAATTTTCATGTTTCTTTGATTTGTTTGCTTAGAATAAATTAAAATATTTATTTAAGTTAAAAATTTCATTGATTTCTTTCTCCTAAGTTCACAGTGGTAAAAAAAGCAAATATATTTAATTTGGTGAACAGTTTTGCGTGTCACTGTATATTACACTGTGGAGATGGTCCTTTTGTTATTATATGAAGGTGTGTGGCTTTCGTGTGACCCAAGCGCAGTCTTGTAATAACAACCTCGTCTCGTCGCTTAAGTTGACCTGGGAAGGGTGGTTTTGTGTTTAGGGTGTTTATGGCGGATGAGTACCAATCATTACGTATAGGCCAGTTTGATTAGTTTTGCTGTTTGAAGATACGGGTTATTTCTTTTAAAACATCGTCCTTAGTAACAAAATCTTCAATAATAAGAGGAGCGTTGGCAGCGTAATTAGCGGCTCTGTCCGCGATTTCATTCCCTTCTATGCCCGAATGTCCTGGAATCCAACAAATCTTAATTTTTGAAGAGTTTGCTGCCATTTTGGTTTGAATGTCCCTATTAATGATGTTGGTGTTGTTTATATTCGCACATGCTGAGACCACTGACAGGGCTATACAAAATTTACCGCGTTGCTTAGATGCGTGATTGATTGCATCTAATATTCCCAAGGCTTCCGCTGTAAAGGTAGAAGATAGCTGGAACAGTTGGCGTGCGTTGATAATACTACCGTCATCATGGACGGCAGCATATCCAACACCCTCTTTTAATTTGGATCCGTCCGTATTATATTTCCAGTTACGCCCAAGTTTATTTTGAAATTCTGCGAAGAGGGATCTAAAAATTTCCGGTGGTGTGTTATTCTTCTTGAACACCGTGAGGTCAGAATGAATATTACTAATTTGCTTCGTCCATGGAGGGCGAGTTTCTAATTTACTTCTACAAGATTTGATAGGAAGTTTGAATTTTTTATTTAACTATATGCATGTGAGGAGAGTGGATTTTATTCTTGGTTTCTTCTTTCGCCTGCCAAGTTTTTTGATCCCCTCCTGTATGAGTTGGTTGCTCTCAAGCATGATCTTGCCATACGATTTCAGAGTCTAATAGTCTCTCCGGGATTCTAGGGACGGTAAATTTGCTTCTGCTAACATGTTTAGTATAGGGGTACTACTACTGTAGCAAACCGCAAAATTCTCGGGCTTCACCTAGAGAACATGATGACGTCTGCGAATCATGCAGATTCCGTTTGTAAGAAAATGTGCAGTAGGAATAAAATCCTAAAAGCTCTAGCTGGTAGCACCTGGGGCAAAGATAAAGAAACCATGCTAGCTACTTATAAAGCGGTGGGTCTAGCGGCCGCTGATTATGCAGCCCCAGTTTGGACACATAGTCTATGTGACACAAACTGGTCCAAAGTTCAGGTCTGCCGAGACCTTGAGAGAGAGGTTCAGGGATACAAACGGGACTCTTACGATGAAGTTACATACCGAGCCGCCATTGCAGCGATCCACACTGAAGAAGTGAATCGGTCTATCGCGAGTTTAGGTGCGAATAGAGTCCTTTCAGAGCGCCCACCACCAATTTCGCCTGAGGAGATTAGGCTCCCGAGAGCCACTAGAGTAACACTAGCTCAACTTCGGTCGGGCTTTTGTTCACGCCTTAATTCGTACCTTTCTCGCATAAACCCGGACATCCAAAACATCTGTCCTAACTGCAATGGTACTCCTCATGATGTGGGTCACTTGTTTCAATGCCCCGCTGCGCCCACTGATCTTACCCCTATATCGCTGTGGGAAAACCCTATCGCAGCAGCTATGTTTTTGTCCTTAGACCTCACGGACACAAACATTGACGAACAATAAATCATACCCACATAGATGCACAGAGGTTTCACACCTTTCTGCACCTCTACAAGAAGAAGAAGAAGGCTGCCCTAGTAGTCCAATAATATCGTATTTTCGTCAGGAAAAAAATACAGAAGTTTATTTCTCAATTTTGTTATATGTATTTTGGGGCGCTGATTCCGAATATCAACTTTGCACCCTAAAAAACGTGCCACAACCTTTAAAAAAGGGGGGAAAGGGGGGCATTTTTTCGGTTTTTTGCGATTATTTCAAAAACGGTAAGAGATACAGAAAAATGGTCTGAGGACGAAAAAAACTACATAAAATTATCTTTGCAACGATATATAACACATTAGAGTTTAATTGCATATTTCGGCGTTAGAATAGAACATAAATTAGAATATTTTCATTTTAGACCTTTTTTAAAAGCTCCATAACTTTTCAAACAATGTTAGTTCAGCCGTAAAATTTTGTACAAGCATTAACAGCAAGTTTAAGATAATTTTAACGTAAACGCTGAGTCGCTCCGGTCAAGGACCCCCAATATCCCCCCATTTAAATTTGTCAAAACGGCATGTTTATAACTCCCCCCAAAATTGGAGCAGAGTGCTAAATTTTGGTTTGTTGCGATTGGAGGTCATAGTCACCCCACCCACCAAAAATCAGCTCATTTGGATAAAAACTAAGGGTACCTCCCATACAAAGTGACTCATGACAACTTTGTTCTACAGTTTATAAAATGAGTAGTACGTTGTTGTACGTAGAACAAACTCCTGATGGGTCACTTTGTATGGGAGATACCCTTAGTTTTTATCCGAATGAGCTGGTTTTTGGTGGGTGGAGTGACTATGACCTCCAATCGCAACAAACCAATTTTTAGCACTCTGCTCCAATTTTGGGGGGAGTTATGGATATGCAGTTTTGAAAATTTAAATAGGGGGATAATGGAGGTCCTTGACCGGAGCGACTCAATGTTTACGTTAAAATTATCTTTAACTTGTTTTGAATACTTATATATAATTTTACGGATGAACTGGCGTTCTTTCAAAAGTAATGGAGCTTTTAAAAAAGGTCCAAAATGAAAATATTCTAATTTATGTTCTATTCTAACGCCGAAATATTCAATTAAACTCTAATGTGTTATATATCATTGCAAAGATAATTTTATGTAGTTTTTTTCGTCCTCAGACCATTTTTCTGTATCTCTTACCGTTTTTGAAATAATCGCAAAAAACCAAAAAAATGCCCCCCTTTCCCCCTTTTTTTAAAGGTTGCGGCACTTTTTTTAGGGTGCAAAGTTCATAATCGGAATCAGCGCCCCATAATACATAAAGAAAGAGTGAGAAAAAAACTTCTGTATTTTTTTCACGGATTGGTACTAAATCGACACGATATTACTGAACTATAGCCTTATTGATATGCGATTGTACATCAGCGTCCGCGCCGCCATCTGCTGTCACTATGCTTCAGGTGTTGCCATAGACAGGTTGCCTTCTGATTTCTGCCCAGGATCACTTACATCAGGAGACAAAATTGATGCCAATACGTGATCACAATCTCCTACTCTCAAAACAGTATCTTGTTGGTTGCTACCGTGAGGATCATCCCAATAATCATCTCATGGACCGAATTCCTCCACCACGACATGTCAGGCGTGGTTTACGAGACCTTGAGAGAGAGGTTCAGGGATACAAACGGGACCCTTACGATGAAGTTACATACCGAGCCGCCATTGCAGCGATCCACACTGAAGAAGTGAATCGGTCTATCGCGAGTTTAGGTGCGAATAGAGTCCTCTCAGAGCGCCCACCACCAATTTCGCCTGAGGAGATTAGGCTCCCGAGAGCCACTAGAGTAACACTAGCTCAACTTCGGTCGGGCTTTTGTTCACGCCTAATTCGTACCTTTCTCGCATAAACCCGGACATCCAAAACATCTGTCCAAACTGCGCTGGCGCTCCACACGATGTGGGTCACTTGTTTCAATGCCCAGCTGCGCCCACTGACTTAACCCCTATCTCACTGTGGGAAAACCCTATCGCAGCAGCTATGTTTTTGTCCCTTGACGTAACGGACGAAAGCATCGACGAACCATAACTCGAATCCACATAGATGCACAGCGGTTGCACACCTTTCTGCACCGCTGAAAGAAGAAGAAGACCATATAGCCATATCCAAAACATGGAGGAATTGTCTCATGGACGTCAGGGCTAAGCGTGGTGCTGATGTAGGCAGCGATCACCAACTTGTCATCGCAAAAATTCGCTTGCGGACCGCTGCTATTCGTCGCACACAAAACGAGCGTGTATTGCCACGATTCAATGTGCAAAAGCTTAAAGAACCATCAACAATACGCGCAGTTTCTAGCGCATTGCGCGAGGTAGCTAATGCACAAACACCAGATGCTTCTTCTATTGATGATAGATGGACCATTGTGAAGGAAGCTTTTCTATCGTGTGGCGAAACATTTGTGGGCAGACTGCAGCGAGGTAGAAGACCATTTATCAGTGATGATACATGGTCTCTGATAACTGCACGGAAGAGAATTAAAGAACAAATAAATTCGGCTACTGATAATTCAGTTAAGCAACAACTGAGGACCGAGTACAGTTCTCTTCAAAAAACAGTGCAGAGGAGCGTTAGACGTGATAAACGCAAGAACATCAACGCGTTAGCTTTGGAGGCAGAAGATGCGGCTTACCGTGGTGACAGTGGAACCCTTTACAAACTCATAAAGCCACTGACTGGCAAATCTTTCACCAATGAGCATCCTGTAAAGGATAAAGACGGGTCTCTGCTAGTCACAGATGAACAACAACTGCGCCGATGGAGAGAGCACTTCATGGAGGTTCTTAATAACAACTTTAACCCTTCAAGCGCATCTCCACCGGAGGCAGTAAGTCTTCCGCAAGTGGCCAGAATTAACACCGGCGTACCATCCAAGCTGGAAATAACTAAGGCTCTTCAATCACTGGAAGCGGGTAAGGCCCCGGGGGCAGACGGTATCCCGATGGAATTTTTGAAGGCGGACATCAACGCTACAGCGGATATTCTTCTTCCCCTGATCCAAGAGTGTTGGACAACCGAGACTCTCCCTCAGGAATGGAAAAAGGGCGTAATTATTAAAATCCCCAAAAAAGGAAGTCTCAAGGATTGTAATAATTGGCGTGGAATATGTCTCCTCCCTGCAGTCTCTAAACTGATGGCCAAAATAATCTTAGACCGGATCAAGAAAACGATCGATCGCACTTTGAGCAATGAACAGGCTGGTTTTCGAGAGGGTTTTTCATGTAGCGACCATATCAACACCCTCCGAATCATAATTGAACAATCCGCTGAATGGAGATCCCCGTTACATCTATTGTTCATTGACTTCGAGAAGGCGTTTGACAGCGTTGACCGGGCTTATATCTGGACAGCCTTACGTAGGAGAGGCATACCAGAGAAACTTATTGCCATCATAAAGGAGTCCTATAACGGAGCCCAATGTCACGTCTTGCACAAGGGCGAATTGTCTAGTCCTTTTGAGGTGAATAATGGAGTTAGACAAGGCTGTATTTTATCACCAATACTGTTCCTTATTACCATCAACGACGTAATCTGCGACGCTCTAGGCGACCATAAAAGTAAGGGTATCAGGTGGAAATTATTTGATCACCTTCAGCACCTGGACTATGCCGACGACATTTGCCTTCTTTCAAACACAGCAGATCATCTGTCTCAAATGACGGATGCTTTGCATCGTGAGAGTCGTAGTGCTGCTTTAAAAATTAATGCCGCTAAGACCAAATATTTGAGCTTGACATCAGAAAGGCAAAGAAACATTTCTATATCCGAACAGCCGATAGAAAAAGTCGAGAACTTTACTTACCTTGGGAGCGTAGTAGCAGCGGATGGTGGGGCTGATGCTGATGTAGAGTCGCGCATAAATAAAGCCCGAGCAGTATTTTTCAGTTTGACTCCTCTCTGGCAAAACAAAAACATCTCCAGAAATACCAAACTCCGGATCTTCGAAAGCAATGTAAAATCCGTGCTTTTATATGGGTGTTCCACTTGGAAGGTGACCAGTGATATAACAACCAAACTACAAACTTTCGTGAATCAGTGCCTTCGACGCATCCTACAAATTCGCTGGCCTGAGGTAATCTCTAACGAGGACCTCCTCCGAATTACTGGCCAAAATAGGATAGGCATCGACATCAAAAGGCGGAAGTGGCAGTGGATAGGTCACACACTTCGAAAAGAGCCACAAAACATTGCAAAACAGGCTCTAGATTGGAATCCTCAGGGAACCGATGCAAGGCGTCGTGTGGGAAGACCCAAAAATACATGGAGAAGATCTGTAGAGGCAGAGGGAAAATCTATAGGCAAATCGTGGGACCAGCTAAAGGCGATGGCTGCAAATAGGCAGAGGTGGAAAAGAGGCGTAGTCAATGCCCTATGCCCCACTAGGGGTTAAAAGGAACCAGAGAGAACCGCATTGGAGAAACGTGATTCGACAACAGTAGGTCGTCCTATACCTCTTCCTACTAACCGATTCAACATAAAAACAACATTCAACATGTCGCCCTTATCCAACGGGCAATAGATCTGGGCAACTTGCATTCAACAAAAAGAAAAATGATGTCTTATATTGAAGAACGTGATTTAAAAATTTTCTCGCCGATGACAAAGAAGCATAGTTTCGTTTGGCGTGGCTTGTGGCATTGGCACCAATGCAATGAAGACTTCAAGATCATCCATGTCGTAAAAGTACGACTAGTACCGAACACTGACAGAGTAGGTACAGTAGCTCCTCTTTATCCTCACAGCTTTTGCGGTAGTAATTGTGATGAAATTGAGTCTGAGTCTCCTGGCGAGCTCCAGAGTAGGGTCATGCCCTGTTATAACCCCCATCACACTACAAATGTGTCCCCTATTCAATAACAGTAGTATGATAGAAAGACCAACGTTTAGTCTTGACCATACCATCTTCTGGTCATCTCGCGGCCATTACGACTTTCCATAAAGTCATGTGTTCTGGAGTGAAATGAAACGAATGTATTAGTTGACTGGTTAACAGTAATCGTACCACTTAGTTGCTTTCTTTGGGACGGTAACATTTAACGTTGTCGGTGAGAATTTCTTGATAAGTGTAAGGATTGCTGCGATTAACAAGCTCGAGACCACAATTGAAATACTTATGCTTGTTCCGTGGTGTTGAATGGTAGTCCATGTTATCGAGTGTTGGTTTTCGATTATCTCCTCTTCCTGTTGAATATAGGTTGAGAAGGATTCGGTAGACTTGATCAATCCGGTTGACACCAAAGGTGGGAAATGTTGACTAGTGAATGTCAGGTTGATGTTGGGCGCATGTGGTTGATTGTAGGTGTTGAAGTTTCTCGTCGAACCGGTTCAAAAAGTTGTAAGGAGTAGCTTTGATGTGTGCAGGCTGCATTCCGGGGATAGCCGTAACACTCCAGTGTCATTCAAAATTATGTTGTGACGTACTCCTTGACATACCGTTTGGGCTGGTGATGCATTAGGCGTTGAAAACATCCATGTATTAGTTGCTTGAAGTTGCTTCCAGATGATAGATTGTAGTTGAAACGAATGACTGGAGCAAGACCTACTGCCATTATTAGATATGATTTTTACAAATATTGCATAGTTGCGGATTTGCCAAACATTATTATATTTGATTTTTACAAACATTGCATAGCTTGCAGAATTAAAAATATGAACAGGTGAAAAAATGAAAACTGCTGACAATACAATATTTTCTTTCTGATTTTCTTTAAAGGTGTGTTTACATTATGCTACATTTTAATTATTATTTATGTCTACTGAACATTACCGCCCACCATGAACTCCCAGTTCTTAACAAGCGCTGTCTGCCGTTGGTTCGGAATCGTACCACTTAGTTGCTTTCTTTGGGACGGTAACATTTAACGTTGTCGATGAGAATTTCTTGATGAGTGTAAGGATTGCTGCGATTAACAAGCTCGAGACCACAATTGAAATGCTTATGCTTGTTCCGTGGTGTTGAATGGTAGTCCATGTTATCGAGTGTTGGTTTTCGATTATCTCCTCTTCCTCTTGAATATAGGTTGAGAAGGATTCGGTAGACTTGATCAATCCGGTTGACACCAAAGGTGGGAAATGTTGACTAGTGAATGTCAGGTTGATGTTGGGCGCATGTGGTTGATTGTAGGTGTTGAAGTTTCTCGTCGAACCGGTCCAAGAAGTTGTAAGGAGTAGCTTTGATGTGTGCAGGCTGCATTCCGGGGATAGCCGTAACACTCCAGTGTCATTCAAAATTATGTTGTGACGTACTCCTTGACATACCGTTTGGGCTGGTGATGCATTAGGCGTTGAAAACATCCATGTATTAGTTGCTTGAAGTTGATTCCAGATGATAGATTGTAGTTGAAACGAATGACTGGAGCAAGACCTACGGCCAAAGACATGGTAGATTTCATTAATTACGCAATTTGGTTTATGATTCACGTCATATAAAAACGAGGTGTCAACGAGGTACAATCCATCGGACAATTTGTCGAATTCCAAGGAAGATACTTCAAAGTATTGCAAAAGATTGTAATTGATGCCTAGTATCGTTGCAGGAATGTCAAAAACGATGAAGGGTCCGTTTCCAATATGCCTTGGTATTGGCGTTGGTTTTATGAGCTCGTATTTGCGGGTATCGATGATAGGAAGCAGTCCCTTGATGTGAATAGCTTGGTCGTACGTGGTCTGGATAGGTTCGGTGGAGCTGTACAAAATTTCCAGATGATCAGGCAACAATGATTGAGTCCGATTGATGTCCTTAGTTGCATCACTCAAGCTGATACATATGTTGGTGCGTGACGTGATGGTTAGGGCCAGATTGGAGTACTTCCGATAACTTCCGCCAAATAGTTAAGCGCACGTGAGTGGGCGCTAAGAAAATTAATTTTAATTTTATTTTTGTCAGTGGTCTTATACCAGTCATTTATCTTATCAATACGATTTAAGCTGGTCTGAATTTCCTGATGGAATTGCCTTAAAATTGAGCATCCACTCGACCAGTGGTGTTGTCGAGCATTTTGATAGCTTTCAGCATAACTTTGCTTTGGGTATCCATTGACCGAATGATTTTTCTCTGGTTATCGGAGAGCTTGTTGATATCACTATAGGTTTCTTCGTTGACACCGAATACTGCTGTGAGAAGTGACCCAAGGATTCCTCGTCTAGGTCGCGAGTGGAACAGTCGTAAAGTATCAATTTTGTGGATAACAGCCGCCTTTAGTTCGTTCAAATGATCGACATGATGAGTGCAGTCCAGTTCAGATGATAACACCTTGCCAGCTTCGCAAAGTTCTTGTATTACGTAGGTCACATTGTCAATGCTGCTCTTATCGAATTCCAAGTTATACCACGGGACTTCTAGGTTGCCCTGTAACGCACCTCTGTGCATATATGCTTCACCCAAGTGCTCGATGTAGAGTCCATTCTTCAGCTGGGTGACATTTACCAGACTTTGGGCCGCGGGCACTACACAGCAGAGTATGACTACGGAATACAGGAACTTGTTGATACCACTGGAAATGGGGCCGGATGTGGATGGTGATGGGTGACTTTCCCATGCACTTTAATTGAAACGACCCTCACTAATCCGTTTGCACCAGGATGAACTTCCGTGATTCTGGCTAACGGCCACTGTCTTGACGGTGTGTTGTCATGTTTCACGAGTACTCATTCCCCAGATTTGAAGTTGCGGCGACTGGTATGCCATTTAGGGCGTTGTTGTAGTCGGTGTAAATATTCCAACTGCCAACGTTTCCAGAAATGAGTCTTAATCTGTTGGACGACCGACCATTTCTTCGCTAATGACTTATCTGATGGTGTTGACGGTATTTCAAACAGGTTGGTTCCTGTGAGAAAGTGTCCAGGAGTCAAAGCCACATTGTCTGTGGGATCACTGCTTACTTCACACAGTGGGCGGGAATTAAGGCAGGCTTCGATTTGCGCCAACAACGTGTACAGTTCTTCCATGTTCAAGAGCTGCTGTCCAATGGCCTTCACTAGATGTCGTTTCGTTGCTTTCACTCCAGCTTCCCAGAGTCCACCAAAATGTGGACTTCCAGGAGGGATGTATTTCCATTGGATGTCTTCGTTGATGAGCATATCCTTGCTGTGTTTTGCTGCTTCAGCAAATGCCTTTCGGAGTTCGTTGTTGCAGCCTACGAAGTTGGTGCCACAGTCACTATAAATTGTATTGCATTTTCCTCGTCGGGCTATAAATCTTCGGAGTGCTGCGATGCATGTGGCCGTTGATAGGTCGCTGACCGGTTCCAGGTGAAACGCCTTGGTGGAGAGACACACAAAAACAGCAATGTATGCCTTTGTTGTCTTAGCGCCTCGTCCGGAACTCCATTTGATTGTGATTGGCCCAGCGTAATCAATTCCTGTTTCGGCAAAAGGCTTCTCCAGCTGCACACGTGGTAGTGGTAGTTGGCCCATCAATTGTCTTTCTGGGCGCGCATTTACCCGAAAGCATGTCATGCATTGGTGGAGTACTGGCTTGATTGTGGATAGGGCGTTTAGTATCCAAAATTCCTGCCGAATCTTTGCAAGAACGAGCTGCACCCCTCCGTGCAAGGTTTTGAGGTGGTTTTGCTTGATTATAAGTTCAGCCACTGCGCCTTTAGCGATTATTGCATGATGTTTCGCATTGTAACTTATTGAAGCATGCTGCAATCTTCCGCCCACTCTGAGGACCCCATCCTCATCCAGCCATGGGTTGAAGGCCCGTATTTTACTGTCTTTCGGGATACTGGAGTTCTGCTTTAAAGCTTCGATTTCGTCACGGAATGAATACCTTTGGGACAACAGGGTACATCGGGTCTTAGCAGCTTGATGTTCCTCATACGTAAGAGGCCCTTGTCGTTTAGAGACTCCTTTCTTTGCATTGTGGGTGAAGCGCATCATATAAGCAACTACTCGAAGTAGCTTCGGCAATGATGAGTACCTTGTGAGAATCTGGGGTTCCGCAGTTGACTCGGTTGCTGTCAATGATACTATCCGCATCTCGTCTAGGACAGCTTCATTACCGTGCTGTGGAGCTTCCGTGGATGTTTTCGTCTGCTGAAGGGATGTTTCTTGGAGCCAAGTTGGACCTTTCCACCATAAAGAGTTTCCAATTAGCTTCTCTGGTGATATGCCTCGGGATGCAATGTATGCAGGGCTCTCCTTGGTTGACACATGATTCCATTCGTTTGGTGATGACTCTTGCTGTATGAGTCCGACCCTATTGGCAACGAATACCTTCCATGTATCTGCGGGCTTTTGGATCCAAGCGAGCACTACTTCAGAGTCCGTCCAGTAAAAGGTCACACGTTATTCCTTTTAAGCTCTTCATCGTCTCGATCAGTAGCCTGGCGCCACTGAGTTCAAGTCGAGGAATAGAAAGAGTTTTTAAGGGCGCAACTTTTGTTTTAACTGCTAATAGGTGAGCTTGAATTTCTCCGGTTGGATATGCTACTCTCAGATAGACCACGGCAGCATATGCAGCGCTAGATGCATCACAATAGCCGTGCAGTTGTATGCTGCACTCGTCCGTATATCCAATCCACCGTGAAATGCGCAAGTCCTCAAGGCGGTGTAGCTGGTCACGGACTTGCAACCAAGGTTTTATATGTTGCTCGAGTATTTCTTCATCCCATTGCAGTTTGAGTAGCCACAATTTCTGCATCGTACTTTCACTTTGAAGGAGAACAGATTCTGTCCTGGATGCCATTGTAAGCCCAATGTTTTGACTTCCTCCGCTAATTCGAAACATAGTGGAATTTTCATTTCTCGATCGCCTGGTGCGATATGTGATAGGAGGTCTGGATGGTTCGCTGTCCACTTGCGAAGGTGGAAGCCACCTCGCTGTAGGGTTGAGATCAGCTCTGCCTGAATCTGTTTCAACTGGTCCAATTGATTTGCACCAGTCAATACGTCATCAACATAGAAGTCCTGCAGGATTATGCCAGTCACAGCGGGATGGTAGCGATGTTCATCTGCAGCTAACTGGTGCAACGTCCTAATGGCTAAGAACGGGGCGTACGCAGTGCCGTATGTCACGGTTTTTAGTCGGAAGTGTTGTACTCGTTTGCTGTTATCTGGGCGCCATAAGATGCGTTGGTAATTACGGTCTTTGTCGTCAACCTCAATCTGCCGGTACATTTTCTCAATGTCAGCAGCAACGACAAACTTGTGACGCCTCCATCTCATCAGTAGATGCAGTAGATTGTTTTGAATGGGTGGTCCAACATGAAGGACATCATCCTCCGGAAGACCTCTGCGAAGCATTAAAGACAACACGCAGCTTAGTTGTATTGCTGTCGGCCTTAATGACTTCATGATGTGGAAGATAGAAACATTCCTCGTTTCTTATCTGCTTCTCAGGAACACGCTCCATATGACCCAATCGGAGATAGTCTTCCATAAACTGATGGTACTGCTGTTTGGAATCCTTGTCCTTCTCCAGACGGGTTTCCAGCTGGCGGAAACGTATTTGCGCGATCCTTTCCGAATCCTTAAGATCTCGCCTTAAGTTGACA
Organism: Microchrysa polita; assembly: GCA_949715475.1. Taxonomy (NCBI): domain Eukaryota; kingdom Metazoa; phylum Arthropoda; class Insecta; order Diptera; family Stratiomyidae; genus Microchrysa; species Microchrysa polita. The sequence continues at coordinate 79,098,514 of OX454415.1, forward strand.
CCGTCAACGAAAGGTAATCTGACAGAGTACCTCCCGTTCGACTTTCGGTGTGTGTGGTCGAGATAATGTTTCTCGGCCTCGAGTTCCTCGTGAGTCGCTAATCGTGGGCTAGAAGAAGGTTATTCTATCTCCCAGAAACGACGGATGGTTTGATCTAGTTCTTCGTTTGTTGTTACAAACGATCTCACCGATCTGTCGACCGTAGATGTTCCAAATGACACCCAGCCGAACTTGTTTTTGTGTTTTGGGCGCATGGATGTCCCTGGATGAATCCATCGGCCAAAATGTTTCCATATATGAGGGGTATAGTATCAAAACCGGCTATCTCCACTCTACCCAATTTTTCAGTACGAGCGATTTTCTACTACGCTCAAAATAGACAGTATTTCCTCAAAGTTTTAATTGTAATGAAAAGTCTATGTCTCCACTAGTCGGAAAATATAAAAAAATGCCTAATAGTTAAACCTAACAGAAGTTTTAACATAAATAAAATTGGAGATTGCCGGTTTTGATTGTAACATATGGAGATTGCCAGTTTTGCTACTAATGTAACAGGAGATAGCCGCTTTTGATACCAAATAGCACAAAATCAAATAATCTAGTATAAGGTGTTTTGTGATAGGAATACTTCCGATTGTGCGAATTTGTTATTATGTTTTATAGGAGGACTCCCTAGGCTCCAAATTTTTAGTCATTAAGAAAAAACCTCGAATAGGACCAATTTTTCTCGATGTTGCGAAATGTAGACATTAAGTGCATTCACGTCGAAATAAGCATTGCCGAATTTTAGAGCGATTTTTACTTATATTCTTTCCCACCAGAAGGCACACAAGTGAGAATTAAAAAAAAAATTAAAAAAAAGTACGTTTTTTTGGTTATCCCGTGTAGGTTTGGGTAACGAAACTCCATGTAAAAAAAGCCAGCTGACCCACCTGTCATTTTTTTTATATGAAGTTTCGTTACCCAAACCTACACGGGATGTAGTAAAAAGCGAACCTAAAGTGTTATGGTACAAAAGTGTTGGAGCAGTTTATGGTCATGATAAAAATTTAAGGTTTTTAGGTTCATTGTACTGAGCTATCTTGCGAATGGAGAGACACACAGTCAACCGAGAAAATCAGGGAATTACAGATCAATACTTTGATAACCGCACATCTTCGGATGATTCGGAGGGGCCGCAGAGATAGATTTTTCCTTACAATTGGTTTCCTAGCGAGGATGATGAAAGAAACTCGTATATAGGATCTGTTATGATTGCGATTTTTTTGGTGACATTATAACCTGCGGTGAATATCCAGTCTTGACACAAGCTTATATCCACATTTTGGGTTTACGGGCTGGTAACCGAGAATCTCCTGACTACAGTTACACGACCTTTGTCGTGATTAATTCCGTGCCCGAAGCATAACCTTGGAGTTTACACAGTTCCTTATTATATTCCCGATTTGGCACCATGCGAATTTTTTGGTTTTCCAATTAAAGATTGAAAATTAAAACATATTGGCAGTCCCAAGAAAATATATACAAAGCACTTTACTTGGTTTTTAGAGACATTCTCTTCGAGGAACTTCAGGGTGCAGGGAAGGCATCTCTTTGCCAGTGCATTGGTGTTGGAGGAGAGTATTTAAAAAAAATTTAAGTATTTGTCCCGATAGGACTAATCACCCTATTTTTCGCAGAATATGCTCAATAGTTTTATGACAGACCCAGGATATGAAACTTCTGATTGACGTCATTTAATTTTATTTAAACTCATGCTTAGAATTTAATCATAACATGAAACAAAATTTGTATCCCTTCGATTGACTTAAGTTCATTTAGGTCAACCTCATTGGTATATTTTTCAAATTTGTAAAACAATCTATACTAGAGTAAAATCCCGGTTTTAAATTTTTTTAAATAATTCAACGGAACCGGAGACTGCACTTTTTCTCATTAAATGACTTGTGTTAACCAAAATATTAAACATCTGGAGCAAATAGTCTTTCGTCACTTGATTTGCGTTTGAATCCATTTCATTTATTGAAACTTTGATTTGATATTAATTTGCAGTTTTATTTAAATCTAAACCACCGCTGACAACAAAATTCGGATAAATCGATACTCTAATGAATTTAGATATTGAATGCATTACTTAAACATGCACTAAAACTGTATCCTTTTGCGAGTCTATGGATACAGTAGCTGCAATAAAGCCAAAATATAAAATAATTTGAAAACTTATTTTCACCATTTTCAAATGTGCAATGTTGCATCAATGTATCACATTCTTCAAGGTAGGAGGTACAAAAAGAACACAAAAAGGAAACCACAGTATAGAACCGATTGCAAATACCTGATCTATAATTTTTTTGGGCCAATTCTATTTCCAACAAAAATCGTACCCAATTTACGTGTTCCTGTATAATTTACCTATGATTTGGAGATAGCCGTTTTTGATTCTAACATGCAAGTGGAGATAGCCGTTTTTGAAACTGAACATATTTTTCAATAGTAAAATTAACATGGATTTACGCTTATTTCCAATAAACTGATAACATTTCTGTATAGCAATAATATTAATTAATTAAACTACATCATTAGGTCATTTTGTCGAAAAAGTGGAGATTGCCGGTTTTGATTCTCATTCTATACCCCTCATATGTCTGCCCCCAGCAGCAAATCGATTGATGCCGGTTTATTGAAACCGGGATCGGCAAGTTGTTTAGATCTGATGCTTCGGGGTTGTGCCACATTGATGGATTTCGCCGGCATGGCTGACGTCACGGTTGGCAAAATAAGTGCTGATAATGGAATCGTTGAGTTGGTTTCATTCTGATGGGCTATTAGTTCCAAGTCCACAATGCCCCTGGTTGTTGCGGCTTTATGGGATCCGATGCCTCCAATCGTTATTTTGGAGTGCCTGCGTCGGAGTCCCAATAACTGCACCGCTGATACCTTTATGAACGATTTTTGTGAGCCGATATCCAGCAGCGCTCGTAGCGTTACCAGATCTTCACTGATGCCTTTCACGTTGACTCTGGCTGTAGCGAGCAACACCTGACCTTGGGCGTTGGTTTGGGCGCATTGAATACTAGAGTCAGCTTGTTTTGGCATGTCGTTCGTTTCGATATGGAGAAGAGTGTTGTGTCGCTTCATGCAATGTTTGCATGTCTTTTTCGATGAACACTCCTTCATCTCGTGGGTGGTGGACAGACAATTGAAGCAGAGTTTGTTGTTCCGCACTGTTTGTCGTCTGGCCTGAATGTCCATCCCTTTGAAACGGTCGCATTCAAAGGTCCGATGCTGCTTGCTGCTGCAAACGATGCACTTTGCTGCTCTTACCTGAGCAGTGTAAGTTATCGCTTTCTTGGTTAGTTGTTTCGCTTTCGGCTGCAAAAATGCTAGAGACTCTAGCATTTCGAACCGCTGTGTTAGAAATTTCATCAATTCCTTCAATGTGGGCACGTCTTTGGAATCTCTGATGAATTTGTGCCACTCGGTTCTTGACTCCTTGTCAAGCTTCGAGTTGATCACAAACACAGCCATCAGGTCGAATCCGCGGATGCCCATGTTGTCAATGCTTGTGTTAAGTTGGTTAGTGGCATCTACGAGCAGTTTCAAACCAGCTGCCTGGTTTGTGTGACTGCTGCCGATTTCCCACCAACGCTGCACGATTTCCTGCGATATAACTTTGTTGCTGTCATATCTGTCGCACAAAAATTTCCACACCGGCTCATAATTGTTGCTCACCATGCTGAGGTGATTGATGAGCCGACTCGCTTCTCCCTGGATGTTGCTTCCTAAGTACTGCAGCTTTTGCACCTTTGAGAGGTTGGCATTATGGTGGACCATACTCTGAAACAAGTCCCTGAAGGCCATCCAGCTGCAATACTTCCCATCGAAGACGGGAATCTTGATCCGCTCCAGGTGAATAGTGTCGCTACTATTTGCGACTGCCGGTTGAGGAACGGGACCAGCACCTCGGTAGCTATAGATCTTCTCCTTGAACAGCGTCATGTAGTCCAAGACCTGGATTTCCTGGTCGTTGAATTCCTTGGTGTAGTCAACGAGCAGACTATCGTCTTCCTGGTTGGTGAGGAATGCATGGGTTGGACCGTGCGCCTCTTCGCATGCTTTCCATCGTTGCTCCAGCTTCTGCAATCTGGTTTCAAAGTAGGCCAGATTATGTCGGCTGATAGCATCCTTCTTGAAGTTGCCGATGAGATGGTCTATCGCATCAAAATTAAGCTTCTGCGTCTTCATTGCGTCCATCCTGTAGATAACTGGGCTAATTCCTGAAAATGGTTGCGCCTCTGCGGCTCGACGGACCAAATGTTCTGGAGTGAAATGAAACGAATGTATTAGTTGACTTGTTAACAGTAACTCTTTATTCCTAATTGTGGGGTTTATATACAAAATTCTTACTGACTAAGTAATTCTATTCTGTACATTATTAGATATGATTTTTACAAATATTTCATAGTTGCGGAATTGCCAAAAATTATTATATTTGATTTTTACAAACATTGCATAGCTTGCAGAATTGGAAATATGAACAGGTGGAAAAATGAAAACTGCTGACAATACAATATTTTCTTTCTGATTTTCTTTAAAGGTGTATTTACATTATGCTACATTTTAATTATTAAATTATGGCTACTGAACATTATGAGACATATTTACTTCATGAATACCAACTTCCACCAGTTGAAATGCTTGCGTCTCGTGGCGAATTAAGACATTAAAAATATTTTCACTATATCCAATTGTAACCACAATACGAACAAACATTCCTCCGTCAAGTCCATCGTTGGCATTAAACGAAGTGCTCAATAGTGCTAAGTCCGTACATTTCTCTATTTTTCTCGATTTTTCTTCAAAATTATAACGATTGCTTACCAATTTTTAATATAATTATCCTTTTAACAGTGTAACCTCCTTGAAAAGCTAAAAATATTTGCAAACAACTAGTTTTCTGAGACGGGAACAAGGTTTGAAACTTTGTTTTCGCGTTTTCTCCAAATGTTGCGAAATGGACTTAGCACTATTGTACTTTAAGGTATCGATATTTGTTTTTCACAGTTAGCAAACGCGACAGCCATCGCGCTGACAGCTTTCTCATGTCCCAGCGGCGTTTTCCCATCTTTCTAGAACTGCTTAATCACCGAACGAAATTTGTTTTTTTTTTTTCATTCAGTCATTCATTTTCATTCTTGCTTCACAAAAGTGACTAGTAAACAAAAACTTTGTGAAGCATTTTTCCTAAATGAATTATTGTTGCCAACCATCAAAGCCATTTTGTGTTGGGCGCGTCGTATCACGAAAACTTTTCATTCAAACCTCGTACATTGCAATGTAACATCGACTCGATATAGCCACCATGAGTTTATCATCAATTTTGGTTACCATCGTAAAATTACAATGTGTTATTTTTGTAACAGCTATTACACTACATGAAGTAATTTTCATACAAAAGCTAATCCGAAACCACTTTCAGGACAGCAATTCAAACCCGAATAGCAATCCATTAAGTTTTAATGAACTTTCTACATTTCGCCTAAGGGCTCTCGTCCACTGCAAGCGTAAACTTGAGCGGCGCGGCGCTCCAGCGGCAAAGCTTTCACAAAATGTGCGAAAAAAAGCTTTTATTAGTAAAAGGTATAAGCACACACGATATTCAGAAAGCTTTTCCATTGTATTGAATGGAATTTTTGTTTATTTTGCATAGTTACGCCATATTTTGCTTGGCTTTAAACGCGGGAGCGCCGCGCCGCTCGAAGCAGGTAATGGACGGCAGGCGTGATAATCCTGACACATTAGACGATAAACTCGTTCCGTAAACCGATAAAAGCTCTGTGCTTTCTAAACCCGCAAACCATGACACACTATAAATTGAATGAACGTCAAAATCATATTATTGAGCTTTTGGCACCTGACATTTTAAATAAAATTATTGAAACGACAAGTCTATTGAAGTAAAACCTTTACATTAAATTAAATTAATGACTCAATGAGAGAAATACATCTGACCAAAAACAACAAAGTTGTAAAAGTTACCCCGCCAAAGAAAAATTCATCTACCGCAAAAAGAATACATATCACTCCAATCCGCCGCTCATATGTAATTTTGTTTTAGGTGTAAATGCTGGATGTAATTTTGTTTTAGGTGTAAATACTGAAGAAGTTTAAATGTACAGGACTACTTCCTAAAGTGATTTGGTGGGAGCCGTCAAAGTGGCACGTAAAATGAGTGAAGTGAGTAAAATTTTAATGCTTTAAGAAGTAGTCCTGTACATTTAAACTTCTCCAGCATTTACACCTAAAACAAAATTACATCCAGCATTTACACCTAAAACAAAATTACATATGAGCGGCGGATTGGAGTGATATGTATTCTTTTTGCGGTAGATTAATTTTTCTTTGGCGGGGTAACTTTTACAACTTTGTTGTTTTTGGTCAGATATCATATATTTTTGCATACTTAAATAGCCACCTAATATTTTTGTTTTGGGATCCTGATGTCCCAGTGTTGCAATTTCCTAATGTAATGAAATACATCTGACCAAAAACAACAAAGTTGTAAAAGTTACCCCGCCAAAGAAAAATTCATCTACCGCAAAAAGAATACATATCACTCCAATCCGCCGCTCATATGTAATTTTGTTTTAGGTGTAAATGCTGGATGTAATTTTGTTTTAGGTGTAAATACTGAAGAAGTTTAAATGTACAGGACTACTTCCTAAAGTAATTTGGTGGGAGCCGTCAAAGTGGCACGTAAAATGAGTGAAGTGAGTAAAATTTTAATGCTTTAAGAAGTAGTCCTGTACATTTAAACTTCTCCAGCATTTACACCTAAAACAAAATTACATCCAGCATTTACACCTAAAACAAAATTACATATGAGCGGCGGATTGGAGTGATATGTATTCTTTTTGCGGTAGATGAATTTTTCTTTGGCGGGGTAACTTTTACAACTTTGTTGTTTTTGGTCAGATATCATATATTTTTGCATACTTAAATAGCCACCTAATATTTTTGTATTGGGATCCTGATGTCCCAGTGTTCCAATTTCCTAATGTCCTTATGTCCCAATGTCCGAATGTGCAAATAGCCTAATGTCCCGTTACCCTAATGTCCCAATGTCCCAGTATCGCAATATCCCAATGTCCCAGTCTCCCAGTGTCCCAATCTCCCACCTAATGTCCTAATATCCCAATGTCCAACTGTCCCAAGGTCCTAATGTGCCAATTTCCTAATATCCCAGTTCCCAATGTCCCAAATGTCCCAGTATCCTAATGTGATAATATCCCAATGGCCCAAAGTCCTAATGTACCAGTGTCCCAATATCCCCATGTCCCAGTGGTCAGTGTCTCAATGTCGCAGTATGCCAAGTGTCCCAAGGTCCCAATAGCCAAATATCCGAATGTACCACTGTTCCAATGTTCCCATGTCCCAATTTCCCCAGTGTACCTAATGTCCCAGTATCCAAATCTCCCAGCAGCGTCACAATGTCCTAATGTCCCAGTGTCTCAATATCCTAATGTCCCAATTTCCCAATGTCCCTATGTCCCAATATTCCAATATCCCAATATTCCAATGTTCCAATGTCCTAATATCGCAGTGCCCCAATGTCCCAATAGCCCGATATCTCAGTAGCCTAATGTCCCTATGTACCAGTTTCCGATTGTCCTATTGTCCCAAGGTCCAATGTCCTAGTATCCCAATGCCCCAACGTCCCAGTCTTCCAGTGTCCTAATGTCCCAATATCCAAATGTTCCCATGTACCAATATCCTAATGTCCTAATATCCAGATATCCCGATGTCCCAGTGGCCCAATGTCCCCACGTCCCAGTTTCCTCAGTATATCTAATATCCTAATGTCCAAATGCAAAAATGTCTCATTGTCCCAATTTCTCAATGTTCCAATGTCCTAATGTCCCAATGTCCCAATATCCCAATGTTCCAATGTCCTAATATCGCAGTGCCCCAATGTTTCAATATCTCGGTGTCCCAATATCGCGATGTCTCTGTAGCCCAATGTCCCTATGTGCCTGTGTCCCAATGTCCGATTGTCCTATCATCCCAAGGTGATAATGTCCGAATGTCTTAATATCCCAGTGCCCCCATGTCCCTGTATCTCAGTGCCCTAATGTCCCAGTATCCCAATGTTCCAATATCCCAATGTGCCAACATCCTAATGTCCCAATGTTCTAATATCCGGATGTCCCATAGTCCCAATATCCCGATGTCCCAGTGGCCCAATGTTACCACGTCCCAGTTTCCCCAGTGCACCTTATGTCCCAATGTTCTAATGTGTTAATGTCCTAATGACCCAAGACCCTAACGTCCACATGTCCTTATATGCCAGTGCCCCAATGTCACAACATCGCGATGTCTCAGTGGCCCCTTGCCCCTCTGTACCAGCGTCCCAATGTCCGATTGTCCTATTGTCCCAAAGTCATAATGTCCCAATGTCCTAATATCCCAGTGCCCCCATGATACAGTCTCCCAGTGTCCTAATGTCCCAATATCCCAATGTTCCAATGTCAAAATGTTCCAATATCCCAATGTTCCAATGTCCCAATGTCCTAATATCCCGATGACCCAATATCGCGATGTTCCAGTGGCCCAATGTCCCCACGAAGCAGTTTCCCCAGTGTACCTAATGTCCCAATATCCGAAAGTCCTAATGTGCTAATGTCCGAATGTCCTAATAACCCTAATGTCCCAATGTCCTAATATCCCAGTTCCCCCATGTTCCAATATCATGATGTCCCAATGTCACAATATCCCGATATCTCAGTGGCCCAATGTTCTTATGTACCAGTTTCCCAATGTCCCAATGTCCGATTGTCCTATTGTCCCAATGTCATAATAATGTCCCAATATCCTAAAATCCCTGTGTCCCAATGTCCTTATGTCCCAATATCCCATTGTCCCAATATCCCGATGGCCCAATGCCCCAATATCCCGATGTCCCCACATCCCAGTTTCTCCAGTGTGCCTAATGCCCTAACGCCTTAATGTCCTTATGTCCCAAGACCCTAATATCCCACTGCCTCAAGATCCTAGTCTCCTAGTGTCCCAATATCCTAATGTCCCAATGTCCCCGTGTCCCAAAGTCGCAGTGTGTTTTAAAAAATTGTCAATGCGATGAGCCGAAACATGCAATTGTCTTTTGTTAACTTTTCCTATTATCAATGAGGATAAATACATAGAGGGTTCACTCCATACTAGCTATTTTTCTAACAAAAAAATTGCAAGAGCGTGACGACAATATTACAAGTAGGCAATCGCGTATAGAAAAGTGCAAAAGAAAATCTCTGATTTCCAAAGAATGTGTTTGTATTTGTACCTCTTTCCGAAAAAAATGTTTGTATGAGTATAGATATTATCTCTCCGTTGAATATGTGTGCGAGAATTTTATTCTCTCGTTGCAGGTTGAGAGCATTGCAAAGCAATGGGCCTATCTACACGCGAACAAGAATAACAAGAAGAGATTCGCGAGGAGCAAGTTATAAAAACTGTTTTTTTGTTTTTATTCCACGTTTAGGCAAACCCAATGTGTTTTGAATGACAGCCGACTGGTCACGAAGTGGACACTGGATTTCACATACTAATTTATAACATAAAATGTATAAATATACACTTGCCGGACCTTACAAATACACTGCGTGACACTGGCGAATAAACAACTGTAAAAAAACTGCGCGTTGCACTAAATTTTTGTTCAATGCACATTCGCGAAATTTGTAAACAATTTGTCGGCTCCGCTCGTGTCGGGTGAATGAAAATTGAGCAAAAATTACAGCCGACCGTTCACGACGTGTACTCTAAACTAAAACATGCACTTTATGACATAAAATGACAAAAAACGCACTTGCACACCAATTCAAATGCATTTGCCTACATCTGAGAAAAATAGATTCGAAGTAAACAGTATTTGCCACTTTACATCCAGTAGTTTTTACTTGAAAAATTTGACAAGAAATGATTCGGCTATCATCGTGTAATCAACATTCTAAAGAGAAAAACACGTTCTCAGATTTCATTCATCTTAGTCCAGTCAAAATATGTATCCCAATTCAGGCATCCAAATAGAAAATATAGAGTAAAGCTAATTTTTGTTATTTTTGAATCAGCGGCCTCCCAGGAAGCTAAAAAAATGTATCGGAAAGGTTCCAAAAAGGACAAAAAAGGATACTCCCTAATCCTTGACCGGAGGTCAGCATGGAGGGTATCAAATCAAAGGGGACGTCGAGTACATTACATATCCGGTGTCTGTTTCCTGTTTCAAGGACTTTTTAACGGAATAAATCGAGCTCAAATGGGAAATCAGCGAATTATCGTGGTTCCCGTGTATCTTTCCAAGGCCATAACTATAGGAGAATAATTCAAGTTTTCACTACTTTTCTCACTTTTCAAAATTGATAATACCGTAAGATTGTACCAATCAATTCTAAGAAAAAATTTATCGTAAAGCTTTGAAAAAGGACATAAAAGGACACTAATTATACACCTTGACCAACATGGGCATGCGGGGTGTCATATCAAAGAAAACGTCGAGTATATGCCATATCCAGTGTTTGTTTCCTGTTTCAAGGACACTAAATGGAATAATTCAGGCTTAAATGGAAAATTACGGCTTTGGAAAGAAACAGATACGGGAAACTCGAAAATTTATCATTTGAACCCAAATTTCGCCTTTGGGAGTCTCTGAAATAAGTAGCAAACGCCGGATATGGAATGTGCTCGACGTCCTCTTTGATATGACACCCCGCATTCCCAAGTTCGATCAAGGTGTGTAATTAGTGTCCTTTTAAGTCCTGTTTTAGAACTTTCCGATAAATTGTTTTCTTAGCAAATTTAATGGTAGAATCTTAAGATTCTGAAAAGTCAGAAAAGTAGTGACATCTTGAACTATTCTCGTGGTTGTGGCTTTGGAAAGATATACGGGAAACACGATAATTCAATAATTTTCCATTTTAGCTCGTTTTATTCCGTTAAGGGTCCTTGAAACAGGAAACGGACACCAGATATGTAATGTACTCGACGTCCCCTTTGATATGATACCCCGCATGCTGACCTCCGGTCAAGGATTAAGGAGTATCCTTTTTCGTCCTTTTTGGGACGACTCCGTCCAAATTTGTTTTTAACAAATGTGTTTTAGACTCCTGGCAGCCCACTGAATCAAAAACAACAAAAATTTGCCTTATCTATTTTTTCTATTTGGATACCGGAATTGGGATACATATTTTGACTGGACTAAGATGAATGAAATTTGAGAACAAATCTGATAATTTCGTGTACCCTATAGTATGCCTATAGTATACGTGTGAACAAATTTCACACATAGGTACTTTCTGGATGGGGACTTTTTTATATGGAGTGAGAGTTCTATTAGTTATTTTTCAATGCTATTATTTTACCGTTATTCCATCCACTTATCTAAATGGAAGACATTTATTCTTTAGAAGGACCACCAGAGGATCATTCATTCCAAATTTGATAAAAATCCCATCACGGGGAGAGACAGTAAAAGCAAGTCTTTCTGCAACTGTAGACTCCATTCTGGAATTGGGTTACTCGCTTAAGTCTGTGAGGGTGAAAATTTCACCGTTTATTGCATATATCTTACCCGTTATTGTGCCGATCGAAGATTTTTTTTGGAAAGGCACTAGAACAGGATATGTGGAATATTTTGGTAAAAAATTTCTTTTGGGGATGTTGCCTGGGAGGCTGTAGCCCTGTCAAACAAAAAAGCAAGTTGTATCCGGTAATCATAACCTTGTTCGCTTTCGTTTTTTTTTCCTTTGGCGGGCGAGACGCTCTCGCGTCTCTTGATTAAGGACATGCTTCTCGGAGTCGAATCGCGGCAATATGTATTACGAAGAATTTAATGACACCAATTCATGAAAATCTATTATTATAAGAAGTCGTTGGAAAATAAAACATAAGAAATACACACAAGTTTGTAATGTCCTTGGGTACTTTTCAATGTCCGGAGATCGAACCCTGTAGGCAATGCCTGGATTTGGTTCGACTATATGCAACAAGCCAAGCGGTGGCACGTGCTGGTAGCTGCTCGGTACGGGAGTGATGGGGTGGGATCTTGCTCGCTTGTTGTCCGGAGAACTAACAACATTAAATAATTGTCACGTGCCAAAAAAAATAGAAAGAAAAGGAAGTAATAAAAACAAACTAGGACTCTGATGAATGTGAATCTTATTTTGTCGCTTTACGATGGCTAACCGGGCTTTAATATAGCGGATATCATAACGCTGAGTCTGACCGATCTTCTCAACCAACTAAGAAGTTCCATCTTTTTGACACTGAACCTAAAAATTTGTGCTGAGAATTTGGGGATATTCCACTAGAGAAAAGACACGTTTAAGTTCAATTCATATTCAATTCGTGTATTACATAAAAGTTAAGTGAAAGTGACATCATAGTTGTCCTGACTTTACAATGTAGGGTACAAAAACAATATCATATAGCGGCACCCAAAAATAATCTCAAAAGATCTTCAAATCGGTATAATTAAACAACTGATTGAAAACAAAAGGAACTCTTGGAATAATAGTAGATAATTATATAAATTATGACTTACCCCCACTCGTCCGGAACGGCCGTTGCGTACGTATGGTGTGGTATGGTAATGCTTTAAACGTTATGGTGAATTTAATGCAAATAAAGAAAAACTATTGGCAAATATTAATTTAAATCAACTTATAAGAGGTCCAGCGATGTCACTCAGAAGGAAACAAAACGTCAATTATACAGTAGGCGTGAATTGCCAAAATATCAATGGATGTTGTCCTTTAGCGCAAATGGCGCCGCAAAGCGATTTACCGATATAACAAAGAAAAGCGGCGAGTACTGTACTCTCGGTCTGAATTGGTGGCGATTAACGAGGTCCTTGTTACACAAATGGTGTCGTATATCGGGGTCCTTTATCTGAAAACGAACAGCGTGCACTTTTCCCTTGACTTGAAATGGTGGCGTATAACGGAGTCAGCTACACAAATGGCGACGTATATCAAGGTCCTTTAACCCAAAACGAACGGCGTGTACTTTTCCCTCGATTTGAAATAGTGGCGTATAACGAGGTCTTTGTTACACAAATGGCGACGTATGTCGAGGTCCTAAATCAGAAAACGAACGGCGTGCACTTTTCCTTTGACTTTAAACGGTGGTGTATAACGAGGTCCTTGTTACACAATACTTTTCCATGGACCGTGAAGGTGGATGATAGTCCCAAGGCAGTATATTGCAGCAAAAGGGCAAAGAGCCGTTATGCGTGTATAAGGAAGAACGCTCGACGTGATTTTGAGATTCCTCACTAAGTGAATAGCTTCCTTTTTTATTTGGTTTTCGTTTTATAATTATTTTTAATAATTTTTGTTCATTTTAATTTATAGCTCCTTTTATTCTAAGGATTTCTCCTAACTGCGCGCGTGGTCTAACGGGTTATCAAGTACCGTTTAATTTCACGAGAATTTTCGAATTCACAGTTTTTTTCAGTTTAGTATTTTATATTTATTCGTTTTATTTTATTTTAATTTTATTATTTCACTTAATGAAACTTTACATACTTTTTCGTCATTAAAGTATCTTAATTATATTTTACGATATTTAACACTTGATTTTTTTTTCTTATTTTTCGGATCCCATTCTCGGCGATCCATCCTCTTACAAAGTCTACAGAACAAGAAGAACAAATCTCCTTATTTTTCACACTCGCCTCCAGCGATCTCAAATTCTCTCCCTCGAAAACAAGAAAAAAAACAAAAAAAAAACATACGAGTACTATCCAAAAAGTTGCTGAGATCATGTACAAAGTAGCTAATTCCGTATATTAAATTTCAAGTCGGAGGGCGTGAGAAAATATTTGATCTCTCTCGTAGCCAATAACCTGCATTGCGTACTATACTGCATTTGAGAGTTACTTTTTGCAATTACACACAAATGTACATACATATCTACAAACGAATTATGTATGCGCTTTATCTCCTCTCAGGTAGCATCAAAACTAAAATTGAGAATATGCGAACGTTTACAGGGTGTATCATTTGAAATACCATTTGTGATAAAGAAAAATATAAATATATATTTTTTGGAAATATAAATATGTATATGAAAATGACCATTACAAGTTTTTATACATATTTATATATTTTATTTTATTTGTAATATTTATTAAATAATTAATAATGAGTTCTATTTTAAAAACTTGATCACACCCACAGATAAATGTAATGTTATCTTTTGATTGAAGTTAAATGTATCCCAAATTTGGACTTCCATTCGACTATGGCCGTGTTTTTTAAACAGCCGTGTTTTTTTTACATCGGGGGCAGGTTTGCTAACCCAGACGCGCAAAAAAAACTATCGAGACTAGCATCCATGTTAAATTTCAAATTGTCACGTAGGCATTGTCATTAATTAAATTTGGATAGCAATATGATTTCTAACCTGAATAAAGTCACAGGTTAGGGTTTGTATGAAAATTACCCCGGATAGTGTAGGTTAGCTAATTAAAAACGAGACCGAGTTCTAATCGTGCGAATAGCACGATGAGTGTATACTCTATACCTAGAAGGCACGCAAAACCCAAAATATTCAATTTCATATTTTTTGTTGGGGAGGGAGGGGTAGATGGGTCGGACCTGATACATCTTTATTACCTTGTCAAGACATCCAACGGCTACCATTTGATATTAATTTGAAGTTTTTCGTGACATTCTATCAAAAGATATGACTGAATATAACTTTGTAGGGGAAGTAGGGGTAGGGGTAGTCGGACCTAATCCACTTTCCATCAACTCAAAGTATATGTCAGAATACATTGATCAAAATTTCAAGTCGATAGCGATATTCTACCGAAAGTTATGGCCGAGTTAAAATATCAAGGAGGGGTAGTTTGTATGGGAGATAGGGGAACCCGTGGTCCGATTTGGCCCATTTTCAATACCGTCCAAGATTTTAGCAAAACAAACATTTGACCAAAATTTCAAACCGCAAGCTTCATTATTTCGGGAGTTATCGTGCTAACAGACAGACACACGGACAGACAGACAGACATGGCTTATTCGATTCAGGGACCGACCCTGATCATTTATATATATACTTTGCCATACCTTGAGGTGTTACATAATATCGGCGTAACAAAAACAATATACCCTATACCGTCTTATGGGTATAGGTATAAACACGGCCAAAGTCGTTTAAATGTAAACTTTTGAATTATAAGATAGACTACTGTAAGCTGACCAGACTTCAGAAGATCCAATGCTGTACACACACTTGCTGTACTCGGTTTTCATGCAAAACCTCAGCCCCTCCTCTTCACGCCGATTTGGAGAAAGAATAATGACCACAAGAGCAGATCAGCTGGAATTTACTAAGATGACTTAACATTATATCAAAAATCAGCATGGTGAGATAATCTAGTGACACACTAGGGTTCTAGCGGCATTACGGCACATGTTGTACTAACTTGCATCATGCTACCAGGCATGCAGTTATGTAAGATTTTTAACGAATAAAATCACAACCATCTCGTTCACTTATCCGCCAGACCATCTTTCGGTATTACTTCACAGGTGCGGTCCTGCTTCCACGTTCTGCAGAACATTGTTGTATGCTACAGACAAACCACTCACTGACGCCTATTTTGACCGCATCCATCTCCAGTGTGGTAACGATTCTTAACATTTGCACTCGGTATTTTTATTTACCTTTAATTTTACATTCACCCTCAACCTGCGAGGATCGAACTTTCAAGGTTTAGAACGTATTCAGCATACTGATAATTTCAGGCGATGCTATACACTTCTCAGTTCTTCCTAAAATGCTTTGTTGTCTGACGGGATTAAGCTTCCGCGTATCATTCAGGAGTCTCAAGTCCAACTTCAATAAAGTATACCAACATTATGCTACGTTGTTCGACGTACAATATATACTTCACTGTGCCAAACATATTCTTTCCGACTTTCAGCTTAACAAGCAAAATTGAAACAATTTCAAAACCTACAAGCCCCATTTTTGATCCCGTCAGTAGACCTCAAACGACCAAAGGAAATTTTTATTCGGTAAAAAAAACAATAACAATATGGTGGTGACTATACCTTCAAATTCCTTATTTAGAACTCCTAAATTTAACGTTTTTCTCCTGTGCCGAAAAAAATATACTGATCACTGATCCCTTCTGAAAAGCTATCTACGCCACTCCTTGACAAAAAATTATCTGAATTTGAAGCACAAGCGTATGTTTTAAGACCTCCAGGGCGGTAGAAGGGTTGCTTATCCTGGTTGCAATATTTCTGAGGAGAGTATGCATTTCTTCATTGTTACATTAGTGATGCTACGCCGGTTCCCTTGGCTCGCCAATTTAACTGATTCGAAGCACATATTGTGGGAAAAAAACTTTTAAAAACCCCTGGCAGAGTCCTTTCTTTAGTATGCTTTTATCTATAGAGGTTGATAGGGAATTTCAAAGTTATGGAAAATTTTTGAAAACTCAAAATGCGATTTGGGCAGCCGTGATTTCCGAACGCAGATAGACCGTGTCATTTGTAGCAAATGTGAGCGCCAAGTAGCTCTACAAGTTTGCCGGATCTTAGAAAGACAGAGAAGGGTCCCCGAGATATGGAGAATGAACGATTGCCAAACATAAAATTGCGATTATTTCACTAACATCGATCGTACATAGTACCTACAGGAGTCAAACTTTACACCTTAAAAACAGATAAGACTGAATACCGGTTACTTATACATTTTATCCAATAAATAAGCTTAAAGCATTCTATTGCCAGTGTGAACGACCATGCTATAAGTATGCTTAAAGTTTAAATTATGGATAAATATGTACGAGTAACCGACACTGAGTGAGTTATTGTGTAGGATGGCGAATGCTGTACACTTTGCTGTACATTTCCCAATGCTGTACGACAGGTGAAAATGCTGTACTGTACAGCAAAATGCTGTACGTATGGTCAGCTTAGACTACTGAGTTATGGCCAGTAGAAAAGAGCTTTTCGATGGTTATAATGGAGTTTATGAATGGAAAGCTCAATCCAATTGCGGTTTACAACGTGGTTATGAGAGCTTTCATAAACTCCAAACGGCATGTAACCTCGTTATAAACCGCATATACACTCGTTCCTAGCTCACAAACTCAATCGTTCGTAAGCTCGTTTTACTCCAATCAACGGGGAGATTTTACCTTGCAAAAATTGGGGACTTCTCAAATTTTTGATATGTTATAAAGACAGGTGGGGTAAGTTAAAATCCAAGTTTGCGTCACTTTCCCCCCTGTGCTCCCGCCGCTATCTTGAAAAAACCATCTAAAATCGGCTCTTTTATCAGTTTGCGGTATATAACTCCTTCCCAGTCCATTTGAGGACGAAATGTGCCGAGACAATCTTGTAGAGCACAGAATTTCCTATAAATTTCATCTGACAAGTCTTACTCTACAATCATAAATGGCAGAGTTATAGCGCAAAGAATATGCTAAAGATTGTCTCGGCACATTTCGTGCTCAAATGGACTGGGAAGGAGTTATAGACCGCAAACTGATAAAAGAGCCGATTTTAGATGGTTTTTTTCAAGATAGCGGCGGGAGCACAGGGGGGGAAAGTGACGCAAACTTGGATTTTAACTTACCCCACCTGTCTTTATAACATATCAAAAATTTGAGGAGTCCCCAATTTTTGCACGCTAACCCCTATTATTTCGTCTCTATTGATTGGAGTATTTGGGTGTGTCAGGACTATAAGCGAATGCAGTTTATGAGTCAAACCTAGTTTAAATGCGGTTTATTACGAGGTAATCTATCGTTTAGAATTTATGAAAGCTTTAGTAACCCGCAATATAGTGGAGCTTTGTATTCTAATAGTCCTGACACACCTAAACGAGTTATCGAACGAATGCAGTTTATGAGTCCAGAACGAGTTTATATGCGGTTTATAACGAGGTTATGAGCCGTTTGGAGTTTATGAAAGCTCTCATAACCACGTTGTAACCCGCAATTGGATGGAGCTTTCGATTCATAAACTGCATTGTAACCACCGAAAAGCTCTTTATTTATCATAGTTAGCCTATTATTTTTGTTAAATAACGATATCATCCAAAATTTTAAATTCGTGCGTGTATGGCAGTATGCCGATGATATGAAAATCGCTATGAAAATATGCAACATTGATGACTGCCTTAAGTTGCAATCCGATTTAAAAAGGTGCAATTTTGGTGCCGCGCTAATAATTTAAATTTAAATGTTAGTAAATGTAAAGTACTTAGCATATGTAAAATGAAAACTCCGGTCTTCTTTGAGTACTCCTTAACAGGTAGTGTTCTTGAAAGGGTTGCCGAAATATCAGATCTTGGTGTAATTTTCGACCATGAGCTTTCATTTCGACAACACATTGATTACATTATTTCAAAACCGAATAGTATGTTAGGATTTGTTAAACGTAATGCGCGCGAATTTAATGATGCTTTTACTTTAAAAATATTGTATGCAGCTTTCGTTCGTTCGCATCTGGAGTATTGTTCTATTGTGTGGAATCCGTTCTATAAGGTGCATATCGAGCGTATAGAAAGTATTCAACACAATTTTACACGGTTTGCCATTTATCAAATTGGCTGGCGTTTCAAGCCAGATTATAAAACTCGCTGTTCCTTATTGGGTTTACAAGCCTTAGATTATAGAAGAACATTTTTAAACGCTATGTTTACAAGAGACCTGTTTTGCTCTCATATTGTTTGTGAAGATATATTAAATAACTTTCAAGTCAGAAATATTCCTCACAATTTACGGCGGAACAACCTTCTTGTTCAGCCTTATCGTAGAGTAAACTATGGGCTTAATGAACCAATTACAATGTCAATTATTCTTTATAATAGTTTGAAGGACTTAGTTAATTTTAATTGTACTAATAAACTAATGTTTAAAAGAAGTTATTGTGATAAATTTCCTTATTAATATCTGATCAAAAACAACAGAGTTGTAAAAGTTACCCCGTCAAAGAAAAATTCATCTGCCGCAAAAAGAATATATATCACTCCAATCCGCTGCTAATATGTAATTTTGTTTTAGGTGTAAATGCTGGAGAAGTTTAAATGTACAGGCCTACTTCCTAAAGTAATTTTGTGGGAGCCGTCAAAGTGGCACTATAAATAAAATGTTAATGCTCCCACCAAATTACTTTAAGAAGTAGCCCTGTACATTTAAACTTCTCCAGCATTTACACCTTAAACAAAATTACATCCAGCATTTACACCTAAAACAAAATTACATATGAGCAGCGGATTGGAGTGATATGTATTCTTTTTGCGGCAGATGAATTTTTCTTTGGCGGGGTAACTTTTACAACTCTGTTGTTTTTGATCAGATATCATATATTTTTGCATAGTTAAATAGCCAACTAATATTTTTGTTTTGGGATCCTGATGTCCCAGTGTCCCAATTTCCTAATATGCTTATGTCCAAATGTGCAAATATCACAGTGTTCCAATCGCCTTCTGTCCGAATATCCCACTACCCTAGTGTCCCAGTATCGCAATATCCCAATGTCCCAGTGTCCCAGTCTCCCATCTAATGTCCTACTATCCCAATGTCCAATTGTCCTAATGTCCCAATTTCCCAATATCCCAGTTCCCCAATGTCCCAAATGTCCCAGTATCCTAATATGATAATATCCCAATGGTCCAATGTCCTAACGTGCCAGTGTCCCAATGTACAAATATCCCAATATCCCGATGCCCCAACATCCCAATGTCCCAGTGTTCAGTGTCCCAATGTCGCAGTATACCAAGTGTTCCAAGGTCCCAATAGCCTAATATCCGAATGTACCACGGTCCCAATATCCCCATGTCCCAATTTCCTCAGTGTATCTAATGTCCCAGCGTCACAATGTCCTAATGTCCAAATATCCTAATGTCCCAATGTACCATTTTCCTAATGTCTCTATGTCCCAATAATCCTATATCCCAATATCCCAATGTTCCAATGTCCTAATATCGCAGTGCCCCAATGTCCAAATGACCCAATATCCCAATGTCCCAATATCCCGATATATCAGTGGCCCAATGTCCCTATGTACCAGTGTCCCAAGGTCATAACGTCCCAATGTCCTAGTATCCCAATTCCCAACGTCCCAGTATCCCAGTGTCCTACTGTCCCAATATTCCAATGTTCCCATGTTCCAATATCCTAATCTTCCAATGTCCTAATATCCTTATGTCCCAATATCCCCATATCCCAGTGGCCCAATGTCCCCACGTCCCAGTTTCCTCAGTGTGCCTAATATCATTGAAAAATAACTAATAGAACTGTCACTCCATATAAAAAAGGTCCCATCCAGAAAGTACCTATGTGTGAAATTTGTTCACACGTATACTATAGGCGTACTATAGGGTATTCGAAATTATCAGATTTGTTCTCAAATTTTATTCATCTTAGTCCAGTCAAAATAGTATCCCAACTCAGGCATCCAAATAGAAAAAAAATAGGCAAGGCTATTTTTTGTTGTTTTTGAGTGGGCTGCCAGGAGTCTAAAACACATTTGATTAAAAAAAAAATTGGTCGGAAACGTCCCAAAAAGGACGAAAATGGATACTCCTTAATCCTTGACCGGAGGTCAGCATGCGGGGTATCATATCAAAGGGGACGTCGAGTACATTATATATCTGGTGTCCGTTTCCTGTTTCAAGGACCCTTAACGGAATAAAACGAGCTTAAATGGAAAATTATCGAATTATTGTGTTTCCCGTGTATTTTTCTTTCCAAAGCCACAACCACGAGAATTGTTCAAGTTGTCACTACTTTTATGGTAAATCTGAAGATTCTGCCACGAAGTTTGCTAAGAAAAAAAATTATCGGAAAGTTCTAAAAAAGGACAAAAAAGGACACTAATTACACACCTTGATCCCAAAGGAGAAAATTGGGTTCAAATGATAAATTTTCGAGTTTCCCGTATCTGTATCTTTCCAAAGCCGTAATTTTCCACTTAAGCCTGAATTATTCCATTTAGTGTCCTTGAAACAGGAAACAAGCACCGGATAACACCCTAGACAGACGATTTTAGTTAAACATACTTGAGATAATGATATTTGAGCTCAAGCATGTTTAACGTCGTCTAGTGACACACGGGTAAAAAATGCAATCACATTCGAACTGTCATAATAAAATAATTTGTTGAATAGAGTCCGGATTTTCGTGTAACTTTAAAACAATTTTTTAACTTCTGGAACGTAATTTAGGTAGTGGCCAAATATAATATTTCCGTACTTTCAAATATATATTGATACTGAAAAAATTATACACTGCTCGTCATCAGATTAGCACACCCCTTCGCATGAATAGTTTCGGCTGATTTCCAACCAAATAAAAAGAGCTAAAATTTCAAAATTATAACTGTTAATAGTCTATTCAATTCTGAGTTAATTAACACAAAAAGTATTGTGTTTACATTTTTTATTATTGTTTTATAATTGTTTTTCGAAAAAGAACACACAAAATAACCATTTAAAATTTGTCATCAGGATAGCACATGCAATTTTTTTTTTGTCTATCTTCCACAATTAAAGACGTAGGACCCCTAATTTTTTGTGGTTGTTTTTGAGTAAGATATTAACTTTAATATGAATAAGGGAAAATCATTATCTGCCGAGGAGGGATCAAAATTTAAGGCTTACAAGGAGTCAAGGTAGTCAAAAAGTGAAATTTCGAGAAAAAATTATTAAAAGTCGATACGTTGAATCCGAATTCGTGTGTAATAAGTAGCGTTAAGATAAAAATAACAGAGGCGATAAAAATTGAGTATTTGTCAATCCCTATGAGAGAGTAATTTTGAGAGAAGCATCCAGTCCTCATGACTCGGTTGTTGTTGTTGTATTAGCGGCACAGACAGGAAACGTTTAATTTGTTGCATCATATTTATTCGAAGATGGTGGGCATTCCATCCTCGAGGTCGAGGTTTAGAAAAAAAGCTGCTTCGATTGGTTGTAACCATAACGCAAGTGGTGTAAGTTGCGTGGGAGCAGCTGGACAATCGAAAATGTGGTCTACATCGTGTGGACTGGTTCCGCAGGCTGGGCAGGTGTTTGCAACTTCATTATTTATGCGCGATAAATAAGAATTTAGTCGCGGGCACCAACCGGATCGGAGCTGAGCTAAGGTGGTGCGGGTAGCTCTCGGTAATTGTTCTTCGTCAGGAGATATGGCTGGAGGTTTGGTGCCAAGTACACGATTATTTGTGAGGCTTTGAGTAGCTTTACGAACGTCTTGTGTGTGTATGTCTGCAATCGCCGCCTTGTAGTCGGAGTTATCGAAGGGAACCTTTTTGTATCGCTGGACTTCGCGCTCTTTGTCCCTGATAGAGCGTCTTATTCGTCGTGGCGGTGGTGTTTTGTCCATGAGTTCATTGTTCGGGTGATTTGTACGATAGCATCCGACTAGATACTGTTTGGTAAGAAGTTCGTTGTGGTTTCTCAAAGTCATCATCTTAGTCTCCTGGTGCAGATGATCCACTGAGGACATCTTAACACAGCCGGTGATGGTGCGAAGTGCCGTGTTCTGGCAGATTTGTATGTGGCCCCAATTTGTGTTGCAGAGACCATTTGACCACGTCGGTGCTGCATAATTTACTAGGGGGCGACCGATGGCTTTATAGGTAGTCAGAAGTGTTTCTTTATCGGTGCCCCAAGTACTACCGGCAAGAGCTTTAAGAATTTTGTTTCTGCTCCTGAGTTTAGAGCAGATGTTATCAGCGTGTGTGTTAAATTTGCCGGAGTTGTCTATCGTGACACCTAGGATCTTGGGAGTCCGAATAGTAGGGATGACGTTTGTGTCGATAGATATCGGGAGTTGCATATTGTACTCCTGGTTGAAGCTGGTGAATAAGGTGGCGGAGGACTTTGGTGCTGAGAGCTTCAAGCCTTTACTCACAAAGAAGTCGTTGAGTGTCAGCAGGTATTCATTGATGTGGTCGCACATTTCGGGAATGTCGTTGCCAGTCGCCATGATGGTACAGTCGTCAGCATAAGAGATGATTTCGAGTCCCGTGGGTGGTGTGGGCAGTCCTGACATGTAGAGGTTGAAGAGGGTGGGAGATAAGACTCCGCCCTGTGGAACGCCTTGTTTAATTTTCCTGAGTTTGGACTTCCCATTCCTAAACTCGGTGCAGGATTGACGACCGGCAAGATAATTCGCGATCCATTTGTGAATATACGGAGGAGTAGTGTTGCGTAGGTCTGTCAAAAGTACTGTGTGGTTAACAGTGTCAAATGCTTTTGATAAATCGAGAGCTACGAGGATAGTGCGCTTGCAGGGTTTCGTCTGATTTAGTCCATTGAAAATGTTGGAGGTGATCCTGTCTATAGCGGTTGTAGTGCTATGCATTTTCCGGAAACCGTGTTGGTGATTGGCAAGCTGGACGTGCTCCAGGAGTTTAGGCAACACTAGTGCCTCAAGTATTTTGGCCACGGGGGACAGTAGCGTTATTGGACGGTATGATTCTGCTAGAGTATGATCTTTGCCTGGCTTCGGTATGGGGGTGATACGGCCTTTTTTCCATAGCTCGGGTATGATAAAGGTTTTCAGCGACAGGTTCATCGTAGCAGTGATATACTCAATGGCCGGAGAGTCGATGTGTTTGAGCATAGTCATAGCAATGCCGTCTAGTCCGTACGCTTTGGAGTTTTTCGCATTTTTGATTGCAAGCTTGACTTCGTTTGAGGTAACCTGGAGGTGTTGGTCAGTGGTGCTGTTTCGGATAGCTCTGGTAATTTTGCGCTTGAGCTTATCTTTTTCGGGATGTTCGACGAATTGTTGGTTAAATTTGTGAGCGCATTTGTCGTCGTTGTTGTATGTGTTATCACCGAATTTTATAGCTACCTTACCTTTGGGTTTTGTGGGGTTTGATAGTGCACGTACCGTTCTCCAAAGGTTGCTTACGCCGGATTTTACGTGGCATGTTTTTAAATGCGAATTCCATAACTGTTTCCTGTGGTCGTTGACTTGCTGGGTTATAATGTTGTTGAGATCGCCGATGCGAGGATCATTTGGGTCTGCTGTTCGGAGTTCATCTCTCGTTTTTGCCAATTCTGCAGCAGATGATGGGAAATGCGGTCTCATGATTGGGATGCGGCCCGCTGGAATGTATCTTTTGGCTGCATTCTGGATAATCCGTCTCAGGTTTTTTTCAGCAGTACGTACGTCAGTAGGGGTTGGAAGGGCAGAAAACGCTTCATTTGTGTAGGTTTGGAAGCCAATCCAGTCGGCTTTGCTGAAATTCGAGTATGTCTTCTTCTCAGTGTACGTAAACTGAGACGGTTTATCAATCGTGAGGACGATAGGCAAATGGTCTGACGAGAAAGTTATGAACGGTTCCCAAGTAATGCTGTTTATGAGCCCAGGGCTGGCGATGGATATGTCAGGCGAGCTTCTGCATGATCCTGCAATGCGGGTTGGTGAGTCGTCATTCAATGGACAGAAATCGGAATCATCTAGTTGGTTTGCAATGTGGTTGCCTCTGGTGTCGTTGTTGAGGTTTGAGTGCCATAAATCATGGTGAGCATTGAAATCGCCCAGTAATAGGCGATATCGCCCGGTGAGTAGGGGGGAAATGTTGGCCTGGAAACCAGTGGGACAACTTGATGCTGGTGGTATATAGATATTGAGAATATCTATATCAACATTTCCCGACCTGATTGATATCGCTTGTAATTCTGTTGTGGTATCGGCGGCAGCGATGTCGATTAATGAATATGGCAGCGAGTTGTGTATCAGGAAAGCCAAACCTCCTCCTGAGCCAGTGGGTCGATCGCTCATGACTCGGTCGCAAGGATTAGGGTAAATTTTGACATTAAGGTGAGCCTATTGTTCAAATAGTGATACAAAAATGCTCCACATCTAAAGAAACTAAAACTAAAGGAAAATGCACTTAAATTAAACTCGAGAGCACTTGACATGTAATAAAGAATGGCGCTATGTTGTCTTTTCGAATAAAAAGAAGTATCACTTGGCCCTCGAGACCATTACACAATCTGTCCGACAATGAATGCGATCCTAATGGTGTCCTTCCTAGCAAAGATCCTGGAAGTAGACATTATAACTGTGTTACTCTTCTAAAGTGAACTTCTTTTTATCCGAAAAGTTAACATACCGCCATTCTTTGTTCCATGTCAAGTGTTCTCATGATTAATTTTAACGTATTTTCCTCCGGGGAAAGTTAAGTTGGAGTTTATTCTGCAGTTTTAGTTTCTTGAAATGTGGAGTTTTGTTATAACTGTTTGAACAAAATGTCAAATTGGGGTAACCTGTTTTTCTTCACCATTAAATTTGTAATAAAATAAAATAAAAAATAAACCCCAAATCCATGAAAATAAAATTTTAATTTTTTTAATTTTTTATTAACATTTAAAAAAGCGATACATTTTTCATTTTATTTTACAAGGCAACAGCCTTGGTCCTTGCATCTTGTGTGGTATTTCAACATCGCACGTCCTTCCCAAGTGCTGCGTATGTTATACATACATATGTATGTCCACATCCAATTTTCAATTCTGCTCTGATACTGAAAAGAAGATGGAAATATCAAACTAAATCCACTTAATAGGGGATATTACAATAAAAAGTTTTCACTTACCAAACCAAGTGGCAAAAGCGGGCTGCAATAAATTATAGGGTTTTCTCAAACAGCTCCTTCGTTTCGTACACTTGGATAACTTCCGAATAATTTCACAATAATTGACAGGTTTCTATAATTGTTCAACGGATTGTTTCTTAATTGATTCCGCATTGAATTGTTTCTTCATTATTGTTTTAATGGCAAACTTGATTAAAATTGACATTCGAAATTTTTCGAATAAAGGGGCAAGATAGATTACTGATTACGCGGATCGCTTTTATACTAATGATACATTGATATTTTTCATATTAATGACTATTGATGGCAGGCATCAATAAATTTCCTTTGCTGAATCAATTTCATAGAGGGGAAATTATTGATGACTTTTTGATGCCGCAGGATCAGTTCCAAAATGCTATCTGGGCAGCTGCTCTTTCCAGATTTCCATTATTTTCAATGCAACCGAGACCGGATTACATGACGAGTAAATATCATTAAATTCCAATGACGTTGTGTTAGGCAGCTATTACACAGTCATATATTGGTAATATATATTATAATAGATATTATCATATTCCTAAGCCTACTTGATTTCGCTTCCTGCACGTCTAAAAATTTATACTGAATGAATCGAGTAGGATTAGGCATATGACATACATATTATAATATAAATATGACTATGTAATGGAGCCCTTAATGATGTTAAAATTAATTTTTTCGAGTATCATCAAGTAAACGAGCACATGACATACGAATTAGTTAAACATAATCAAGAGTTAATTATGTTTAACTAGTGTCGTCTGTCTAGGGTGTAAAACATGTACTCGACGTCTTCTTTGATATGACACCCCGCATGCCCATGTTGGTCAAGGTGTATAATTAGTGTCCTTTTTCAAAGCCTTGCGATCAATTTTTTCTTAGAATTGAATGGTAGAATCTTACGGTATTATCCATTTTGAAAAGTGAGAAAAGTAGTGAAAACTTGAACTATTCTCGTATAGTTATGGCCTTGGAAGATACACGGGAAACATAATTCGCTAATTTTCCATTTGAGCTCGATTTCTTCCGTTAAAAGTCCTTGAAACAGGAAACAGACACCGGATATGTAATGTACTCGACGTCCCCTTTGATTTGATACCCTGCATGCTGACAAAGATTAGGGAGTATCCTTTTTTGTCCTTTTTGGGGACCTTTCCGATCAAATTTTTTTTAGCAAAATGCGTTTTAGCTTCCTGGGAGCCCGCTGATTCAAAAATAACAAACATTAGCCTCATTCAGTTTTTTCTATTTGGATGCCTGAATTGGGATACTTATTTTGACTGGACTACGATGAATGAAATCTGAGAACGTGTTTTTCTCTTTAGAATGTTGATTACACGATGATAGCCGAATCATTTCCTGTCAAATTTTTCAAGTAAAAACTACTGAATGTAAAGTGGTAAATACTGTTTACTTCGAATCTATTTTTTCCCAGATGTAGGCAAATGCATTTGAAATGGTGTGCAAGTGCGTTTTTTTGTCATTTTATGTCATAAAGTGCGTGTTGTAGTTTAGAGTACACGTCGTGAACGGTCGGCTGTAAGTTTTGCTCAATTTTCATTCAACCGATACGAGCGGAGCCGACAAATTGTTTACAAATTTCGCGAATGTGAATTTAACAAAATTTAGTAAAACGCGCAGTTTTTTTCACAGTTGTTTATTCGCGGCTGTCACGCAGTGTACTTGTAAGATCCGGCAAGTGTATATTTATACATTTTATGTTATAAATTAGTATGTGAAATCCAGTGTCCAGTTCGTGACGAGTCGGCTGTCATTCAAAACACATTGGGTTGGTCTAAACGTAGAATAAAAACAAAAAAACAGGTTTTTATAGCTTGCTCCTAGCGAATCTTTTCTTCTTGTTCTTGTTCGCGTGTAGACAGGCCCATTGCCTTGCAATGCTCTCAGCCTGCAACGAGAGAATAAAATTCTCGCACACATATTCAACGGAGAGATAATATCCATACTCATACAAACATTTTTTTCGGAAAGTGGTACAAATACAAACATATTCTTTGGAAATCAGAGATTTTCTTTTGCACTTTTCTATACGCGATTGCCTACTTGTAATATTGTGGTCACGCTCTTGCAATTTTTTTGTTTAGAAAAATAGCTTGTATGGAGTGAGCTCTCTATGTATTTATCCTCATTGCTAATATCCTAATGTCCAAATGTAAAAATGTCTCATTGTACCAATTTCTCAATGTTCCAATGTCCTAATGTCCCAATGTCCTAATATCGCAGCGCCCCAATGTTTCAATATCCCGGTGTCCTAATTTCCCAATATCCCGATGTCTCAGTAGCCCAATGACCCTATGTGCCAGTGTCCCAATATCCGATTGTCCTATTATCCCAAGGTCATAATGTCTTTATATTCCAGTGCCCCCATGTCCCTGTATCTCAGTGCCCTAATGTCCCAGTATCCCAATGTTCCAATATCCTAATGTGCCAACATCCCAATGTCCAAATGTTCTAATATCCCGATGTCCCAATATCCCGATGTCCAAGTGGACCAATGTTCCCACGTCCCAGTTTCCCCAGTGTACCTAATGTCCCAATATCCTAATGTGTTAATGTCCTAATATCCCAATGTCCTAATGACCCAAGACCCTAATATCCTTGTCGATGTCCTTATATCCCAGTGCCCCAATGTCACAACATCCCGATGTCTCAGTGGCCCAATGCCCCTCTGTACCAGTGTCCCAATGTACCAATGTCCGATTGTCCTATTGTCCCAAAGTCATAATGTCCCAATGTCCTAATATCCCCCATGCCCCATGTCCCAGTCTCCCAGTGTCCTCATGTCCCAATATCCCAATGTTCCAATGTTACAATGTTCCAATATCCCAATGTTCCAATGTCCCAAAGCCCTAATATCCCGATATCCCGATGTTCCAGTGGCCCAATGTCCCCACGTCAGAGTTTCCCCAGTGTGCCTAATGTCCCAATATCCGAAAGTCCTAATGTGCTAATGTCCCAATGTCCTAATATCCCAGTGCCCCAATGTCCCAATATCATGATGTCCCAATGTCACAATATCCCGATGTCCGATTGTCCTATTGTCCCAAGGTCTTAATAATGTCCCAATATCCTAATATCCCAGTGCCCCAATGTCCCAGTCTCCCAGCGTCCTAATGTCCCAACATTCCAATGTCCCAATATCACAATGTCCCAATGCCCCAATATCCCGATGTCACCACGTCCCAGTTTCCCAAGTGTGCCTAATGCCCCAATGTCTTAATGTCCTAATGTCCGAAGACCCTAATGTCCCAATTTCCTAATATCCCACTGCCCCAAGATCCTAGTCTCCCAGTGTCCCAATATGTCCCAATGTCGTAGTGTGTTTTAAAAAATTGTCAATACGATGAGCCGAAAGACGCAATTGTTGGAAATCTTTTGTGAACTTTACCTAATAATTTACCGTTATTCCATCCACTTATCTAAATGGAAGACATTGATCCTTTAGAAGGACCACCAGAGGATCATTCAATCCAAATTTCATATAAATCCCATTACGGAGAGAGACAGTAGAAGCAAGTCTTTCTGCAACTGTAGACTCTAGTCTGAAATTGGGTTACTAGCTTAAGTCTGTGAGGGTGAAAATTGCACCATTTATTGCATATACAGTGCTTGTCATCAGATTAGCACATTCCTTCGCATGAATAGTTTCGGCTGATTTCCAGCCAAACTAAAAGAGCTAATATTTCAAAACTATAACTGTTAATAGTCTATTCAATTCTGAGTTAATTAACACAAAAAGAATTGTGTTTAGATTTTTTAATATTGGTTTATAATTGTTTTTCGAAAAAGAACACACAAAATAGCCATTTAAAATTTGTCATCAGGATAGCACATGCAAATTTTTTTTTGTCTATCTTCCACAATTAAAGACGTAGGACCCCTATTTTTTTGTGGTTGTTTGAGTAAAATATTGACTTTAATATGAATAACTAAAAATCATTAACTCCGGAAGAGGGACCAAAAGTTAAGGCATACAAGGAGTCAGGGCGGCCAGAAAGTGAAATTTCGAGAAAAAATTTATAAAAGTTGATAAGTTGAATCCGAATTCGTGTGTAATAAGTAGCTTTAAGGTAAAAATAATAGAGGCGATAAAAATTGAGTACATGTCGATCTTTATGAGAGAGTTATTTTGAGAGAAACATCTAGCCCTCATGACTCGGTCACAAGGATTAGGGTGAATTTTGACATTAAGGCGAGCCTATCTTTTGTTCAAACAGTGATAACAAAACTCCACATTTTAAGAAACTAAAACTACAGAATAAACTCCAACTTAACTTTCCCCGAAGGAAAATACGTTAAAATTAATCATGAGAACTTGACATGGAACAAAGAATGGCGGTATGTTATCTTTTTGGATAAAAAGAAGTTCACTTTAGAAGAGTAACACAGTTATAATGTCTACTTCCAGGATCTTTGCTAGGAAGGACACCATTAGGATCGCATTCATTGTCGGACGGATTGTGTAATGGCCTCGAGGTCCAAGTGATACTGTGAGATGATACTTCTTTTTATTCGAAAAGACAACATAGCGCCATTCTTTATTACATGTCAAGTGCTCTCGAGTTTAATTTAAGCGCATTTTCCTTAAGTTTTAGTTTCTTTAGATGTGGAGCACTTTTGTATCACTATTTGAACAATAGGCTCACCTTAATGTCAAAATTTACCCTAATCCTTGCGACCGAGTCATGAGAACTGGATGCTTCTCTCAAAATTACTCTCTCATAGGGATTGACAAATACTCAATTTTTATCGCCTCTGTTATCTTAACGCTACTCATTACACACGAATTCGGATTCATTTTATCGACTTTTATTAATTTTTTCTCGAAATTTCACTTTTTGACTACCTTGACTCCTTGTAAGCCTTAAATTTTCATCCATCTTCCGCAGATAATGATTTTCCCTTATTCATATTAAAGTATATCTTACTCAAACAACCACAAAAAATTGGGGGTCTTTAATTGTGGAAGATAGACAAAAAAGAAATTGCATGTGCTATCCTGATGACAAATTTTAAATGGCTATTTTGTGTGTTCTTTTTCGAAAAACAATTTTAAATCAATAATAAAAAATGTAAACACAATACTTTTTGTGTTAATTAACTCAGAATTGAATAGACTATTAACAGTTATAATTTTGAAATTTTAGCTCTTTTAGTTTGGTTGGAAATCAGCCGAAACTATTCATGCGAAGGGGTGTGCTAATCTGATGACGAGCGGTGTATCTTACCCGTTATTGTGATGATCGAAGATTTTTTTTTGGAAAGGAACTAGAACAGGATATGTGAAATATTTTGGTAAAAAAAAATTTTTGGGGGATGTTGCCTGGAAGGCTGTAGCCCTGTCAAAGAAAAAAGCAAGTTGTCTCCGGTAATCATAGACTTGTTCGCTTTCCTTTTTTTTTCCTTTGGCGGGCGATACGCTCTCGCGTCTCTTGATATTTTGTTTTCAGTTTTTTTTTTACGATCTGCTAGAGTTTACACTCGATTGATTGATTAGTCACTTACGTACGGATAGTAAGTAAAGTGATGCCGAGAAGCCTAGTCCCCCATGAGGCAAAAAAAAAAGTCATTATGTGTATTTGTCATCCTGAATATCGTCTGTAAAGTTTTAGAGTACAGTGGAACCCCGATAATCCGGATATTCGATAAATCGGTATCGGACTAAGGGCCAAATTTCCTTTAATTTTTATAAATCTGAGAATTTTATGAAGGTTTTCCTATCGTAGTGCGCCCTAGATTTAAAGAAACAGCCATTTCGACAATACATTTTTGGTTAAAAACCATTGAATTTTGAGCTATTTCAGGACTACTACCGTCTACATGAGTGTTAATAAGTGCATTTCGGAAATCTGAATAATTCGATAATACGGATGGGGTCCAGTCCGAATCAATCCGGATTATCGGGGCTCTACTGTAGTTTACATCATTATGTACTACGTACACCCATAGGTAAATAAACTCGGCGTGAAAAGTTTCGGGCCACCCGCAACTTTCGAACTCTAACCCAATTTTCTCAAAAAGTATGAAACTTACAACTATGAAAGTTATATTCACAGAAAGTGCATTTAATGGCAATTTAAATGACTATCAATTTTATTTAAAGTACCGTAAACTCACATATAGCGATGGGAATTTCGACTCATTTCACTGAGCCGACACATCACCTCTGACTCTTTTCACTGAGTCGTTCATTAAAACTCGTTCAATGACTCATTTCGTCTTATATGCATAAGCAAGCTTTTTCTTTGCTGACATGCATATTGAGCGCATCTTAATTGGCTGCTCAGTGTATTATACCCTTCACTATATGAGTGAAAGGGTATATTAACTCTGTCATGAATTTTGTAACCCATTGAAGGAAGCATCTCCGATTATACAAAATATGTACAAAATGATATAAATATATAAAATATATAAATGATTAATGACGAGGGAAGTCGATTGGAGCATGTCCGTCTGTCTGTCTATACAATCATACTTTTACTGCCCACGCACTCCGCACCATGTCGCCGAAATCAGAAAACGTCAATGATAATGATAGTGCCACATGCTGCTACTCATTTTGGTTCATTCGAATCGCTCACATCATTCTCACTCAGCACAACAGAATGTATCTGAGTAAGACTAAAAAACCACTCAGTGCTCGGTCGGTCGGTTGGTACTCGACAATGCACACTAAGCAGTGAGCACATCAGTTCAGTGTGTCAGAGTAAAAAAATCAGCTCAGTGCTCAGTACTGTGCCACACCGTCATATTGAGCACTGTTCAATGAAAATCGTTAAACTTTTTTAAGAGATTTTTTGACTTTTGTAAAATGTTAGTGTTAGCGCTTGCTATTCTACAAGTCGGCAAATTATAGAGTTAAGTATTTTATATGTTTTTAACAGAACGAATTGGCATGTTCTGCTATCCGCTTTAATAGGGGGAACTTTTGTGTTTCCGCTATATGTCCGCTATATGGCGGACGGTAAGATAAGTGTCGCTAGTGTCGATAACAAGAACAAGAAAATTCTTCTTGCGAAGCTGATAGCGTAATGTTCCAACGAGTCAATAGCACCGCTACTGAGCCGACTCTTTTGCTCAGTTTACTGAGTCGTTCAAACTGAACGACTCATTCATGTGCTACACATCACTACTCACATAGCAATCAAACAATAAACATAATGCTAACGATTTGCTTTGTTTTGACTATAGTTCGCGCTTACCGTTATTTTCTTCTACACTGAGGGTATAGGATATTTTTTTATAATTTCTTTAGTTGTTATTCATTACTTGTTTAGACGCGTGTATTTTTGCTACTTTTGTCAACCAAATAAAAAAAAAAAAAATATACATGTATAGCTTTACGACTCTTTTCACCAAATTTTTTAAAAAGTTTTATACAAATAAACAGCAAAATTCTTTCTTCTTTATTTTAAAATATTTTTTTTATCCACAAAATTACAAATAGTTTATCGCTAGTTGTTCACTCTTTTTTATTCGTAATGTTGGTCCTTTGATGGACATTCAATGCATTGTATGTACATATATGTTTTGTAATTCTTTTACGAAATTCACTGTTGCTTCCAGTTTTCTGGCCATCATTCTTATATCGTTAGCACCACTTATGATTCGAAATGCTCGTAAGTAACAATAAATTTGGTAAACACACAAGAAATTTTGATGTCGGAATGCTCGTATGTCTATAAACTGGCATTTCAATATTTTTATTTGAATTGTGACATATCTCTCATATAAGCTCAATAAGGAGTTTAGTTTTGACATTCACCCAGATAGCATTTTGGAACTGATCCTGCGGCATCAATAAGCCATCAATAATTTCCCCTCAATGCAATTGATTCTGCAACGGAAATTTATTGATGCCAGCCATCAATATGAAAAATATCAATGTATAATTAGTATAAAAGTGATACGGGTAGCTTTTATTCTGTCTTACCCCTTTTTTTCGAAAAATTTCGAATAACATTTTAATCAAGTCTCCCAGATAGCATTTTGGAACTGATCCTGCGGTATCAATAAGCCTTCAATAATTACCCCTCTATGCAATTGATTCTGCAATGGTAACCCAGATAGCATTTTGGAACTGATCCTGCGGCATCAATAAGTATTCAATAATTTCCCCTCTATGCAATTGATTCTGCAATGGGAATTTCTAGATGCCTGCCATCAATAGTCATTATTTTAAAAAATATTAATGTATAATTAGTATAAAAGCGATCCGCGTAATCATTAATCTGTCTTACCCCTTTGTTCGAAAAATTTTGAATGAAATTTTAGTCAAGTTTTCCATCAAAATCGACTATGAAGAAAAGATTCAATACGGAATCGATTCAGGAACGATCCATTAAACATGTTTTAGAAATGTCAATTATTGTGAAATTTTTCGGGACGTCCGCAGTTGTTCGCGTAAATTTGATTAGTGAGGAGCACCAATATTTATTTCTGCCGCACGTTTTAGTCATTTTGGTAAGTAAAAACTTAATATCGGAAATTTGAACTCCTATTTATTTTTACATTTAATTTGCAGAATTAATCGGGGATTAAAAATGGAAAGTGGACGTATGACGCACCCAGAAAAGGCCACCGATGCAAGAAACGAGGCAACAAATTAAATAAAAGATATATTGTTATGTGAAATGTATTTAAATAAAATGTATTATTTTGTTACGTGAATTTAATAAAAGCAAAGTATAAAAAAATTTGCTTTACGAATTTTATTATGGAATCATAACAACCATCTGCATAGTGGGGATTCAACTATTCAATATTACATCAATGATATATCGATATAGGTGCACTTTTTTTCATTCCGTTGGTTCAATATTATTTCGATACAATATTGATGGCAATCTTCAATAAATTTTCCCCTTTTCGAAAATGTCGACCAATCAAAATGCTTGCAGTGCGGACATCGTCCATATAAAAGAATCAATAATGGTATACGGAGAGGATCAATCCATTGAATACGAGGTTCAGTACAGAATCAACACAACATCAGTATTGTGCTATCTGGGAAATTGATTGATGCCTGCCATCAAGAAGAAAAATATCGATGTATGATAAGTATAAAAGTGATCCTCGTTATCATTATTCTATCTTACCCCTTTTTTTCGAAAATTATGAAGAATATATTCAATACGGAATCAACTCAGGAACAATCCGTTCATCAATTTTAGACAAAAGAATGATAAATGTCAATTTTTGTGAAATTGAATTCATTTAAATGTTTTTCAAGTATAGAAAGAGGACTTTAGAGAGGAAGATTGAAATGTTTGCAGCCTGTTTTTGATATTTCGGTAAGTCAACATATTTTCATCGTAGCACTCTTTGTTTATTATTGATAGATATGTATATCAATCCTAATTTCAGATTAAAGCAAGAATTGGAATTGGATATGGACGTATACCGCATTTCGGAGAGCCTTGCAATGTGCCAGTTTACACAAGAGCACTCGGAAAATGAAACAAATATATACATATGTAGAATGTAATGTAATCTAAATCTTAAATTTTAATAAAGTGATCAAAATAAATCATAAAGGTGTTTGTTTTCATGCAGAAAGTGTATAACTGCCATCAGTAGTATGAAAATTTCCACATTCTAATTCAATATTATATCTATGATACATTGATATGGATTCGTTTCTTTTTATTCTGTTGGTTCGATATTATTTCGACATAATATTGATGCCAGTCATCAATACAATTTCCCCTTTTCGAAAGCCACGACCAATCAAAATGCTTTAAGAGCGGACTTCGTCCATATAAAAGAATCAATGATGGTATACTGAGAGGATCAATACATTGAATATTAGGTTCAGTACAGAATCAACAAAACATCAGTATTGAGTTATCTGGGATATATTCACTGTATTGATCCTCTCCGCATACCATTATTGATTCTTTTATATGGACGATGTCCGCAATCAAAGCATTTTGATTGGTCGACGTTTTCGAGAAGGAGAAATTTTATTGATGGCTGCCATCAATATTGTGTCGAAATAATATCGAACCAATAGAATGAAAATAATCGAATTTATACAGGGTTATTGGTTAAGTCGACCTATTCCCTGCAACACGTTATAATAGGGTCAAAATGCAACAAAATGAGGCCATAAATGTTAGGCCGATTTTCAATGGTCACTGAAATATTTGAATTTTTAGTTTTTTTTTTTTAAATAACCTTGAATTTTACCATTTAAAGTAAGAATTAAAAAAAACTACTAAGGTAATGGGTTAAAACTTATTTTCGGATTTTAGTCAACACTATAGCAGACATTTCTTAATCATTTAAAATTTTAAAAACCCATCACAATTCGAAATTTTTAATAAAAAAAAACTTTCAAAAAATGTAAGAAAATGTTTTTTTATTAAAAATTAAAAATTTCGAATTGTGATGGGTTTTTGAAATTTTAAATGATTAAGAAATGTCTGCTATAGTGTTGACTAAAATCCAAAAATAATTTTTAACCAGTTTTAACCCATTACCTAATTTGTTTTTTTGATTCTTACTTTAAATGGTAAAATTCAAGGTTATTTTAAAAAAACCTAAAAATTCAAATATCTCAGTGACCATTGAAAATCCACATTTATGGCCTCATTTTGTTTCATTTTGACCCTATTATAACGTTTTGCAGGGAATAGGTCGCCTTAACCAATAGATGAATCATTGATATAATGTTGAATATTTATACTATTTTGAAAGTTGTTTTGTGAATTTTCTGGTAACAAATAAAAAAAATCTTAATTTTTTATTTATTGCGGTCACTTTATTTTTATATTTGATTCTAATTGTTTATATTTTATTCTAATTGTAGTTTAGTTCTTCTCATATTTAATTTGCATCCCACGCCATTCCCAAGTGCGGCATACGTCCAAATCCAATTTCCCAAGCTCCTCTCATACTGAAACGCGTTCTAACTAAAAATATTCCTTCCTACACTTTATAACTTGCGAACAATTTCACAATAATTGACAGAATTTTTTCATTTGTCAACAATTGTTCAACGGACAGTTCTTGAATTGATTCGGTATTGAAATATTTCTTCATAATAATAAAGATTACGCGGATCACTTTTATACTAATAATACATTGATATTTTTCTTAGTGATGGCAGGAATCATTAAATTCCCATTGCAAAATTAATCGTTAGGGGTAATTATTGAAGTCTTATTGATGTCACGGTATCAGTTCCAAATTGCTATCTGGGCACTCAAAGAATTTTAATTGGTCAACGTTTTCGAAAGGGGGAAATTTTGTTGATGATTACCATATATTGTTTCGAAAAAATATTGAGACAACAGAATGAAAAGAAGCGAATCTATATCGATATATCATTGATATAATATTGAACAAATCCCTACTATTATGATAGTTGTTATGTTCCCATAAAAGAAATCGAAAAGCAAATTTTTCTTATATTTTGTTTTTATTAAATTTCACACAACAAAACAATATAATACACTATTTAATTTTATGCCTCGTTTCTTCATCTGTGGCCTTTTTTGGGTGCGTCATACGTCCACTTTCCATTTTTATACCCTTCGCTCATAGAGTGAAAGGGTATATTAACTTTGTCATGAAGTTTGTAATGCATTGAAGGAAGCATCTCCGACCATATAAAAAGTATACATATATGATCAGCATGACTTGGGAGTCGATTAGGCGATGTCCGTCTGTCCGTCTGTCTGTCTGTTGCGACGCGTTTTACTCGGCCAATTTAAAAGCTATGAAGCTGAAATTTTGCACAAATGATTCTTTTTGCTGCAAGCAGTTTGTATGTTTGAATCGGTAAAATCGGACAATGGGGTCATGGGGCTGCTATACAAACCCAACTCACCATATTAGGTTCTTCTAAGAAAAACTTTTTTAGTTGTGTATCAATTCCAACCAACTTTCACACAAATGTGTTTCTATTGATGACACAAAACATACATATGATTGCATCAAATCGGACCATAGAGTCATGGGGCTGCCATACAAATGTAACTCCCCAAATTAGGTTCTTCTAAGAAAAACTTTTTTATTTATGCATCAATTTCAAACAAATTACACACAAACGTGTTTCTCTTGATGACGCAATACATATCTAAGAATTGATCAAATCTGACCATGGGATCATGGGGTGGCCATACAAACCCAACGCCCATTTTGGTTCATCTAAGAAACATTTTTTGCACCAATTTCACAAAACCTTGAATTAATGTGTCTTTACCAAAGCAACAAAAAAGTTAAAAGCGAATGGAATCGTACTTTGGGGTCATGCTCCCGCAACCCCCATAAAATTTTCCGAGTAAATATTTTTATTTGCCCACTTAATTCAACCAAGCACAAAACTTTTGTAAAGATGGAAGAAAAAGAATGAGGGGGATTCAATACAAGTCATATATACGCCCGAAAAAACTTTTATCCCAAGGTGAGCGAAGGGTATCCAAATTTCGGCCGCGCCCGAAATTAGCATTCGACCCCGGGGGTTGGCGAGCGAAGCGAGCAGGGGGCGAAGCCCCCTAGTTTATACACAATTAATTCTGAAAATTAAATCTAATATATAAAATTCTCCTTAAAAAGTTTGTTTCCAAACTCCTCCGAAACGGCTGGACCGATTTTTATGAAATATTTTGTGTATTCTTGCTAGGTATGGGAATCGGTCGTAAACTATATTTCGTGCCCCCTCCCCCTTTTTATTGTTAATTCCATTTTGTATGAGAGGCACCTGTTGTAATCACATTTTCATCGACAACATTTTTGAATTTAATGGAAATATTTAGTTGTCACTGGATCAATACAGTGTAACTCCGATAAATTGTATTCAAGCTGACTATGTTTTTGCGAACATATAGCCTGGATGTTAGTCACAGCAATTTCCCAATCAACGTCGTACTACTTCGGAAATCCGTCGATATCTCTGCAATCCTTCGGCAGAGCGACACGGTCGAGGTGTCGCCGGACTCGTCACAGAATTGATCTTCCTCAATCAGTGCACAGGAGGGTCAGAGATAATTGTCATCCAAGATGTTGGCTACAGCAATTTCACGATACTTTTTTTTTCTCAAAGGAAGTGGCGGGAAATCGAAATTCTATATAGTGGTCTGAGTTATATAACATGGGGCGAATATCTCGGCTATAAAAAGCCTGAGCGTCCAATAAAACGTTGAAGTTGACCGCGTCCTCCAGGTCTACCAATTCGATAAAGAAGTATGTCCCGAGAATCGAACTTATTCTCTCTGATAAGTCTGGGCAAGCAACCACAAAGAAAATTGAAGATACTCTCCACTGCGTTCACATCCCCGCAGTTTCTGCATAGATCGTTATACGTAAGAAGGTGAAGCCTTCTGGCGTAAGGGGGTGTTAAAGCGAGCGGTGGAAGTACAAGGGTTGAGAGCGAGCGAAGCGAGCTCTCACGGCTTTTTAAAAAAATAAATTTTAAGGAGTAGAAATTGGCGTTAAGAAGTTTTCACTTACCAAAATGGCTAAGACGTGCGAATGAAGTAAATATTGGTGCTCCTCACTAATAAAACTTTCGCGAACAATTGCGCGGACGGACGTCCCGAAAAATTTCACAATAATTGACATTTATAAAAAATGTTCAATTGATCGTTCCTGAATCGATTCCGTATTGAATCTTTTCTTTATAGTCGATTTTGACGGAAAACTTGATTAAAGTTTTATTCGAAATTTTCCGAAAAAAAGGGAAGACAGAATATCACTTTTATACTAATTATACATTGGCCGTGTTTTTTTTTTACATCGGGGCAGATTTGCTAACCCAGACGCGCAAAAAAAACTATCGAGGGTAGCATCCAGGTTAAATTTAAAATTGTCACGTAGGCATTGCCATTAATTTCAAAACATTGCTCAAAAATATTAAACCCCGTTTTCACTTTACAAACGCAAAAGTTAACATGTATTTTTTTTTAATGAAAACATATTTTTAATTAGGAATCATAATTTTGTTAGAATAAGAATTCGACGAATAACATTTTTAACATGAATTTACAAACAAAAACTATATTTTTTGCACACACTTGTGTGTTGCATGTAAACTATACCTTAGAACTTTAAATTCCAAAATTTAATTTTTGCTAGTCATTGGAAAACGTACTAGAAAATAATTGGAATTGCATACATTTAGGCGAGTTTTGGAAAGCTCATTAAATCTGGATGGTAATATAATTTCTAACCTGAATAAAGTCACAGGTTAGCGTTTGTATGAAAATTACCCCGGATAGTGTAGGTTAGCTAATTAAAAAACACGGCCATTGATAATTTTCATATTGACGATTGGCATCAATAAATTCCCATTGCAGAATCAATTGCATACAGGGGAAATTATTGATGAGTTAAGTGATGCCCACACCGGCGCGTTCAGCGAATATTCGCGAATTTTTCCGCGGCGTCAAAATTGTAACACACTGCGTTGTATGGAGATGCCCACACCAACTCGAATATTCGCCAGTTTTGCAGTATTTTTTCCGGTTCGAATATTTGCTACCTAATGTCATTTTATTCAAATAATTTATTTGACAGGTGCAGTGTAGTACAACTTGAGGGTGTACCCGAAAAAGATGTAGATTTGCAATGGGTTGTTTAGGTATTGACCGAGCATTTAAGTTTTGAATGTTTTATGGTATCAGTGGATGAGTAAAAGAAGTAACATTTTTGGAAACATTAATTCCAAGGAAGGAAGGTTTTTACTCGTTGTTTGGACTTACACAAATAAATTGCCCTATTTGACAAGTCCGGCGACACCCCGATCGTATCGCTCGGCCGAAGAATTGCAGAGATATCGACGATTTTCCAAAGTGCATAGTAAGAAGTTGATCGTGAAATTGCTGTGACCGACATCTAGGTTGACAATACATACATTTTGTGAATTATTGTACTTATCTCGGTTATCCCCTTGTGAGCTGCGCAGTAAAGATGCCCCGACGCACGCCACCTCAGAGAATTTTGTTGCGAGTCCAGCAAAACCTTGATCGTTTCGCTGGACTCAAGGATTCCAAAGATATCGACGGATTATCGAAGTAGTACGAAGCTAATTGTGAAATTGCTGTGACCAACATCCAGGTTGACGCTTATCTCTGACCACCCTGTGCACTGACCGGAAAAAAAAGAGGATCCGATGACCCTTTCGGCAATTTTATGGTGAGTCTAAAGCCACCTCGGTCGTTCTGCCACACCATAGGATTGCAGAGATATTGACGGGTTTCCGAAAGAATACAAGGTCAATCGTTTCATTCATGAATAGTATACGATAGGAAATGAGAATCCTAGTGGTTCGGTGCTTGCGTTTGTCCATAAATAGTTACATACAAGCTTGAATATTCTATTGAATTGAATGTTTACTTTGCATAGTTACGCCATATTTTGCTTGGTTACGCCATCGTAAGGATTCTACTAAAAGTTATTATGCAATTTCATACGATGGCGTAACCAAGCAAAATATGGCGTAACTATGCACAGTAAACATTCAATTCAATAGAATATTCAAGCCTGTATGTAACTACGCATTTTTCGTAACCATGCTAAGTAAACAGTTACATACATACATACGTATATTCAATTCTAAATAGCCACAAAACAATGTTCAAGCTTTGTGTCTTCTCTATACGATAAGACTAACCATTCGACGGGCACAAGACAAGATATAAGAGCCGCAACTTTTTTTTGGGTACGATATAACAAGGTTGTACTCCACTGCATATTTGCATCAATTTGCGCATGTCAATGATTTTATCCTTAGAATAAGTATAGACGTGGAGAGGTAAAATGTCGAATTTCACGTTGATTTCTTCTGCTTACGCTTTCACATAATAATTAAAGATGCCGCGACATCTTGATATAGTGCACGAAAATTACAGCATGATTATAAATGTTAAAATAATTGTATTTGACCAGTTTTTGCAGTTATTCTCTATCATTTCTAAGTCCCTTCCTTACATAAATCTAATACCTTTTCTAACGCAACAACATGATATCAGCTGTGAGTGATAGTACCCAGCGAATTATTCGCGCCGCGCCGGTGTGGGCACCACTTTATTGATGCCGCATGATAAGTTCCAAAATGCTATCTGGGTAGTTTTTAATTGTAAATTTCTAAAAGCTCATATACAATATATTAGGCGTGTTTTTTTTGTGCTCGGGTGTAGGTTAGTTTAGGGTAACCACATGGGGTTACAATAACAACATAACCCAGATAAACCCAGTAATGTATCGAGGGTACGTACTCTGACCAAAGTTAACCCGGAAGAATTGTTACAGATGTGACAACCAGAGGCGCTCTAACACGAAAAAGCATGATCTAATACCAAAACCATTGGTTAAATGTTCATTGTTGTTTTTGTAAGACATGTTAATTTACTGGTTATTTATTTATCACAACTTTGAACCTTCAGCTTTTTACAAAGTTCATGGTTGGTGCAATAGATCTAAACAGCTTTTAACCCAAATCGTTTTTTTGTGCTTATATACCCTAACCTGCACCTTTTTTACAAAAAAACGCGCTTATTGTGACGTTCATAACCCGTCCTGACACATTAGGGCATAAACTCGTTTCATACACCGCAAAAAAATGGAGCTTTTTAAACCACGAAACCGTGACACACTACACAATTGTGGACTATATATGTATTAATTTTTCCAGTGACTAGCTAGTATTAAATTTATTTTTAAAGTACAGTTTCCACGTTGCACGCAAGTGTGTACAACATAAAATAGCTTTTGTTTGTTAATTCATGTTAAAAATGTCGTATGCCACATTCTTAATATGAAAATTGTTATTATCGCAAAAATTGCATTTTAACTTATAGGTTACAAGTTCTCTTTCACCTTACTTTAATAATATAAGTGGTATTCGACTGAAACGGACATTGATCCTATCGAAGTCGAATGAAATCGGATAAAAAATTTCCCAAATCGATAACAGGTGACTATCGTGTCATCTGTCCCCAATGCGATATCCTGAATTACAAATTGCATTTGTAATTATGCACCGTTCGAGATACAATTAAAAGGAAGAGTTTCAAGAAATATTAAAATGATTAATTCTGAATAAAGTTTACAAACCAAAAATACTAAATAACAAAATGACATATGGGAAATTTCAGGGAAATTGTTCGCGGAGACATCTGGGGATTAGTTTGGCAGATGATCCAAGTCATACCCTGGATCAATTTCCAGGATCATCATTTTGTATGAGATTTCC
The DNA here is from genome assembly GCA_949715475.1 of Microchrysa polita. Taxonomy (NCBI): domain Eukaryota; kingdom Metazoa; phylum Arthropoda; class Insecta; order Diptera; family Stratiomyidae; genus Microchrysa; species Microchrysa polita. Next base: position 79,141,393 of record OX454415.1, read on the forward strand.
ATTAAATCTGGAAATGATCCAGGAAGTTGAATAGGGCTATAATATATGAATGACAAGCATATAACTGTACAAAGTACAACAAATCGATTACTTATTTTTAAAAAGATGTACATATATGTTGATTTTTATTTACTAAATTTATACATATTTTTTTTCAGGTGGACTTGACAATTAATGGGAAAAATATGCTAGCCAAGTTTTTGTTTGATATATGTCGTCTGACGCCAAGTTTCACTATTGGTAACAGAAAAGAAGAATGTCTTAAATATATTAAGGACAAAGTAGGGAATAATGTAGTACTGGTAAGAAATTGAAATATTTATCAAATGTAAACAAAATAACTACTATACATATTTCTAAGGTTTTAGTGAGTGGAGGTGTCGATTCGACGGTATGCGCTGCACTCCTAAGGAATGCGATACCTCCTCACAAAATAAAAGCTGTCCATATTGATAATGGTAAGTTGCAATGTTTATCACTAGAATTAAAAACGAATTTTGTTTTAAGCAGTTTATTAAATCTTTCTCTTGCATAGTACATTTATTTATTATACATAATATACATTTATTATACATTGCATTTATAGTTTGTTGATTTGACATTCGAAATTTGTAGAGCCAATTTGGCCTCCGTACTGTGAGGATGTATTCTCTTTTATGTTGTCATTATTCTTGAATCTTTCCGGCAAATCCTGGATTTGGTGTTGTAAAAGTAAATTTTAATCAAATTTAAAAAAAAAAAAAAAAAACATTTAAAAACATTAGTGAAACGAATGTAGTCATCATCAATGTGGCACGATAGCCCGACGTCGGGCCTTGGCCGCCTGAATCGTTGACCTCCAATTGTCGCGGTTACGTGACCTTATTCTCTAGTTTCGGAAGCCCAGCATCTGATGGGCGTCTTCACCTACGGAGTTCTCCCAGCGAGCTCTCGGTCGTTCACGCAACCTCGCTCCGTCAATTCGTTGTGCGTTCATAACTTTCTTTGGCATGCGATTGTCGTCCATCCGTTGTACATGCCCCGCCCATTGCAGACGTTGAAGCTTCACGATTTTCGATACTTCCAGCTCATCGTACAATTGATACAACTCATGGTTGTATCGGATACGTCATTGGTCTTGCTCGCGAACGGCCCCGAAAATTCGCCGAAGGACCTTTCGTTCGAATCGGTCTAGCAAAATTTCGGAGGCTTGGGTAAGGGTCCATGTTTCGCAGCCATAACATAGCACGGGTCGGATGATCGTTTTGTACACGCGGAGCTTCCTGTTCCTGTGCGCAAGTTTCGAATTAATTATAGGGAGGACCGAGAAATATGTCTTATTGGCTAGTTGTATCCGTCGCTTAATTTCGTCGGTTTCGTTCGCGTTCTTTGATAAGTTACAACCCAGATAGTTGAAGTTGTCTACATACTCGATATTAAGGTCCCCCATTGTGATGCTTGAATTTGCTGGCGTCCTTGTTTTCGATTGCATCATGGCCTTTGTTTTGCTTTCATTGATATGTAGTCCAACTTCCTTTGCGGCGTTATGCAGGAGGCTTTCTGCATCACCCAACCTTCGAGACATGATGTTGATATCGTCGGCGTACGCTACTAATTGAGTCGACTTGATGAGTAGCGTTCCGCTGCTGTCCATATTCATGGCTCGAATTACATACTCCAAAGCCAGGTTGAAGAGCGTCGGCCCAGCCCGTCGCCCTGCTTGAGTCCAGTACGAGTTTCAAATAGGTCAGTGAGTCGGTTCTGCACTTTGACCTGCGAGACGGTATTAGTCATCGTCATCTTTGTGAGTCGCACTAACTTTGCCGGTATACCAAAATTCAGTCCAAGATCGATACTGTCGTATGCCTGCTTGAACTCGACAAAGATTTGGTATACGTCGATGTTATATTCCCAGCACTTTTGGAGTAGTAGCTTCACTGTGAAAAGCTGATCGGTCGTTGAGCGACCAGGTCTGAAGCCGCCTTGATACTCGCCAATGATTCGTTCTGCGTACGGATTAATTCTCTTTTCAAGAATTTTCGATAATATCTTATAGGCCGTACAAACTAATGATATGCCTCTCTAATTCTCACACTTCAGCTTGTCACCCTTTTTGTGGATTGGGCAGATTATGCTTTTGCGCCAATCTTCGGGGATTACCTCGTCGTTCCATATGTTCAGCAGTAGCACATGTACAGCGTTGGTCAGGCACGTTCCACCATGCTTCAGCAGTTCTGCTGGGATCTCGTCAGCGCCGGGCGCTTTATTATTTTAGAGCGACTGTATGGCAAGACTCACCTCCTCTACTGTTGGGGGTAGAACGGGAAGGCCTGGTTCGGCTAACTGCTCAAGAGCTGGCTCCGCGGGGGATGTTGATGATGCATTGAGGAGCTCTTCAAAATGCGAGGCCCATCGTTTGTTGACGCTTTCGATGTCGCTGATGATGTTACCATCCTTATCCTTACATAGGCTTGCCCTGGGTTGATATCCGTTCTTGATATTATTTATAAGTTTGTACGCCTGTCTAATGTTCTTACTGGCTAATCTTTGGTTTATTTGCTGCAACTGCTCGTCAAAATGTTTGCGTTTCTTACGTCTAATTAACTTATTAGATACTCGCCGAAGCTCGTTGTATCTTTCTTTCTTGGCTCGGGATGCGCGTTGTGTGTATTGGCGATAGGCTTCATTTTTCGCCTCAATCGAGGTCCTGCATTCGTCGTCGAACCAGTCTGCTCGTCTGCGCCGGCCTTTATAGCCCACGACCTCTTCTGCGACCCCCTTGATGCTGTCTTTGAGCTCCTCCCAGAACTCATGTATGCCTAGATTATTGATGTTATCGAAGATCTTGGCAGGGTTGATTCTCGTTAGGTGCACCGAAGAGATTCTGCACCTGTAGGTCATCTTCAACACATAGTGATCGGTGTCGCAGTTGGCTCCTCGATAGGATCGGACATCTAGGACATTAGAAGCCCATCTCTTGCTGATCAGTACGTGGTCGATCTGGTTCACGGTGTATTCATCTGGAGACTTCCCGGTCTGCTTATGGATTCGTCGATGAGGGAAGCATGTAGAGCTTATGACCATGTTTCTGCCGCTCGCGAAGTCGATAAGTCGCTGACCGTTGTTGTTGTTTTCGTCGTGGAGGCTCCAGTAGTTCCCCTATGCTAGCTTTCGTTTCCGACTTTGGCGTTAAAGTCTCCTAGCAGCAGCTTGACGTCGTTTGATGGAAGTGAGTCGAAGAGTGTTTCTAGGTCGTTGTAGAACTCGTCCTTAATCGCGTCTTCTTTTATTTCTGTAGGGGCGCATTAATGAGCCAGAGATTAGCGAAACGGGTCAATGCGGATCGCACATAGCCGCTCGTTGATGGGTTTGAAGCCGATAACGTGGTCCTTGAGCTGCTTATTCACAATGAAAGCTACTCAAAACTCCTTGTTGTCCTCCTCTTTACCACTCGTAAAAATAGTGTGTGAATTGAGGTCGTTAATCTCGCTTTTGAGCCATTTAGTTTCCTGGATTGCAACTATGCCCAGCTTGTATTGTTCTACCTGATCCAGGAGGGCCCTTAAGGCCCCGGTCTATTCAGGGATCGTACATTCCAGGATCCGAAAGAGTAATCAGTTGTTCGTTTGCGGGGTCGTCGTTGTTTTGTATCCGTCCAATCCGAGGCTTTTGTTTCAGGTTTCTTGACTTGAAGTTTTTCTTAGGATGAGTTGTCGGCGCATTGCTGAACCATGATAGGGTTTAATCGTTGAGTAAAGGCCATCATGGTTTGCCTCGAAGATGCTGCTTTAGTGGTTGAGTTAGAAGTTTTATGTCACCTATCACGTTGAGTAACCTGAGACGCTGCAGATGTAAATACAGCACTCAGGCGCAGCGGTGCTTCTTCCAAATGTCGCATCAAATGATTTGACTTAGCCTTTAGAAGTTTTACCCACTACCGTTACCAGGGGGCGCCCGCGCGGAGGACACATGGAGAAGTCTTTTAGTCCCCCCCCCCCCGAATGTAGTCGTATCCTATTAATATGATAACAATTTCCATAACAAATAAGAACGCCAGTAAATTCAAGCATCACAGTGGGGGACCTCAATATAGAGTATGTAGACAACTTCACTTACCTGGGTTGCAATTTGTCAAAGGACGCTAACGAAACAGATGAGATAAAGCGACGAATACAACTAGCTAATAAGTGTTATTTTGCGGTCCTCCAAATTATTAATTCGAAGCTGGTGCACAGGAACACTATGTGCTATGCTATGGCTGCGAGGCATGGACCCTAACCCAAAACTCTGAACACCTGTTGGACACATTCGAGCGAAAGGTTCTCCGAAGAATCTTCTTCTTCTTCTTCTTGTAGCGGTGCAGAAAGGTATGTAACCTCTGTGCATCTATGTGGGTACGATTTATGGTTCGTCAATGTGTCTGTCCGTGAGGTCTAAGCACAAAAACATAGCTGCTGCGATAGGGTTTTCCCACAGTGATATAGGGGTAAGATCAGTGGGCGTAGCGGGGCATTGAAACAAATGGCCCACATCATGAGGAGTACCATTGCAGTTTGGACAGATGTTTTGGATGTCCGGGTTTATGCGAGAAAGGTACGAATTAAGGTGTGAACAAAAGCCCGACCGAAGTTGAGCTAGTGTTACTCTGGTGGCTCTCGGGAGCCTAATCTCCTCAGGCGAAATTGGTGGTGGGCGCTCTGAGAGGACTCTATTCCCACCTAAACTCGCGATAGACCGATTCACTTCTTCATTGTGGATCGCTGCAATGGCGGCTCGGTATGTAACTTCATCGTAAGGGTCCCGTTTGTATCCCTGAACCTCTCTCTCAAGGTCTCGTAAACCACGCCTGACATGTCGTGGTGGAGGAATTCGGTCCATGAGATGATTATTGGGATGATCCTCACGGTAGCAACCAACAAGATACTGTTTAGAGAGAAGAAGATTGTGATCACGTATTGGCATCAATTTTGTCTCCTGATGTAAGTGATCCTGGGCAGACATCAGAAGGCAACCTGTCGTGATGCGTAGAGCGGCATTTTGGCAGACCTGAACTTTGGACCAGTTTGTGTCATATAGACTATGTGTCCAAACTGGGGCTGCATAATCAGCGGCCGCTCGACCCACCGCTTTATAAGTAGCTAGCATGGTTTCTTTATCTTTGCCCCAGGTGCTACCAGCTAGAGCTTTTAGGATGTTGTTCCTATTGCGCATTTTTTCACATACTGAAGCTGCATGATTCGCAGACGTCATCATGTTCTCTAGGTGAAGCCCGAGAATTTTGCGGTTTGCTACAGTAGGAACAGAATTGTTGCCAATACGTATATCCATCTCGCATCTGATGTCCTCCTACCAAGTGGTTAGAAAAGTCGCAGAGGATTTGGACGCAGAGATGGTGAGGTTTCGGCTTTGGGAAAATGCCTGTAATCGTCCTAGATAGCGATTAATTCGGAGGCGCATTTCATCCTTATCATTCCCTGTGGCGAGTACGGTGCAATCGTCAGCATAGGAAATCACCTCGATTCCTTCAGGTGGTATTGGAAGGCCGGACATGTAGATGTTAAACAGAGTAGGGGAGAGTACCCCTCCCTGTGGAACCCCTAATTTGATTTTCTCCAAATTTCACGGTCCATCTATCTGTATTCGGAAGCTTTAGCTGCCCAAATCGCACTTCTGTGTTTTCTAATAAAAAATTGTCCATAACTTAAAAATTGGACGGAATTTGGAAATTTGGAAAACTTGTAGGGCACGGCACTGCCCATATTTGGTGAACATTTCAAGGCTCCAGCTGCTAAGGGTCAGAGAATACAGCCGTCAAAAGATGAGATTTCTATATGGAAAAATCAGCCATTGTACTCCATCCGATTCCTTTATCAATCTCTATAGGAAAATATATACCAAAGAAAAGACTCAGCATTGCTTTCAGATAAATTTTTTTACCAAATTTCCTTAGAATTCATTAAAAACGGCGTTAAAAGTCCAAGGGCATGGCATGGCATCACAAACGTAACCATGGAGAGATGCATGCATACTCTCTTCTAGAAATACTGCAACCAGGTTTAGATAAGATTTAGATCTCTGGCTCGTCCTTTGGTTTACTTTAATTCGGTGGCTCACCCTTCGGCAAGGCAGTTTTTTAGATTTAGATCTCCATACATTTTCTCAGATCCTGGGAGTCGCCCTTGGCTTCGCTCAGAACTCACTCTGTCTGTCACGCTTTTCATAATTCGCCAACATCCTTGCGACCAGCGCTGGTAGCACTGGTCACTCTGCTCAGACCTCGCTCTGTGTGTCGCGCTATTCAGGTTTGCGACGTAGTGCTGTAGCGAAACAGGATAAGGTGAGGTGCGAGTCAAGCGTACGGTGAGCCAATGGATAGCATTTCGTGAAATTTAGACCTCCGGCTCGTCCTTAAGTTAACTAAAATCCTGTAGAGGAAGCGAAGGGCAAGCTTCCTCCAGACCTCACCATGTGTGGTCTTACGGCAACTGCCTCTACGGGGCGGACCACACCCGTTTTGTCATTTCAAAACGGCCAAAAGCTGCCAATATGCCTTCCTGGCAAGAGCCCCGGCAGGAGCCCTGAAGGTTCGATGCAGGAAGGTTGTGTTTGTCTGTGTATATGTGTGGGTACGATATATGTGTTTTTTCGTCATATTGGGAGCATTACATCTCGGCGCGGCTGCTCTCAATTTTACTAATTCGCGCCGGTGTTGAAACAAATCCAGGCCCAGAGGTATGGATTTGTAGCGTCTGTAGCCAACGAATCGGTTCGAATGCCAGATCAGTGCAGTGTAATTGCTGCAGGGAATGGGTTCACTTTAGGTGTTCGGGGTTACGAAGACAAGGTCAACACTCCTTAGCATATGTTGCGGCAGGTTGTATAAATTCCGGGCAACCCAGGGCTGCTCCCAGCCCACCTTCTCCACCACTGCCCCCTACACCGCCAAACAATATGATAAAGAATGCCAGACCCAGTCGTACGCCTGGCCCTCCTCCTCCAGCAGTTTTCACTGCACTATCTATATTTCAGTTTAACTGTAATGGCATCCACCGAAAAATTGCTGAGATCACACACTTCTTGAGTTCCAACAGAATTCTCATCGCCGCCATCCAAGAGACGTTACTTCACTGCTGTGTATTAGATGTAGTTGCTGACGGTACGGCGAAAATTCAAGCCATCTCAGTTCCATCAGCGAGTACTAATATCGAAATTTTTAATATATATGTGCCACCTCATTCAAGTTGCCCTTCAGGCTACCGTTTCGATATTGGTCCTCTCCTTTCCGGAGAGCACAGGGTCATCCTTGGGGATTTTAATGCGCACCATGAGCTCTGGCATTCGGACCTCAACAACAATGCCAGGGGTATAACTATCGCCGAATCACTTGACGCCTCAGAATTCTGTTCACTCAATGAAGACTCGCCGACTAGAGTCGTGGGCACTTGCAGTAGTTCTCCTGACATAACTATTGTCAGTGCCAGCCTAATCGCTGCTTCCCGATGGGAAGTACGTACCACCCTCAAATCAGATCACCTCCCAATCATTATAAAGATTGACAAACCAGCGAACATGACTAAGTCTGAGAAGCGAACGTTTGTCAATCACAAGAAAGCCGATTGGGATGGTTTCAAAGCTTACTCGTCGGCGAAGTTCATCGAGCTAACATCACCTATCACCATTCATGAGGCCGAGAAAAATATTAGGAACGTCATTACCACAGCCGCGGGACGTTTTATTCCGGCAGGACGTATCCCGAAAGTTCGGCCTAACTTTCCCACTAGTGCCGCCAGATTAGCCGATGAACTTGATCAGATCAGAAGCGCTCACCCTGATGATCCCAGAATTAGCATATCATAGAATCTTCGGGACCATTCGTGAACGAGGTGAATGGCGCATCCGGTACAACCTTGAGTTGTATCAGCTGTATGATGAGCTACAGGTATCGAAGATCGTGAAGTTGCAGCGACTGCAATGGGCAGGACATGTACAAAGGATGAACGACGATCGCATGCCCAAAAAGGTGATGAACGCGTAACGAGTGGACGGAGCCAGATTGCGTGGACGACCGAGAGCCCAATGGGAGCATTCTGTATGTGAGGACGCCCACCAGATGCTAGGCTTTCGAAACTGGAGGACAAGGTCGCGTGACCGCGACAATTGGAGGTCTTCAATCCAGGCGGCCAAGGCCCGACGTCGGGCTATCGTGCCATAAAGAAGAAGAAGAAATGAGAAAGAAGAAGAAGACATTCAAAATTTATCTTTTCCTGAAATTCGAAATTTTTTGAAACTAGCGCGTAATCAATCTCATTGTTCGCGACCAATAGCCAGTCTCGAAAATGCATATTCCGGATAAAAAATTGTCGCGATAGTCCAACGTTGAACCAAGATGTCAAATCACATCCAATTTTCAAGATGCTTTTTTGTGGAAGCTATTGGGATTAGCCGCATAAATAGGTATTCGTTTAACATCTGAGTGAGATCATGGGTTGCATTGATTTAACCTAATAACTTTCTATAGTTGCCCTTATGCTTGATCTCGTTTTCTTCTTCTGTTGCAATTACCCGATGTTAAGAAATAATTATTATAATTAATACAAATAATGTGGAACATAAAAATGAGCATTTTAAGCAAATTTATACTGAACATGCGTAATTCACAGACTGTGTGAATATTTAAACACAAAACTTTTATATTTATTTTGTAGGATTTATGCGGAAGGACGAAAGCGAGAAGGTTGAAAAGAATTTGCGCGAAATTGGAATAGACTTAATTGTTAAAACAGCGTTTTATCAATTTTTCAAAGGATCAACGACAGTGAAAAAACCAGGATCTCTATATAATATCGAAACTCCAATGCTTTGCTTTGCTATTAATCCGGAAGAAAAACGTAAAATTATTGGCGATGTTTTTGTGAAAGTCTCAAATGAAGTTATCAATGATTTAAAATTAAATCCGGATGAAGTAGTTTTGGCACAAGGAACTCTTCGACCCGATCTTATTGAATCCGCTTCTTTATTAGTTAGCACAAATGCAGACACTATTAAGACGCACCACAATGACACCGAATTAATAAGGTAGATTTGTAATTTATGGTTGCTGATTTTTAGCTAAGTTTTTTTTTTACAGAGAACTCAGGAAATCAGGCCGTGTCGTTGAGCCGTTAAAAGATTTTCATAAGGATGAAGTTCGAGCCTTGGGTGTTGAATTAGGTCTGCCACCGCAGCTAGTGGAGAGACATCCCTTTCCAGGCCCAGGACTAGCTATACGCATAATATGTGCAGAAGAACCCTTCATTGAAAAGGATTTTTCAGAGACTCAGGTACATTTTTTATTACATACACAGTTCTGATTGTCATATGAAATCATCGGATTTTCTGCATTGTAAACGTCTTATTAGACGTCTAAGAGGTAAACATTTTCATTACAGCTTCACAAACATAACCTTTGACATACGCAATAGGCGAATGCCAATTCGTCAAAATAAGAGTTTCGGTTCGGCGCAGAGTGCATATGCTCTGAATACACAATTGACGTTTTGCGTCAAATTTTACACTTTCTTGGGGGTAAAAATTATTTATTTACTTCTATCCAATCCTAGGAAAGGAAAGGGCAATAATGCCATAAAATTTGGCCTTTAGAAAACCAGCGATCCGCTTCACTGCGCGAGCGTGTTCAATAAACAATTTATTGAACATCCCATAACTGACGGCCTCAAACGTAAAATTATAAGACGAATTCGCAGCAGAAATGTTGACACTATACCATAAAGCGCTGGGCGTTGACGAGATCCCAGCAGAACTGGTGAAGCACGGTTGAACGAACAAAAACTACCTGTGTTTTAACTATCAATAGATGCCAACGAATCCGGCGACATTAAGCGACGGATACAACTAGCCAATAAGACTTATTCTAGGTCCTCCGAATTGCAGCTGTAGCTCAGTTTCCGGAGATACGGGTGAGGTTTGTGCCACTCGTTACCCCTGTCCTTTTACAAATAAAAAAGCGATATCGTATGCCTGCGGGATCACAACACAACACGAGGGTTAAAATTGGGGTAATTAACGCGAAGTGTAACCGGTGGCTGAGAAGGGTTGGTCAGCATTCCATATCATATGTTGCAACGGGATGTATAAATTCAGGGCGATCTCAGGCTGCCCCTAGCCCACCATCTCCTCCACAGCCCCCAGCTCCCCCAAGCAAAATGAACAGGAATGCTAGACCTAGCTTAACCCCGGCCCCTCCTCCAGCAGTTTCCACTGTCCTTATTGCAGTTTTAGTGCAACTGCATTCACCAAAAAATTGCCGAGATCACTCACTTCATGAGTGCAAACAGAATTCTGATTTCCGCCATTCAGGAGACGTCATACCGGGCTGCCATTGCAATGATTCACACTGAGGAAGTGAGTAGGTCTATTGCGAGTTTAGGTACGAACAGAGTCCTCTCAGCGCTCCCACCAGCTATTTCGCCTGAGGAGATTAGGCTCCCGAGAGCCACTAGAGTGACTTTAGCCCAACTTCGGTCAGGCTTCTGCTCACGCCTCAATTCGTATCTATCTCGGATAGACCCAAATATACTAAACGTATGCCCTAACTGCGCTGGCACGCCACACGATGTAGCCCATTTGTTTCAATGCCCAGCTGCACCCACAAATCTCACCCCCCTCTCACTATGGGAAAACCCCATTGCAGCTGCCACGTTTTTGTCCCTGGAGATTGCGGACGAAAACGATGACGAACTATAAAACGAGTCCATATAGATACACAGCGGTTCACACCTTTCTGTACCGCTAAAAGAAGAAGAAGAAGGAGACGTTGCTGCATTCGAACTCGTCTCTTAGCGTCCATGGCGATTACGTTATACTGCGCAAAGATAGACCAGCCGCTAGGAATGATTCTCATTTGCCTTCCACCGTACATTACTGTGTATTAGATGGAGATGTCGACGGTACGGCGGAAATGCAAGCCATCTCAGTTTCATCAGAGAGCACTAACATCGATCATTATAAATTAACAAACCAGCAAACCTGAAAGCCGATTGGGAGGGTTTCAAAGCATACTTGTCGGCGAAGTTCATCGAGCTACCTACACCAACTAGCGTTCATAAGGCCGAACGAAATATTAGGAACGTCATTGCCAAAGCAGCCGCACGTTATATTCCTGCAGGACGTATCCCGAAAGTTCGACCTAATTTCCCTACTAGTGCCGCCAGATTAGCCGATGAACGAGATAACATCAGACGCGCTCACCCAGGTGATCCCAGAATTGAGGAAATTAACTCCGAAATCAATCGACAAGTAAAAGACAATCGGAAGGCGAAATGGAACAAGCACCTTAACGACTGCAACCTCAATGAAGGTGTCAGTAAACTATGGTCTACTGTCCGCGCCCTATCCAATCCTAGGAAAGGAAAGGACAATAATGTCATCAAATTTCCCCATAAGAGCACCAGCGATCCCCTTCAGTGCGCAAGCCTATTCAATAAACAATTTATTGAACATCCCAAGTCCGACGGCTTAAAGCGTAAAATTAGAAGACGGATTCGCAGTAGAAATGTTGACACTATACCATCGTATACTGCGGAACAGGTTAAAAAAGCCATTGAGAATGCTAAAAACTCAAAGGCCCTCGGACCCGATGGCATTTCGATGGCCATGTTGAAACATTTCGACCTTCCAGCCATTGAGTATCTCACGGCAGCCTTTAATTTGTCGATCTCTACGCTTGCCATCCCTGAAATCTGGAAAACAGGACGGATTGTCCCCTGAAGAACGCTGGTCTCGGCGAATCCTACCGACCCATAACAATACTGTCTCCTGTCGCAAAGACGCTGGAGGCCCTTATTCACCCCACTCTTGTTAAGCATGCTAAGCTAGAACCCCACCAGCATGGCTTGAGGAAAATGGATAGTACCACCACTGCCCTCGATGCGATCACTACACGCATCCGTGACGGACTAAACCAGCGACGTCCTTGCCACAGATCGATTCTTGTGGCAATTGACCTAACGAGTGCATTTGACAATGTCAATCACTCGATGCTTCTCGCTAACTTGAGATTCGTTGGATTGCCAACTATCTATCTGGTCGGCACTCCTTCACTGAGTTTCTCTCGATTGTAATGAGATTACATATACGTATTATTCGAAGCCAATAATTCTCCAATTTGTCATTTGGCAAAATTAAAACCCCGAAAGTATAATGACTAAATATAAAAAATAGTGTTGCTTTTAAAGTGTTTTTAAATTTTTTTTAAAACCCTGGAAGGAATATGTAGAATGGTTACATTCTCTGGCGTGAATAACTTACAACTTGGTAGGACAAAACAAAACACGATGTATCCGAAGGAGTAAAAAATCTACTTTTTTATCTTTTTATCAAAGATGGTTGTGTGGGTACTCAAATCAAAGGGCACGACGAGTACATTTCATATCAGTTACCTTTTCCGGTTTCGAGTAACGGTAACGGAGTTATGTCGTAAAAGTTGAGTTAAGGGTACCCCCTTCCGTTTTTCTAAACCGCTATAGGTACGGATATGAAAGTAAATGTAAGTAAGTAACTTCGTTAAATGTTAGTGGGTAGCCACCCCCGCGGAACAGACGTTAATACGACGCTTTAAACGGATCAATGCTTGCCTGTAGAAGCGTATTTAGCAGCTCATAGTATATCACCCTTCTATTTTAATATTACTAGGACTTATAAATTGTAACTCTTACTAATATGTAGTATTAGTCGAATGGGGAATAGATTCCTGATTTCGCGAAATGTGTTTCGCACAGTTTGGATCTAGATTTGGAGGTGACACCATGAATAGGAAGGAGATTCTTGCAATACATGCATATATCTTCGGAAAAAAAGGAAGATAATATGAAATATGTATTATAAACTTTATCATACCGTTTTTTACACTTATCCCTAAATACTAGTGTTTCTTTTCTTTAAGGTTATTGCCCGGGTTATTGTCGATTATAAAAACAAATCAGATAAAAATCATGCTTTACTGAACAGAGTCTCAGGCGCAACATCAAAAGAAGAGCAATTGGAATTATGTCGTATATCAAGCACCTACAAAATATCTGCAACTGTGCTTCCGATTCGTAGCGTTGGCGTTCAAGGTTGAATACACTAAAAAAAAAAAAATGCAATTAAAACCAATTTAATCCTTTACAGGTGATAAGCGTACGTACAGTTATGTCCTTGGATTGTCAACTGACTCTGAGCCAGTGTGGAGTGACATGTTCTTTTTGGCGAAATTGATTCCTCGAATTTTGCATAATATAAATAGGGTTTGCTATATTTTTGGAGGACACGTGGAATACCAAATTACGGATGTAACTCATACTCGTATCAGCCGTTATGCCTTGTCTCAATTGCGTCAAGCAGATCATATCGCAAATGAGGTAGTCATTAAATTGAGCTTATTTTTTGCAGACTTTTGTGGAAATGTAGGAAATGCGTATGTGTATATGGCTATACAGTATACGTTCTGTATTTAGAACACTTGGTAAATTGACTGATTTTCATTTCTGAATAGTTTGACTCTATGAAGACTCACGCCAACTCAACAACTATAGGGCTATAAAGTTAACACCTCATACACTAAAGATCTACGAGCGAGTTGTCTGCAACCGATTGAGAAAGATTGTGCGGTTGAATGACAATCAATGCGGCTTTGTTGAAGGTCGATCTACAGTCGATGCGATTCAGTGCATTCGTATTGCGATGGAAAAGTATAGAGCAGCACGAAAGGACTTGTACTTTGTGTTCATCGATCTGGAGAAGGCATTCGATAGAGTACCTCGTGATCTGATATGGTTGGCCTTGAGAGCACTTAATGTCCCCGAGGCATACGTCAGGATGATACGAGACATGTATGATGGAGCTACGACTAAGGTTAGATGCACAGCCGGTGAATCAGAAGAATTTCCGGTGAATGTCGGAGTACACCAGGGCAGTGTATTGAGTCCGTTGCTCTTCAACATCATCATGTGCTACTTATTAACACGTGTCTCCGACGGCCTAGAAATATCTCTTCTTTTTGCTGATGATATAGTCCTCAGTAGCCCAAACATCGTTGCCTTGCAAGCTGCGCTTACAAAATGGTGTGACATTCTGGAGGAGCATGGACTGAGGGTAAGTATAACAAAGACTGAGTTCTTATGCTGCCAATTCTCAGACCCAAATGCACCGATACCAGAAATGTACGTCAAAGGAGAGCAGCTTAAGTCTTGTACCAAGTTCAAGTACCTTGGCTCGATGGTGAACAGCGGAGCTACATGCGATGATGACATCAAACATCGCACAAAGGTTGGGTGGATGAGGTGGCGAGAAAACTCTGGAGTTTTCTGCGATAAGAAAATGCAACTGAAGCTAAAGGGCAAGTTGTACAAAACGGTTGTACGTCCCGCACTCATGTATGGATCAGAATGCTGGACCATGTATGAAGGTTACGCGAAAGAAATGACAGCGACTGAAATGAAAATGTTACGCATGTCAGTTGGTGTAACCAAAAGGGACCACATCAAGAGTAGCTACATCCGAGGCAGCTTGTCCATAGAACAACCAATCACCGAAAAGCTCGAAGACCGACGAATGGATTGGTATTGCCATGTTCAAAGGCGTCCGCCTGAGAACCCCGCAAAGAGAGCGATATCAATGGAAGTTCCACTTGATGGACCCAAGGCCAGAGGCAGACCGAAGAACACCTGGATGTGTCAAATGAAAAAGCAACAACAACGCATTGGTCTCGGCGATGACACGATCCATGTCTCTCTACGGGGCGTTACTTTCCCGCATTATCTGAGTAACCGCTGCGCCTGAGTGCTGTATTAACATCTGCAGCGTCTCAGGTTACTTAACGTGATAGGTGACAGAAAACATTTAATTGAACCACTAAAGTAATCTTCGAGGCATGCCCATGAGGGCCTTTACTCAACGATTAAACCCTATCATGGTTTAGCGATGTGCCGACAACTCATCCTTAGAAAAACTTCAAGTCAAGAAACCTGAAACAAAAGCCTCGGATTGGACGGATACAAAACAACGACGACCCCGCAAACGAAAAACTGATTACTCTTTCGGATCCTGGAATGTACGCTCCCTGAATAGACCGGGGGCCTTAAGGGCTCTCCTGGATCAGGTAGAACAATACAAGCTGAGCATAGTTGCATTCCAGGAAAGTCAATGGCTCAAAAGCGAGATTAACGACCTCAATTCGCACACTATTTTTACGAGTGGTAAAGAGGAAGGCAACAAGGAGTTTGGAGTAGCTTTCATCGTGAGTAAGCAGCTTAAGGACCACGTTATCGGCTTCAAACCCATAAACAAGCGGTTATGTGCGATCCGCATTAAGACCAGTTTCGCTAATCTCTGGCTCATTAATGCGCATGCCCCTACAGAAGTAAAAGAAGACGCGATTAAGGACGAGTTCTACAACGACCTAGTAACACTCTTCGACTCACTTCCATCAAACGACACGACGTGAAGCTGCTGCTAGAAGACTTTAACGGCAAAGTCGGAAACGAAAGTTGGCATAGGGAAACTACTGGAGGTCATAGCCTCCACGACGAAAACAACAACAACGGTCAGCGACTTATCGACTTCGCGAGCGGCAGAAACCTGGTCATAGGCTCTACATGTTTCCCTCATCGACGAATCCATAAGCAGAACTGGAAGTCCACCGTGAACCGGATCGACCACGTACTGATTAGCAAGAGATGGGCTTCTAATGTCTTGGATGTTCGATCCTATCGAGAAGCCAACTGCGACTCTGATTACTATTTGGTGAAGACGACCTACAGGTGCAGAATCTCTTCGGTGCACCTAATGAGAATCAACCCTGCCAAGATCTTCGAGGTTGACAATTTGATTGATGATGCCACGGCGGCTGCGTATACTACAGCACTTGAGGAAAAACTGTCGCCCATGCTTGATAACATCAATAATTTAGGCATCCATGAGTTCTGGGAGGAGTTCAAAGACAGCATCAAAGGAGTCGCTCAAGAAGTTGTGGGCTATAAAGGCCGGCGCAGACGAGCCGACTGGTTCGACGACGAATGCAGAACCTCGATTGAGGCGAAAAATGAAGCCTATCGCCAATACACACAACACGCATCCCGAGCCAAGAAAGAAAGATATAACGAACTTCGGCGAGTATCTAATAGGTTAATTAGACGTAAGAAACGCAAATATTTTGACGAGCAGTTACAGCAAATAAACCAAAGATTAGCCAGTAAGAACATTAGACAGGCGTACAAACTTATAAATAATGTTAAGAACGGATATCAACCCAGGACAAGCTTAAGTAAGGATAAGGATGGTAACATCATCAGCGACTTCGAAAGCGTCAACAAACGATGGGCCTCGCATTTTGAAAAGCTTCTCAATGCACCATTAACATTCCCCGCGGAGTCAGCCCTTCAGCAGTTAGCTGAACCAGGCCCTCCCGTTCTACCCCCAACAGTAGAGGAGGTGAGTCTTGCCATACAGTCGTTTCAAAATAATAAAGCGCCCGGCGCTGACGAGATTCCAGCAGAACTGCTGAAGCATGGTGGAACGTGCCTGACCAACGCTATACATGTGCTACTGCTGAAAATATGGAGGTAAACCCCGAAGATTGGCGCAGAACCATAATCTGCCCAATCCACAAAAAGGGTGACAAGTTGAAGTGTGAGAATTACAGGCATATCATTAGTTTGTACGGCCTATAAGATTTTATCGAAAATTCTTGAAAAGAGAATTAATCCGTACGCAGAACGAATCATTGGCGAGTATCAAGGCAGCTTCAGACCTGGTCGCTCAACGACCGATCCGCTTTTCACAGTGAAGCTACTACTCCAAAAGTGCTGGGAATACAACATCGTATACCAAATCTTTGTCGACTTCAAGCAGGCATACGACAGTATCGATCGAAGCGTACTGTACAACAT
Organism: Microchrysa polita; assembly: GCA_949715475.1. NCBI lineage: Eukaryota > Metazoa > Arthropoda > Insecta > Diptera > Stratiomyidae > Microchrysa > Microchrysa polita. The sequence goes on from OX454415.1 coordinate 79,158,297, forward strand.
TTTGCTGCATTTTGGTATACCGGCAAAGTTAGTGCGACTCACAAGGATGACGATGACTAATACCGTCTCGCAGGTCAGGGTGCAGAACCGACTAACTGACCTATTTGAAACTCGTACTGGACTCAAGCAGCAGGGCGACGGGCTGGCGCCGACGCTCTTCTATGCAGAAAGCCTTCTGCATAACCTCAATAACGCCGCGAAGGAAGTTGGACTACATATCAACGAAAGCAAAACAAAGGCCATGATGCAATCGAAAATAAGGACGCCAGCAAATTCTAGCATCACAGTGGGGGAGCCTAATATCGCGTATGTAGACAACTTCAACTATCTGGGTTGTAACTTATCAAAGGACGCCAGCGAAACCGACGATATTAAGCGACGGATACAACTAGCCAATAAGACATATTTCTCTCCTCCCTATAATTAATTCGAAACTTGCGCCCAGGAACACGAAGCTCCGCGTGTACAAAACGATAATCCGACCCGTGCTATGTTAGGGCTGCGAAACATGGATCCTCACCTAAGCCTCCGAAATTTCGCTAGACCGATTCGAACGAAAGATCCTTCGGTATGCAATGGTATCCGTCAGAAGATCGGTGAGATAGTCCGTTTCATGAGTATGCGCAGAATTCTGATAGCGGCATTCCAGGAGACAAAGCTCAAACCATCAACTCCCGAATTTAACATCCGCGGCGATTACATACTTTTGAGGCGCGATAGAGTCGGCAGGCAGGGTCCTAATCCAGGAGGAGGGCTCGCATTCCTAATACACAGAACCGTGCAATACAGTGTATTAGATCTTCGTTTCAACGACGGCGACATAACTATGGTGAGCGCCAGTCTGATAAGTGAAACCCGTTGGGAGACAACCAGATCTCTTCAATCCGATCACCTCCCCATATTAATAACTATTGATAAACCAGCTGAACTGACGACATCAGAACGGCGTACGTTTATCAACCACAAAAAGGCAAATTGGGAGGGTTTCACTGCGTTCACTTCGACGAAGTTCGCCGCGCTACCTACTCCAACGAATACTAGGGAAGCCGAAAGGAATATTAGGAACGTCATTGTCAAAGCGGCAGCTCGCTACATTCCGGCAGGGCGTATCCCAAAAGTTCGGCCATATTTTCCAACTACTGCCGCAAGGTTAGCCGACGAACGGGACGATTTAAGACGCGCAAATCCGGAAGACCCCAGAATTCAGGAGCTAAACTCCGAAATAAATCGACTAGTTAACACCTACAAAAAAGAGAAATGGAACGAGCATCTAGATAGCTGCAACCTCTCACAACGTATCAGCAAACTATGGGCTACGGTCCGCGCTTTGTCTCACCCAACGAAAGACAAAGGCAGTGTAGCCATCAGATTCGGCAAGAAAACCACCGCAACTCCAAAACTCTGCGTGAGCTTGCTCAATAAGCAATTTATTGAACACCCCAAGACCAAGATGCTCAACTGCAAGATAAAAAGAAGGATTCGCAACCGAACGGTTGACATCATTCCTACCTATACAGCGGACCAAGTTTCAGCAGCAATCAAGAATGCGAAAAAATCTAAGGCCATTGGACCAGATGGCATTTCAATGACCATGATGAAACACCTAGATCTTCCAGCCATCGAATATCTAACGATGGCTTTCAACTTGTCGATATCCACGCTTGTCATCCCTGAATTCTGGAAACAGGGACGAATCATCCCCCTTCTCAAAACCGGTAAAAGCGCGAAACTCGCCGAATCCTACCGTCCAATTACAATTTTATCACCCGTTGCAAAGACGCTCGAAGCACTCATCCATCCCACCCTTGTATCGCATGCTGAGCTAGCTTCTCACCAGCATAGCTTCAGGAAGATGCATAGCACCACAACAGCTCTGGATATGATCACTTATCACATCCAAAATGGCCTCAACCAGAAACCGCCCTGTGACAGAACCGTCCTAGTAGCCCTTGACCTGTCGAAAGCCTTCGACCCGGTCATTCACTCTGCGTTGTTGGCCGATCTACTAAATATGCATATTCCTGCACAAGTGGTTAGGTGGATTGCCAACTATCTAGCTGGGAGGCAATCCTTCACAGAGTTTCGAAGCAGTTGTTCAAAGCATAGAAAAATTAAGCAGGGAGTTCCACAGGGTAGCCTACTCTCTCCTACATTGTTTAACATCTACATGTCCAGCCTTCCAACACCACCGGAAGGTATCGAACTAATTTCCTATGCGGACGATTGCACCGTACTCACCTCGGGGAATGATTTAAACGGCATGTGTGCTCGACTAAATGACTATATTGAAAAACTGGTGGAGTTTTTTAGTATATATGACTATATTGAAAAACTGGTGAAGTTTTTCAGTATCCGCAACCTAGTCATTTCGCCGTTTAAATGTACTGCAACTCTTCTTACCACCTGGACGCAGGAATTTCCGGAGTTGCTTGAGATCCGCACTGGTAAGCATGCTGAAGACGTTGTTCCTACTGTTACCAACCCCAAGATCCTAGGTGTCTATCTAGATACCATGATGAAGTCGAAAGATGACGTCGAGAACGTAGTCGACAGAATGCACAGTAGAAACAACGTCCTAAAGGCACTATCCGGGAGTTCCTGGGGCAAGGACAAAGAAACTATGTTGGTCACCTACAAAGCGATAGGTAGGGCAATACCTAGCTATGCAGCACCGGTGTGGTCGCAAACCGTTTGTGACACAAATTGAAATAAGATCCAGGCATGCCAGAACGCTGCTCTACGTATCGCTACAGGTTGCCATCTCATGTCGTCCCAGGATCATCTTCATCAAGAAACCAACATGTTATCAGTGCGCGATCATAATCACCTCTTGTCTTTACAATATCTGGTCGGTTGCTATCGAGAGGATCACCCAAACCATCATCTCATGGACAACACTCCCCCTCCACGGCATGTCAGGAGTGGACTCAGAGATCTCGAGAGAGACGTCCAGAGATACAAACGGGTACCTCCCGATATATTCGATAATACAGCGTACCATGCGGCCATCGCAGATATTCACACAACCGTTGTGAATCGGTCAATACGGAGTTTAGGTCCGAATAGAGTCCTCTCAGTGCCCCCACCACCCATATCGCCTGAGGAGACTAGGCTCCCGAGAGCCACAAGAGTGACACTAGCCCAGCTTAGGTCGGGCTTTTGTTCACGCCTCAATTCGTACCTATCTCGAATAGACCCGGACATACAGAACATTTGTCCGAGCTGCGGTGGTGCGCCACACGATGTGGACCACCTGTTTCGATGCCCCGCTGCACCCACTAACCTCACTCCGAGGGCATTATGGGACAACCCTATTGCAGCTGCTACGTTCTTGTCGCTTGAGACAATAGGCGAGAACGACGACGAAACTTAGAACACATCCACAGACATGCACAGCGACTCACCCCTTCTGCACCGCTACAACAACAACAAAGATCCTTCGGCGAATTTTCGGGGCCGTTCGCGAGCGAGATCAATGGCGTATCCGGTACAACCATGAGTTGTATCAATTGTATGGTGAGCTGGAAGTATTGAAAATCGTGAAGCTCCAACGTTTGCAATGGGCGAGGCATGTACAACGGATGGACGATAATCGCATGCCAAAGAAAGTGATGAACGCACAGCGAATTGACGGAGCGAGGTTGCGTGGACGACCGAGAGCTCGCTGGGAGAACTCCGTAGGTGAAGACGCCCACCAGCTGCTGGGCTTCCGAAATTGGAGGACAAGGTCACGTAACCGCGGCAATTTAGAGGTCAACGATTCAGGCGGCCAAGGCCCGACGTCGGGCTATCGTGCCACATTGATGATGATGTGAGAAAAAGAATAAGCCTTCATAGAGTCAAACTGTTCAGAAATGAAAATCAGTCAATTTACCAAGTGTTCTAAATACAGAACGTATGCTGTATAGCCATATACACATAGGCTTTTCCTATATTTCCACAAAAGTGTAACGCTTCGTTTATTTTATTTGAATGTTTGAAATTATCGCGTATCTTCTGTCAATTACTAAACTTACCTTTTCATGTAGATTTCGCAGGAATCTGAATGCTATAAACGGATATCTCAAATGCCTGTCGTGCTCATTCCAATACATTTCGATCGAGATCCCGCAAACCGGATACCATCATGTGCACGATCTGTTGTTTTAAGACCATTCTCGACAAACGATTTTATGACTGGAGTAGCCGTAGTACCTGGTTCCGAGACGCTACCAATTAATGTAAGTGTACAGTATTTTTAAATGCAATGCAACTCATTTGAATTAGTTTACTATTAAAATGTATGTTTAAGTATTTGAGAGCAAAACTAATTTATTTATTATTATTCTGAACCAAATTGAAGCACTGAATACTAAATGATACAATACATTTGATTTTATTTTCAATTTATTTTTAGGTTTTAGAAAAAATAGTTCGCGAAATTGGAGCGGTAGATGGGATTTCTAGAGTTTTATATGATTTAACGTCTAAACCACCAGGCACCACGGAATGGGAATGATTAAGCCAACTATGAAATTTCTTCACACCTCCATATTGAACATTTATATATATTCTTCAAAGTCAAAGTCTACGTCATTAATGAGACTTGTGATTTTGGAAGAAGATTCAAACACATTTGTGGAATTTACGTTCTCCATGTAATACAAATTACGAAAAAGTGTAAATTAAAATTGACATAATTGTATCAAAAGAAAATGTTTCTTATATTTGTTTATACAATTTGTAGATCACATTAAAAACGAAACTGAGTATAATTTCGGGTACGGCTGATACTCTTCAATTTTTGCGAATTAGTGGCTTCTCGGGCGAGTTCATAGCCCCCTCTTAAGGAATAAGGATTTCCTTTATACAGGGTGTCCCACGACTCATGGTACATACGATAATGGGTGATAGTACAGCTCATTTGGGTACAATTAATGTTCTACATGACCCCTCTATCTTTAACCGTTATAAAGTTATAGCATTTTTTGTAAATAGTGTCAGAAACCTCGACTTGCCGAGCAAAATCACTATTTGCCACACTCCCACAAATTTGATTCGAGGTTTGACTTTACTTTCTGAAACTGCACAAAATTCTACATAAAATAACTGTTTTGCCAATTAAATAATTTAAGACCCTACCCAGATACAATCGCTCAAACTTTAAAGAAATTCGAAAATTAATATTTTCTTGAAAATTCAAATTGTAAAATCGTAACGGTACTTTAAGCTGACAAATGTGGAAAGTTGACAAAAGTTGCGTCATTATGTTAGCTTTCGAACAACACATAAAAATTAGGGTCTTAGGATTTGAAAAATTGCATATCTTACGTTTTAAAGAGAAAAAAAACGTAGTTCCAAGAGAAAACCAAAGTAAACTTTTCCACAATTTGTATACGAGTTTTTTTTTTAAATAAAAAACGAGAAAAAAAAACGAGACCGATGTTAATTTTAGGCGCGGCCGAGATTCATATACCCTTCACTCTTTTCGGGCTAATATTATTTTTCCGGCGTACCTATGACTTGTGTTTAATCCCCTCCCTCCACAATTTTTTTACTGCCGTTTTCACATAAGTAGAGTTACCTCGATAAAACATAGTCGTGTTAGGTTTGGTTAGAATAACTGCAGAAACAGAAAAAAAAATTCTTAGAAAACTTTTTGGTGGGAGGGGGCCATCCCATAGTACGAATATATTTGTTTTTACAATGTGCCGGAAAAAAAATATTAGCCCGGGACGATTGAAGGGTATCCAAATTTCGGCCGCGCCCGAAATTAGCCTCAATCTTGTGTTTTTTTTTCGTTTTTTTATCTTTCTCTCTAGTTCCTGTCAACCCCTTGTGGGGCATTAACTACGCCTACTCTCCACTTTGTTCTATTTTGCGCCAACGGCACTAGCTGTAAGATGTAAGATTTAGCGTTTTCACCTCGCTAGTTCCCAATCTTTTCCATGTGTTCCTTGGCAGTCAAACACGGCGTCTTGCTCCGGAATCCTGTCGATTCCAGTTCAGGGCCTTTTTTGCGACGTTATTGGGCCCTCTTCGGAAGGTGTGACCTATCCATTGCCACTTAAGTCTTTTGATCGAAGTGCCCATCCTTTCTTGGCGAGTTATAGTGAGGAGATCCTCGTTCGAAATGATCTCCGGCCAACGAATATGTAGGATGCACCGTAGACACTGATTTACAAAAGTTTGCAACTTACCAGTAATTTCCTTAGTCACCTTCCAGGTTGAACAGCCATATAGCAGCACGGATTTAACATTGGAATTGAAGACTCGTAGTTTGGTGCGTCTGGAAATATTGTTGTTTAGCCAGAAAGGAGTCAAATTGAAGAAAGCCGCCCTAGCCTTATTTATCCGTGATTTTACATTAGCATCCGCTCCACCATCTGCTGTAACTACGCTCCCGAGATAGCAAAATTCATTAACTTTTTTGACTGCCTGTCCCGAAATACAAACTCCGCTTTGCCCCCCTGGATATGTGCTGAAGAACTTAGTCTTGGCAGCATTGATTTTCAGCCCCGCATTACGACTTGCGCAATTTAGAGCTTCTGTCATTTGAGCGACATCATCCGTATTAGTTGATAGAAGGCAAATGTCGTCAGCGTAGTCAAGATGTTGAAGGTGATCAAACAATTTCCTGATACCTTTGTTACGATGTAATTGAAGTGCGGAGCCGAGTACATCACTAATGACAATAAGGAAGAGAATAGGTGACAAAATGCAGTCTTGTCTCACTCCATTGTGTACCTCAAAAGGATCTGAAAGCTTGCCCTTATGCAGGACGTGTCACTGGGCTCCATTGTAGGATTCCTTAATGATGGAGATTATCTTATCTGGAATATTTCGTCGTCGTAAGGCATCCTAGATGTAGTGACGATCAACACTATCGAAGGCTTCTTCTTCTTCTTCTTGTAGCGGTGCAGAAAGGTGTGTAACCTCTGTGCATCTATGTGGGTACGATTTATGGTTCGTCAATGTTTGAGTCCGTGAGGTCTAAGGACAAAAACATAGCTGCTGCGATAGGGTTTTCCCACAGCGATATAGGTAAGATCAGTGGGCGCAGCGGGGCATTGAAACAAGTGACCCACATCATGAGGAGTACCATTGCAGTTTGGACAGATGTTTTGGATGTCCGGGTTTATGCGAGAAAGGTACGAATTAAGGCGTGAACAAAAGCCCGACCGAAGTTGAGCTAGTGTTACTCTAGTGGCTCTCGGGAGCCTAATCTCCTCAGGCGAAATTGGTGGTGGGCGCTCTGAGAGGACTCTATTCGCACCTAAACTCGCGATAGACCGATTCACTTCTATCTCCCACTTCTTCCCCCACTCTGTTCAACATCTACATGTCCGGCCTTCCCACACCACCTGAAGGAATCGAGGTGATTTCCTATGCTGACGATTGCACCGTACTCGCCACAGGGAATGATAAGGATGAAATGCGCCTCCGAATTAATCGATATCTAGGACGATTACAGGCATTTTTCCAAAGCCGAAACCTCACCATCTCTGCGTCCAAATCCTCTGCGACTTTTCTAACCACTTGGTGGGAGGACATCAGATGGGGGATGGATATACGTATTGGCAACAATTCTGTTCCTACTGTTAAAAACCACAAAATTCTCGGGCTTCACCTAGAGAACATGATGACGTCTGCGAATCATGTGAAAAAATGCGCAGTAGGAACAACATCCTAAAAGCTCTAGCTGGTAGCACCTGGGGCAAAGATAAAGAAACCATGCTAGCTACTTATAAAGCGGTGGGTCGAGCGGCCGCTGATTATGCAGCCCCAGTTTGGACACATAGTCTATGTGACACAAACTGGTCCAAAGTTCAGGTCTGCCAAAATGCCGCTCTACGCATCGCGACAGGTTGCCTTCTGATGTCTGCCCAGGATCACTTACATCAGGAGACAAAATTGATGCCAATACGTGATCACAATCTCCTACTCTCAAAACAGTATCTTGTTGGTTGCTACCGTGAGGATCATCCCAATAATCATCTCATGGACCGAATTCCTCCACCACGACATGTCAGGCGTGGTTTACGAGACCTTGAGAGAGAGGTTCAGGGATACAAACGGGACCCTTACGATGAAGTTACATACCGAGCCGCCATTGCAGCGATCCACACTATCGAAGGCTTCTTCCAAGTCGATGAACATGAGATGTAATGGGGATCTCCACTCCGCGGATTGCTCGATGATAATACGGAGGGTGTTAATGTGGTCGCTACAGGAAAACCCTTCGCGAAAGCCAGCCTGTTCATCGTTCAATGTGCCATCGACTTTTTCTTTTATTCGTCCTAAAACAATCTTAGCCATCAACGTGGAAATAGCAGGAAGTAGACAGATTCCACGCCAATTATTACAATTCTTCAGGCCACCTTTCATCGGAATTTTAATATTAGGCCCTTTTTCCACTCACTGGGAAGAGTTTCAGTTTCCCAACACTCTTGGATTAAGGGAACAAGAATATTCGCTGTAGCGTTAATATCCTCTCCCTTGAGCGAACGGTATTCAGCTCTATATCGTTCCTTAGCTGAATCGTTAGCAACTGAGTTAATCTGATCCTTAACTCCCTTTTTTTAACTTAAACACGTAACATTTTCAATTTTCCAAACCCAACACACTAATTTTTATATGTCGTTCGAAAGCTAACATAATGACGCAACTTTTTTCAACTTGGCACATTTGTCAGCTCAAATTACAGTTACGATTTTACAATTTGAAATTTCAAGAAAATATCAATTTTCGAATTTCTTTAAAGTTTGAATGGTTGTATCTGGGTAGGGTTTTAAATTATTTAATTGGCAAAACAGTTATTTTATGTAGAATTTTGTGCAGTTTCAGAAAGTAAAGTCAAACCTCGGATCAAATATTTGGGAGTGTGGCAAATAGTGATTTTGCACGGCAAGTCGAGATTTCTGACACTATTTACAAAAAATGCTATAACTTTATAACAGTTAAAGATAGAGGGGTCATGTAGAACATTAATTGTACCCAAATGAGGTGTACTATCACCCATTATCGTATGTACCATGAGTCGTGGGACACCCTGTATAAGGAAGCCTCATTTCGCCGTTTAGACATATAAGCGGGATTATCAGCTGATTAAAATGAACCTTAAGTATCACCACGTATTAATAACTACCATATCCGTTAAGCCATACAAAATATTGACCCCGGAAGCATACCGCACAATATTCAATATTGAATATTTCGTGATTCAAACCAGTGTTTCGTTCAAAGCTCTTGAGGAAAGACACAATTCATATACAAATCATACATATACAGTAGATATCGTTTATAACGACGTCGAAAGGATCGACTAATTTAGGTTCCTATCGCAGCCGGGTCTATGTCCCGCAACCACCCATGCAATTTTGCATGGCCAAGAGCCGCAAACCCCCCTCGACACAATCGGGGAAACACAGATAAAGTTGCACACTCACAACCACAGTTTTTATACCAATGGGGCAACCCGAGCCGGCCCAGTTGCTCCAAATCCTACTTTTACGTGCCGGCATCGAAAGTAATCCTGGTCCTTAGATATGCTGCGTCTGTGGTAAGAGGATCTACTCCAACGTTCAAACCTCGGTGCGTTGCACGTGCTGCAGAGAATAGAGCCACTTTAAGAATTGTTCTGGGCTAAACAATTCAGACCTACGATCAACAACTACAAATAACACCTTTCTAGCACCAAACTGCAGGATCTGTGGACAGCAGTCATCATCGACTTCCCAACATCACAATAATCAGGGCCAATAACCATCACCTGTCACCCCCACAGGTTCCGTCCAACACACTGCATACCCTAACACCAGCACCACCACAGCCAGTTGTGAACTACTCTACCACTAAGATTGTCCAGATTAACTGCAATGGTTCTCAACACAAAATCATCGAGCTCACTGACTTCATGGACAGACATCACAATCAAAGTCGCTGCGGTTCAGGAAACTAAGCTAAAAGCTGATTCACCGCTTAACTCAATATCATCCGAAAAGATCGACCCATCGGCGCAGGCAGGCTTAGCTTTCCTGATAATAATTCGTTGCCATACTCAGAAATTGACATCACCGCCGCCGATAACACCACCGAACTCCAAGCGATTTCCATCAAGTCGGGAAATGTTGATATAGATATTCTAAATATCGACGGTGTGTCCCGCATTAGGTGGTCAATACTATAAGGGTTGATAGCACAACTTGTTTCAGCAAGAAAATTACCAATACCATCGGAATTTTTTTACCGTTATCTTGTCATCGCTCTTTTTGTGAAAGTCATTGAAAATCGTGACTTGTCATGTAAAATCAAATTTTGCAGCCCTCCTGATGACTTAATCCAAGATTTGATTTTAGTTTCAGAAACTACATAACATTTCACAAAAAGTTTTTCCTGTTGCCAACATTATCGCCACTTTCAAGATACAGTTACTCAAAGTTAATAGAAATTTTAAAATAGATTTTTCATCGAAAATTCAAACAGTAATTTAATAACGGTGCTTTATACGTACAACTCTGCAAAGTTGATAAAAGTTGCTTCAACATGATGATTCATCAACACGCGTTCCAGGATCATGCAGGAGCTCACCCCAGTCCCGCGCGCATCAACAACACCACATGGGAGCCATTCATCACCTTCTCGTCAGACCATCTGCCAATAGACCTCACGATTGACAAACCGTCCCAATTCGCGTACACCGAGAAGAAAACGTACACAAATTTCAGCAAAGCAGACTTGGATCGGCGTTCAAGCATATACCAGTGAAACGTTTTCTGCCCTACCAATTCCCACCGACGTACATCTTGCTGAAAAAAATCTGAGACGGATTATCTTAGATGCTGCCAGTGGATACATCCCTTCCGGCCGCATACCAATCTATGGAACAAGCATTTAAAATCCGGTGTAAGCAACCTTTGGAAAACGGTACGTGCATTATCTAATCCCACAAAACCCAAAAGCCATTAAGTTCGGTGATAAGGGATGACCTATCCATTGCCATTTTCGCCTTTTGAGAGAAGTTCCTATCCAATCCAGGCCAGTGATACTCAGGAGATCATCATTGGAAATAATTTCCGGCCAGCGGATTTCTAGGATGCGCCGTAGACACTGGTTTACGAAAGTTTGCAGCTTAGTTGTTATCTCGTTGGTCACCTTCCAAGTTTAACAGCCATAAAGAAGCACAGATATTACAATAGAATTGAAGATTCGGATTTTGGTGCGCCTGGAAATGTTGTTATTTTGCCAGAAAGGAGTCAAAGTGAAGAAAGCTGTCCTAGCCTTATTGATAAGCGATTGTACATCAGCGTCCGCGCCGCCATTTGCTGTCACTATACTTCCGATGTAGCAGAATTCGTTAAATTTTTTGACTGCCTGGCCCGAAAGACAAATTCCGCTTTGTCCCCCATGATCGGAGCTCAAGTACTTGGTCTTGGCAGCGTTTATCTTGAGCCCAGCATTACGACTTTTGCAATGCAGAGCATCGGCCATTTGAGCTACATCCTCCCTTTTTTATTTGAAAGCAGACAAATATCGTCAGCATAGGCCAGGTGTTGCAGGTAATCAAACATTTTCATCTGATACCTTTCCTCTGGTTTTGAAGCGCGCTCACTAGTACATCATTAATCATCATATATCATTATGAGGAAAAGAATGGGTGACAAAATGAAACCTTGTCTCTCTCCACTGTGCACCTCAAAAGGATCTGAAGGCTTACCCTTGTGCAAAACGTGACATTGGGCTCCCTGATAAGATTCCTTGATGATGGAAATTATTTTATCTGGTATGCCCCTCCTACGAAGAGCTCTCCAGATATACTCCCGATCGACACTATCGAACGCTTTCTCTAAATCGATGAACATGAGGTGTAATGGGGATCTCCATTCGGCGGATTGCTCAATAATAATTCGGATGGTGTTTATATGGTCGCTACATGAAAAACTGGAAGAGTTTCGGTTTCCCAACACTCTCTGATGAGACGAAGCAGAATATCCGCTGTAGCATTTGATTCCGCTTGAAATAGTTCAACCGGAATTCCATCTATCCCCGGGGCCTTACCGGCGTCCATAGATTCGATAACCCGCTTTAATTCCGTCTTAGATGGAGGTCTGCAATTAATAGTGGCTACAGGGGGGACGTCTTTTTCTTCCGATGAAGATGCAATTGCAGGTCCAAAACGGCTGTTAAGGACCTCAAAAAAGTGCTCTTTCCATCTCTGAAGTTGCTGTTCTTCGGTAACAAGCAGTAACCCTTCTTTATCATTCACAGGATGGTCCGTTGTGAACGATTTACCAATTAGTGGTTTATTTAGCTTAAATAGGGTACCGCTTTCACCACGGTAAGCCGCATCATTTGCCTTCTTCTTCTTTTAGCGGTGCAGAAAGGTGTGAGACCTCTGTGCATCTATGTGGGTACGATTTATGGTTCGTCAATGTTTGTGTGCGTGAGGTCTAAGGACAAAAATAGCTGCTGCGATAGGGTTTTCCCACAGCGATATAGGGTAAGATCAGTGGGCGCAGCGGGGCATTGAAACAAATTACCCACATCATGAGGAGTACCATCACAGTTTGGACAGATGTTTTGAATGTCTGGGCTTATGCGAGAAAGGTACGAATTAAGGCGTGAATAAAAGCCCGACCGAAGTTGAGCTAGTGTTACTTTAGTGGCTCTCGGGAGCCTAATCTCCTCAGGCGAAATTGGTGGGCGCTCTGAGAGGACTCTATTCGCACCTAAGCTCGCAATAGACCAATTCACTTCTTCAGTGTGAATCGCTGCGATGGCGGCTCGGTATGTAACTTCATCGTAAGGGTCCCGTTTGTATCCCTGAACCTCTCTTTCAAGGTCTCGTAAACCACGCCTAACATGTCGTGGTGGAGGAATTCGGTCCATGAGATAATTATTGGGATGATCCTCACGATAGCAACCAACAAGATACTGTTTTGAGAGTAGGAGATTGTGGTCAGGTATTGTCATCAATTTTGTGTCCTGATGTAAGTGATCCTGGGCAGACATCAGAAGGCAACCTGTCGCGATGCGTAGATCGGCATTTGGGCAGACCTGAATTTTGGACCAGTTTGTGCCACATAAACTATGTGTCCAAACTGGGGCTGCATAATCAGCGGCCGCTCGACCCACCGCTTTATAAGTAGCTAGCATGGTTTCTTTATCTTTGCCCCAGGTGCTACCAGCTAGAGCTTTTAGGATTTTATTCCTACTGCACATTTTCTTACAAACGGAATCTGCATGATTCGCAGACGTCATCATGTTCTCTAGGTGAAGCCCGAGAATTTTGCGGTTTGCTACAGTAGGAACAGAATTGTTGCCAATACGTATATCCATCTCGCATCTGATGTCCTCCTACCAAGTGGTTAGAAAAGTCGCAGAGGATTTGGACGCAGAGATGGTGAGGTTTCGGCTTTGGGCAAATGCCTGTAATCGTCCTAGATAGCGATTAATTCGGAGGCGCATTTCATCCTTATCATTCCCTGTGGCGAGTACGGTGCAATCGTCAGCATAGGAAATCACCTCGATTCCTTCAGGTGGTATTGGAAGGCCGGACATGTAGATGTTAAACAGAGTAGGGGAGAGTACCCCTCCCTGTGGAACCCCTAATTTGATTTTCTCCAAATTTCACGGTCCATCTATCTGTATTCGGAAGCTTTAGCTGCCCAAATCGCACTTCTGTGTTTTCTAATAAAAAATTGTCTATAACTTAAAAATTGGACGGAATTTGGAAATTTGGAAAACTTGTAGGGCACGGCACTGCCCATATTTGGTGAACATTTCAAGGCTCCAGCTGCTAAGGGTCAGAGAATACAGCCGTCAAAAGATGAGATTTCTATATGGAAAAATCAGCCATTGTACTCCATCCGATTCCTTTATCAATCTCTATAGGAAAATATATACCAAAGAAAAGACTCAGCATTGCTTTCAGATAAATTTTTTTACCAAATTTCCTTAGAATTCATTAAAAACGGCGTTAAAAGTCCAAGGGCATGGCATGGCATCACAAACGTAACCATGGAGAGATGCATGCATACTCTCTTCTAGAAATACTGCAACCAGGTTTAGATAAGATTTAGATCTCTGGCTCGTCCTTTGGTTTACTTTAATTCGGTGGCTCACCCTTCGGCAAGGCAGTTTTTTAGATTTAGATCTCCATACATTTTCTCAGATCCTGGGAGTCGCCCTTGGCTTCGCTCAGAACTCACTCTGTCTGTCACGCTTTTCATAATTCGCCAACATCCTTGCGACCAGCGCTGGTAGCACTGGTCACTCTGCTCAGACCTCGCTCTGTGTGTCGCGCTATTCAGGTTTGCGACGTAGTGCTGTAGCGAAACAGGATAAGGTGAGGTGCGAGTCAAGCGTACGGTGAGCCAATGGATAGCATTTCGTGAAATTTAGACCTCCGGCTCGTCCTTAAGTTAACTAAAATCCTGTAGAGGAAGCGAAGGGCAAGCTTCCTCCAGACCTCACCATGTGTGGTCTTACGGCAACTGCCTCTACGGGGCGGACCACACCCGTTTTGTCATTTCAAAACGGCCAAAAGCTGCCAATATGCCTTCCTGGCAAGAGCCCCGGCAGGAGCCCTGAAGGTTCGATGCAGGAAGGTTGTGTTTGTCTGTGTATATGTGTGGGTACGATATATGTGTTTTTTCGTCATATTGGGAGCATTACATCTCGGCGCGGCTGCTCTCAATTTTACTAATTCGCGCCGGTGTTGAAACAAATCCAGGCCCAGAGGTATGGATTTGTAGTGTCTGTAGCCAACGAATCGGTTCGAATGCCAGATCAGTGCAGTGTAATTGCTGCAGGGAATGGGTTCACTTTAGGTGTTCGGGGTTACGAAGACAAGGTCAACACTCCTTAGCATATGTTGCGGCAGGTTGTATAAATTCCGGGCAACCCAGGGCTGCTCCCAGCCCACCTTCTCCACCACTGCCCCCTACACCGCCAAACAATATGATAAAGAATGCCAGACCCAGTCGTACGCCTGGCCCTCCTCCTCCAGCAGTTTTCACTGCACTATCTATATTTCAGTTTAACTGTAATGGCATCCACCGAAAAATTGCTGAGATCACACACTTCTTGAGTTCCAACAGAATTCTCATCGCCGCCATCCAAGAGACGTTACTTCACTGCTGTGTATTAGATGTAGTTGCTGACGGTACGGCGAAAATTCAAGCCATCTCAGTTCCATCAGCGAGTACTAATATCGAAATTTTTAATATATATGTGCCACCTCATTCAAGTTGCCCTTCAGGCTACCGTTTCGATATTGGTCCTCTCCTTTCCGGAGAGCACAGGGTCATCCTTGGGGACTTTAATGCGCACCATGAGCTCTGGCATTCGGACCTCAACAACAATGCCAGGGGTATAACTATCGCCGAATCACTTGACGCCTCAGAATTCTGTTCACTCAATGAATACTCGCCGACTAGAGTCGTGGGCACTTGCAGTAGTTCTCCTGACATAAATATTGTCAGTGCCAGCCTAATCGCTGCTTCCCGATGGGAAGTACGTACCACCCTTAGATCAGATCACCTCCCAATCATTATAAAAATTGACAAACCAGCGAACATGACTAAGTCTGAGAAGCGAACGTTTGTCAATCACAAGAAAGCCGATTGGGATGGTTTCAAAGCTTACTCGTCAGCGAAGTTCATCGAGCTACCATCACCTGCCAACATTCATAAGGCCGAGAAAAATATTAGGAACGTCATTACCACAGCCGCGGGACGTTTTATTCCGGCAGGACGTATCCCGAAAGTTCGGCCTAACTTCCCCACTAGTGCCGCCAGATTAGCCGATGAACGTGATCAGATCAGAAGCGCTCACCCTGATGATCCCAGAATTCAGGAGCTTAACTCCGAAATTGACCGACAAGTTAAAGACTATAGGAGGGCGAAATGGAATCAGCACCTCGATGAATGTAACCTCAATGAAGGTGTCAGCAAATTATGGTCTACCGTCCGCGCCCTTTCCAATCCTCGGAAAGAAAAGGGCAACAACGCCATTGAATTTGGCAACACAAAAACCTGCGATCCTCTTCAGTCTGCTAGCCTGTTCAATAAACAATTTATTAAACATCCCAAGTCTGACGGGCTCAAGCGCAAAATTAGAAGACGGATTCGCAGCCGGAATGTTGACACCATACCATGTTCTACAGCGGACCAGGTTAAAAAAGTCATCGAGAATGCTAAAAACTCCAAGGCCCTCCCCAAGCAGCACAAGATAACCTTGGTTAGATATACAACCCGATTTTTGGTTATATTTTAGTTAAATAATCAACAATATGGGTTATAGTTACAAAAGTGAGCATTTTGTTTGAGTCTAAACTTAAAAAATTGCTGCAAAATTAACAAGATGGTTTCATTTGGGACAATTTGTTCTCCTGAAAACCTTAATGTTGTCCTTGTAATATTATTGTTTAAAATTTGACTCAATTGTTGTTCTTTTGACAATTTTGTTATAAAATAACGTAATTGTTACAAATACAACGTGGTTTAAAATGTAACACAATTGTTAGAATTTGAACCGAAAGTATCTTTTTGATATTTGCAATTATATTACATACAAAGCTTCCCAGCGCTAAACGGAAACAAATAGCATAAAGGAATTATATTAACATAATTTTTGGCATATGAAAAAAAGAAAAATTAAACATCGCATGATCGAGAATCAATCTTGCGACCGCCACGCATTGCGCGTGAAGTATTTCAGATTTAGCGAACATGAGAAGTATTTCCCTTCTGGAACAATGGCAATGGTGACAGACAGGGCCGGCCCTAGGGGTGGGCGAACTGGGCGGTCGCCCAGGGCCGCCACTTTCAAGGGGTCACCACTCGGAAACGATGTCACTGTGATTGTTGAGTCTATTTTTTAAAAACGCTTTTAATTTCAATAGAAATTCATCCACCAAAACGAGTTTGACTAAAACAAAAATCGGGTGCTTTAAAAAGGAAAAAAACGGCGGCAGCGGAAGCATTTATCGGCACACCAAAAAGGCGTTTCGTATAGTTACAGAGAAGGAAAGTATAATCATTATTTAGGGAAACGCTTTCAAAATAAAATTGTCAAACTAATAAGAGATAAAGTGCTGGCATCAAAAAAGTTAACGAAACTAAATATTTTTACTTGGCTGATGTTTGTCTTAAAAAAACTTGAGGAATTTGATTTGGACATTAAAAATAGTCGCAGTCAGGGTTACGAGCAGGGATTTGGAGCGGAGCGGAGCGACCTTAAATTTCGGAGCGAAAGAGCGGAGCGTGGAGCTAGTTTTTGCAGGCTGGAGCGGAGCGAATTTTGCTTTGAAGATCGCTCCGCTCCGCTCCGCTCCGATGTAAAAAATCAATTGATAAGATAATTTCTTTGGATAAAAAGGTATAAAATATTATAATATGTATGTCTGAGATAAAAAATATCTAAGATAAATAAAATTGTCAATTCTGAAAAAGAAAAAGTATCAAAGTTTTTAATTTTTTAGCATACAAAATTGTAGTAACATTCACAACGATTTTACAACAATAATGTCTGAAAGCCAACGACATTAAAACAATAATGTTACGTTTATAGCCAGGCAAAAACCTCTTTTTTACGGTTTAGCAAACGTTTTTAAAACGTTTTTACAACCATTTTCCTAACAATATTGTCATATAACCATGGTTGTATTTCGGTTATACAACCGTTTTACAACTCGTTTGTGCTATTTGGGTCGGACCAGATGGCATTTCGATGACCATGTTGAAACATCTCGACCTTCCAGCCATTGAGTATCTCACGGCCGCCTTTAACTTGTCGATGTCCACGCTTGCCATCCGTGAAATCTGGAAAACAGGTCGAATTGTTCCCTGTCTCAAGCCAGGGAAGAGCGCAAATCTCGGGGAATCCTACCGCTCCATTACGATACTTTCTCCTGTCGCAAAGACGCTGGAGTGGACACCCCACTCTTGTTGCACATGCGAAGCTAGAACCTCACCAGCATGGCTTCAGAAAGATGCATAGTACCACCACTGCCCTCGATGCGATCACTACACGCATTCGTGATGGGCTAAATCAACGCAGTCGTTGTCACAGAACTATTCTGGTGGCAATAGACCTATCAAGTGCATTCGATAAGGTCAATCATTCAATGCTCTTAGCAAACTTGTTGAATATGCATCTTCCTGCACAAGAGATCCGTAGGATTGCCAACTATCTAGCTGGTCGGCACTCCTTCACCGAGTTTCGAGGCAAACGTTCTAAGCTTAGGAAAATCAAATTACTCTCCCCCACTCTGTTCAACATCTACATGTCCGGCCTTCCCACACCACCTGAAGGAATCGAGGTGATTTCCTATGCTGACGATTGCACCGTACTCGCCACAGGGAATGATAAGGATGAAATGCGCCTCCGAATTAATCGCTATCTAGAACGATTACAGGCATTTTCCCAAAGCCGAAACCTCACCATCTCTGCGTTCAAATCCTCTGCGACTTTTCTAACCACTTGGTAGGAGGACATCAGATGGGAGATGGATATACGTATTGGAAACAATTCTGTTCCTACTGTAGCAAACCGCAAAATTCTCGGGCTTCACCTAGAGAACATGATGACGTCTGCGAATCATGCAGCTTCAGTCTGTGAAAAAAGGCGCAGTAGGAACAACATGCTAAAAGTTCTAGCTGGTATAGCACCTGGGGCAAAGATAAAGAAATCATGCTAGCTACTTATAAAGCGGTGGGTCGAGCGGCCGCTGATTATGCAGCCCCAGTTTGGACACATAGTCTATGTGACACAAACTGGTCGAAAGTTCAGGTCTGCCAAAATGCCGCTCTACGCATCGCGACAGGTTGCCTTCTGATGTCTGCCCAGGATCACTTACATCAGGAGACAAAATTGATGCCAATACGTGATCATAATCTCCTACTTTCAAAACAGTATCTTGTTGGTTGCTACCGTAAGGATCATCCCAATAATCATCTCATGGACCGAATTCCTCCACCACGACATGTTAGGCGTGGTCTACGAGACCTTGAGAGAGAGGTTCAGGGATACAAACGGGACCCTTACGATGAAGTTACATTCCGAGCCGCCATTGCAGCGATCCATACTGAAGAAGTGAATCGGTCTATCGCGAGTTTAGGTGCGAATAGAGTCCTCTTAGAGCGCCCACCACCAATTTCGCCTGAGGAGATTAGGCTCCTGAGAGCCACTAAAGTAACACTAGCTCAACTTCGGTCGGGCTTTTGTTCACGCCTTAATTCGTACCTTTCTCGCATAAACCCGGACATCCAAAACATCTGTCCAAACTGCAATGGTACTCCTCATGATGTGGGTCACTTGTTTCAATGCCCCGCTGGGCCCACTGATCTTACCCCTATATCGCTGTGGGAAAACCCTATCGCAGCAGCTATGTTTTTGTCCTTAGACCTCACGGACACAAACATTGACGAACGAACCATAAATCGTACCCACATAGATGCACAGAGGTTTCACACCTTTCTGCACCGCTACAAGAAGAATAACCTCACCATGTCTGTTACGCTTTCCAGAATTCCCCTACATTTGCGACGCAGTGCTGGTGCTAAGAATGATAAGGCGAGGTGCGAGCGAAGCGATCGGTAAGCCAATGGATGCCATTTCGTAAAATTTAATCTTAAGGCTCGTCCGTATGTTTATTTAGACCCTGTAGCTCGACATGTTTGCGACATAGACCTCGGACCTGGACGTATGGCTCCGGATTTGCTTGAGAATCGAATTCCGCATGCATTGGGCTTTTGGGAGTCTAGTCACCTTACCGTAACTCCTTAAGGAGTGGTCTTGTCGACTAGTGTCTATGTGTGTTGTCTGAGTTCGGAGTATGATGCAAATGGCAGACACAATAATTCATACTGAATAATAAACACGAAACGTTTTTGTTGCAACGCGAGTTTTGAACAGTCGTTTAACTGTAACTGTAATGCCGAAAATCGCAATCCTACATATTCCCACAGAGGTCAAATTTGCCGACTGCAGATGAATCTTGAAAATGTTAGGCGGGTGAGACACCATACTCCCCCTTAGCTACGTCCCTGGGTTCGTGGTAAATGATGGTATGGTGTCAACATTCCGGCTGCGAATCCGTCTTATAATTTTGCGCTTAAGGTCGTCAGACTTGGGATGTTCAATAAATTGTTTATTGAATAGGCTCGCACACTGAAGAGGATCGCAGGTTTTTATGTTGCCAAATTCAATGACGTTATTGCTCTTTTCTCTCCTAGGATTGGAAAGGGCGCGGACAGTAGACCATAATTTGCTGACACCTTCATTGAGGTTACATTCATCGAGGTGCTGATTCCATTTCGCCCTCCTATAGTGTTTAACTTGTCTGTCGATTAGCGGAGTTAAGCTCCTGAATTCTGGGATCATCAGGGTGAGCGCTTCTGATCTGATCACGTTCATCGGCTAATCTAGCGGCACTTGTGGGGAAGTTAGGCCGAACTTTCGGGATTCGTCCTGCAGGAATAAAACGTGCCGCTGCTGTTGTAATGACGTTCCTAATATTTTTCTCGGCTTTATGTATGTTGGTAGGTGATAGTAGCTCGACGAACTTCGCCGACGAGTATGCTTTGAAACCGTTCCAATCAGCTTTCTTGTGATTGACAAACGTTCGCTTCTCAGACTTAGTCAGGTTCGCTGGTCTGTCAATTTTTATAATGATTGGGAGGTGATCAGATTTGAGGGTAGTACGTACTTCCCATCGAGTAGCAGCGATTAAGCTGGCACTTACAATAGTTATGTCAGGAGAACTACTGCAAATGCCTACGACTCTAGTCGGCGAGTCTTCATTGAGTGAACAGAATTCTGAGGCGTTAAGTGATTCGGCGATAGTTATACGTTATACCCCTGGCATTGTTGTTCAGGTCCGAATGCCAGAGCTCATGGTGCGCATTAAAGTCCCCAAGGATGACCCTGTGCTCTCCGGAAAGGAGAGGACCAATATCGAAATGATAGCCAGAAGGGCAACTAGATTGAGGTGGAATATAAACATTAAAAATTTCGATATAAGTACTCCCTGATGGAACTTGGATGGCTTGTATTTCCGCCGTACCGTCATCAACTACATCTAATACACAGTAATGTACGGACTTGTGTGTTAGGAAAGCAAGTCCACCTCCAGGGTGAGAATCATCCGTGGCGGCCGGTCCATCTTTCCGCAGTATAACATATTCGCTATGGACGTTTAGAGACGAGTTTGCGTGAAGCAGCGTCTCTTGGATGATGGCGATGAGAATTCTGTTGGATCTCAAGAAGTGTGTGATCTCAGCGATTTTCCGGTGAATGCCATTACAGTTGAACTGCAATATGAATAAAATAAATAACAGGCGCGACAATCCAACATTGGACTAAGGCCGCAGGATGTGTTAGTGACGTCCTATTTCCAAGATCTTATCTGCTTTTTGATGAGGTAATGAGATCAGCATCTCGCTCAGCAGTGTTATTTATCCCCATAAATGGGTACTCGTTTAACATCTGAGTGAGATCATAGTCTGTCACAAGCTCGTGAGTTCGAAAAACACAATGGAACACGGTGAGATTCGAACTCATGAGCCTGTGCACCGAAGGTGCGCGCACTAACCGCTCGACCAGCCAGACTACAAATATGAATAGTGCAGTGAAATTTGCTGGAGGAGGAGGGGCAGGCGTAAGACTGGATCTGGCATTCCTTATCGCATTGTTGGGTGGTAGTGGAGGAGGAGGTGGGCTGGGTGCAGCCCTAGGTTGCGCTGAATTAATACAACCTGCCGCGACAAACGCCAAGGAATGCTGACCTTGTCTACGTAACCCCGAGCACCTAAAGTGAACCCATTCCCTACAGCAATTGTACTGCACTGATCTGGCATTCGAACCGATGCGTTGGTTGCAGACACTACAAATCCATACCCTTGGGCCTGGATTTGTTTCAACACCGGCGCGAATTAGTAAAATTGAGAGCAGCCGCTTCGAGATGTAATGCTCCCAATATAACGAAAAAAACACATACATCGTACCCACACATATACACAGACAAACACAATCTTCCTGCATCGAACCTTCAGGGCTCCTGCCGGGGCTCTTGCCAGGAAGGCATATTGGCAGCTTTTGGTCGTTTTGCAAAAAACGGGTGTGGTCCGCCCCGTAGAGGCAGTTGCCGTAGGACCACCGCATCATTTTCCTCCTTCGCTAAAGCGTTGATGTAAGTACGCTTATCACGCCTCACACTTTTCTCCACGCCTTTTTGTAGTTAACGGTATTCAGCTGGAAGTTGATTTTTAGCTGAATCATTAGCAGCAGAGTTAATATATTCCTTAACTCTTTTGCGTGCTGAGATAAGAGACCAAGTAGCATCACTGATAAAAGGTCTCCTACCTCGTTCCAATCTTCCCACAGTCGCTTCGCCACATGAAATAAAAGAATGCTTTGCAAAATTCCATTTATCTTCAATTGTAGGATTCTGAGGAGATGTTGCTGCACAAGCTTTTTCATGCAAGGCGGTCGAATATGCACGTCTAGTTGAGGAATTTTTTAGCTTTTGCACATTAGATCGTGGCAAGATTCGCGTGTTGTGAGATCGTTGAATCGCTGCGAAATTTCGCGATAACAAGATGGTAGTCGCTGCCAACATCAGCCCCACGCTTCGACCTGACGTCTAAGAGGCAGTTTTTCCATGTTTTAGAAACAGCAATATGGTCAATTTGGTTCTCTGTTCTGCCATCAGGAGAAATCCAAGTTGTTATGTGGCAGGGTTTATGCTTGAACAACGTTCCGCCAATGACTAGTTGCCGGGAGTTACAGAACTCCACGAACATTTCGCCATGGGGCGGACCACACCCGTTTCATCACCAACGAAACGGCCAAGAGTTGCCAAAAGACCCCTCCATGGCAAGAACCATGAAGGTTCGATGCAGGAGGGATGTGTATGTCTGTGTATGTGTGTGGATGTGTTCTATGTGTTTTTTCGTCAAATCGGGAGCATTTCATCTCAGCGCGGTTGCTCTCAATTCTTCTAATCCGCGCCGGCATCGAGACCAATCCAGGTCCCGAAATCTACATCTGCTGTGTATGCAACCGACGTATCTTCGGGAATGCCAGGTCCTTGAGGTGTACCTGCTGCAGAGAATGGTGTCATTTCTACTGCTCAGGCCTAAGGAAAATGAGAGATTATGAGAAGTTGTCCTTTGTTGCTCCAGGGTGTCTGCACGCGGGTCGGCCCCCAGCCACCCCAGGCCCTAGCTCACAAGCTAATGGCCCACCACCGTCTCCGGCCATTCCTGGCCCAAGCTCTCCACCACCGCCACCCGCAGTAAACAATACAACAAGACATAATCGCTCTAGTTTAACACCTGCACCCCCTGCAGCAGTGTACACCCCACTCACAATAGTGCAGTTTAACTGCAATGGTATCCGTCAGAAGATCGGTGAGATAGTCCGTTTCATGAGTATGCGCAGAATTCTGACAGCGGCATTCCAGGAGACAAAGCTCAAACCATCAACTCCCGAATTTAACATCCGCGGCGATTACATACTTTTGAGGCGCGATAGAGTCGGCAGGCAGGGTCCTAATCCAGGAGGAGGGCTCGCATTCCTAATACATAGAACCGTGCAATACAGTGTATTAGATCTTCGTTTCAACGACGGCACGGCGGAAATGCAAGCTATTGCCGTTAAATCCGGCAATACCAATATCGAACTTATAAACATCTA
Source organism: Microchrysa polita (assembly GCA_949715475.1). Lineage (NCBI taxonomy): Eukaryota > Metazoa > Arthropoda > Insecta > Diptera > Stratiomyidae > Microchrysa > Microchrysa polita. Next base: position 79,181,979 of record OX454415.1, read on the forward strand.
TGTTCCATCTGCATCCAGCTGTGGCTCTGGCTATAAGTTTGTTCCTCGCAGGACAGCATAGGATCCTACTTGGCGACTTTAACGCCCATCACGAACTCTGGTACTCTCTTCTCGCAAATGATGCCAGAGGTATAGATATCGTGTCCAAATTAGACCCATCAGACTTCTGCGCACTCAATGGAATTTCGTCTACACGCGTCGCTGGTGCCTGCCATAGTTCTCTTGACATAACTATGGTGAGCGCCAGTCTGATAATCTATAATACCCGTTGGGAGACAACCAGATCTCTTCAATCCGATCACCTCCCCATATTAATAACTATTGATAAACCAGCTGAACTGACGACGTCAGAACAGCGTACGTTTATCAACCACAAAAAGGAAAATTCGGAGGGTTTCACTGCGTTCACTTCGACGAAGTTCGCCGCGCTACCTACTTCAACGAATGCTAGGGAAGCCGAAAAGAATATTAGGAACGTCATTTTCAAAGCGGCAGCTCGCTACATTCCGGCAGGGCGTATCCCAAAAGTTCGGCCATATTTTCCAACTGTTGCCGCAAGGTTAGCCGACGAACGGGACGATTTAAGACGCGCAAATCCGGCAGACCCCAGAATTCAGGAGCTAAACTCCGAAATAAATCGACTAGTAAACACCTACAAAAAAGAGAAATGGACCAAGCATCTAGATAGCTGCAACCTCTCACAAGGTGTCAGCAAACTATGGGCTACGGTTCGCGCCCTGTCTCGCCCAACGAAAGACAAAGGCAGTGTAGCCATCAGATTCGGCAAGAAAACCACCGCAAATCCAAAACTCTGCGCGAGCTTGTTCAATAAGCAATTTATTGAACACCCCAAGACCAAGATGCTCAACTGCAACGTAAAAAGAAGGATTCGCAACCGAACGGTTGACATCATCCCTACCTATACAGCGGACCAAGTTTCAGCAGCAATCAAAAATGCTAAAAAATCTAAGGCCATTGGAACAGATGGCATTTCAATGACCATGATGAAACACCTAGATCTTCCGGCCATCGAATATCTAACGATGGCTTTCAACTTGTCGATATCCACGCTTGTCATCCCTGAATTCTGGAAAAAGGGACGAATCATCCCCCTTCTCAAACCCGGTTAAAGCGCGAAACTCGCCGAATCTTACCGTCCAATCACAATTTTATCACCCGTTGCAAAGACGCTCGAAGCACTCATCCACCCCACCCTTGTATCGCATGCTGAGCTAGCTTCTCACCAGCATGGCTTCAGGAAGATGCATAGCACCACAACAGCTCTGGATATGATCACTCATCACATCCAAAATGGCCTCAACCAGAAACCGCCCTGTGACAGAACCGTCCTAGTAGCCATTGACCTGTCGAAAGCCTTCGACACGGTCATTCACTCTGCGTTGTTGGCCGATCTCCTAAATATGCATATTCCTGCACAAGTGGTTAGGTGGATTGCCAACTAGCTGGGAGCAATCCTTCACAGAGTTTCGAGGCAGTTGTTCAAAGCATAGAAAAATTAAGCAGGGAGTTCCACAGGGTAGCGTACTCTCTCCTACATTGTTTAACATCTACCTGTCGAGCCTTCCAACACCACCGGAAGGTATCGAACTAATTTCCTATGCGGACGATTGCACCGTACTCACCTCGGGGAATGATTTAAACGGCATGTGTGCTCGACTAAATGACTATATTGAAAATAAGGTGGAGTTTTTCAGTATCCGCAACCTAGTCATTTCACCGTCTAAATGTACTGCAACTCTTCTTACCACCTGGACGCAGGAATTTCCGGAGGTGCTTGCGATCCGTACTGGTAAGCATACTGAAGGCGTTGTTCCTACTGTTACCAACCCCAAGATCCTAGGTGTCTATCTAGATACCATGATGAAGTCGAAAGACCACGTCGAGAACGTAGTCGACAGAATGCACAGTAGAAACAACGTCCTAAAGGCACTAGCCGGGAGTTCCTGGGGCAAGGACAAAGAAACTATGTTGGTCACCTACAAAGCGATAGGTAGGGCAATACCTAGCTATGTAGCACCGGTGTGGTCGCAAACCGTTTGTGACACAAATTGGAGTGGAGTGAACTCAGAGATCTCGAGAGAGACGTCCAGAGATACAAACGGGTACCTCCCGATATATTCGATAATACAGCATACCATGCGGCCATCGCAGATATTCACACAACCGTTGTGAATCGGTCAATAGGGAGTTTAGGTCCGAATAGAGTCCTCTCAGTGCCCCCACCACCCATATCGCCTGAGGAGACTAGGCTCCCGAGAGCCACAAGAGTGACACTAGCCCAGCTTAGGTCGGGCTTTTGTTCACGCCTCAATTCGTACCTATCTCGAATAGACCCGGACATACAGAACATTTGTCCGAGCTGCGGTGGTGCGCCACACGATGTGGACCACCTGTTTCGATGCCCCGCTGCACCCACTAACCTCACTCCGAGGGCATTATGGGACAACCCTATTGCAGCTGCTGCGTTCTTGTCGCTTGAGACAATAGGTTATCAGTACCGACTTTGGCGTTGAGATCCCCCATTATAATTTGGATGTCAACCCTGGGAGCCCTATCAAAGGTGTCGCCTAGTCGCTGATAAAAAACGTCATTTGCGGATTGGTCTGCAGGTTCAGTCGGTGCGTAGCACTGAATAATTGTAATGTTTCGTACTCTCGATTTGCATCTGGCTGTGATTATACGGTCGGAGATAGGTTTCCAGTCAATAAGGGGTCGGCGTGCATTCCTAGTCAACAGAATTCCGACGCCCGCTTGCCGAGGTGAATTATCGTCTTCACTTCCAGAGTAGAGCAATACAGTACGAGAGCTTGGTGATAAAGTCGCCTCCGATCCGAGCCATCTTGTTTCGCTCAGTGCTAGTATAGCGATGATGTATGCGGTGATTTCCTGTTCCACTTCTTGTGAGTCTTGCGTTGTTACACTCACCCCACATCGTCCAAACGTTCCAAAAACCGATCGTAGTCCGTTGTTTATAGCCAAAAGTCGTTGCCGTTGAATCAGTCCGAGGTATCCGAGGCTCGTTTAATGTTTCGAGTGTAAAGTAAATTTCAGGTACGCGGGATACAAGCCTACATACCCTACATAGCAGAATCCTACCGCCCAATAACGCTCCTGTCTCCTGTGGCCAAAATACTGGAAGCACTAGTATTGCCGAAACTTTGAGAACACACAGCTTGCCAATCATCAACATGGTTTTCGTAAAATGCATAGTACAACCACCGCTCTCGATACGATCACGTCCAACATATTTAATGGACTCAACCAGCCGAAACCATGCAAGCGTACCGTCCTGGTTGCTCTCGATCTGGCAAAAGCATTTGACACTGTCAACCACACTCTATTGCTAACAGATCTCCGCAATACTACACCACCGTGGTGGTCAGCTCGTGAGATGGCATAATGTAGGTGCCATCATCACGGGAAGTGCTTGCAGTACCTCTCCGCGGTGGCCGCTAGAAACTTCACCTCGTGTGAAGGCTAAACTGTGAGGGCCAGTTGCTATAAGGTTCTCCTTTCAGACAAGACTCACTTCAGAGTCGGCGAAGTGGGAACCTACTAGCAACTGCATACATCCGTGCCAAGGGCTAACCACATTTATTATATGTCTTTAGGCTTGGCTCTAGGATGTTAGATTTGTCCTAAATCCCCGGGGTGTTAAGCGACCCGTGCCCATCGGGGGAAGATGTCCAGGGACGCAAATGGACATCTCTAACGGAGCAGCTGGGTACCAGGCGACCTCCAGTGTTATCTAGCCTTACCACATCAAGCGGGCTCTGGTGTGGCGGACTCTCCTTTCCCTAGCTACTGGTGGGAGTCACATGCAGAAGAACAATAATAATATAAACCAAAAACCTAACTCCGATCCGACTGAGGCAGCCTCAGACTCGGATCAAGAGGCACTTGCCTCAGACTTCGTTCCTTCGGAACTTTATCTGTCGGATGTGGACGAGCCACACCGACCAATACGGGATACTTCCTGCACGGAAGCCGTAGCGGGCTCTAACGAGCGCACCGCAAAAGAGGGGAAGCAAAAAACCGGGCTTCCACCCAATACTCACCGGGAGGCCTGAGGGATCCTCTTCGCAAAGGACTTGGCGGAGCAGCCTTCAAAAGGTACGTGCGTTTCCTCGCCCAAGGACATGCTCCCGAAAAGGCAAGAGCTCTTCTTCTTCCTTGCCTCGTTCTTTATACCGCTCCATGGTTCCGCGTTGCTCGACCTGCGGTGTAGGCACATCGCCCGTTTTGGCGATAATTTCTCAGCATATTTCAGGCAGCTCTATCTTGGATCGTGTCATCGCCGAGACCAATGCGTTGTTGTTGCTTTTTCATTTGACACATCCAGGTGTTCTTCGGTCTGCCTCTGGCCTTGGGTCCATCAAGTGGAACTTCCATTGATATCGCTCTCTTTGCGGGGTTCTCAGGCGGACGCCTTTGAACATGGCAATACCAATCCATTCGTCGGTCTTCGAGCTTTTCGGTGATTGGTTGTTCTATGGACAAGCTGCCTCGGATGTAGCTACTCTTGATGTGGTCCCTTTTGGTTACACCAACTGACATGCGTAACATTTTCATTTCAGTCGCTGTCATTTCTTTCGCGTAACCTTCATACATGGTCCAGCATTCTGATCCATACATGAGTGCGGGACGTACAACCGTTTTGTACAACTTGCCCTTTAGCTTCAGTTGCATTTTCTTATCGCAGAAAACTCCAGAGTTTTCTCGCCACCTCATCCACCCAACCTTTGTGCGATGTTTGATGTCATCATCGCATGTAGCTCCGCTGTTCACCATCGAGCCAAGGTACTTGAACTTGGTACAAGACTTAAGCTGCTCTCCTTTGACGTACATTTCTGGTATCGGTGCATTTGGGTCTGAGAATTGGCAGCATAAGAACTCAGTCTTTGTTATACTTACCCTCAGTCCATGCTCCTCCAGAATGTCACACCATTTTGTAAGCGCAGCTTGCAAGGCAACGATGTTTGGGCTACTGAGGACTATATCATCAGCAAAAAGAAGAGATATTTCTAGGCCGTCGGAGACACGTGTTAATAAGTAGCACATGATGATGTTGAAGAGCAACGGACTCAATACACTGCCCTGGTGTACTCCGACATTCACCGGAAATTCTTCTGATTCACCGGCTGTGCATCTAACCTTAGTCGTAGCTCCATCATACATGTCTCGTATCATCCTGACGTATGCCTCGGGGACATTAAGTGCTCTCAAGGCCAACCATATCAGATCACGAGGTACTCTATCGAATGCCTTCTCCAAATCGATGAACACAAAATACAAGTCCTTTCGTGCTGCTCTATACTTTTCCATCGCAATACGAATGCACTGAATCGCATCGACTGTAGATCGACCTTCAACAAAGCCGCATTGATTGTCATTCAACCGCACAATCTTTCTCAATCGGTTGCAGACAACTCGCTCGTAGATCTTCAGTGTATGAGGTGTTAACTTTATAGCCCTATAGTTGTTGAGTTTGCGTGAGTCTCCCTTGTTCTTATAGAAAGGGAGAAGAAAACTTTCCCTGAAAGCATCAGGCATCGGTTGCCCACCTTTGATTTTGTTGAAGAGAACTGTGAGCCAACTAAGCCCGACATTTTCCATTTTCAACCAAAATTCCGCGGGGATTTTGTCCGGGCCGACTGCCTTTCCGCGTTTCATCTGATGCATTGCCTCCATCACCTCTTCCTCTGAGATATCTTCAATATTTGTGGTATTTGGCTCAACATCTTGAAAAGCTGCCCGAGGAAATTCTTCATTTAGAAGTTCGTCAAAATACTCTCGCATCCTGCTACAAATTGCCGTATCGTCAATCAGCAACATTCCTTGCGAGTCCTCCACGTACTTTGGCGCCTGTATTTCCCGAGCGTTCCTTCTCCTTTGGGCTGCGACCCTAAATATCCTGGCGTCGTGCTTAGGTCTCTCGCGCAAAGACGGTCCTTCGGTCGCAGTCTGAGTTTCTAATTCTTGGTAGAATTTCTCAGCTGCCTTCGCCTTTGCTTGAGCTACCAAGCGCTTTACTTTCTTTCGGCATTGCATATAATTTTCGCGAAGTTGAACCCGTTCGGCTTCACTGCTTGACTCACATTTCGTCCATGCCTTAAATGCGTTCGATTTGGCTTGCACTGCTTCCTTAGTTTCGGTGTTCCACCACCATGTTTCTTTCTTCGTGTGGAGTGGACCTTTCGAAACTCCAAGTGCCTTTTCCGCCTCACCTACTGACATTTCAGCGAAACTATTCCACATTTGTGTTGGACTGTGCTCGGTGCAGTTTATGTTGTTTTGAAACCACTCCGTCATTTTATCAATGAATGAAGTTACTACAGGTTCAAAGTTGTCGTTTGTGAGATTGTGCCACTTGATTTTTTCGACAGGCTTGGGAGTTCTTCTATTTCTTGCTCCTCCTGCTTTCAAAATAAATTCTGACAGGAGCAAACGATGTTGGCTGACGACAGATTCACCCAAGATCACCTTGCAGTCTCTTACCCACCTTCTCATAAAATCGAAACAGAGGTGGTAATCGATCTGCGTTTCGTGTTTCCTATCTCCGTGTCCACTACTGTAGGTGATTAGGTGTCTCTCGTTTTTCACAAACCATGTATTTAGGATGACCAAACCATGCGATCTGCACATGGTCAGAATAGCTTCACCTTCGTCATTTCTGACCGTTGAAGGGCTACCCTTTCCACCATGGCAATCCTCGTAATCATAATTTGATTCACCCACATGGCCATTTAAATCTCCTCCCAAGAACACCAATTCGGTATCTGGAATGGTCTGAATTAGGGTGTCAACGTCGTTCCAAAATGCCTCTTTTTCTTCTGGTGGCAATCCCACTTGGGGAGCGTAGGCACTTATTACGTTCCACACCCTTCCGCAGATAACCAATTTGATGCTGATCAAGCGGTCACTTCTCTTCGCGACACTTATTACACTGCCAAGTAAAGACGACGCCAGAATAATGCCAACTCCGTTTCTTTGGTTTGTAATTCCATAGTAGTACAATTTGTACTTCATGGAATTCGTAAGAAACCGGGCTCTGTCGATATGGGTATTTCGCCACTTTGTCTCTTGCACGCACATAATGTCTATCCCTCTCCGCTTCATGATATCCTCAATCTCCTCGCTCTTTGACGTCATGGAACCGACATTCCAGCTTGCAACCCTCAGCTTCTCCACAATGTAATTGGACTGCCTTATATTGCTCGCCCCCGGAAACCGTCGAGCTCTGGCGCGAACTAGGTTCGCCCCGGGATCACTCAACCGCATAGCAGAAGTAGTGCCCAGCGGGGTAGTGCTTGTATCTGCGTCAATTTCCATAAGGCCTTCCATTCTTTTACACCTTTTGGAGAAAGGTTGTGTTTTTGGCACTAGTGTGTGGAAATAAGTAAATTTATGGACTTTCCTTTTACGTCCGCCGGCTATCTCCAGACGCGGCAACCCATACACACACACACTAACCTATGGGAGGTCTTGTTGATGTTAAAACGTGCCTCAGGCTTCAGATGTCATGGTTGCCTGCGACCTTCGCATACTAGCGGCCAAGCACCCTCTTGACCATGCATCCCTCGGCGCATGCTGATCCACCTTGGATTAGGTCCCTTTTTAGTCGCCTTCTACGACACGCCGGGAAAGGCGGTGGCATTATTCGCGACCCATGCCAAAGGCAAGAGCACTCGCGATTAATTCTAATCGCAATGCCGCTACTCCCAAACGTCAACGATCGGAGGAAGACGGTGCTCCCAACTATGGGAAGCAAGCCGCTTCAACTAAGAAACCAAGGACGGCAGAAAATCCTACACGGAACGCCGAGCCCAGACCAAGTACTTCAGCGGCCTGCGGATTCAGGGCACCTCCGGTGACCTCTGCTGGTACTTCTGGATCAGTGTCCACCCCTAGCAATGCGGCGAACAGGAGCAAGAGCGACCGCAAGGAAGCTCCGGTAGCATCAAATGCCACCCCTCAACCCGCAGCAGTTAGGAGCAGGAGTGTCCATCCAAAGGCAGCCGTTTCATCACGCGACCAAAACGTACACCCGGTGACATCGGCAGGAACTTCAAGACCTGCCGTCACCCCTCTGGCATCAGCCGGCAGGAGCAGGAGCACGTACTCACAGGTGGCAACATCCGTGAGGGTCGCAATTATGGCGTCTAGCTACCCAGACTGCCTGCTAACTGCAGAGCAAATGTCCATGGTGCAAGACGCCATAATTGACCACATTGTGACCCACCCACCTGTCACCGTCTTTCCGGAGTTCGGCAGCATTCGCTTCCGACCCGGTTTCCTACTCGTCGAATGCGACAATGAGGCCACTGCCGAATGGCTAAGCAACACCGCCGCCACTCTCATCCCATGGGAAGGAGCCACGCTGCGCGCCGCTACCGGAGATGACATCCCACGCTCTACGATAGCAACGCTATATCTGCCTCGCACCACGGACGCCACTAGTGCAATCACACTTCTCGGCAGACAAAATGAGGATCTGCGCACGAGTGAGTGGAGGCTAATTAACGCGACGACGGAGGGGGATGGCCTAACACTGATCGTCGCAGTGAACCCGATGTCGATGCAGATTATCGCCAGGCGCAATTTTCAAGTGTCCTACCGCTTTGGTAAGACCAAGGTCCATCCGAAGAATTGGAAGGGCGCCCGCAGAGAGGACACGGCGGAGAATAAGCCAAGCGACACAACGGAGAGCAAAAACGGCTCCACCAACACCGGCAGTGGTCCAACATGCAATGAGGCCAACACTGCAAGCTCAATTGAAGAGGCACCCCTACACCATGGCCTCTCGAATGTTCCGGAGCCAATGGAGCAGGCCCTACACCACGACCCCCTCCCGGAACCTATGGAGGAGGCAGAGGAACTACACGCTCCAATTGGGAGCGAGGCGACAACGGACGACCCCGATGACAGCGAATAACCCGAGCATTGGCGTGGTGCAGTGTAACCTGCACCACGCCATAAGGGCCTCGGATATACTATCAGCGCGGTTTGTTAGCGAGGGTCTTGCATTGATCCAAGAACCGTGGCAGCATGACGGGATAGTCAAAGGACTCGGCGTAAGTAACGCGAATGTTGAATATGACAAGGGTTCTACTCGACCCAGAGCCTGTATCGTAGTTAGCAAACGCATTAATTACCTTTGTCTTTCAGAATATACTAACAGTGACCTTGTGGCCATCGAAGTCGGAACCACCCGAGATGGCACCCAAAATCTGGTCGTAGCATCTGCCTACCTACCTGGCGATAAAGAGGTACCGGTAGGAGAGCTACAGAAGCTGGCCTTCCACTGCAAATCACAAGGGAAGGGCCTACTGCTGGGATGCGATGCCAACGCCCATCACGTGATTTGGGGCAGCACCGACGTAAACAGAAGAGGTGAGTACCTTTTAGAACTTATAATGTCTCTAGATCTCAACATCCTCAATAGGGGATGTCAACCCACTTTCATTACCAGAGCAAGGCAGGAAGTCCTGGACTTGACTCTGTGTAATAGCCTAATAGCGGAACGAATTCGCAGCTGGCACGTATCGGATGAGCCCTCATTCTCCGACCACGTGCATATTCGATTCAATATAATCTTTGCTGATTCTGCAACTGTTGAGCGCAGAGTTCCACAAAACACCAACTGGTCCGGATATATCGAGACGCTGAAGGAACATCTGCAGCAGATCAACAAGAAAGTCACTGGATGGCACAGTCTCGAAAGACTCGTAGACGATACCACCAGGGCAATCGTGTCCTCTTATGAAGAAAACTGCCCTTTAAGGGTTATAAAAGAAAGTAAGTGTGTTCCGTGGTGGAATAGGGAGCTAGCTCTCCTCAGGAAAGAAGTGAGGAAGCTTTTTAACAGGGCCAAGCGCAACGGGGACTGGGTCCTGTACCGCTCTACTCTCACGGAATACAACAAAAAGATCAGAGACGCCAAAAGGCGTAGCTGGTCAAACTTTTGCGACAGTGTCAATAGTACTAACAAAGCGGCAAGACTGCATAAGGTACTAGCCAAAAACGGTTGCAGTTCGATTAACACTCTGAAAAGAGATAACGGGGAAATCACGAAGGATGCCGAAAGTACTGGCAAGCTACTCCTTGCAACCCATTTCCCCGGCTGCAGACTAGACTATAACGTGAATGATAGCCACAGTTGCATGAGTTCGCCCAACAGAGCAAACAGAGCTGACTGGGCAGCAGCAAGAGGTATCTTCACGTTTGACAGGATAAGGTGGGCAATCGGGACATTTGATCCCTTCAAATCGCCCAGCATGGATGGAATCTTCCCGGCACTCATGCAAAGAGGGCAAGAGGAGCTGATTCCCTTCATGGTTAGCATCTATAGAAGTAGTTTTGCTTTGGGATATATCCCAACAGCCTGGAGATCAGTGAGGGTAGTCTTTATCCCCAAAGTGGGTAAAAGACCGGCGGACGACCCCAAGTCATACCGCCCCATTAGCCTAACATCTTTTCTCATGAAAACTATGGAAAAGATTCTGGACGCTCATATTAGGAGCACACTTCTGAAGACGCGGCCGCTGCACCCAAAACAATATGCCTATCAACCGGGCAAATCAACGGAATCGGCACTACAAAGCTTAGTGGAAGAGATCGAGGTGGCCATGTCTAATAAAGAAATGGCACTATGTGCATTTCTAGACATAGAGGGCGCCTTTGACAATACGTCGTATGATTCCATAGGAGCGGCATTAAGATCCAAAGGGGCCGACAACACTACCATAATGTGGGTGCAACGCATGCTGTCGTCCAGAATTATATTTACCAGTATAGGCAAGACTACTCTCACTGCCCAAGCCACACGTGGCTGCCCCCAAGGAGGTGTACTATCCCCCCTCCTGTGGTGTTTGGTAGTTGATGGATTGATGTGGAGACTTAACTCAGCTAGGTTCTCTACCCAGGGGTATGCAGACGACTTGGTCATCACGGTTAAAGGCAAATTCGAGGAGGTCCTACCGGATGTTCTACAGAACGCTCTGCAAATAGTACAGGAATGGTGCACTGTTAATGGGCTACGTGTCAATCCGACAAAAGCCGCAGTGATACCATTTAGCAGGAGGGGGACGCTAAGAGCTTTGAAGTGTCCCTCAATGTATAATTCACAGCTGACAATGCCAGAAACTGTTAAGTATCTGGGGGTCACTTTGGACAAGAAGTTACTCTGGAAGGAGCACCTCAGGGTGGTAACAGAGAAAGCAACTAGGGCCTTATGGATCTGCAGAAGCTATGCGGGCAAAGCATGGGGTATCAAACCAGATATAATTCTGTGGATCTATAAGTCAATTGTCAGACCAATTATAGAATACGGGGCGGTAGTATGGTGGAGAAGGGCACCCAATACAGACGGTAGGCTGAATCTGGACAAGGTTCAGAGACTAGCCTGTCTAGCTGTCCTTGGAGCCTTCATCTCCAGCCCTACCGCCGCCTTGGAGGTTCTGCTGAATCTCCCACCACTACACATACATATCGAGGCAGTGGCAAGACTGGCCGTTATCAGGCTTAAGGCATGTGATACGGCATGTCCACTGAACTCGGTGCAGTCAGGATGGATAAGTAATGACAACCTACTTAGTATGCCATCAGACTATCTGGTTAAAACGTTACGTTTTAACACCAAATTCGAATCAGTGACTTGGGCGAGGGAAGACTGGACTGACAGGTTCAGAGCACTCCACCCCGGTACAATCATCTTTTACACGGACGGCTCAAAGACTGATACAGGTTCTGGCGCAGGAATTAGTGGCCCAGGTATTAGTCTTTCTATTCCAATGGGATATCGACCGACAGTGTTTCAGGCAGAAGTACACGCAATCGAGCTGTGCGCAAGAAAATGCATCGAAAATGGCTACATAAACAAGAAAATAGCAATATTTACTGACAGCCAAGCGGCAATGAAAGCGCTGACGAGCTTTACTGTCACATCAAAGCTCGTGTGGTGTTGTCAGGAAATCCTCCAACAGGTAGGCTTATGTAACAGTCTTACCCTTTTCTGGGTACCTGGGCATTCGGGTATCGTAGGCAATGAGCAGGCCGACGAGCTCGCAAGGAGAGCATCTCTCACCCCTCTCATTGGTCCAGAACCCTACTGTGGGATACCACTCTGTACATACAGAAATGTAATAAGTGAATGGGAAAAAACCAAAGCCACCTCACACTGGGAAACTATTCCCGGGCTTCGGCAGTCAAAACTTTTTGTTGCCAAATATTCACCTAAACGCACTCTAAGTCTGATAAACATGAGTAGAAACAGGGTTAGGATAATTTGCGGGCTCCTTACGGGGCACTGCCGTCTGAATGGTCATTTAAAGACCATGCGCATTGTTACCGACGCAAGCTGTCGGTTCTGCGAGGCTGACGACGAAACAGCTGCGCACATTCTTTGCGAATGTGAGAGGCTAGCAATGCGCCGCTTGGAATGCTTCGGCATCATGTTCCCTTTAGAGGAGGATATTGCCTCCTTGAACATGGGTCAGCTTAATCGGTTCATCGAAAGATGTCGGTTAGATGAGTTCATCTAACTCCAGCTTGGGCAATGGCACAATAGACCAACGGTCGCAGTGCCCAGGGCTACCTAATAGCCACAGCCCACAATAAATCTAATCTAATCTACACCACCGTACATCCATAAATGGATCGCTAATTACCTTGCCGGTCGTCAATCCTGTACAGAGTTTAGAAACGGGAAGTCTAAACTCAGTGAAATCAAACAAGGCGTTCCCCAGGGCGGAATCTCATCCCCCACTCTCCTCAACCTCTACATGGCAAGATTACCCACACCACCAACGGGTTACAAACCATCTCATACGCAGACGACTGCACCATACCATGGCAACTGGTAACAACATTTCCGAAATGTGCGATCTAATTAACGAACCTGCAGGTTCTCAACGCTTTCATCGTGAATAAAAACCTGAAGCTATCTGCGCACAAGTCCTCCGCCACATTATTCACAAGCTTCAACCAAGAGTACAACACACAACTGCCCATCTACGTTGACACCCACATCATCCCAACAACCAGGACTCCCAAAATCCTTGGTGTCACGCTTGACAACTCCGGCAAATTCAACACCCACGCCGAAAATATATGTTCCAAACCCAGGAGCAGGAATAAAATATTAAAAGCACTTGCCGGAAGTACATGGGGCACAGACAAACCCTCTTTTTTTGCAAACGCGAGAAAATGACAGAAAATGATGACATAACACCATGCAAAGTGTAATTCAGTGCTACAATAAGGTTCAATTGGATCAAAAAACGGCGCCAAATGCCATTATTGGAATATTATTGAGTTATACTCTGTAAAGTACCCCTATTATTGTTAGAAGAAAGTATTTTACGAAGTATTATAGGGATGAAATTGTTACTTGGGTTTGGCGCCATTTTTTAATCCAATAGAACCTTATTGTAGCACTAAATTATGCTTTAACACCTTGGCTGCCATGTATCACCGGTGAACACACTAAACTCGATTCCCCACAGGCCAATGTGTCACCGGTGAACATCACACAATTATTCCTCCCAGGCCAAGCAATTCAAAAGAAGACTACAAATGTGTCACCGGTGACACATTGGCCTGTACAGAATGTCTTTCTCTGTGTTCACCGGTGATACATGGCCTGTGGTGAATCATTTGTGTGTGTTCACCGGTGACACATTGGCAGCCAAGGTGTTAAAAAGGCGTACGCCATTTGCTTTATTTCATAATTTTCTGTCATTGAACGAATTTGCAAAAAAAAAGTAGAAAAACAAAATTTCCGCAGCTAGCATCGAACCGGAGTCTGTTAGTTGAAATAGATTCCACGCGTCAGCAGCAGCATCGGCAGAATTTCATAGCTGACAAATATGCTGAATGCCAAGTCTTCTGCTCAACATTTTTGTCATCAATGTAAAATGCATTGGGATTGACGTTTCGCGATGCCGATGATTCTGCTTACGCGTGAAATGTATTTCAACCATAAGTGTGGGTTTCATGCAACATTTCAAGGATTTCTAGTGTTCTAAAATATGTATTTCAGAGCACTTCATAAGTGTCAATTCATTAAAAACCACAAAGTCCATCTTTCTATAAAACTACGGTGAACAATTTATTGAATGACCATACGAATGTCACACTATAAAAACGAAACCGACTGTGCTTTAGAAGAATATATGGATGTGTGTGAGTTAACTTAGAGTGACTATTGCATGTGTGTGCTGTATCATACCATAAACACAAGAGTGGAGTATTTAAAGGAGTATCTTTTTAGGTTAAAGTTTAGAGACAGTTTTGTCGAAGCCTTATATGTACCACCATCCTTAAATTTTATTCCACAGTGATGAAGCTTTCTGGAAAATGATTTAAGGCTGTTTTATCGAATCAAAATATATCTTTAAGCGATCTTCTTCCTTGCCTCGTTCTTTATACCGCTCCACGGTTTCGCGTTGCTCGACCTGCGGTGTAGGCACATCGCCCGTTTTGGCGATAATTTCTCAGCATATTTCTACAGGCAGCTCTATCTTGGATCGTGTCATCGCCGAGACCAATGCGTTGTTGTTATATCTTTAAGCGATGTCACACGATAAATTTATTTCGTGGTACTATATGATTTCTACAGTATGAAGTGCTTCTTTAAAGCAAACGAATTGTTGCTTGGGTTACCCGCCACCGAACCCTCTTCCCGCTTAATAATCAACATGCGCAATGTGAATCCAATTGGAGTCAACATTTTCTCCTACAGCCATTATTATACTGGATGCCCGTAAACTGCCGCATAAACGCAACGGACTATGATTCCTCAGCTGATTTCCAGCAAAAAAGTTGTACGGAACATACCCCCTATTCTTAGCATTTGAAGATTTTTGAAAAAATCATTTTCTTGCATGACCTAAAGCTCAATATCTCCAAAGGTAGTTATTATTACATTATTAGTGGTTATTACAGCCAACAAATTTACCTATAAAATAAAACTAACCACACTAAAATCGGATAAGAGGTTTGGTTTTTACAGAGCTTTATACTCAAATTTGTATGATTTGACCCAAAAACGTTAATAGATATTTTTTCATCTCAATTATCTCCAACTTCTGCCAAGGAGAGGTGCTTTTACGGTTCTTTTAAAAATTGGCACATAGTCATACAATCATATATTTCTTACTTCATTTTATTCTAGCTCCATTATTTCTAACAGTTTTAATACCTTAAGTGCAGAAAACTAGGGTTAATTTTGGCTTTAATGTGGTTAGTTTTATTAATTAGGTAAATTTGTTGGCTTAACAATCATTTTGCTTCACTATTCTAGCTGGTCTAGCTTTGGAGATATCGAGCTTTAAGTCGTGCAAGAAAATGATTTTTTCAAAAATCTTCACATGCCTGTGGGAGCTAAAGGGTTCGGTACAAGTTTTTTGCTGCAAATCAGCTGAGGAATCATAATCCGCTGCGTTTATGCGGCAGTTTCCGGACACTCTGTATATCAATGCAAAGAACATTTTATGTAATTTTTTCGATCTCAGGTAATTTTTCTGTATCTTTTGCCGTTTTTGAAATAATCGCGAAAACGAAGAAAATACCACCCTTTTCCCCCTTTTTTAAAGGTTGCGGACCTACAATCGGTGGGGTCTTTTTTCCCATCATCTGGGGGTTATCCCGAACCATCCTGCAAAAATCCAGCAATGAAGGATTTTTGCCGTTCAATGGCCATATTTTGGCTTACTTTTCTTCGGCTACAAGTTATCTTGTCCTGTTCTGGGACCACAGAAATTCACGCAGTTAATATGTGTGTACGGATGGATGGACTTGGACAGCTACGTATGCTTATGCAGTTTGATTCCAATTAATAGGTCGGCAGGGAGTGCCGCGAGAAATTTCAGAAACGACAACTGGAACCACTCCTTAGAAAGAAAAATTAGTTCGTGTGGATCGATAGATAGGAATATTGCCTGACATTATTTGGAGTGTTTGCAGTAGTGAGCTTCTTAGTCTCAGGGGTTTTAAACTTAATCCGGAAAAATGAACGTCGAATCAAATGAACTGGAAGTTGAGTTTGAAGTGGATCCCGAAACTGCATGGCTTGAAGAGATTACAATAGGAGGATTTCGAATATGGCATATCTTCTTTTTTGTATTTTGTGGTTTCATGTGCGCAGGTAACCTTCATGTGTTTTTAATATCATTATATTGAAATGGTATATTCCAGTTATTATTCTTTGTTGCTGCTTTCGGATTCGTATACCAAGAACAAAACAAGACATTGAAGCCGATTACAAAAGAAGGAAAATAACGAAAACATTTCGGAAGAAAATGGCAACAATGGAAAACTCTGAAATGGATGATATGGATTTACAAAAAGGTGAGCAGCTTACAAATAATGCCCGTTTTGTGTAGAAACGTTGAAAAATTGCCTTATACAGAATGTCCCTGTATTCAACGTCAAGTAATGTGTAGGTAATTGTGCGTTAATATTGATTACGGGAAAAATATTGTAAAAATTAAGTCGCGTTTTTTACAGTTATCTGTAGTAGATATATTAATTTTGTCATGAAGTTTGCAACGCTCAACTTCTTTCAGCAAGAAAATTACCAACACAATCGGAATTTTTTTTATCGTTACCTTGTTATCGCTATTTTTGTGAGTCATCGAAAATCGTGACTTGTCATGCAAAATCATAATTTGCAGCCCTCCTGATGACCTAATCCAAGATTTGATTTCAGTTTCAGAAACTACATGAAATTTCAGAAAAACTGAAGTTTTTCCTGTTGCCAACATTATCGCCACTTTCAAGATACAGTTACTCAAAGTTAATAGAAATTAAATAAAAAATAGAATATAATATATAATAGATAATAGATATAATATAAAATAGATTTTTCATCGAAAATTCAAACAGTAATTTCATAACGGTTCTTTATACGTACAACTCTGCAAAGTTGATAAAAGTTGCTTCAACATGTTGGGTTTCCAACGGTATATCACTTTTCATATTTACATTGCGGAATTTCGGAATTACACAAATTGGATGTAAAAAAATACAAGGAAATTATTTTCTTATCGGATTATTCAAACTGAAATTTTATTTATTTATTTCTTATATTTTACTATCGCAATTCTGAAAATTTGTTAAATAACTAGGGGGCTTCGCCCCCTGCTCACTACGCTCGCCAATCCCCGGGCCGAGGCTAATTTCGGGCGCGGCCGAAATTCGGATACCCTTCGCTCTCCTTGGGCTAAAAGTTTTTTTCGGGCGTACCTATGACTTGAATTTAATTCCCCTCCTCATTCTTTTTCTACAGTCTTGACAAAAGTTTTGGGCTTGGTTGAGATAAGAGGGCAAATAAAAATATTTACTGAACTTTGAACTTTTTTGATGCTTTGGTAAAGACACATTAATTCAAGGTTTTGTGAAATTGGTGCGAAAAATGTTTCTTAGAAAAACCAAAATGGGGGTTGGATTTGTATGGCCACCCCATGACCCCATGGTCAGATTTGATCAATTCTTAGATATGTTTTGTGTCATCAAGAGAAACACGTTTGTGTGTAATTTGGTTGAAATTGGTGCACAAATAAAAAAGTGTTTCTTAGAAGAACCTAATTTGGGGGGTTAGGTTTGTATGACCGCATGGTCCGATTTGATCCATTCTGACATATGTTTCGTGTTGTCAATAGAAATACATCTGTGTGAAATTTGGATGAAATTGCTACACAAATAAAAAAGTTTTTCTTAGAAGAACCTAATTTGGGGAGTTGGGTTTGTATGGCAGCCCCATGACCCCATTATCTGATTTGATCCATTCTTAGATATGTTTTGTGTCATCAAGAGAAACACATTTGTGTGAAATTTAGTTGAAATTGGTGCACAAATAAAAAAGTTTTTCTTAGAAGAACCTAATTTGGGGATTAGGTTTGTATGGCAGCCCCATGACCCCATGGTTCGATTTGATCCATTCTGACATATGTTTCGTGTTGTCAATAGAAATACATTTGTGTGAAATTTGGTTGAAATTGGTACTCAAATAAAAAAGTTTTTCTTAGAAGAACATAATTTGGGGAGTTGGGTTTGTATGGCAGCCCCATGACCCCATTGTCCGATTTTACCGATTCAAACATACAGAGTAAAACGCGTCGCAACAGACAGACAGACAGATGGACATCGCCCAATCGACTCCCCAAGTCATGTTGATCATATATGTATACTTTTTATATGGTAGGAGATGCTTCCTTCAATGCGTTACAAACTTTCACTCTATGAGCGAAGGGTATAAAAATGAAAATAAAATGTTGAATATGAGAAAGAACCAATAAACTAAAAATATTAACTAATGATTAAATGGGTCTGTTTGATGAATTGGAATAATGCTGCTGGAACTGGCCTCCTCCATTTTGAATGCAGACTCGACACCTTCGGCGCATGGAGGAAACGGTCCGAAGGATTTCAGGAGGGGTTTTCTTTATGTAGTCACAAGCATCAGTAATTCGCTGCAGCAGCTGTTCCCTGGAGGTAAAATTTACAAAATGTTATCCATCCATTTCCTCCTTCAACCCCGTACACACACACATCATACTCTCTATCGGAGAATTTGTTTTCCACCATCGCGATTTTATTGAATTGGTCTAAAAATGGGGGCTATATTCGAAAAATAAATTATATTATTAACAAAATTATACATGAATTTCCTAAACGCCAAAAAGTAACAAAACAATCACGCTTGGAAAGTGAAAACAAAAGAAAAAATAACAGCTTTTCGATTATAAATAGCAAATATTAAATTTAACTGTTATAAGTACCGTTGTATTTGCCAAACAATGTACAAAATTATTTGAAATTTTGTACATTTTGTACATATTTGACCAGAACTGTAAGATATTTGAACCTTACAGTTCTAGTCAAAATAATGTAGCGAGCAATCAACCAAATATCACGGAGGGCAAATCAATTCCGAAGTATTATATTCACCGTGGTTTAAAAAAGGTTTCATTTTGGCTGTAGTTATCAAATACCCTCTTTGAACCCAACGAAATTACCACAGGGCTTGAATTTACTACTTTGCAACATTTTTTGCACTTGAGTACATTGAGCGGTCGAGAATTAGCTGTGTAGTAACTGAAGTTTACACGACACTGTTTAATATTATTATAAACACCAACATACAATTACCGTCTAGAAACGGTAATTGCACCGCAGTATATAAATTTACTTTTGAAAAAGGTTATTTCCACTGCAGTAATTTGGGGGTTAAAAGGTAACTTTTTGGACATTGCAGTTTACATTTCACCGTTTAATATCATGTCAAACACCGACATACTATTACTATTTGGAAACGTCTTTTTAACACTACAGTGTATAAATATGCCTACACCGCAGGTCGAGCAACGCGGAACCATGGAGCGGTATAAAGAACGAGGCAAGGAAGAAGAAAGAAGAAAAAGTGTATAAATATGGTATTCGGAAACTTTCTTGGCACTGTAGTAACATAGCCGTCAAAAATTAGGGTAATAGACACTCCAGTTATCAATTCACCGTTTAATACTATACTACCGAATAACACCGACGACGCTATTTATTAATTGTATAGGTTGCATTTGAGTTTCAGGATTGCTGGGAGTGGAAGTGGTGCAGTGAGTGTTGTGTTTTGTTTTTGAAATTGTCAATTATTCCCTGTGAGGCAATAATACGGAAAAACTGTGTCGTTCGAGTTTCAAACACGCGAAAATCCTCGGAATCTAACAATTTCTCGCGTTTTTCCGGTTTCGCTGTTATCACAACCTGTTAGTGCCTAACATATTGACTTTTCTCGGCTGAAATCGACCCCAAACCAACATTTTTCTGATAAGGCGTATCGCGATACTGCTTGTCTCTCCTATTACTACGTGGAAATTTTCGTATCACCCAAAATATGATTCGCGTCAAAGTGTTAGAAGGATTGCCTGCACCCAGTCTTTGTATGTAGGTGGCTTTGGAAGGAGTCATAGTTGAAACATTGCCGTTCAAGATTAAGTCGCAAAAGGTATAAGATTTAACAATTTATAGCATTTATATTTATTTTTAAATACGTTTTCTTTTTTTACATCGCAAGCAACGGATTGGAAGGAGCGGCCAAAGTATAAATGTGTGTAATATTATTATTATATTTTATTCGTATATAATTTAATTACTAATGATTTATAGTTTGTATTATGTAAGTTTAAATAAAATCCATGCAAAATTTATGGTTATAGGGCTATTTAATCGCACATTTTTAAAGTTTGCTTTAACTATAGCAATTTGCATTGCTTTAACGCGCTCCTTTGACATCCTGAAATCTAATATTTTGCTTAAAGCATGCTCTAACTGATATTTGTAAATTGCTATAGATAAAGCATTCTATAAAATTGTGTGAATAATAAAGAAAAAAAAAAATTGAACGGCAAACAAAATTGTGAACAAATATGTAACATGTATTATATTTTGTAGTAGTCTGGCTGGTCTAGCGGTTAGTGCGCGCACCTTCGGTGCACAGGGTCATGAGTTCGAATCTCACCGTGGATCATGGTGTTTTCGAACTCACGAGCTTGTGACGGGCTATGATCTCACTCAGATGTTAAACGAGTACCCATTTATGGGGATAAATAACACTGCTGAGCGTGATGCTGATCTCATTACCTCAACAAAAAGCAGATAAGATCTTGGAAATGGGATGTCACTAACACATACTGCGGCCTTAGCCCAATGTTGGATTGTCGCGCCTGTTATTTATTTATTTTTATTATATTTTGTAGTTATTTATTACGTATATTGAATAAATATGATTAAATTTTAAACTTGTTTTTGTTTAATCTAAAATCTAAATGGAAAAAATAATAATTTATACATTTTCAAGAAAAATTCACATTTTTTAACCAGAATTAACTATACAATAATTGAAACTAACTATTACGAAAATTCAAATTCGTTAATTTCATTTAATGTATAGATATTTTGTGTTAAGCAAATGAAAATTTGCCTTGAAAATGGTATAAAGTAAATGAAGCTGGGTATAAATATGCCTGAAAACAACAAATTAGTTGTAAAAACACTTGAAAATAACCTCAATCACAATATTACTAAACATCACCTACGTTTTTTCGTTGTATTCACGTAGATGACACACTGGTAAAAAACGGTGTGCTTATCATCCATTTCTGACTACGGTAAAAAAATAACGTACCAAATCCATGGGTAAATCAAGTAAAAATAACGTTGAAATTACGTTTTTGACACTGAATACAGTTATGACACTAAAGTGCTAAAACCCTCATATACACCGTGTTTCAAATCATTTTGGTTGATTGGGGAGTCTATCTCGAATTATAATAAATGTTTGTCTTTTTTCGATTAGACTTCAGTTTTGTGAAATTTTATGTAGTTTCTGAAACTGAAATCAAATCTTGGATTAGGTCATCAGGAGGGCTGCAAATTATTATTTTGCATGACAAGTCACGATTTTTAATGACTTTCACAAAAAGAGCGATAACAAGGTAACGGTAAAAAAATTCTGATTGTATTGGTAGCTTTCTTGCTGAAACTAGGGATGTAACGGATGTGGTTTAGCGGATGCGGATCAATGAAAATGTAAATTTGCGGATGCGGATGCGAATGCGGATTAGTTAAAAAATTTAGGAAATTAATTTTACTAATACCGAAAATCAGATACTATTCAGTTTTCAGGAATATTCGACATGTTAGAAGTAAAAGTACAAGGAAGGGCCAGCTTAGCAAAATGTGCAATCCTTTTATGTGCTGGACAAAGTCATTAGCTTCATTAAAATGCAGGGTCATAGTCGAAAGCCTTTCTTTTCCATTAAATTTTTTCATTTTGGACCTTTTTTAAATAGGCTCCATAACTTTTTAAAGAATGATATTTCAGCCGTAAAATTTTGTATACGTTTTCACAATAAGTTCAAGATCATTTTAAGGTAAACATTGAGTCGCTCCGGTCGAGGACACCCATTATCCCCCATTTGTATTTATCAAAACGGCATGTCCACAACTCCCCCTAAAATTGGAGCAGAGTGCTAAATTTTGGTTTGTTGCGATTGGTGGTCATAGTCACCCCACCCACCAAAAATCGGATAAAAACTGAGGGTATCTCCCATACAAAGTGACCCATCAGCAGTTTGTTCTACGTACTACTCATTTTATAATCTGTAGACAAAGTTGTCTTGGGTCACTAATAATAATTTGATGTAGTGTTTTTCGTCTTCGGACCATTTTTCTGTATCTCTTGCTGTTTTTGAAATAATCGCAAAAAAGAACGAAAAAATGCCCCCTTTCACCCCTTTTAAGGTTACGGACCCCCAAGTGGTTGGGACTTTTAATGCCATAATCTGGGGACCATCCCCAACCATAATCAAAAAGAAATATCTGATGTAGGATTTTTGCCGTTCGATGGCCATATTTTGGCCGAATTTTCTTAGACTAATATCTATACATGCATTAGATTTGGTTTCTTGCAATCGCTATCAATTCTCTATTCTATGAGTGGTTTAGAATAAAGATGATTAGATGGGAAATTTGTAGTGATATCCGCATCATATCCGCATACAAAAATGCGGATTGCGGATGAGGATGCGGATGAGGATGTCAACATGAGGATGCGGATGCGGATGTAGAATTTGATGCGGATTATCCGCAGTTGCGGTGCGGATGCGGATATCTGCAACATCCCTTGCTGAAACAACTTGTGCTATCAACCCTTACAGTATTGACCACCTAATGCGGGACACCCTGTATATTTACATTTATTATTGATTAGTGGCTGCATTCAGCGAGCGAAATTTACTGGAAAAACATTGGAAATGCTACAAGAATTACCCGTCACCACTCTCTTTCTACGTTGAAAAGTCCTCATGCGCAATGAGAATCTAATTGAAAGAGCACTTTTCTGCTTCATTGCTGTAATAGTAATTTTATTTTGGCTATTCTAGCTAGTCTAGCTTTTGAGATATTGAAGTTTTAGTCGTACAAGAAAATGATTTTTTCAAAAATCTTCAAATGCCTGTGGCGGAACCAATCCCTGAAAGTTTGGGTTAAGCTAAGGGGGTATGTTCCGTACAACTTTTTTGGTGGAAATCACACGAGGAATCACAATCCGTTTATGCGGCAGTTTCCGGACTCCCTGTATTTTCAAATTATGTCGAAATCGAGCCAAAATTAACCCTAATTTTCTGCACTTAAGTTATTAAAACTGTCAGATGTAATGGAGCTAGAATAAAATGATTTAAAAAAGATATGATCGTAAGACTATGCGCCAATTTTTGAAAGAATCGTACAAGCACCTCTCCTTGGCAGAAGTTGGAGAAAATTGAGATGAAAAATTAGATTGTTTTTGGGTCAAATCACACAAATTTGACTTTGAACCTCTGTAAAAACCAAATCTCTTATCCGATTTTAGTGTGGTTAGTTTTATTTTTTAGGTAAATTTGTTGGCTGTAATAATCATCTTATTTCACTATTCTCGCTGGTCTAGCTTTGGAGATTTTGAGCTTTAAGTCGTTCAAGAAAATGATTTTTTCAAAAATCTTCAAATGACTGTGGCGAAACCAATCCCTGAAAATTTGGTTCTTCTAAGAAAAAGTTTTTCTTAATGTACCAATCTTAACCAAACTTACATAAGTGTGTTCCTTGCAAAGCCTCAAAACATATCTAGGAACAGATGGAGTCAGAACATTACATCATAGGGCCGCCATACAGACCTGCCCCTGAAAATTAAGTTCATTTAATCGGACTTTAATTAAACTTTACCCAAATGTCTTCCTGGTAAGGCCTCAAAATATATCTAAGAATAGCTGAAATCCGAACACTACGTTATAGGGCTGTTAAACAAACCAACTTTTCTTTATGAACTAGGGATGTCAGAAACCGGACGGTTCGTCCGAAAACCGGTACTTTCAGTACGGTTAACCGTTTTTTTCGGTGTTTTTCCTCCTTCCGGCTTTAACCGGATGGTCCGGGTTCTTTCAAAATTCATACAATTTTTTATGTTTTCTTTATTTTTCAGTCTACAATTCTATTACTTATCCCCTATGGAAAATTTCTTTTTCAAATTTCAGCCCTTTAACAATTGTCGAACACTCTTCTTTTTGCTATTACTCGTAGAACAATCGCTTCGTCAAATTACCTCTGCTTGTTTCTTATCTCTTCCAAGGCAGATATTAGCGACGTTTTTTTCGTATCGCAGGTAAATCTGACTCGAAAAAAAGATCGCGGGTAACATCCCAGTTAAGACCAAACAGATGACATTTGACAGTTTATGCGCATCTTTGACTCACCTTCGTCGGCTTATTTTTTAGATGTGGTGGATTTTATCACAAAAGATGATTATTTCTTTGCAAAATCTTTTCTCTTGATGAGAAAAACCCTCACATTTGGTTTGAGAAAACAAATTCCCTCATATTTCCCGTCCGCCATCTACATTTGATTCATCTAAGTTCTATCCCGTGTAGGTTAGTTGCACGCGTGAACTTTACCTGGGTAAGTGTCATTTTTTTATATGAAGTTCTACCCAAACCTGCACGGGATAAACACAATAAAACGTGCCTATTGTTTATGTTTACACTGCGTTTGACATGTATCTTGGTTATACAACGTGTCTTCTTCTTCTTCCTCGCCTCGTTCTTTATACCGCTCCACGGTTTCGCGTTGCTCGACCTGCGGTGTAGGCACAACGCCCGTTTTGGCGGTAATTTCTCAGCATATTTCTACAGGCAGCTCTATCTTGGATCGTGTCATCGCCGAGACCAATGCGTTGTTGTTGCTTGGTTGTACAACGTGAATGTGAATTAATATTCGTGTATAGTATATCAGTGCATTTGGCGTATCATCGTGTCGCTAAAAGATTTCGTATTCCGCAAGAGAAATTAGGATGGCCCCTGTTGTAAATGTTTGGAATTTTTTTTCAAAAACTAATAAAATAATGAAATTACATCTGACAATTTTATTTGATTGTTTTTTTTTGTTCAACATGTTTCTCTTTTAAATTATTTGTCTTACTACATCATGTACGTGCATTTTATGTTGATTTTGCATACGATACGAACACCAGCAATACGAGTGTGTAAGAATTTTTTTTACTAAAATTCTAGGCAAATCAATGAAAACAACCGGTTAACCGGAAAACCGGTACTTGAAATCCGCTTAAAACTGGACGGTCTAACCGGCTTTGCAAAAAAAACGAAAAACCCGACAACCGGGTTATGGGCCGGTTTTTGACATCCCTATTATGAAACAACCTTAACCAAACTTCACCCACGTGTGTTCCTAGTAAAGCCTCAAAACATATCTAGGAACGGATGAATTCGGAACACTACGTCATAGGGCTGTCATACAAACCAACCCCTGAAAATTAAGTTCTTCTATGAAAAACTTTTTTTTATGTAACTCAGTTTAAAAATAAACGATTTTATAGTTGCCGGGGCAATTAGTTGATTTGACTATGATTTTGTATGCGATTATGGGGTTAAATAACACCTCAACACCTCAACAAAAAAGCAGCTAAGATCTTGGAAATTTGATGTCACTAAACACCTAAACACATCTGTGGCCTTTGTACAATGTTGGATTGTCGCGCCTGTTATTTAATTTATTTTATATAAAAAACAAGACCGAGGCTAATTTTGGGTGCGGCCGAAATTTGGATACCCTTCACTAGGCCTGTTCGGTACCGAGATTTCAGTACCGTGTTTCGGTTTTTTCCAATACCCGGTACCACAAGCGGTTTCCCTGACTCAGGTTTTTTTTCAGTACCGACGGTTTTTTTAACCATAAGCTGGTTTTTTGAGTACCGGGTTAAAAACCGACTCAGGTTTTTTTTCAGTACCGACGGTTTTTTAACCATAAGCCGGTATTTTGAGTACAGGGTTAAAAACCGGTACCAAAAAACCTGAAAAACCGGCTCATGGTTGAAATGAATCGTTCTTTTTAACTCGGTACCAAAAAACCGACTAGTCGGTCGGTTTTTTTAACTCGGTACCAAAAAACCGGGATATCGGTACTTTAGAATATCGGGTCCGGTACCAAGTGAACACCGGTTTTGTACCGGGATCCCGGTTTTGTAACAGGCCTACCCTTAACTTTCTTTCGTGCTAATATTTTCTTCGGCGACCCTATTAGACCTAGAGCCAGCGACACTTCAAATGCAACTATTTCCTATACATTCTGTTACACATTATCGGAAAGTTCACGATTGGAGATGCCCCAAAACGGTAGTCTGCCTCCTGGCCAGTGGGGCTAAAGGGGTGGCAGACAACTTCAAAGTCGTTAATAGTTGGAAAAATTTGCAACTATTTCCTCACTCTTCGTGCTTTGCACGATCATAGTACTTGGTCCACTGATAACGAAAATGAAGATGGCAGACACTTTCAGTGGGGCTAAAGTGGTGGCAGACGAGCCCGAAGTCGTTAATAGTTGCAAATATTTGCAACTATTTCCTCGCATTTGATTCATATACCATTTCATAGAGGACGAGTCCCCGCATATATATTCCAAAAGGCAGACAAAAATAGGGGACGCGCTCCAAAATTTGAAATTTGTATGAAAAATGGGAAGTGCTTCTACAAAAATAACGCTAACTCCATCATGCTACATCATATAGGTACAGTAAGAGCTTAATTATTTTCCAGACCCTTCCCTGAGTATTTAAGCCAAATTTCATTTCAAAATACCAGTTACAACCCGGTTAATTTATCAATCGAAATTTGACTATTTTTAAGTAAATTTACAGGCAATATAGTACAGAAAACGAATATACAAAGTAACATTTTCCCCTAATCTCACACGGATGGCAATCAGCAGCGATTCTTTCTGAACGGCACCTCATTCAGGACACCATGCTAAGTATATGTTTCCAAAGGCAGACATAAACCTTTAAAAGGACGACTAGCAGACGAGCCTAAAGTGGAGCAAAATATGGGATTTTGTGAAAAATAACAAGGATCTCTTGTGTCAGCATTGTACCTAATATCACCCGAATGGCCCCCAGCAGCGAATCTTTTTGAACAGGACATCATTCACATCACCATGCTAAGTATATGTTTCCAAAGGCAGACATAAAGCATTAAAAGGACAATCAGCAGACGCACTTAAATGGGGCAAAAACTGGAATTTTGCAAGAAACAACAATTATCGCTCGTGGCAGCATTTCCCCCTAATTTCACACGGATGGCCCTCAGCAGCGTTTCTTTTTGAACGGTGTATCATTCAGGACACCATGCTTAGTATATGTTTCCAAACGCAGACATAAACCTTTAACAGAACGACCAGCAGACAAGCCTAAAGTTGAGCAAAAAGTGGGATTTTGTGAGAAATAACAAGGATCTCTTTTGGCAGCACCTAATATCACCCGAATGGCCCCCAGCAGCGAATCTTTTTGAACAGGACATCATTCACATCACCATGCTAAGTATATGTTTCCAAAGGCAGACATAAAGCATTAAAAGGACGATCAGCAGACGCGCCCTTAAATGGGGCAAAAACTGGAATTTTGCAAGAAACAACAATTATCGCTCGTGGCAGCATTTCCCCCCTAATATCACACGAATGGCCCCCATCAGCGAATTTTTTTTAACGGCACATTATTCAGGACACCATGCTAAGTATATATTTCCAAAGGCAGACATAAACCTTTAAAAGGACAATCAGCAGACGCGCCCTTAAATGGGGCAAAAACTGGAATTTTGCAAGAAACAACAATTATCGCTCGTGGCAGCATTTCCCCCTAATATCACACGAATGGCCCCCATCAGCGATTTTTTTTTAACGGCACATTATTCAGGACACCATGCTAAGTATATATTTCCAAAGGCAGACATAAACCTTTAAAAGGACAATCAGCAGACGAGCCTAAAGTGGAGCAAAAAGTGTCAAAAACATAAATTTGGCTATGAACAACTACCATTTTTCGCATTATAATTATACGCTTATAGCGCAAAGGCGGCCCTTAGCAGCGATTCCTTCTGAACGGGATATCATCCGAAACACCGTGCTGAATTTATATTTCCAAAGGCAGACATAAACCTTTAAAAGGACGACTAGCAGACGAGCCTAAAGTGGAGCAAAATATGGGATTTTGTGAAAAATAACAAGGATCTCTTGTGTCAGCATTTTCTCCTAATATCATACGGATGGCCCTCAGCAGCGATTCTTATTGGACGACACATCATTCAGGACACCATGCTAAGTATATGTTTCCAAAAGCAGACATAAACCTTCAAAAGGACGACCAGCACACGAGCCTAAAGTGGTGCATCATCTTTGATCGCGCCTAGGCTTACGAGTATATGCATATAAAACGAGGCATCTGAAAACTAGCTTTGCATTAAAAAAGGAACCGGTAGAACTAGTTTTGCGCAGCACTCGTGCGTATAGAAATCGAAATGACAGCAACAATCTGAAAGCGCATACCTGGCACTTTTTGCAAAAAAAAAAAAATTAACTGGTAAAAAATGTTTACGCAGCAATCTGCGGACAAATGAAAAGGAAGGCAACATTCCAAGAGGTTGGTTGTTGTGCTATCCCAAACCAAGCTTGAATTTTTCAATGGTTTTATTACTTTATGGCTGCCAATATTATTATACTAAAGAGGTTCATTTGCATACCCTTTTTACCTGGTCGCTAGAAATATGGACTCATCTTACGAGTAATTGGTTATGAATGGTATTTCCCAAGGATATGAATGACAGGGCAAACAATTTGTTGTTGTTTTTTCAGCCTCATATAAAATCCTTGTGGGATAAGGTGGTGAAAATTATTTTGCTAGCCCACCCACCACTTGCAATTTTGCACTTATGTAATTCGGTCGTGTGAGCAAATACAACATTTGGCAATATTTAAATTAATAAAGAGTTTAATGATCAAGTCAACGAAGAATTTTCAACGTGATTATTTGATTTGTTGTGTAAAGACTATTGACTAACATAGTTTTGATTTGATGAAAGTGACACACATTTTACGATAGTGATATTTGACGTTAATCAACGATATAATAATTCCATATTTCATGCGAAAGTGGGATTTAAATTGAATGAATGAAATGAAATGCGAGAAAACATAAACGTGTTTGTATTGTGTGTTTGTGTTAAAAATTGAGAATAAAAAATAAATTCGAGTGAAATTTTATCACAGTGCCTTTGAAGTTTTAGAACTTCAGTGAAAATACTTCATACATAATAGTTAAAAGTGATAAACTTATAAAATTTAAGTGTTTTTTTGGTGAAAATTCTCTCGAAAAATGCTTAAAAATTAGTGAACTACGAAAAAAAATAAATTAAAATACGGTAATATTAGCCTTCCTTCGAGTGTTACGGCAACGAAGGGATATCATAGAAAATGTTATAAAAATTTCACTGCCATTAAAAAAAAAAAATTAAATAGTGATAGTGTTCCTTCCGCCTCTGAAGGTAGCGGTAGCGGGTCAACTGAATTGGCAGAATTGAACTGCGGCGGAGAAGCACCAAGTACTTCAACGTTTAACAGCGAGGGTACGCAAACATCATTTAATAGCCAAGGCGAGGTAAGTGCCGAAAATGTTTGCTTATTCTGTAACAAGCAGTTAAAGTTAAAAGGCGTTCGCCACAATTTAATAAAAGCCGCAAACACGCCATTTTATTTAAACAAATGGCTCGACCGTGCCACATATTTGAATGATACCAACTTATTAAGCAAATTAGCTCAAAACGGGAACAACCTGTTTCAATTTCACCATTTATGTCGTGTTCGTTTCGAGACAAGATATAAAAAAGCAGTTAATGGTAAAACGGGTAATACCCAATGGCACATGGTTCGAACATGTCACCCAATGGCGTTAGAAGAAGTTTGCGCTTTTATTGAAGAGCAAATAGTAGCCAACGGCAAATGCTACCTACTTACTTTCTTAGTAGAAATCTACAATACTGCGCTTTCAAGAGTTCTGGACGACGTAGATTGTGGGTCTGAAGCAACGCCGATTTCATCTGACTTCCTTAAAAAAAAAATTTTGCGGATCTATGAGGGGCAGATCAAAGTAGTTCGACTTTGCAAACAAAATATTGTTGCCGGTTTAAATACAAATGTTGATGAAACCACATATGCAGATTTGACAGATAACATCTTACATCGAGCTGCTTTAGCCTTACGCAAAATTATTTTTGATATTAAAAAAAATCCATTACCAGAAAAGCCAACGGAAATGGACCTAATAAAAGGTGAATGCGAAGTGCCAGATATATTAAACGATTTTTTAAAAACTGTAATAGGCGGTGTAACTGCTAGACGTAGGGAGAGTAACGTTTGCGTAAGAAAAGTTAATTCCCTAGCCCAGGATTTGATTTATAGTGTTAGAAATGGGTAAGTGAAAACCTCCAAGCATATAAGTTTAGGTGTAACAATGAAAAGTATAACTAGCAGCCGTAAAGTCCTTGATATTTTAAATCGTTTTGGTCATTGTTGTAGCTATAATGTCATAGAAGAGCTAGAGACGGAAGCAACATTTGCTGCGATGGAAAAATCTGACATTTGTCCTAGCGGAATAGTTCATACACCTCATTTAAATACGGGTATTGCGTTCGATAATTTTGATAGGTTTGTTGAGACTTCATCTGGTAAAGACACGCTACATGATACTGGTGGAATAATCTTTCAAAAAACTCAAAGTGGGGTGGGAGACGAGGAAGAGAGCGATATGTCGAATGAACAGCCTTCATCAACATGTCTATCGGCTAAACATTACTCTAGAAAGAGAAGATCCTTTGTAGCAATCACTCCCGAACTGATGCCATATCCAAAAAAACCGAAAGCTAATGAAGTCTTGCTTCCGAACGAACATCCTTTACGGCAAGTAGCACCAGACAGTCTTAGCTTTGCGAAAGAATTGGACCTTGTTTGGATGTTATCTCATGCTTTGGATTTGCCGAAAACACCAATGTGGGTTGGTTTCAACAGCAAAATACTAATCGATAACACCATCAAACAAAACATCAGTTATCTTATCCTCCCATAAATGTGTCACCAACCCAAACATCAGTGGTGATTGAAACTCTGAAACAAGCGCTCAGAGTTGCTGATGAATGTCACCAACCGTACATCGAAGTTAGCTATGATTTAGCTATTGCCAAAGTGGCACTTCAAATTCAGGAATCGGAGCGACCAATGTTTGACAGAATTTTTATTCATCTTGGCTCGTTCCATGTTATGATGGCTTATTTTAAAGCTCTAGGAAAATTTATAGACGAATGTGGACTGACACACATTATGGTTGAAAGTGAACTTCTCGCCAGTGGTTCTGTTGGAGGTTTTCTAAGTGGAAAACATTTCAATAGATGCAAAAATTACATCCCTTAGTATCACTGGGTATCGAGGTACTACATTTTAAACAATTTCTTCAAGACAGAGGACACGGGGTAGATGAAACAGTTTTAGCGGAGTTAGAGGATATTCAAAGTTATTCCTTGGATACAACAACTAGTCCAGTGATGAATAATGGAGACCTTTCAATATTGTTGGCTGAGTATACAGCTTACAAAAACCAAACCTTGCTAGGCATGCATGGCAAAACAGCCAAATTTTATATGCTGTATGTACAATTTGTTCAATAATACTATTTTATGTTAACAAGAAGTATTAGAACGAGTGACTTTGATTTGTTTTTGTTTGTTTTACCCAAAATGGCCAATCTTTTCTTTTTAATGAACCAACCAAATTATGCGCGCTGGTTAGTGAAGTATATTGATAATCTGTTAAGAGTC
Organism: Microchrysa polita; assembly: GCA_949715475.1. Classification (NCBI taxonomy): domain Eukaryota; kingdom Metazoa; phylum Arthropoda; class Insecta; order Diptera; family Stratiomyidae; genus Microchrysa; species Microchrysa polita. Next base: position 79,213,730 of record OX454415.1, read on the forward strand.
AAAGACACTCACCCGGGCCTAGAATTAAATTTTAAAGAAGGCAGTTTTGGAGTTAAAAGAACCAACAAAAACTTTTCTAGGCAAACTATTGATTTGACGTTAGAGCAAACAATTAACGCCGATGCTGCTAGACGTCTAACGGGGGTTACTCATTTTACCAATTCAATCTCGGCCAGACAAAGATGGGCGCTAAGCCATACTATAAGGAGTTCAGTTATCTCACATATTTTAAGCGAAATTGGCTTACAGAAATCCCAAGATATTACCGCTGATCTCGAGCCACGAAATATTAAGAAGTCTGTTGAATTACTGCATAATTTCATTGACACTCTTCAGAATAGTATGAATCCGTTTGATAAAAGGTTGGATACAAATATTTTATACAATATAGCAACGGGTGTGGGAGCAACTGAAACTATTTCCAATTCTTTACTTTCCGCTGACGTTGTTGGAAGGGAGCAAAGGGAAAGATTTATAGCCGAGTGCTCTAATAGCAGTAGGTTTGAAAAACCTATCCAAAGAAATAAAATTTTAAACTTTGGGGCAAATTCGATAAGAAAAACAATCGTTGTTGCTAACAAGGTCCAAGAAGTGCGAATGCAAAGAGATTTGTTTGGAAGAATGCTAGCAATTTCTTTGGAAGAGGCAATTGATGTTGCTAAGATTCTTTCTTACCCATTGACTCCACTTCCAATGAGCATGTGTCACATCGATGGCACAATGTGCAAAACCGACAAAGCAGCTTTAATGAAACTATTAGAAAAGAAAATAATTTCGTCTCACCCGGATAAAATTGATATTCAAATTATTGATGGTTTTTTCATTTTGCGCCTAATGAAAGACATCCCTAAAACTTTTGGAGCAATATCAAAGAAGCTCCTCCAGATGATCACCCAAACATCAGCAGCACGAATAGATATAGTTTTCGATAGGTATAGGTTTCCTTCAATCAAAGATAACGAACACACACGCAGAGATTCGATGCAACGTCCTTTTACTATTACAGGTCCCGATCAAGTTAGACCAGCCGATTTTGAAAAGGAATTGCGCAACATTAATTTTAAAGAGGCCATTGTCCGTTTTTTCATCAATCATTGGGGCACACGAGATGTAATTCCGTTCCTGGGCACCAAAGTTATCCAGGTCAATTTCGACAAATGTTACCGTTTTAGTGTTGTTAGTGGAAATGTAGAAAGTGAAGAAGTTTATTCCGATTCTTGTGATGCTCATGAAGAAGCTGATACAAAAATAGTATATCTGGTTTGTAATCTAACTAGTGAAGAAAATGTTCTTATTCGATGCTCTGACACTGACATCTTAATTATTCTTCTAGGAAATATGGACAAGTTATTAAATACCTCCCTTAAAATTTGGATGAGTGTTGGAACCGGTAATAACCAAAGGTATATCGATATCCAGTTGCTATTTGCCGAGCTGGGAGGATTGTTATCGAAAGCGCTGCTCGGCTTTCACGCAATAACTGGCTGTGATTTCAGTCCTGCTTTTTTTAGGAAAGGAAAAACGAGACCATTCAAGATTTTGCTGGGGTCTAAGAAATATCAAGAAGCATTCAGCAAACTGACGCGAACAGCTAACGACAATGAAATAGAAAATGTATTTTTGATACTGGAAGAATTTATTTGCAGATTATACAACATGCCACAATGTAACAGTGTAGACGACGCAAGATACCTAATTTTCAAAAAAACCTACGAGCCAAAAAACAAAAATGAGCCATTTTCCAAAAAATTTAAAAATGTTGATGCTTCCAGTTTCCCACCCTGCAGAGCGGAGCTACGACCACATTTATTGAGGACTCAGTATATAACATCAATATGGAGTCGTGCATATTTGAAGTCACCTGAACTGTTTCAACCACAAAATTATGGTTGGGTTGACCACGAAGGGAGACTGGATTTATTGTGGTTCGAAGGAGATCAATCGCCGCCGATCATAAATGACGTTGTGATCCAATCACCGCCGGAACAAGTAAATGATACAGGTATGGGATGACATTTTTTAGAAGTTTCGTAAAATTTATATGCAGCATATATTCATTATTTTCAGATGAAGAATATGAAGTCAACGAGTCCGAATCCGATGATGATGACACAACGGGGTATGACACACATTAAAATTTAAGTGCTCCAATTGTTATTTATTACATTTTAAAGAAAATAATAACTATAATTATGTATTAAATAAATGTTCTTTTTATCACTTGTCTCCTTTCATGACTACATATATTTATAAATTAAGTACACAATCAAATTATTTGCCTTCTAACAATCACTTCCACTCACACAATCAATAAATTTTAGTACCCTATTCAAAATGAAATCGATAATAATCGATCGCTCGTTCTTTTAAAAACTTTAGTCTGCCTTTTCAAATATACACATATGGCCAAAGAAATAAGTACACCCAAACTAATAATTTTTCTTATCACCCTGTAGCCAAGTAGTTATTTGAGGAAATAAACTCATATGGATAGATTTAAATACTTAATTGGTAAGGAATGAAATAATATGGAAATTAGCATATTATAATAAATAACAGCTTTCATTTACCTTGAAAAAGTACGAACTGACTAAAATAGGCTGGACAAAATAATAAGTACATGTCAGTTAATTTGATTAAAACTTGTTTTAATTAAAATATTAAGTTCTGATTCGACCAGAATTTAATTTATTTTATTATTTAAAAGTAAATGGTTCATTATTTTGAAAGAAAAAAAGGTTTTTGTTGGCCTTTTGGAGATAATTCTTATGGTATGTTCCCATACATCCATAAATCCAGTTACTTCCAGGAAATTCCGTAATTGGTCCGTTTTATGAAAACTGTGTTTCTGTTTCATTGATTCAACTCCCCCTAAACATTACAGATTCAATTTAACTCTAGTAACAACGCGAAAAGCCACCCGACTTGGTTGAAGCGGATCCTTGACCAGTTTCTGAGGTACGGTTAGGGTTAATATCCTGCTGAAATCCCCATTTAAAGTGTGTGTGTTCATCAGGGAAATATTCTAGGACTCTAAACTAACATTTCTTATATGGAAATTGCCTCATTGTAACGGTTATTAGGTATATTTGAACGAAACCAAACTATGAAAATTAAACCATAGACCCCGTTTTTTCGCCTCCATGGGAAATAGTCAGTAGATGTAGCATACATTATATTATTTTTTTTCCTGAATGAAGAATATTACGACAAGAGTAGTTTCCAATCAAATTTATTCCGATCTCATAAATAAAACAGACTATTCTGTGAGTTTTCATTGTTCGGTCTGGAACAAAAAAAAAACTATCCCTCCCAAATTTTCTTGAACCGTCAACACTTTTTGACGTCGCCAAGGAAACTTCCAAATTTTTTGTCAAAACTGCTTTACTTCTTGTATTCGTCGATTAACTTTTCAAAGGGATTCTATATTTTAAATATTTGCCGTGAAAATCACCAAGAGAACTTTTCTCGCCATAGTGATAATGAGACCGACAGTTGTCCTTAAGGCCCTTACATGGACTTAACTGTATTTGAGACTGCTTATATTTACTTTTTAATGAATTACACAGTAAATACAATGTTTAGCTGATTTATTTCGTTATTGAGAGAATAATTTTTTCGCTATTTAAAAGTTTCGAACTTAAACTTCTTTTTTCGTACCTACCATGCGTTTTTCGCCCCCTTAAGTATTTTGGTTTGTTTTTAATTTAAGGTTTCTGGCATACACCAATTAATAAAAAAACAAATCCTTACGGAAAATAGCAACTTGTTGTCAAAATTAAAAAAAACCGATGGTGTACTTATTATTTTGACCAAGCTGAAAACCCACTTCAAAGCTAATATCGGTAGGGACTAAGAAAATAGGGGTATGCCATTTAGTTTTTCGATTCCGTTGGCATTGTTGTATCCTAATTGTTGTAATGACTATCTATTTGGGGTAATTCAATTTTAAAAAGGGTATGAAAATTTGGCATAAAAAGGTACATGAGTGGTGTACTTATTTTTTTGTCCATATGTGTATATTCAGCACGGTGTTTTGAATGATATCCAATTCAAAAGGAATCGGCGCTCAGGACCATCTTGCGATATTAGGGGAAAATTCTGCCACGAGAGATCCTTGTTATTTCTCACAAAATCCCACTTTTTGCTCCACTTTAGGCTTGTCTGTTGGTCGTCCTTTTGAAGGTTTATGTCTGCCTTTGGAAACATATACTTGTCATGGTGTCCTGAATGATGTGCCGTTCAATAAGAATCGCTGCTGAGGGCCATCCGTGTGATATTAGGAGGAAATGCTGCCATGAGAGATATTTGTTGTTTTTTGCAAAATTCCACTTTTTGCCCCATTTAAGGGCGCGTCTGCTGATCGTCCTTTTAATGCTTTATGTCTGCCTTTGGAAATATATACTAAGCATGGTGTCCTGAATAATGTGCCGTTAAAAAAGAAACGCTGCTGGGGGCGATTCGTGTGATATTAGGCAAAAATGCTGCCACAAGAGATCCTTGTTATTTCTTACAAAATCCCACTTTTTGCTCAACTTTAGGCTCGTCTGCTGATTGTCCTTTTAAAGGTTTATGTCTGCCTTTGGAAATATATACTTTGCATGGTGTCCTGAATGATACACTGTTCAAAAAGAAACGCTGCTGAGGGCCATCCGTGTGAAATTAGGGGGAAATGCTGCTACGAGCGATAATTGTTGTTTCTTGCAAAATTCTAGTTTTTGCCCCATTTAAGGGCGCGTCTGCTGATCGTCCTTTTAATGCTTTATGTCTGCCTTTGGAAATATATACTTAGCATGGTGTCCTGAATAATGTGCCGTTAAAAAAGAAACGCTGCTGGGGGCGATTCGTGTGATATTAGGCAAAAATGCTGCCACAAGAGATCCTTGTTATTTCTCACAAAATCCCACTTTTTGCTCAACTTTAGGCTCGTCTGCTGATTGTCCTTTTAAAGGTTTATGTCTGCCTTTGGAAATATATACTTTGCATGGTGTCCTGAATGATACACTGTTCAAAAAGAAACGCTGCTGAGGGCCATCCGTGTGAAATTAGGGGGAAATGCTGCCACGAGCGATAATTGTTGTTTCTTGCAATATTCCAGTTTTTGCCCCATTTAAGGGCGCGTCTGCTGATTGTCCTGTTAAAGGTTTATGTCTGCCTTTGGAAATATAAGTTCAGCACGGTGTTTCGGATGATATCCCGTTCAGAAGGAATCGCTGCTAAGGGCCGCATTTGCACTATAAGCGTATAATTATAATGCGAAAAATGGTAGTTGTTCATAGCCAAATTTATGTTTTTGACACTTTTTGCTCCACTTTAGGCTCGTCTGCTGATTGTCCTTTTAAAGGTTTATGTCTGCCTTTGGAAATATATACTTAGCATGGTGTCCTGAATAATGTGCCGATAAAAAAGATTCGCTGATGGGGGCCATTCGTGTGATATTAGGGGGAAATGCTGCCACGAGCGATAATTGTTGTTTCTTGCAAAATTCCAGTTTTTGCCCCATTTAAGGGCGCGTCTGCTGATCGTCCTTTTAATGCTTTATGTCTGCCTTTGGAAACATATACTTAGCATGGTGATGTGAATGATGTCCTCTTCAAAAAGATTCGCTGCTGGGGGCCATTCGGGTGATATTAGGTACAATGCTGGCACGAGAGATCCTTGTTATTTCTCACAAAATCGCACTTTTTGCTCCACTTTAGGCTCGTGTGCTGGTCGTCCTTGTGAAGGTTTATGTCTGCCTTTGGAAACATGTACTTAGCATGGTGTCCTGAATGAGGTGCCGTTCAGAAAGAATCGCTGCTGATTGCCATCCGTGTGATATTAGGGGAAAATGTTACTTTGTATATTCGTTTTCTGTACTATATTGCCTGTAAATTTACTTAAAAATAGTCAAATTTCGATTGATAAATTAACCGGGTTGTAACTGGTATTTTGAAATGAAATTTGGCTTAAATACTCAGGGAAGGGTCTGGAAAATAATTAAGCTCTTACTGTACCTATATGATGTAGCATGATGGAGTTAGCGTTATTTTTGTAGAAGCACTCCCCATTTTTCATACAAATTTCAAATTTTGGAGCGCGTCTGCCACCATGTTAGCCCCCCTATTTTTGTCTGCCTTTTGGAATATATATGCGGGGACTCGTCCTCTATGAAATGGTATATGAATCAAATGCGAGGAAATAGTTGCAAATATTTGCAACTATTAACGACTTCGGGCTCGTCTGCCACCACTTTAGCCCCACTGAAAGTGTCTGCCATCTTCATTTTCGTTATCAGTGGACCAAGTACTATGATCGTGCAAAGCACGAAGAGTGAGGAAATAGTTGCAAATTTTTGCAACTATTAACGACTTTGAAGTTGTCTGCCACCCCTTTAGCCCCACTGTCCAGGAGGCAGACTACCGTTTTGGGGTATTTTCAATCGTGAAATTTCCGATAATGTGTAACAGAATGCATAGGAAATAGTTGTAAATAATTTCCACTTGGGCTCTTAGACTATATGACTTGTGCTCAGATTTCGTCCGTTCCTAAATAATTCTTGTAACTTGATTTTTGGTTTGTGTGATTTCTGCGGCTGCTCCATAAACCTCCCATCTGATTCCTTTCCGACACATTTTTTGGTTTCGATAGACATACACAGAAAACGGTTATCCTTCAGAATCAAATTGAGGGGCTGGGATTGCATGCAAGCCCCACAACCCCATGGTCCGATTACTTCCGTTTTTAGATATATTATGCTTTGTGGCATCAACAGAAACACATTTGAGTAAGATTTGCTTGGAATTGATGCACATATAAAAAAGTTGTTCATATAGAACTAAATTGGGGGCTGGGTTTGTATGGTAGCCCCATGACCCCATGGTCCAATTTTTGTATGTGTTTTGTGGCATAAATAGAATTGAATAGAATTTTTGTGAGGTGTGGTTGAAGGAAGTGCACAAATAAAAAAGTTTTTCTTACAAGAACTTAATTTGAGGCGCTAGGTTTGTATGGCATGGTCCGGTTACATCTATTCATACGTTTGTTTTCTGTCATCAATAGAAACACATTTGTCTGAAGTTTCGTTGAAATTGGTGCACAAATAAAACAGTTTTTCTTAGAAGAACTCAATTTGGGGGGATAGGTTTGTATGGCAGCCCCAGCCGATTCAAACATACAAACTGCCTGCAACAAAAAGAAGCCTGGCGATCAAAGCCACCTATATCAGAAAGCCGGCAAGCAGCAATACATGCACACAAAGCGAGCCTATGAATATGTCGTATACAGGGTGTCCCGCATTGGGTGGTCAATACTGTAAGGGTTGATAGCGCAATTTATTTCAGGAAGAAAATTAGCAACACAATTGGAATTTTTTTTACCGTTACCTTGTTATCGCTCTTTTTGTGAAAGTCATCGAAAATCGTGACTTGTCATGCAAAATCATAATTTGCAGCCCTCCTGATGACTTAAGCCAAGATTTGATTTCAGTTTCAGAAACTACATAAAATTTCACAAAAACTGAAGTTTTTCCTGTTGCCAACATTATCGCGACTTCCAAGATACAGTTACTCAAACTTAATAGAAATTTTAAAATAGATTTTTCATCGAAAATTTAAACAGTAATTTCATAACGGTGCTTTATACGTACAACTCTGCAAAGTTGATAAAAATTGCTTCAACGGTATATCACTTTTTATATTTACATTGCGGAATTTTGGAATTACACATATTGGATGTAAAAAAACAAGGTAATTATTTTCTTGTCGGATTATTCAGACTGAAATTTTATTAATTAATTTTTTATATTTTACTATTGCAATTTGGAAAATTTGTTAAATAAAAATGAAAATAAAGTTTTAAATATGAGAAAGAACCAATAAACTAAAAATATTAACTAACGAGACCGAGTTCTAATCGTGCGAATAGCACGATGAGTGTATACCCTATACCCATGTACAGACCTAGAAGGCACGCAAAACCCAAAAATTTAATTTCATCTTTTTTGTAGGGGAGGGAGGGGTAGATGGTTCGGACCTGGCACATATTTAATATTATATGAAGGCATCCAACAGCTACCGTTCGATACTTATTAGAAGTTTTTTCGCGACATTCTAGCAAAAGATATGGCTGAATATAACTTTGTAGGGGAGGTAGGGGTAGGGTAGTCGGACGTTCTCCACTTTCCACCAACTTCAAGCATATGTCACAATTAGGCAATCATGAAAATTTCAGGTCGCTAGCGATATTCTGTTGAAAAATATGGGCGAATTAAACTATCACGGAGTGGTCGTTTGTATGGGAGGTAGGGGAATCCTTGGTCCGATTTGGCCCATTTTCAATACCATCCAAGCTTTTATCAAAGCAATCATCTGACCTAAATTTCAAAACGCTAGCTTCATTATTTCGGGAGTTATCGTGCGAACTGACAGACACACGGACGGACAGACAGACAGACAGACGGACATGGCTTATTCGAATCTGGGACCGACCCTGATCATTTATATATATACTTTGCCATACCTCCGGTGGCTCCTTTGAGGTGTTACATAAATCGTCGTAACAAAAACAATATACCCTATACCATCTTATGGGTATAGGGTATAATGATTAAATGGGTCTGTGTGATGAATTTGAATAATGCTGCTGGAATCGGTCTCCTCCATTTTGTATGCAGACTCGACACCTTCGGCGTATGGATGAAACGTTCCGAAGGATTTCAGTAGGGGTTTCCTTTATGTTGTCACAAGCGTCATTAATTCGCTGCAGCAGCTGAATAGATATTGTTTTTTTTTAAGTTACCCCATAAATAAAAATATAGGCGAATAAAGTCGGGACTTCTCGCAGGCCACGCAACTGTCCCAAATCTGCCAATCCACTTTCCGGGAAATTCGTATTCCAAATATTCTTTGATAGATCTCGCATTATGAGCGAGGCACCTGTCTATCTGCCATAAATAGCAAAGATCAAATTTTAACTGTTATAAGTACCGTTGCATTTGCCAAACATGTAAAAAAAATTTCAAATATCTTACAGTTCTGGTAAAAATAATGTAGCGAGATTCTATCCCGAATTATGATAGCCTTTGTTTGTCTTTTTTCGAGTAAAGGGAAAATTGTTAGCGATTCCGCCGAAGCCTTGTTTTTTACCATTCAATGCGTGTTTCCCTAAAATTCTGCAATGTAAATAAAAAAGTGATATACCGTTGGAAAGCCAACATATTGAAGCAACTTTTATAAACTTTGCAGAGTTGTACGTATAAAGCACCGTTATGAAATTACTGTTTAAATTTTCGATGAAAAATCTATTTTAAAATTTCTATTAAGTTTGAGTAACTGTATCTTGGAAGTCGCGATAATGTTGGCAACAGGAAAAACTTCAGTTTTTGTGAAATTTTATGTAGTTTCTGAAACTGAAATCAAATCTTGGATTAAGTCATCAGGAGGGCTGCAAATTATGATTTTGCATGACAAGTCACGATTTTCGATGACTTTCACAAAAAGAGTGATAACAAGGTAACGGTAAAAAAATTTCCGATTGTATTGCTAATTTTCTTCCTGAAAGAAATTGCGGTATCAACCCTTACAGTATTGACCACCCAATGCGGGACACCCTGTATACGTTGCACGATGCACTAACACAAGCACAGCGCATGTAAAAAAACCGTGTCCGCTCTGATAAAAACCACGAAAACACGTGGAAAACTCACTTTTTATCGGGATTTTTTTCTTTCACTGCATTATAGACACTTCAATTCACGACACATTGCACTTTTCGCGACGAAAATCGACCGGGAACCAATACTTTTCGTGTAAAGTTTGCCGCGACCCAACCCGATTTGCCTTTACCGCAATGTAAATTTTCCAACTAATCGAGCCTATGATCTGCCGCAAAAGTATATGAGCGGGTTCTAGTTCCGGGCTTTGAAATATAGATGGCTTTGCTGGAGATGCTTCTTTCAATGCGTTACAAACTTCATGACAAAGTTAATACAGTAGAGGCCCGATATTCCGGAATGATTGGGACCGGACCCTATCCGGATTTACGAATTGTCCGAATTTTCGAAATGCACTAAATGCTACTATGGTGAAAGATATTTTTAGTGAAGTCATTAAAAAAATAACCATTTTAACGTTAGTAAATAATTCTTTTTTCGAAATATATGCCTCCCCTGAAGTGTAAAAAAGGTGCCCCCACCGGCGTGTCGGCGAATATTCGAGGCGAATTTTTCCGTGGCGTCAAAATTGTAACACACTGCGTTGTATGGAGATGCCCACACCAACGCGAATATTCGCCAGTTTTGCAGTATTTTTTCCGGTTCGAATATTCGCTACCTAATGTAATTTTATTCAAATAATTTATTTGACAGGTGCAGTGTAGTACAACTTGATGTTGGTGTACCCGAAAAAGATGTAGATTTGGAATGAGTTGCTTAGCTATTGACCGAGCATTTAAGTTTTGAATGTTTTATGGTATCAGTGGATGAGTACATGGAAACATGATTTCCAAGGAAGGAAGGTTCTTACTCGTTGTGTGGACTTACACAAATAAATTGCCCTATTGTAGCAAGTCCGGCGACACCCGGATCGTATCGCTCAAAGAATTGCAGGGATATCGACGATTTTCCAAAGTGCATAGTACGAAGTTGATCGTGAAATTGCTGTGACCGACATCTAGGCTGACAACTAACAAAAGCATTCATTTTGTGAATTATTGTACTTATCTCGGTTTTCCCCTGCGCAACAAAGATACTCCTACACCACATTAGAGTTGTACTGCACTGCATATTTCCATCAATTTGCACATGTCAATGATTTTATCCTGAGTATAAGTATAGACCTGAAGAAGTAAAATGTCGAATTTCACGTTGATTTCTTCCGCTTACGCTTTTACATAATGAGTAAAGATGCCGCGACATTTTGATATAGTGCACGAAAATTCCAAAATGATTATAAATGTTAAAATAATTGTATTTGGCCAGTTCTTGCAGTTATTCTCTATAATGTCTAAGTCCCTTCCTTTCATAACCATTTCTAAGGCAACAACATGATATCAGCTGTGACTGACAGTACCCAGCGAATCATACGCGCCGCGCCGGTGTGGGCACCAAAAAATGTGCCGCGAATTTTCCGGCGCGGATTCGCGTTGGTGTGGGGGGATCACTTGAAGAAAAAAAATACGCTTCAACAATCTTTAGAAAATTTACAAATTTTTTGTAAGATCCATCAAAATTTTTCTTTGATCCGAATCCGGATTACCGGGATTCCGAATTTTCGAGGTCCGGATTATCGGGGTCCTACACCCTTTTCGCTTATAAAGCGTAGGGTATAATTAACGTGACCATTTATTTTTTCCATAAGAGCGGGACACAAGATGAGTATTATAAAAAAAATAATTAGAGGCAAAGCCATCTTTATACAAAGCCCGGAAGCAGAACACGTTCATATACTTAAGCGCCAAATCATAGGCCTGTTCAGATCGAAAATTTACATTGCGGTAAAGGCAAATCGGGTTGGGTCGCGACAAACTTTACACGAAAAGTATTGGTTCCCGGTCGATTTTCGTCGCGAAAAGTGGAATGTGTCGTGAATTAAAGTGTCTAGAATGCAGTGAAAGAACAAAATCCCGACAAAAAGTGAATTTTCCACATGTTTTCGCGATTTTTATCAGAGCAAACACGGTTTTTTACATGCGCTGTGCTTGTGTTAGTGCATCGTGCAACGTATATACGACATGTTCATAGGCTCGTTTTGTGTGCATGAATTGCTGCTTCCCGGCTTCTAGTGAAGGTGGCTTTGATTAGAGGTATTTTCACATTTGAGTTTATTTAAAAACGATTACATACAAAATATAAGTACTCGTATAATATAAACTTTAGGTAGTTGTGTCATATTTGTCGGCAGAGCAAATCAGTTTCAAAATATCCGGTCTAGTTTTTAAGTAGGAATAGAGCTGATTACATGGTTTGTCGATATTAGTTTTAGTAATTAAAATGGCTTTCAAAACCGCCACACTTAATTGTGTTTTATCACTAGTCCATACTTTATTCATGGAAGAAAAAACTCGTTCGACTGGTGCGTTACTTCCCGGGAGACATAAAATATACTCAATAATTATACGAAAGTTGTTACATTTTAGATTGTTAGCACGGAAGTGTTTGAACAACTCTATCCAACGGTCCTCAGCAGTTACATTTTCAACGTTCCAGCTTGAGATTTTTTCATTTGTAACGTACTTGGAAATAAGCGAAAACTCATCGAACACTTCTGTATCCTGCTTACTGTTAAAAAATCCTTGCGTCATCAGCAAATCAGTTACATTCTGTACTTCTTCCCATCTAGGTACTTTTGCCAAATTCGCCCATTCAAACACTTCTAGTTCCGCATTGAACTGACACCACTGGTCCAAGTATTCTCTGCTTGTCTTGTAAAATTCAGTTGCCACAGTTTTGACATAATTTTGATCAACAGCAGCGTCCGTTCCTTGCAACTTTACTAGTTCGTTACGGACGGTGTGAGGGAGGAAAACCGAATTCTCTTTAAGAGCCAAGTTTTCTCGAAGACGATTTATTTGTTTTGCGGACTCTATTGCAGACACGTTTTGTCCCTCCACTTTCAACACAGCTTCATGAAAAGATGCTGCTTGTGCATGCAAAAAATACAACCACAACTCGGAATTGGGATCGTCGAAAAAGGTTTTTAAAATATTTGGGCATTTGTCGATGCTCAGAAAATAGGTTTTCAACGGTTAAAACATTTTTAAGACTCTCTCAAGTGCCGGCATTAACGCGAGCCACCTCGTTTTACTGTAGCCCAGTAGTTTCTGATACTCTGTGTCATTGGCGTCACAAAATGCTTTTAGAGTTTCTACTCTAATGCTGTAGATGTAGAAAAATGAATCTCACAAAAACAACTCTGTTGTAAAAAGTTTCCGCCAAAGAAAAAGTTGTCAGCCGCAAAAAGGATTGATATAATACAATCCCGCCAACATGCTCGCAAAGGATATGCATTCAAAAGTGATTGAATTAGTTAATAGTTTCCACCAAAACAGCGTGGTGCGGTATGGGTCAGAATTTGTGAAATAATTTCCGCCGCGATAGACCACGCTGAATTTGCCAATTCGTGTGGAGTCTGTGTTGTGAGTACCGCGTAACGCACCCGCGCTGGTTTGGTGGAAGCCGTCTTCCGAGTGAACGTCTGCACCACTCCTTTGTTTTATAAATGGATACTTATTCTGTAAACTGTTATTAAAGGTACACTTGCGTTTAGGCATTTTTGTAACACTATTCAAACATGAAACCGTGTAAGAAATTGATTATTTTCTAGTAATAATGAAGTGTCCTGTGCTCTAAACACGCTGACTGTAACTAAAAAGCAAAACAAAACATTAGCTGAGTAGGTAGCGATTGTGATATGGAAAGAAATCCAGTCACAAGTGAGAGCGTATGAACGAGCGTATGAACGATTTATCCATGCGCGGGGATAGTGCTGGAGGCATAGAAAGAAATCGAGCGACGTCTGACGCGAGAGATAGTGCAGTCATATTAGCATTTCAAATAGAAAAAAATAGAGTAAGGCTAATTTTTGTTGTTTTTGAATCAGTGGGCTTCCAGGAATCTACAACTGATTTTGCTAAAAAAAATTTTGATCGGAAAGGTCCCAAAAGGGACAAAAAGGATACTCTTTAATCCTTGACCGGAGGTCGGCATGCGGGGTATCATATCAAAGGGGACGTCGAGTACATTACATATCCGGTGTTTGTTTCCTGTTTCAAGGACCCTCAACGGAATAAATCGAGTTTAATTTGAAAATTTTCGCGTTTCCCGTGTATCTTTCCAAAGCCATAACTACGAGAATAATCCAAGTTGTCACTCCTTTTATCACTTTCCAGAATCTATAACAGCTGAAGATCCTACCATTAAATTTGCTAAGAAAAAAGTTGATCCGAAAGCTCTGAAAAAGGACATAAAAGGATACTAATTGTACACCTTAGTCGAACGTGGGCATGTGGGGTGTCATATCAAAGAGGATGTCAAGTACATTCCATATCTGGCATTTGTTACTTGTTCCAAAGACCCTCAAAGGAGAAAATTGGGCATAACTTAAGAAATTTTGTGTTTCCCGTATCTGCATTTTTCTAAGGCCGTAACTTTCCATTTAAGCCCGACTTATTCCATTAAGTGTTCTTGAGACAGGAAACAAGCACCGGATATGCAATGCATTCGATGTCCTCTTTGATATGACACCCCACATGCCCACGTTCGATCAAGGTGTTAAATTAGTGTCCTTTTATGTCCTTTTTCAAAGCTTCTGATCAACTTTTTTCTTAGCAAATTTTATGGTAGAATCTCCAGCTATTATAGATTCTGAAAAGTGATAAAAGTAGGGACAACTTAAATTATTCTCGTAGTTATGGCTTTGGAAAGATACACGGGAAACTCGAAAATTTTCCATTTAAGCTCGATTTATTCCTTTGAGGGTCCTTGAAACAGGAAACAAACACCGGATATGTAATCTACTCGACGTCGCCTTTGATATGATACCCCGCATGCCAACCTCCGGTCAAGGACTAAAGAGTATCCTTTTATATCCTTTTTGGGACCTTTCCGATCAAAATTTTTTTTAGCAAAATCAGTTGTGGATTCCTGGGAGCCCACTGATTCAAAAACAGCAAAAATTAGCCTTACTCTATTTTTTTCTATTTGGAGGCCTGAATTGGGATATTTTGACTGCACTAAGAGGATAAATCGCTGCGTGAATGGGAGCCAGGTTAACTGGTCTGGTTACGAGAGGGGAAATTCTTAAAAATATTTTGATCGTTTGAAAACGTGAACCCACCTAAATACATAAAAATGTATGTAAATTAAAGGAACTTATAAAGGGGAATGAGTCGGGAACATATCGATGGCAAAAGTGTGATAGTAGGTAACTGCATGAGAAATGTATATGCACTTAAGCGCTATCACACTTTTATCATTGATTCATCATTTGGATTGGCTCCGCTAGCGAAAGTGGGACATTTTCGCTCCCACGGGGGACAACGGGACAGACAGCCTGAAAGCCGGACTGTCCCGCCCAAAGCGGGACGTATGGTCACCTTAGGTATAATAAACATCTCTCCAAAATTACAAAACGGTAGCTTCATTATTTCGGGAGCTATCGTGCAAACTGACAGACGGACAGACCTGGCTTATTCGAATCAGGGACCGACCCTGATCTTTTATGTATACCTCGGTGGCTTCTTCGAGGTGTTACATAATATCGACATAACAAAAACAATATACCCTATACCATCTTAGGCCAATCAATAAACACATTATAGAGAACATCGAAGGGGTGACGATATTTTTCTTCGGTGTTTTGTTAGGAGTATGTCGTTAGGAGGTAAAAAAAATTAGTAGCTGAGAGGTGCTCTAACGCGGGGAGGGGGTTAAAGTTGTAATTTTGTGCAATTTTTGGTGTTTTGGGCTATATCTCGAAAACGGTGAGTCGCAGAGAAAAAGTTGTAATTAAGCATTAAAGCTTTCTAAATATCCTATTTATTTGTTCATACGTGCATACGCAAAACTCCTAACTGTTCCTCCGATATTGTTTAATAAAAGTCGAAATTTTTTTTTGCATTCTATTGACTCTGGTGTCTCTCCCAATTGTTTAAAAAAAATGTAATTTGATATACTCCTTCTGGACGTGTCTCCTATCATCCGAAAGTTAAAAGAGTCTCAACGAATTAATATTCTATATTCATCAGAATGAAGACAGACATTCAGGGGCGGCCGGTTTAAGTGGGCAGGTAGGGCACTGCCCACCCTACAAAATGCTAGCTAAAAATAAAAATAAAATATAAATTATTTCTTAGAACATAATTGATTCACTTCGGTACCTACATGCATATCTATAACTTAACTTAACGTAACGTAACTTTCCTTAAAATGACAATAGCCATTCATTAGTACTTAATCACGATTAAATTGCCAATATAAAAAACTCCTCTCCTCTACATAAGCGAAAGCTCATATTGATATCAATTGAATAATTATAAGAAGCGCACGCGTGAATCACCAACCATTATGTACATTGCATTGCGCCCATTCATACTTCCTTCATGTATCTGCTCATCATATCAACATCATCATCTCAACTCAACCTATGGGCAGAATGCCTTTCTGCCCACATGTACCATCAATCTATTCTATAGCTATTCCATAGCACATAGAGACACGATGAATCTTATTATACGGTCAGCGCATGCGCATTGAAAGTATCTGAACTTCACTTAAGGGCATGCCCAATACTACACTAGTAGGTATCCATGAACTTGTGCAAAATTCGCGAGCGCGTGGCCCGTGGCGCTGTTCTAGTAGTTAGATACTCGTAGCCAGTGTTGCCAATTTATCCGTTTTCCGGCCAAATTTAGCCGGAAACCGTGCTGTTTAGCCGGAAGAAATTTATAATTCCGGCCGGCCGGATTTTTAGCCGGAATTGATTTTCTTCGGCCGTTTTTCCGACTAAAATTATTTTATGAATTTTGGTTTACTTTGAAACTAGAATCCATTTTTCAATATTCACAAACAAAATAATTAATCGCCGTGAAATTATTTCTACATACACTTATTATCGTTTATTAGTGTATTAGGGTAAGTACCTACTATGTCCACCTAGAGCAGTGGTTCCCAATCTTTTTCAGTCCGCGCCCCCCTTTGTGAAGTCTGCTGAGGCTGGCGCCACCGGAGAGAATTTTGGCCAAAGACCGAAAATAGGCATAATAAAATTTTTATTTCCGCCATTGTTCACTTCGTGGGGACTTTAATTATATATTTGCGTTCTTCGGTTAATTGCTTTATTTTATTTAAAACTTCCTTATAATTTCTCAAAACTGTAAAATATCGAGACATGATTTGCAAACATTTAAGCAATCACACACTAATTTTGGACAGAAGTCTAGACTTTTTTTTATACTGGACTTGGTTGTTGTTGTTGTAGCGATTCAAGAGATTTTCTTTTTCTCTCTTGAACCGAAGGGGGTTTTGGCAGCTCTTGCCCGTTTTTTTAACAACGGGTAGCTCCGGGACGATTTACATCGAAGAACCGGCTGCCGTAGGAGCATTTTTATGGACAACACAAACATCCATGGGTCACAGTGGGATTCGAACCCACGCACCGGCAACTCATAGATAGACGTCTCTGCCACTGAGCCACTGAATTGTCATAGTCCAATGCAAAGAATTGCCTGTTAACAATGCAAATACTTGAATGCAAACACGTTACCCACTCTTGCGTAGAAAAAGCACAATTGTTTCTTAGTGGAGATCAAGTTTTGGAACATTTTGGACATTTTTGAAAAGCACTCAACGTGAGTTTCTTCGGACGTTTGGCAGTAGCAAGCAGTTTTATTATTGGTGGGGATTTGTACAGCCAAAAGCAAGTTGAAAATGTTTACTTAAAATCGTTTTTTGACAACAAAAAAGTCATCATAACACAAAAAAAAAAATATGTTTGGCTTAATGATGAGATAAGTAAAGCAGTGCTTTTACTGGAGCTATAAGAGTCCGAATGTGTTCTAATAAATCAAAAGAATTTTTTTTCATCACAAGCCTAGACGTCAATGTAAAGCGAATTCGGCCTAAAATATTTTCAGCGATCTTTTGGCCAGAGGCTCTTAGCTAGTATGAAAATAAATTTATTGTTACAGCAATATATAAGTTGTACTCACGGCCCCCTTCCCAAGCCATCACGCCTCCGTAGGGGGGCGCGCCCCACAGTTTAGGAATCACTGACCTAGAGGAAAAAGTGCATTTACGTCTCCTGGGAAAAATTTGCCGCGGAGACTTGCCTTTTTTCAATAAATTTAGGGTAATGGGTTTCACGTAAACTGACGATATTAGTACCTAGTCTAAGCATGTAATTTCCTAACCACCAATATGCTGAATAGTTCGCAAAATGGAAGACAGTTCCTTAGATAAAATTCTCTGCTGAGCAATTCTTGGAACATGGGGGTACCTACCTGAACATTTTTCCATTTTTCAAAGTGTCAATTCTTTACCACAGATAACGTCGTCCGATTAAGTACAAGGGTGAAAACCTTTTAGCGCGATTCATAGATAGTGATAATATCTCCGGAACTTTGTAGTGTTCAACACTAACGTTGTGCAAGTAGCTTGCCCAGTAGACTACAAAAATTAAATTTAAGTGTGTATGTATTTCGGGGGCAACTTACCAGCACAAAAGCTAAGTGCTGAAGAAGGGGGTAAGTTGCCCCGAAATTATATACTCACTTAAATCTAATTTTTGTAGTCTAATGGGCAAGCTACTTGTACAACGTCTGACTTCTGACATTATATGTATTTTGTTTCTGGGTTTGTAGCAACAAATTTATTAAAAACCTATATCATTTCCCGCCAAGTTCAAATTTTGGAACATCAATTTCGTATCTTTGGAGCATCGTAATTCCGGAACATCAACGATGGAACATCAATTTCGTAACTATGGAAAATAAAATAAAATTTGGAGAGCTCAAATTCGAAAATGAATGACAAGCTTGACACACATATTTTCGAATGACGCAAATTTATCATCATTAGCACGAGTTCCAAATTACGCAATTGGACAATCATTTGCTCAATAATGACTGGGGACCCCATCTGTTGTAAAATTTAAGCACCAGAATGTTTACAAAAATATTAAATTTGTTATAAATTTTTACACATTTCTATTCAAATTCTTTAAGAAAAGTGTGTCCTCAAATTATTTTATTGAATATTCATCAAAATATCGCATTTGTGAGGGACATTTTCACCATTTACACAAACGTCAAAAGTAAATGACGAGTTCTAATGACGAAAGCATATGTGTCACTCCAATTTCAAACTTTCATCATCATGATGGATTATCGTTATGATGATTTGGATATGTGTCTTGGACCTAAAATGGTTAACTTTTAATCAAAATATCCATACATAAATGCGGATGCCCTTGCCCATAGTTACGTATTGGATATTCCTTTTACGAATTTTATGTTCCACAATTTCGAACCTATGGTTATGGACTTGACCGAGGAATTGTGCCTGTATACAACAATTTTGACTAGTTGAGCTATCTAACTTCGGCCGTGTTTTTTTTTACATCGGGGGCAGGTTTGCTAACCCAGACGCGCAAAAAAAACTATCGAGGGTAGCATCCAGGTTAAATTTCAAATTGTCACGTAGGCATTGCCATTAATTTCAAAACATTGCTCAAAAATATTAAAGCCCCGTTTTCACTTTACAAACGCAAAAGTTAACATGTAATTTTTTTAATGAAAACATATTTTTATGTAGGAATCATGATTTTGTTAGAATAAGAATTCAACGAACAACATTTTTAACATGAATTTACAAACAAAAACTATATTTTTTGCACACACTTGTGTGTTGCATGTAACCTATACCTTAGAGCTTTTCATTTCAAAATTTAATTTTTGCTAGTCATTGGAAAATGTACTAGAAAATAATTGGGATTGCATACATTTAGGCGAGTTTTGGAAAGCTCATTAAATCTGCATAGCAATATAATTTCTAGCCTGAATAAAGTCACAGGTTAGCGTTTGTATGAAAATGACCCCGGATAGTGTAGGTTAGCTAATTAAAAAACACGGCCTCCGAACAAATTAATGCCAGCGATTGGAGCATATATGTAATAAAACTAAGAAATCTGCCTAAGGCATAGCTTACAGGCAGTTCTCCAGAAAATCATTAAAATCAGTTTTTTACTATATTTTTTCGTAATGTGACTGTTTTGTATGATTTAGCCGGTTTTTTAGCCGTTTTTCTCGCTGAAATTTATTTAGCCGGATTTTCAGCCGTTTTTTGAAAAAAATATAGCCGGTGTTCCGGCTAAATTTAGCCGTTTTCTAAATTTCCAGTTGGCAACACTGCTCGTAGCATAGCGCGTGGTGCATGGATACAATAATAAGGCCGTTTCGCACTGAGATATGTAGTCTACATATCTCAGGTTTCGCATTTAAATTGTGCATGGTACATTGTAGAGTATTTATTTGTGCGTGTGTTTTTGTCGGATTTTCTTCCTTTTTTGAAGTGGTTTGGAGGCGTTATACTCGTACTTGTAGCAATAGTGCATGATTACGTTATCAACAGCCGTTTTTTATTTTTTATTTGTTACGTATGTTTTTAGAAAACACTAATCGCTTTTCCCTACATTCCCTACATTTTAGTGTTATTAATTACTACACTCGGCCGCAAAACTATCGACTCAACCTAAAAGCGCGTGTATTTGTACGTGTTTTTCGAAAAGTATAGCAGTTATCCATAAAAATTGTATGTCATTGAAAAGGTTAAGGTCTCAGCTTTACGTTGGTATCATTTTAACCAATATTTAGTGAGCACTTTTAAAATTGATGCTCTTTGAGCGAAATCGTAGCGAAAATGAGCAAATATGAAAATGGTTTTTGGTTAGTTTTTTTTGCAAATAAAACAAAACTGTTGGAAAATAAGTTAATTATTTTAGTATTTGATATTGCCTCCTCTTGCTCTAATGACAGCTTCCAGTCAATTCTGCATTGATCTGATCAAGCTGCTGATGGTATCTTGAGGAATACCGTTCCACTCCTCTAATAGGGCTGCCTTCAATTCGTCAGTGGACGAAGGGACTGGATTTCTGGCTCCGACTCTTCTCTTGAGTGCGTCCCATAAGTTTTCAATAGAATTGATGTCGGGACTGCGTGCAGGCCAGTTAAGTGACGACATATTGGCTTCATTCAAGAACTGTCGAGTGAGGCGCAATGCATGACACCGGGCATTGTCGTGCATCAAAGTGAAGTTCTCGCCAATAAATGCTGCATAGGGCACAACGTGGACACGGAGAATATCGGTAACGTATCGCTCAGCTGTCAGCCCTCCTCCTCGACCTCCTGTGGGCACTAATACGAGATCCGTTTTCCCTCCAAGGAAATGCCAGCCCACATCATACAGGAACCGCCGCCGTATGCAACCGTTTCAGTGAAACAGCACTGCGCAAATCGCTCAGTTGAACACCTGTAGACTCGACATCTTCTGTCACTGCCATGTAGACACATTCTCGACGCGTGAGTGAACAATACTGAGCTCCATTCCGTATCGCTCCAAGTAAGATGATCTCGAGCAAATAAGAGGCGCGCTTGTCGGTGTCGTGCAGTCAATTTGGGGCCCCTGGCAGGCCGTCTTGGATTGATATTTGCTTCCCTTAATCATCTCCTTACTGTGCAGACACTAACAGCTACTCCGCGAACACGCCTCAGGTTCCGCTGAGGAACACGTACAAATACATGCGCTTTCAGGTTGAGTCGATAGTTTTGCGGCCGAGTGTATTATAAAATATTTATTTTTGTGATGGGATTAATATTAAAATCTTATTTGATATAATATGTATTTTGCTTGATATAGATACCTATTTATATTTTCTCCTCTATATAATCTGGATGTTTTAAATTTAATTTGTATGTACTTATACTTAAAAAATGATTTTTTTGTTGTTATGTTATTGCATGTGCATGATATAGAAAAAAATTCCCACTTCTTCACACCTTTTTCCTCCCCAGGAAGGGATCTAAACCCTTCCCGCTAGCTCTTGCTTGGCAGTGCATTTTATTTGCATAATTGTAGAAATACATAGAAGATTGAAAGTATAACCTAACTTCCATATAAATTTACAGGAATTGTCTTTGATAAATTATTTATTCAGGAAGATTTGTAGGTATCCTTTGTTATTGTGCGAAAGAATGTTGGCATTGCTTTTAAAAAAATAATTGTAAGTAAACAAACTTTCGGACATAATGTCTCATCATAATTTAATATATCATTACAATTTATTAATCATATATTAGGTGATCCGTTTGGGTTGCCTTTTCTAGCCTCAACTGAAAAAAAAGAAAGAGGTATCCAAATTTGAATTACCATTAAAAGGAGCAGTGCTTAATATTTACTTATTGAATATAATTTTATTGAAATATTGTCGCGACTATTGCTGGTCCCTTTGAAAGGTAAATACTGGATTATTTTTCCACATTGCGACCGTTCTCTGCCAAAAAATTGATGTAATATAGGATTCCGAACTGTAACTATCTGTATGCATTTTCATGGTGCGATTGAGCATAATTGATTTGTAAAAAAAACTCTAAACGATTCACCTAATACATACGTAGATACAACAAGCTTAAAAACATTAAAATGGACTGACTAACAAAGAGCACAATTTTAACGCATTAAAAAACAGTGTGGATATGCATGTATAGTATTCCTTCCTGATGGTAAATCTGCCCACCCGGCTCTGTACTTCACGAGCCGCCACTGCAGACATTGTGGAAAATGGGAAGGGGGTGACGGTTTTTTATTTTATGGATTTATAAGGGGTGGTTAGGAGTAAAACATACTAAAAGCACGCGGTCGTAGGGTGTGAGCTAATGTGGGGAGGAGAGGGCAAAAGGATTCGTTTTTGGGGGTTTTCCCCTTTATCTCGGAAATATCTCGGAAAGAATGAGTCCTACTGAAATTCTTTGTTTGGCGGAAGAAAAGCCCATTTAATTTCCTATAACCTTGTTCACATACATATGCCGGATTCCCTATATAGAAATTTCAAATCCGAATATTGTCAAAAAAGTGTTTTTTGCCATTTGTTTGGTTCTGGTGTCTTCCGCGATCGTTTTTTTAAAAACGTTGCAAGAAAAATTTGTGCAGTATGCAATTTGCTTTCATTTGATATACTTCCTGTTCCCTGCTTTTTAATCAGTCAAAACTTCAAGAGCTTAAGCCAAGCTTTCGAATTTATTTTTTCCCATTTATAAGTATAAAGACCAACATTGTGGAAATTGAGAGGGGGTGACGGTTTTTTATTTTACGGGTTTCTAAGGCGTAGTTACGAAAGAACGCGGTAGTGGGGTGTGAGCTAACACAATTTCCTATAAAGTTCATCTGCCATTCATAGGTCGAATTCCTAACAGTTATCCAGATATAGCTAATTAAATATAAATACATGTATACCACACACGTATGAACAAATAAATTGGATATTTAGAAAGCTTTAATGCTTACTTACAAACTTTTTCTCTGTGACTCGCCGTTTTCGAGATAAAGCCCAAAACACCAAAAATTACACAAAATAACACCTTTAACCCCCCCTCCTCGTGTTAGCGCACCTCTCAGCTCCGAGTGAAATTATTAGCTTTACCTCCTAACTACTCATAACAAAACACCGAAGAAAAAAATCGTCACCCCCTTCGATGTTCTCTACACAACCTTTTTATGCATTCATTGATTGGCCTACTATACGTTATAGGTGGTGCAAGTATAAACCTAAAATGCTTCGTGACTAATCAATCAATCTAGTGTAAACTCTAGCAGATCGATAAAATAAAATCTAAAACAAAAAATAATATATAATATATAATATTAATTTGTTAATGCAATTAAAATTAACTAAGTCCTTCAAACTGTTATAAAGAATTATTGACCTTGTAATTGGTTCGTTAAGACCATAATTTACTCTATGATAAGGCTGAACAAGAAGGTTGTTCCGCCGTAAATTGTGAGGAATAGTTCTGACTTCAAAGTTATTTAATATATCTTCACAAACAATATGAGAGCAAAACAGATCTCTAATGAACATGGCGTTTAAAAACGTTCTTCTATAATCTAAAGCTTGTAAACCCGATAAGGAACAGCGAGTTTTATATTCTGGCTTGAAACGCCAGCCAATTTGATAAATAGCAAACCGTGTAAAATTGTGTTGAATTCTTTCTATACGCTCGATATGAACCTTATAGAACGGATTCCACACAATAGAACAATATTCCAAATGCGAGCGAACGAAAGCTGTAATATTTTTAAGGTAAAAGGATCATTAAATTCACGAGCGTTACGTTTAACAAATCCTAACACACTATTCGGTTTTGAAATAATGTAATCAATATGTTGTCGAAATAAAAGATCATGGTCGAAAATTACACCAAGATCTGATATTTTGGCAACCCTTTCAAGAACACTACCTGTTAAGGAGTACTCAAAGAAGATCGGAGTTTTCAATTTATATATGCTAAGTACTTAACATTTACTAACATTTAAATTTAAATTATTATTAAGGCACCAAATTTGCAGTTTTTCTAAATCGGATTGCAAGTTAAGACAATCACCTATATTGCGTATTCTCATTGCGATTTTCATATCATCGGCATACTGCCATACACGCATGAATTTAAAATTTTGTATGATATCGTTTACGAAAACTAAAAAGAAAAGTGGTCCTAAATGGCTTCCTTGCGGAACTCCTGACGAACACTTTATGATAGAGCGCGATGTACAGCCATTCAACTTTACCAACTGCGTCCTATCCGTTAGATAGTATTTCACACAGCTAAGAAAAACCGACTGTATACCTAAATTTTCTAGTTTCTTAAGTAAAATATTATGATCTACTCTATCGAAAGCCTTCGAGAAATCGGTATAAACCACACCAACCTGCATTCCCTGCTCAATACCATCTGCAACAAATTTAGTAAATGATACCAAATTTGTTGAAGTTGATTTTCCTTTCAGGAATCCATGTTGACATGGCGATATCAAGCGGCTAATTAAAACATCTATTTTATTTTTAATAAGTATTTCAAACAACTTCCGTATTGCTGATAGTTTGGCTATGGGCCTATAGTTATCAATAAGATGTTTCGAACCCTTTTTGTGAACAGGGGTTATGTACGAAACTTTCCATTCATCAAGAAAAACACCTGAAGACAAGGACAAATTAAAAATAAAGGCTAAAGGACGACATAACGATTGCATGCAATTCTTCAAAAATATATTAGGAATGCCATCAGGTCCGGCCTGAATACTAACATCAAGATCACGGAAAGCATTCAATAAGTCATCCTCAGAAATCTCAAGAGCACTCGTAAGGTCCTCCTGAGCTATCCGAGGGACCAATGCACTGTGGCTTGGCTTGGTGTTAGTATTAATTTCTAGTGAAACGGAGTCTGGCACTTCGTAAACTGAATTGAAAAATCTAGCAAATCCATCACAAACCGATTGAACATCGTTGTAAAAATTGCCATTGAACTCTAAATTTTTGGGTATTCCTGTATTCTTGCGCTTGCTGTTTATAAAACTCCAAAATGTTTTACTATCATTTTTTATATTATTTTCAGCTCTCGCAATATACTGTTTGTAAAGATTTTTATTCATTAATTCATACTCTCTTCTCAATCTGAAGAAATGTTCTTTATTGGCAAGAGAGGATGACTTCTTATACAACTTATGAGCTTTATTTTTAGCTCTT
Source organism: Microchrysa polita (assembly GCA_949715475.1). Lineage (NCBI taxonomy): Eukaryota > Metazoa > Arthropoda > Insecta > Diptera > Stratiomyidae > Microchrysa > Microchrysa polita. The sequence continues at coordinate 79,238,998 of OX454415.1, forward strand.
TTAAGTTTCAACAATTCTTTACTACCCCAAGGATTTTTTGCTTCTATTTTTTTCTTTTGTAAAGGAACGTACTTATGAATAGCTTCCAATAAAATTGATTTAAAATTTGTATAACTTTCAGCAAGATTTATATTTGATATAACTGAAGCCCAATCCATATTACGAAATATTGAATTTAATTTTTTAAAGTCAGCTTTTTGAAAATTTCTAGTAAGAGTAACTTCTGCCTCTTCTTCAATGTAATCATAAAAAACAAACTCAAGAAGAAGAGCACTATGATGCATTGAATTGGGCAAAAATGGTTTATCTACTTTAATTACAGAAGCATTGAAATCAGTACTAACAAAAATCAAATCTAAAATTTAACCAATTGAATTTTTAACAAAGTTCATTTGCATCAAATCCATGCAAATAAACAATCTGTTAGAACAAATTCACACTCTAGATGTAAATTATGCGGCAGAATTTTTTTCTCGTCGTCGTTCCAGTACCAACTTATATTACCAAGATTGAAATCCCCAACGACGATCAATTTGTCTTTTTCCTCAAAGGATAATCTGGAGATATTATCTAAATGTTTTTTATAAACATCAACTGAACTCAAAGGTGGTAAATGGCTATTAAAAATGTATATTTTTTCGCTACTAGAAACATTAATAGAAACACATATCTGTTTCACGTCCTTATAAAAAAGCTCAACTTCATGAGATGGGAATGTTGTTTTGATAGCTACCAAAACACCACCTCCTCTCTTTGTTGAAGTCTCATAACGGTCGCGGCGATATACTTCATAGTTTCTTATGAAAAGTTCCTCATTTGAAATGTCTGTGTGGAGCCAAGTTTCGGTTAAGCAAATGGCAGCATAATCTTCTAGTGAAACTGCAAGGTAAAAGTCATTTGTTCTTGAACGAAGACCACCAACATTTTGATAATAAACTGAAAAAACTGAATTGGAAATTATGTGTTTTGCTGGGCACTGTTTTGGCGTTTGCCGTTTTTTGAAAAATTGAATGGTGATATGTTGATGCCCTTGGGCCAGAAGTTGGCACAAAACACTTGCTTTGAATATTCTTGAGGAATTTTCAAACCAAAACTGATTGAAACTAATTTGGATATATCACAATCTTTTTTTATAAGTGCATAAACCGAAAGAAAAGTGTCATCTTTTAAATCAAGTTTTTTCATTACGTATTCCTTCAATTCATCTGCTTTTACCGAAGCGTGCAGCTTGGAAACATGGAATACTTTAAAACTAGGGACACTTCGAAGAGAATCTATAGCTTCATCGACTCCAAAGATTCTTTTATGTCGCCTACTATTATCAGCCTTTTTGGAAATAACATCACCAACAGGAGAAGGTTTTTTGATATTAATCTTTTTCTTACGTACAGTGACAAATTTATCAACCGGAGATTGATTTTTGTCAACATTAGAAGGAATTATAGAAGACGATGGGTCTAAAATAACAGTAGAAGTTCCCGTATCTTGGCCATCAATGCTCAGGATGCTCAGAAGATTTCGCAAAAACTTTCATAGCATTTTTTTTAGTTTTTTTTTTTCTCTAAATTACTATTTTTATTTTTCAATTTTACATTTTTATCTCGTAATTCTCTACTATTGTTCTCGCAACAATTTACAGAGTTCATTACGGATCTCAACTTGCTAAGTTGATTTGAACCTTATAAAATTGCTCGCAAACACAATTCATTTTACTATAAGAAAAAAATGTAATAACATACTTGAAAAAAAGAAAAATAAAAAAAATTGTATATAGTGGGATTTGAACACCGGGCCTGAGGGGCGCGAATCTAGCACGCTACCACTGAGCTGTATACTACTTTGAAAAATACTATTCAGATAACTCAGTTAAGCTGAGTTTCAATCCGCTACTGGCCAAATGAAACAAAGAGAACAAAGGCAACTCGAGCGGCGATGTAAACAACACACAACCAAAAACTTTCCGAAGTGATAATATATAATTTCACTGCACTAATCCGCGATACCACTTTTATTTAAATAACTAACGAGCAATTTAACAAAAAAATGACGGATTTAGTAATTAAAATTATGAATTATATGAAAAATTTAAATTTTAACTCGGAGCAGAATTTTGTTGTGTTCGCAATCGATAAACGTCAAACACGAATTTTCTAAAAATGAGTTATTGACGAATTATGCAATTGAGAACTTCATTCCTTTTCTTTTGGCCAGAACTAAGGATTATAATTGGGTCTGATTGCATAATCCCTAATTTTCTTCTATAGCTCCACGCAAACTCGCCTCTTAGCGTCGAAAATGAATATATTATTCTACGGAAGGACAGAGAAGGCACCACGAATGATTCTCACTCTGGAAGTGGACTTGCCTTCCTAATACACAAGTCCGTACATTACAGTGTATTAGATGTAGTTGCTGACGGTACGGCGGAATTGCAAGCCATCTCAGCTTCATCAGGGAGCACCAATATTGAAATCTTTAATACATATTTATGTACCACCTCACTCTAGCTGTTCGTCTGGCCATCATTTCGATATTGATCCTCTTCTTACCGGAGAGCATTGGATAATTCTTGGCGACTTCAATGCCCACCATGACCTCTGGCTTTCTGCTCTTCACAACGATGCCAGGGGTATAGCCATCGCCGAATCTCTTGGCGTGTCAGAGATCTGTACTCTCAATGAAGACTCGCCAACTCGCGAGGCTAACAATGTATTAGCTCCCCAGATATTACAATTGTTAGTGCCAGCCATGGAGTGCCATTAGTGAGACTTCTGCGGAGGCACGTACTGGTCTCCCTTCCGATCCCCTCCAAATCATTGTTAGAATTGACAAACCAGTTGACCTGACCAAATCAGAGAAATGAACGTTTGTCAATCACAAAAAATACCGGCGTACAGAGGGCTGCGCCCACAATACGAGGGTTTTTTTTTTAGAATGTTGATGCATAGTGAATATTTTTTTGTACGTATATTTTATAAGCAATAGATAATTGTGCACAGCATTAATGAAATGCTTCCTGTAAATCTATTTTTGGATTGGTCTAAATAAAGGCGCTAGCCTTTCATTCTGTTCCACATTTAATTAGACCAATCCAAAAATAGATTTACTATTTACCCAGTTTGTATAAGAGTACTCCAAGGCAAATCTACAGGCATTTTTTTATTTAAGATTTCTGATGGCCTTTGAGCAAAAAGAAACTCAGGCAAACGTAAGCATGGTTTGGCTTTATATATGAACTGAATTATTAGCTGTAAAACTACTGTAACTGTTTTTTTTTTATCAAGGAAAAGCAACTTATATGAAATGATTCCATTGTGTCCCCTGACATAAGTCCACGCAAGCTTTCCTATGAGTATTGTATACTTTTGCAGCTATTCATGGACACCCTGTTAACTTGGTCCTTCTTAAAAACTTCAAAAATATTTGTGGCAAACACTATTACCATTCTATGCATTTCCACCAAATTTCATGTTCATTGTTTCATCAAGTTAAAAGATGCATTGAAGAAATGCTTAAGAGGCTTCCCTTGCATTGTGAAAGGCCCTTACTAAATATTTACTTGGCTATATTTCCGGTTTGGATACAGTTTTTCGAATGAAAATTCGTAGACATATTCCCTATGTAATTTTCTAAAAACCCTTAGCAGAATTTTCATATTTCGAAGCCTAAGAGTGGCTACACACAAACAAATTGAAATTTTACAAATTTACTGTTATTTGCTTTTCGTTAGCAAAAGTCAACAGTCTTTATATTTAACGTATATAAGGCCATACTGATTAGTCTTTGTGCAAAGTTTCATATCGATCCCTATAACGGTTTAGAAAAACGGAGGTCGAAAAGGAAGTTTAACTTTGAATGCCAATAACTTTTTTATCGTTACTCGAAACTGGAAAATTTTAACTGATATGAGATGTACTCATTTAGATCTTTGATTTAATTAACCATACGTCAATCTCCGATAAGAACTAAAAAAGTCGACTTTTTTCAAACGTTCGGGACCCCTGTTATCTTCTTCCTACCAACTTCTAAGGTATACAGTCCTTGTCATCAGATTAGCACACCCCTTCGCATGCCGCCTAGGATCCTTTCACTTTAGAATTAAGGATTCTTCTCCTTTTTTTAGCGGTACAGAAAGGTGTGAGCCGCTGTGTATCTATATGGATTCGATTTATGATTCGTCATCGTTCTCTTCCGTGGTCTCCTGGGACAGGAACTTGGTTGCTGCGATAGGGTTTTCCAGCGTACCAGCGCAATTTGTGCATATATCTTGTATGCTCCGGTCTATACGAGATAGATACGAACAGTCTTTGGCACATACACTGCTTGTCATCAGATTAGCACACCCTTTTGAATAGTTTCGGCTGATTTCCAACCAAACTAAAAGAGCTAAAATTTCAAAATTATAACTGTTAATAGTCTATTCAATTCTGAGTTAATTAACACAAAAAGAATTGTGTTTACATTTTTTATTATTGATTTATAATTGTTTTTCGAAAAAGAACATTCAAAATAGCCATTTAAAATTTGTCATCAGGATAGCACATGCAAATTCTTTTTTGTCTATCTTCCACAATTAAAGACGTAGGACCCCCAATTTTTTGTGGTTGTTTGAGTAAAATATTGACTTTAATATGAATAATTAAAAATCATTATCTGCGGAAGAGGGACCAAAATTTAAGGCATACAAGGAGTCAAGGCGGTCAAAAAGTGAAATTTCGAGAAAAAATTAATAAAAGTTGATAAGTTGAATCCGAATTCGCGTGTAATAAGTAGCGTTAAGGTAAAAATAATAGAGGCGATAAGAATTGAGTACATGTCAATCCTTATGAGAGAGTTATTTTGAGAGAAACATCTAGCCCTCATGACTCGGTCACAAGGATTAGGGTAAATTTTGACATTAAGGCGAGCCTATCTTTTGTTCAAACAGTGATAACAAAACTTCACATTTCAAGAAACTAAAACTACAGAATAAACTCCAACTAAACTTTCCCCGAAGGAAAATACGTTAAAATTAATCATGAGAACACTTGACATGGAACAAAGAATGGCGGTATGTTATCTTTTCGGATAAAAAGAAGCTTACTCTAGAAGAGTAACACAGTTATAATGTCTACTTCCAGGATCTTTGCTAGGAAGGACACCATTAGGATCGCATTCATTGTCGGACAGATTGTGTAATGGTCTCGAGGGCCAAGTGATACTGTGAGATGATACTTATTTTTATTCGAAAAGACAACATAGCGCCATTCTTTATTAGATGTCAAGTGCTCTCGAGTTTAATTTAAGCGCATTTTCCTTTAGTTTTGGTTTCTTTAGATGTGGAGCATTTTTGTATCATTATTTGAACAATAGGCTCACCTTAATGTCAAAATTTACCCTAATCCTTGCGACCGAGTCATGAGGACTGGATGCTTCTCTCAAAATTACTCTCTCATAGGGATTGACAAATACTCAATTTTTATCGCTTCTGTTATTTTTATCTTAACGCTACTTATTACACACGAATTCGGATTCAACTTATCGACTTTTATAATTTTTTTCTCGAAATTTCACTTTTTGACCACCTTGACTCCTTGTAAGCCGTAAATTTTGATCCCTCTTCCGCAGATAATGATTTTCCCTTATCCATATTAAAGTTAATATCTTACTCAAACAACAACAAAAAATTAGGGGTCCTACGTCTTTAATTGTGGAAGATAGACAAAAAAGAAATTGCATGTGCTATCCTGATGACAAATTTTAAATGGCTATTTTGTGTGTTCTTTTTCGAAAAACAATTATATTTCAATAATCAAAAATGTAAACATAATTCTTTTTGTGTTAACTAACTCAGAATTGAATAGACTATTAACAGTTATAATTTTGAAATTTCAGCTCTTTTAGTTTCGTTGGAAATCAGCCGAAACTATTCATGCGAAAGGGTGTGCTAATCTGATGACAAGCAGTGTATGTGCCAAAGACTGTTCGTATCTATCTCGTATAGACCGGAGCATACAAGACATATGCACAAATTGCGCTGGTACGCTGGAAAACCCTATCGCAGCAACCAAGTTCCTGTCCCAGGAGACCACGGAAGAGAACGATGACGAATCATAAATCGAATCCATATAGATACACAGCGGCTCACACCTTTCTGTACCGCTAAAAAAAGGAGAAGAATCCTTAATTCTAAAGTGAAAGGATCCTAGGCGGCATTTTAGAATTTATGATTTCTGGAAGTTAAAATCATTTCAACGTGAACATTTCGTTTGTCCTGTTGAATCACAGGAGCGCACGTTCACTTAATAAATATTGAACCCCTGAAGGATTCATATGAAATGAGGTAAATAATCTTCATAAGCACTCAGCACATAAAGTGATGCCCACACCGGCGCGCGCGTCAGCGAAAATTCGCGCCGAACTTTTCCGCGGCGTCAAAATTGTAACACACTGCGTTGTATGGAGATGCCCACACCAACGCGAATATTCGCCAGTTTTTTTTCAGTTGTTTGGACCTTAGAGAAAGCATAGCAACCCATTGCATGCGTTAGTTCAGAGTGGGCATCAGAAAATAAAAATGGCACCGTTTCCACACTATCGCAGTTCACACATTTAAACACAAATTCAATTAACTGTCAAATTTTTGTTTACAATTAAGAATATAATATTCGCGTAAAATTTATTACTCTCTGAAAATGCCAACGTGATAATTAACCCTTCGGTTGGCACATAGACCTAGACAGACCATTGGTACTATATCTTGATGAAAAATATCGTTCAACAATATTTTCCACCCCTTTATATATTACATATATATTATTATCTATATATTTCAAAGGAACTGATGGCCACAAATGCGATCAAACGTTCATCGAAATATAAACTATGTCTAAAGAAACGAAAAAAAACGGCGTATCATCGTAGGACATAGTGTGTAAACTGTTTCTAGAACCAAAATTATACCTCTTTAAAAAATAAGATTGATCTCTCAATAGATTCAGCATAATAGCTCGTAGGCGGCGACAGAAGGGTTAATAATTGCATCGACAATATTTTGACGTTTGAATTATTTCGTGGAGTGTAGTGTAATAAATTTGGAGTCAAATACATATTGGTTGTGTGATCACATATCCACTCTGGACTAACGCATAGCATGGGTTGCTATGCTTTCTCTAAGATTTGGACTTACACAAATAAATTGCCCTATTGTGGCAAGTGCGGCGACACCCAGATCGTATCGCTCAAAGAATTGCAGAGATATCGACGATTTTCCAAAGTGCATAGTACGAACATATACAAATAATACATATACAGTAGGACCTCGGTTTGCGTCGGTAATTGGTTCCTAGAAATCGCGACGCAACACGAAACAATGCAAAACGAATTGTGAGATTTCCATAGCAAATTTTGTAATAAAATAACGACGCAACGCGAATTTTCACAACGCAAATCGGAAAAATGGTGTTACTTCTAAAACAGCACAATACGAAAACAACGCAATGTGAATCGACGCAAATCGAGGCTCAACTGTACAAGTTGACAAAGTTGGGTAGAGAGAAGGAAACGACACGAGAACACGTTGCTGTGAATGACCTGTGCATGCGCCTATGAAATTTATAATTCGTCTGTCTGTGGCTTGTGTACCTATATTTTGAGGTTCAGATTATCTGGGCCGATATTTAAATATGATATTTGAGAGTCAGCAATCCAAGCGATGCGACCAAGTCTAAAAAAAATGGCATACTTGGTCGGAAAAAATCCTACATCCGAATTTTTTTTGGATTGTGGTTGGAGTCCCCAGATTATGGCATTAAAAGTCCCAACCGATTGGGGATCCGCAACCTTAAAAAAAGGGGGAAAGGGGGACTTTTTTCGTTTTTTTTAGATTATTTCAAGAGATACAGAAAAATGGTCTGAGGACGAAAAAAAACTAAGTAAAATTATCCTTGCAATGATATAGAGTTTAATTGAATATTTCGGCGTTAGACTAGAAAATAAATTAGAATATTTTTATTTTAGACCTTTTTTAAAAGCTTCATAACTTTTGAAAGAATGCTATTTCAACCGTAAAATTTTTTATAAGCATTCAAAATAAGTTCAAGATCATTTTAAGGTAAACATTGAGTCGCTCCGGTCGAGGACCCCAATTATCCCCCCATTTGAATTTGTCAAAACGGCATGTCCATAACTCCCCCCAAAATTAGAGCAGAGCAGTGGCGGCTCGTGGCGTACGGTACAGGGTGGGCCACCAACTTTGTATTAATCCCAGTTTTATGCACAAATATCCATTTTGTACGATTCTGGATAATAGGCATTAGTTATTTTTGTTTTAAATGAAATAAAAAATTGTTTTAAATTCAAATGAATCGCGGTTTTCGATGGTTTTACGTTTTTTTATAGATGTCCAATATTAGTACAACCAATTACGTTTAATTTGCTGGTTATACGTTTCTTTTTACTATTTGCAATCTTGATGTAGATAAAAATGAATTTATTTGTGGAGAAGAAGAATATATTTTAGTTTATTTTTAGTTCGATCATGTAGCTAATTACACTAAAATATATTGATATTATTTAAAAAAAAAACACCTTTTCTTTTTTTTTAACAAGATTCAATCTAAAAGATCAATTTAGATTTGCTTGAGATATTATTTATTTTGTAAATAACAAGTTAATGCATTTTGATCGACATCGAGACTAACAATAGTAAAAAGAAACGTAATTATAACAAGCAAGTTGAACGAAATCAATTGTACCGATATTTGACACACATAAAAAGCAGTCAAAATATCCAAAACCGCGATTCACTTGAAATTAAAAAGAAGTTATTTCGTCGAAGAGGAACATAATCTTGCTATATTTTATATGGTTCCACATCTTTCTAACATTAATTAAAAGCCTTTAGCAATCCATCTGCATATTTAATTTTTATTACCTTCACCAAGATAAATTATAATGAAATCAAAATTGTAGAGCGTCGGTTATCCGAACGTCGATTAACCGAACCGGGGACTCGGCTTTTTTCATATGAAATGTATAAAATCAAGTGAAAACATCAAGTGTCTGAAGGAAACAACCTTTCATCAGCAGCACTCAGTTGCTTCAAATTTTTTGTTTTTGTTCAGTCCTAGTCATTTGTCATTTATCCTGGTTGTCGCTTATATTACCTTTTAGGCAATCCTCCAATTTTTCTATGGAAACTCGATTAACCGAACTTTCGATTATTCGAACCACCCCTTGTCTACATTAGTTCCGATAATCGACGCTCTACTATATCATTTTCAGCGACATTTGAAAATTTCCTCGGACTCTTCCTCTTTAATTCTTGTATATATTACACACAATTCGGAAAATATGTCTTAAATAATAATGGACTGTATAATTGAATAAAAATCACATTTTTTAATTTATCCTCCGATGAATTTTACGATATTTTCTTGGCTATTCATCATATGAATATTAGGAAACTCCAAATATCATTATCTTACATTTTCATTCCTAAATCGATTTGTCCCTAATGATATACACGTATGCATGAATGTCTGTTTTGGTTAAAAAAAATTGCATTCTTACAAGCCACAAATTGTGCCGCATAACACTTTCAGCACTTGCATCCCAATACATTTTATCGCATGTTTTAAATTATTACTCTCACGGGCCGGCCCCTTAACCATACGAACGCGAAGCATCTTGTGCTGATATCGCACGAAATTTTTCTGTACAAATTATCACTTGCATCCGACAAATTCGATGCAACCGGTCATGCACTATCAGTTAGTGCCCAAAAGTTTGAAAGCAGTATCAACATTGTGACAAGATATTTGGATTGGAAATCGGTTTGCAAATATGTGTGTAGCTGGGATGCAATCCAATGAGATTAGGTTGTAGAATAGAATTAAAGTGATTGGCCAATGTGCCTGTCTAGACAGTTTCAATTTTCGTTCGTCTTCATCATTTTGACAATTGAAACTTGAGATGTAAGCGCTATTGAAGAAACGCATTCATTCTTGAACGCAATTTCCAATGTTAAATATTAACAACGCATCATCTATTCATACAATTCATGAAAGAATTTATCATTTACCCGTCCTGACCAAAGCCGTGACAAATATTTAACGATAAATAATGAACAGATTTGGATAGAATGAGACATTGATCTCTTCTGTTCACTTGACGCAATCAATGACATGTTCAATGTTGAAAGTGGATACGGAGCTTGAAGACGATAGGGAAGACGAAAGCGCACATGTGTGGACATAGCCAATTGATTATGCGTGGAAAGTGTTCAAGCAATTTAGGAACTAAAAAGACTTTATATAGGTACATATGTAGATGTATATTTTTATATTGGATAATTGTTTGAAACAAGGTGTGCATTAAACCTTCTATATACAAAATTATTGGTAACGATGGAAACTAGTTATTTAAAAAATGAAATAATAAAATTTCTTATATTCCAACTAGAATGATTGGGTGGGCCGGGCCCACCTGGCCCACTGAGACGGGCCGCCACTGGAGCAGAGTCGTAAATTTTGGTTTGTTGTGATTGGAGGTCATAGTAACCCCACCCACCAAAAATCAGCTTATTCGGATAAAAACTAACGGTATCTGCCATACAAAGTGACCCATCAGGAGTTTGTTGTACGTACTACTCATTTTATAAACTGTAGAACAAAGTTGTCTTGGGTCACTTTGTATGGGAGGTACCCTTAGTTTTTATCCGAATGAGCTGATTTTTCGTGGGTGGGGTGAATATGACCTCCAATCGCAATAAACCAATTTAGCACTCTGCTCTAATTTTGGGGGTAGTTATGGACATGCCGTTTTGATAAATTCAAATGGGGGGATAATGGGGGTTCTTGACCGGAGCGACTCAATGTTTACCTTCAAATGATCTTGAACTTATTGTTAATGCTTAATGCTAAACTAGCATTCTTTCAAAAGTTATGGAGCTTTTAAAAAAGGTCTAAAATGAAAATATTCTAATTTATTTTCTAGTCTAACGCCGAAATATTCAATTAAACTCTAATGTTTTATATATCATTGCAAGGATAATTTTATGTAGTTTTTTTCGTCCTCAGACCATTTTTCTGTATCTCTTACCGTTTTTGAAATAATCCCAAAACCCCTTCCCCCTTTTTTTAAGGTTGCGGGCCCCCAATCGGTTGGGACTTTTAATGCCATAATCTGGGGGACATCCCCAACCATAATCCAAACAAATTTCCGATGTAGGATTTTTGCCGTTCGATGGCCATATTTTGGCCCAATTTTCTTAGACTATGAGAATAGATTGGTTGATTTTTTTAATCTAAGTTGCATACATACTTAGTTACAATAGAGAATAATTATTTTTTGCCTTCTCCTTTTTTTAAACACTGCGTGAGGAGAAGTCTATTCTTAGATTTACCTTATTTTAGTGAAATATGCATTTAATATTGCATTTAGCTCTGTTCCATAAACTATTAAAATAAAAAGTAAATAATCAGAAATTACAAAAATATTAGTACATTATGTATTATCGATAATTTTTATATAATCAGAAAAGGGGGATATTTAACAGGCTATGAAGGCTTTCGTGTCAAAATGAAAAGTCTCTATTGGAGACGATAGTTAATATTAATGTAGGTATGAGTTTTAGGGTCATAGACATAGAGTTTCTGAAAAAAAACACCTTCTTTGTTAGTCCGTTCGGGCATTTTACTCACTCCATAACTTGTGACATAATAAAGGAAGTTCAAATTTTGCACATATGATTTTTGTAAGAAGCTCTTCCTGCATGTTGCGACCAATTTATTCAATACCTTGTCTAAATTTGCATTTATGCAATCCCGTCTGCTGTAGATTTCTCAATTTATAGTATACATAGTATTGTTTCTTGACCGGCCGTGGCAACAAGGATAGGAAAAATTAGCCAAAACTAACGCCCGTATTTTCAAACATACCTTACCTTAAAAAAATGCCATTTCCAGTAGTTTTTCATTGAAATAATTTATTTTCTCGGGTCAATGCATCCTTGACTTAAGGCGATTTCAAGGAAACCTTGAAATTTTGCAATAGTCAGCCTTACTTGAAGTCAATGTAGCTTACCTACCTTGGGTTATTATTATATTACAATTGTGTTAACAGCTTAAGGTCTCCTTGAGTTTCGCCTTAAATGAAGGATGCATTGACTTGAAATATAAACTACTGGAAATGATATCTATTTTTTTGAATTTCGGCATACTTGACTAAAGGTCGCCTTGAGTTAAGGTATGTTTATAAATACGGGCCTAAAAGTATAAATTTCGGTATCAAAGTTTTTTTTTTCATTAGTCGTAAGTTAGGAAAATATACAGGGTGTCTGGAAACTGCCGCATAAACGCACCGTATTGTGATTCCTCATGTGATTTTCAGTAAAAAAGTTGTACGAACATACCCCCTCAGCGTAACTCTTTAGCTGCCACAGACATTTGAAATTTTTTGAAAAAATCATTTTCTTTTACGGTTAAAACGTCATTATCGCAAAAGCTATACTAGCTCAAATAGCAAAACAAAATTATTATTACAGCCAACGAATTTACCCAAAAAATAAAACTAACCGCACTAAAATCGGATAAGAGGTTTGTTTTTTACAGAACTTCAAAGTCAAATTTTTGTGATTTGATCCAAAAACAAAATATTTTTCCATCTCAATTTTCTGCAACTTCTGCCAAGGTGAGGTGCTCGTACGATTCTTTCCACAATTGGCGCATAGTCCAAAGATCATTTATTTTTTACATCATTTTATTCTAGCTTCGTTATTTCTAACAGTTTTAGCTCCTTAAGTGCAGAAAACTAGGGTTAATTTTAGCTCTATTTCAATTCAATTCAATTAAAACTGCCCCTAAAGATCTGCAAATTGGTAAAATTTATTCAAATTATATCAAAATCGATCCAAAATTGAAACTCATATATTCGTTACTCTCTAATAGAGACTTTTGCGTTTTGAGACTTCTGATACAAATTTCGTTAATCAACTTTCATACAAAAGTGGGCATTCTCATTTGTTTCAAACAATTAAATCAATATGATTTTATTATAGCCGAAGAAAAAAAATATGGTCATCTAACGACAAAAATCTTACATCGATGGATTTTTGCAGGATTTTTGGGGATGGCCTCCTGATTATGGGGAAAAAGTCCCAACAGATTAGAGGTTTGCAGCCTTGAAAAGGGAGGACGAGTACTTGCGTTTTCAGAGCTATGGAGTTTTTTAAAAGAGTCTAAAATGAAAATATTTTAATTTATTTTTTAGTCTAGCGCCAAATTGTTCACTAAAATCCTAATGTATTATATACAATTACAAGGGTAATTTTATGTAGTTTTTTCGTTCTCAGACCATTTTTCTGTATATTTTGTCGGTTTTGAAATGTTTGCTAAAAATAAAAAAATACTCCCTTATCCCCTTTTTCCAGGGTTGGTGACTTTTTTTCCATAGTCAGGACGCCATTAGCATCACCAACCATCCTGCAAAAATCCAGCGATATAGGATTTTTGCTGATCAAATATCGGATTTTTATTTAATCAATACTCTACAACTCATTCTCGTACTGATATCCCTCCAATTGAATCGAGTACAGAACAGGACAGCAACTTGCATACAAATTTTCAGTTGATGGTATAGAAATATAAGTTTTTACAAATATGTATGGAAGTTGTGTTGCCTTGTCCTGCACTAAATCCACTCACTCTACCGCATGGTACCACTACATTGCATTAACAGCGCGGCATGCACCTTACGAAATGCACTAATGAGGTCAATGAACGCATGGCAACCTGTTCCGCAACCTCAAGAAATGCATTGTGATCAAATCATCTTTCATGTTTTTTCAATACGCAGTTTTCGCAGGCGCAGATACTTTTGCGTAAACCACCCCGACCCATGGCATGGGTCAGTGGAAGATACACTCCTCATCATCAATGTGGCACGATAGCCCGACGTCGGGCCTTGGCCGCCTGAATCGTTGACCTCCAATTGTCGCGGTTACGTGACCTCGTCCTCCAGTTTCGGAAGCCCAGCAGCTGGTGGGCGTCTTCACCTACGGAGTTCTCCCAGCGAGCTCTCGGTCGTCCACGCAACCTCGCTCCGTCAATTCGTTGTGCGTTCATCACTTTCTTTGGCATGCGATTATCGTCCATCCGTTGTACATGCCCCGCCCATTGCAAACGTTGAAGCTTCACGATTTTCGATACTTCCAGCTCATCGTACAATTGATACAACTCATGGTTGTACCGGATACACTCATGAAGTCGACAAATGCACGAAAACCTGCTCTGGCAGAGTATCTAATCTCTCTTCAACTTGAACTGTGTAGCAAAAGAGCAAATAGCTTAATAGCCTGTATACGTGTGTCTGTTTGGTCGTATTTGTGACATCAGGTGCAGATCAGGAGTTTGGGCCAAATCAAAGTGGACTCGATTTTGAGTGAGCTTTGGACATATATGTATGATTGGTATATGGTACGAAGTTGATCGTGAAATTGCTGTGACCGAAATCTAGGCTGACAACTAACAAAAGCATACATTTTGTGAATTATTGTACTTATCTCGGTTTTCCCCTGCGCAGCAAAGATGCTCCTACGCCACATTAGAGAAGTTTGTTGCGAGTCCAGCGAAACCTTGATCGTTTCGCTGGACTCAATGGTTTCAAAGATATCGACGGATTATCGAAGTATTACGAAGCTGATTGTGAAATTGCTGTGGCCAACATCACAGGTTGACGGTTATCTCTGACCATATACAAATAATACATATATTGGTACAAAATGTTGTTCCTATGAAAATGTATCTGAAATTTCTTACAGCTTTCAAGCGATTCGCATGAGCCTGTGTGCGTGTCAATTTGAGAGAACGTTTTCCAGTTCAAGAGAGTCAAGTGACTCTTTTTATGGTATCTTTCAAGAATCACTATCACTCATCGCTTGCCTGCGACTTCCGTGGTGTGATGGATGATGGATATCTCCGTGACGCATGACAAGTGGACCGAGTGGGTCCGAGGAAGAGAGCAAGTTGCCGTTGCGGACTATATGTTGTGTTATGAACACAGAAATTATTATGAAGTTCATTCACTGCCACGTACCGCCCGCCCGCGTCTTGTGTGGTGTGCGATGTATGGCACTGCAGCGCATGAGAAGTGGACAAAGTTGGGTAGAGAGAAGGAAACGAGACGAGAGCACGTTGCTGTGAAAGACCTGTGCATGCGCCTACGAAATGTATAATTCGTCTGTATGTGGCATGTGTATCTATATTTTGAGGTTCAGATTATCTGGGCCGATATTTAAATATGATATTTGAGAGTCAGCAATCCAAGCGATGCGACCAAGTCGAAGAAAAATGGCATATTTAGTCGGAAAAAATCCTACATCGGATTTTTTTTTTGGATTATGGTTGGACATGGTCCCCAGATTATGGCATTAAAAGTCCCAACCGATTGGGGATCCGCAACCTTAAAAGGGGAAAGGCGGACTTTTTTCGGTTTTTTGAGATTATTTCAAAAACGGTAAGAGATACAGAAAAATGGTCTGAGGATGAAAAAAAACTACATAAAATTACTTTGATGATATATAACACATTAGAGTTTAATTGAATATTTCGGCGTTAGACTAGAAAATAAATTGGAATATTTTTATTTTAGACCTTTTTTAAAAGCTTCATAACTTTTGAATTTTCGGGGCCGTTCGCGAGCGAGACCAATGGCGTATCCGGTACAACCATGAGTTGTATCAATTGTACGATGAGATGGAAGTATCGAAAATCGTGAAGCTTCAACGTTTGCAATGGGCGGGGCATGTACAACGGATGGACGATAATCGCATGCCAAAGAAAGTGATGAACGCACAACGAATTGACGGAGCGAGGTTGCGTGGACGACCGAGAGCTCGCTGGGAGAACTCCGTAGGTGAAGACGCCCACCAGCTGCTGGGCTTCCGAAACTGGAGGACGAGGTCACGTAACCGCGACAATTGGAGGTCAACGATTCAGGCGGCCAAGGCCCGACGTCGGGCTATCGTGCCACATTGATGATTATAACTTTTGAAAGAATGCTAGTTCAACCGTAAAATTTTTTATAAGCATTCAAAATAAGTTCAAGATCATTTTAAGGTAAACATTGAGTCGCTCCGGTCAAGGACCCCAATTATCCCCCCATTTGAATTTGTCAAAACGGCATGTCCATAACTCCCCTCAAAATTAGAGCAGAGTCGTTAATTTTGGTTTGTTGTGATTGGAGGTCATAGTCACCCCACCCACCAAAAATCAGCTTATTCGGATAAAAACTAACGGTATCTCCCATACAAAGTGACCCATCAGGAGTTTGTTCTACGTACTACTCATTTTATAAACTGTAGAACAAAGTTGTCTTTGGTCAATTTTCTTAGACTATGAGAATAGATTGGTTGATATTTTTAATCTAAGTTGCATACATACTTAGTTACAATAGAGAATAATTATTTTTTGCCTTCTTCTTTTTTTAAACACTGCGTGAGGAGAAGTCTATTCTCAAATTTACCTTATTTTAGTGAAATATGCATTTAATATTACATTTAACTCTGTTCCATAAACTATTAAAATAAAAAGTTAATAATCAGAAATTACAAAAATATTAGTACATGATGTATTATCAATAATTTTTATATAATCAGAAAAGGGGGATATTTAACAGGCTATGAAGGCTTTCGTGTCAAAATCTATTGGAGACGATAGTTAATATAAATGTAGGTATGAGTTTTACGGTCATAGACATGGAGTTTCTGAAAAAACACCTTCTTTGTTAGTCCGTTCGGGCATTTTACTTACTCCATAACTTGTGACAGAATAAAGGAAGTTCAAATTTTGCACATATGATTTGTATTTGTAAGAAGCTCTTCCGGCATGTTGCGACCAATTTATTCAATACTTGACTAAATTTGCATTTATGCGATCCCGTCTAGACAGCTGTAGATTCCTCAATTTATAGTATACATAGTATTGTTTCTTGACCGGCCGTGGCAACAATGATAGGAAAAATTAGCCAAAACTAACGCCCGTATTTTTAAACATACCTTACCTTAAAATAAATGCCATTTCCAGTAGTTTGTCATTGAAATAATTTATTTTCTCGGATCAATGCATCCGTGACTTAAGGCGATTTCAAGGAAACCTTGAAATTTTGCAATAGTCAACCTCACTTGAAGTCAATGTAGCTTACCTACCTTGAGTTATTATTATATTACAATTGTGTTAACAGCTTAAGGTCTCCTTGAGTTTCGCCTATGAAGGATGCATTGACTTGTAATATAAACTACTGGAAATGATATCTAATTTTTTGAATTTCGGCATACTTGACTAAAGGTCGCCTTGAGTTAAGGTATGTTTATAAATACGGGCCTAAAAGTATAAATTTCGGTATCAAAACCAATTTTCCGATAGTTTTTTTTCATTAGTCGTAAGTTAGGAAAATATACAGGGTGTCTGGAAAATGCCGCATAAACGCACCGCATTGTGATTCCTCATGTGATTTCCAGTAAAAAAGTTGTACGAACATACCCCCTCAGCTTAAACCTTTAGCTGCCACAGGCATTTGAAGATTTTTGAAAAAATCATTTTCTTTTACGACTAAAACGTCATTATCGCAAAAGCTATACTAGCTAGAATAGCAAAACAAAATGATTATTACAGCCAACAAATTTACCCAAAAAATAGAACTAACCGCACTAAAATCGGATAAGAGGTTTGTTTTTTACAGAACTTCAAAGTCAAATTTTTGTGATTTGACCCAAAACCAAAATATTTTTCCATCTCAATTTTCTGCAACTTCTGCCAAGGTGAGGTGCTCGTACGATTCTTTCCAAAATTGGCGCATGGTCCAAAGATAATTTCTTTTTTACATCATTTTATTCTAGCTTCGTTATTTCTAACAGTTTTAATTCCTTACGTGCAGAAAACTAGGGTTAATTTTAGCTCTATTTCAATTCAATTCAATTAAAACTGCCCCTAAAGATCTGCAAATTGGTAAAATTTATTCAAATTATATCAAAATCGATCCAAAATTGAAACTCATATATTCGTTACTCTCTAATAGAGACTTTTGCGTTTTGAGACTTCTGATACAAATTTCGTTAAATACAGGCTTCGAAATTATATATTGGGTATAATTGAAGGTTGTATATCTGACAACGCCAACACTAATGCAGATGATACCCCCGACTTGAAGAGTCATGAGGTTGGTCTAACAGATAATTTGTAATTACGCCATTCAACTGCCATTCAACCATGTATTACCTACGCCATATTCATATTTTAGGAAAAATTTATTTGCAATTAATATTCTCAGAGATCTTTCCGAGGAGGAAGACGAGTCCGAAGATTGTCCACTGGTGATGGACTCGAACATTTAGCGGGTTACATCTGCCACCGAGTGAGATTTTCAAATCCCGAAACAAGCGTTAATCCAAATGAGTATAATCGTTCTTAGACTTGGACTTATCATTTGGACGAAGGTGGACTCTGCAAACCAACAGAGGAAATGATGGTTCATAGAGGAATTAAATAATATGTTCCTAGAAACGAACGGGGAAATGAAATTATGTAAAAATTATTTAAAAAAAAATATTTTAATTGCTAATGAAAGGGAAATTGCCTGTGAAGAAAAGGTGAAAAAATTGTTTTTTAGTTGTTTTTTTCGCATAAGACAACTAAATTCTGAAATTATTAATAACAAATTTTCAAAAAGAAAAATACACAAAACTTAAAAAATATAAAAACAATATATGTATGTACATATGTATGTTTTATGTGAATGGTCCTTTTTATCATGTTCGTTTATACTTGCCCAATACATACATAAGATATGTATTTCATTCCGCCATATTGGGTGGCCAATTATGGATATTCTACTGTACATGTATTTTTTTAAATAAAACGAATATTTTGATTCGCCTTTAATATGATGGCGTTGCTATGCAAAATATGGCGTAACTACGGAAAATAAACAAACATTTTTTATTACACTAAATTCAATCCGGTCACACGCCAACTATGTTGTCGTTGTGCACAATGTTGTGCCTAGTAAGAGCGTTAAGAGAAATGACGTCACAGGAAAGAACACGTCATTCGTTTCTCTGACTCTCCCACTTGTCGCTATCTTATATTCTTTATATCGTGAGCGTGACTGACAACCGTATCACACTCCGAATTCAGTTGTCTTTGTAACGTTGATGACTACACACGGTAGTCATCAACGTACCATGCTCCACTAGGAGTTACGGTAATGAAGAGAGATGTACCAGTTTATTACAATGTAAAATCATTATTTAATCCAAATTTTATTAAATTGTAGTACGTGTTCGAATTGTCTTTTTTATCACTTTTTTCGTTACAAGAAGTATCCTCATATTTAATAATTTGGTTTACTTCTTTTATTAGCAATTTGGTTTTATTGCGCTCATTAGCCAGAATTTTCGCTTCCTTAAAATTAAATTCGTGGTTTTCTTTAATCGCGTGTTTTGCTAAGGCCGATAAGTTGTTAGTAAG
This sequence comes from Microchrysa polita, assembly GCA_949715475.1. NCBI lineage: Eukaryota > Metazoa > Arthropoda > Insecta > Diptera > Stratiomyidae > Microchrysa > Microchrysa polita. The sequence continues at coordinate 79,258,503 of OX454415.1, forward strand.
CGCCTTTTTGGTGTCGTTTTGATGTTGGCTCACGCGACTGCCTAGCTTTTGCATGCGGACGCATGGCTATATCAAGCTGCGGTACAAAATATTTACAGGACCGTGCAATCGATTCACTTAGCTTTGGTATGTAAACCATTGAAGAAAACGTTTTTTCGGCATTTGCTGGTAGTGACGTAGAGCTTTTTTCGGTTGATAGGAAAGCATAACTATTCAAGTTAACATTTCGGGTTTGTCGTACTTCGCCAATCATTTTCTCTATCATTGCGGGCGGATAGTTGTTTTTTAATAAAATTTGTTTTATCCGTGTAAGATTTTGATTCCAGAATTTACGATGGCTGATTCGGAATACTTTTCGGATAGATGACTTTGCCACATTGGTTTTCATTTTATTCGGATGGTTTGAATAATAATTCAACAATCTGTTTGAGGCAATCGGCTTATAGTTCAGTAATATCGTGTCGATTTAGTACCAATCCGTGAAAAAAATACAGAAGTTTTTTTCTCACTCTTTCTTTATGTATTATGGGGCGCTGATTCCGATTATGAACTTTGCACCCTAAAAAAAGTGCCGCAACCTGTAAAAAAGGGGGGAAAGGGGGCATTTTTTCGGTTTTTTGCGATTATTTCAAAAACGGTAAGAGATACAGAAAAATGGTCTGAGGACGAAAAAAACTACATAAAATTATCTTTGCAATGACATAACACATTAGACTTTATTTGAATATTTCGGCGTTAGAATAGAACATAAATTAGAATATTTTCATTTTAGACCTTTTTTAAAAGCTCCATAACTTTTGAAAGAACGCCAGTTCATCCGTATAATTTTATATAAGTACTCACAACAAGTTTAAGATAATTTTAACGTAAACATTGAGTCGCTCCGGTCAAGGACCTCCATTACCCCCCATTTAAATTTTCAAAACTGCATATCCATAACTCCCCCCAAAATTGGAGCAGAGTGCTAAATTTTGGTTTGTTGCGATTGGAGGTCATAGTCACCCCACCCACCAAAAATCAGCTCATTCGGATAAAAACTAAGGGTATCTCCCATACAAAGTGACCCATCAAGAGTTTGTTCTACGTACAACGTACTACTCATTTTACAAACTGTAGAACAAAGTTGTCATGGGTCACTTTGTATGGGAGGTACCCTTAGTTTTTATCCAAATGAGCTGATTTTTGGTGGGTGGGGTGACTATGGCCTCCAATCGCAACAAACCAAAATTTAGCACTCTGCTCCAATTTTGGGGGCAGTTATGGACATGCCGTTTTGAAAATTTAAATGGGGGTAATGGAGGTCCTTGACCGGAGCGACTCAATGTTTACGTTAAAATTATCTTAAACTTGTTGTGAGTACTTATATAAAATTATACGGATGAACTGGCGTTCTTTCAAAAGTTATGGAGCTTTTAAAAAAGGTCTAAAATGGAAATATTCTAATTTATGTTCTATTCTAACGCCGAAATATTCAATTAAACTCTAATGTGTTATATATCATTGCAAAGATAATTTTATGTAGTTTTTTTCGTCCTCAGACCATTTTTCTGTATCTCTTAACGTTTTTGAAATAATCGCAAAAAAACGAAAAAATGCCCCCTTTCCCCCCTTTTTTAAAGGTTGCGGCACGTTTTTTAGGATGAAAAGTTGATATTCGGAATTAGCGCCCCAAAATACATATAACAAAATTGAGAAATAAACTTCTGTATTTTTGTCCTGACGAAAATACGATATTATTGGACTATTATGGTACCAATTCGTAATGATCCGGCAAATATTTGTGCGATGTAGAGTCAAATCCAGATATTCGAGTTTGCCGTTTTGTTCACATTCATATGTGAATCTAATGTTCGAGTCATATTCGTGTAACGTGTCGAGAACTTGTTGAATCTTGCCAACAGGAACAGCTGAAATGTGATCATCGACATATGACTTCCAGAATAATGGGACAAAATCCAATTTAATAAGCGTTTCTTTTACAAGGTCATCTAACACACGTTCGACCAAAATCGGTGCAAGACTCGATCCCATAAATAACCCGGATTTCATTGAGTACAGCTTTTCATTATAGCTGAAGTAGTTGCAATCTATGAGACCGAATCTAGCCAACGCCATCTAGATACATCAAGGCCGTAACTCAGCTGTACCATGCCGTCATAGTTTGCCTAAAATGTGTCTTCAATTATACCACTGCCATCTAGATAGACAGGCCGAACTGCAGAAATTTGTTCGTCTACAAGTGGACAAAGTGCGTTCGTGACCAGTGACAGTTGACATTTGTAAAGCCCACAACCTCCAGTGCTTCTGAACCCAAAAGTTTAAATATGCCGAGCGTTTATTACGAAACAAAGGTTATGGTTTGCTTTAATGTGTTTTTGATGTGCAAGTGGTAAAATAGTATACATCAACATCGTACTTACCATATTAATCTCAAAAATCAACGCACTGTCATGTGTATATCATAGCAAGTCACACGAAATGACAGGCTGACAGCCACTGATATTTGGATTGTGGACAATTTGTGGATTGTACTGAGCGGTACTTTGGCAGTACTAAGCGCGGACCATGACCAACCATGGCACTACTAGTGTTGCATGACCACTGACAGATCAGCTGATAATCCGGCCTGTCTATCTAGATGGCAGTGATTATACACAACGCTATATGAAAAAAAAACATAAGCGCCGGTGGGGATAATATTTCAGGGGGCATAGATTTTGCGTTTTATTTTATTTAAGAGAGAAACGTATTCAGTACGTAACTCTAGGACCTTCCTACTCATTGGCTGTATTGTTGGATCATTGGAATTTCGGTAATAAGGAAAGTTTTTTCGGGATTGAATGCATAATTTCCAAACTATTATCACCTGGACGATCAATATACATACTTTTTTATCAAATTGAATAAGAAACTACCACCAAAAAGATGAAAAGAGAAAGCGACTTTAATTCATACATTTTTAGATAAACCCCTCGATTGTTCTTTTTGTGATACGCCTATAAGGTACCAAATAAACAAATCGCACGCATGCGCATATGCAATGGCATGTTACCGACGTCGAGCTTCGTGCTATCTTCGTGGGTCTTCGACGCGAGGCCAATTTAAAGTTGATATACATACGCTAGAAAATTGGACCCACATATGAACAAGCGTTTGTGTGAAGTAAGCCGTTCCATTATCTCTTTATTACGAGGTTTAACGTCACTTTTCGTACTAAAACAGCATCCACACGTGTTGCCAAATGCCAGTCGGAAAATGATGCAATCCAAATTTCATTTTGAAAGCAGCATCGGCAGAATTTCATAGCTGACAAATATGCTGAATGCCAAGTCTTCTGCCCAACATTTTTGTCAGCAATGTAAAATGCATTGGGCTTGACGTTTCGCGATGCCGATGCTTCTGCTGACGCGTCTAATCTATTTCAAGCATGAGATTGTTGCTAGTATAGAACTGTTGACTGCTTCCAATTTGCTTCGCGAGTTACTAATTGGCAGCCCGTGTGGCTACCACAACTGAAACTGTCATATTTGACGGTTCGGATATTTAGACCAGTGATTGGTATAATTTATGGATTTTAGACCAAAAAAAGTTTACCCAGATGTTGGGACACTTTTTAATTCGTCGTATAGGTTGTTGAAAGACTTCCGCCGGGCGCCGGTTCCTTTATGTTTTTCAGTTGTGGTAAAATGAAGGACCCTTCTAATGCTGTATGGGGCTCCGTATATAAAAACATATAAATTATATTTCTTTTTATAAGTTCATTTCTTTTTTATGATTGCGACAAACAAATACAATAGATCCTCGCCGCAAGAGTGTCCTCTTCACCTCGTCCTCCGCTTTATGTATCGACAGCACCGACTTTGGCAACAAAGAATTACTGGGACACTGGCGGTGTACCGGAATCACAATCACAACTTATTTAACGGGCTTCTCACGACCATCGGTTTCTCTTCATTTCGATTTTAACCACTTGCACTTCGCCCAAACCATACAATGAATAAGAAAATCTAAAAAGGAAATGCAAATAACCGCATAATACACTAGATATGCGACTTTGTTTTTGGGACCAAAATATTTTCTATGGGGGCAATGAATACTAAATTTAAATTAATAGATGCTTAAAATTAATTAATCACCAACGTTCCTGTTGCATAGCTGTATCCCAACAGCAACAAAATTTACACTATTGTGAAAAGTACATTTAAATGGGATACTAAAGCGTTGCGTGGTATAAATTCGTTTAAATACAAGATTTTAAATAGTGTGTATTCCAGTGCATTGCGGTTGAATACTCAAACCAATGAAAATCCAAAAAGTATTAAACCACACCAGCCCCAAACACTAAATTACCTACGCCACTGCTAGCTATAAAAAAAATCAAATTGTCCCCTTTATTTTCAGATATTTCGTTTACTTAATTTTCTTCTTCATTGGCCTAAACCTTTCCGAAGACATGCAGGACGAACATCGATAGAATTAGCAATTTCTAGAAGTTTTTCTCGGTTTTTGGCAGATTTGCGCTGAACTAAACAATTGCAATACGCCCGGGCGGCTTGCGACCGTCCATATTGAAATACACTTTATCACTATCTTCAATGTCTTCCGAATACTCGGAAAAAGCAACGCTGGCCGCAAAAGTGCTAACATTAAAACTCGCGAAGTATCATTACGCTAAGCACCGAAAAGATTCTTCTTCCGATACTTTTGATCCGGACACTTGGACTCAAAAACATTGGTCCCTAATCGACAATTACACAAATGATACGGAAAAATAGAACTGTCAAATGAATTAAATAATGAGCTCCGCATCTTTATATGTAAGCAGTATTCGAACATGATGCGCAACTGTTCACGAACAATACAGATTCTTGTTTCGCAAATGTTCAAAAAAAAGTTCAGTAAAATGTTGCGCAACTGTTCACAGACAATATTTAAAACCAGAAATTGCTTCATTTTTTTAGGCAATCGAATCCAATATTCTATCACTAATAGTAATATCTGTCTTTTCAGCATTGGCGAAAATTCAAAACGAATTTATACCTACTGGAAGATTAAATAATGAAGAAGAAAACGAAACTAGTCAAAAATATTCAATCAAATAACAAGCCAAGCGCACAGGATTTTAATGTAATACTTGTTCTTAATTATCGTTATCGTTGGTAATAAATAAAAAATAAACATAAAATATCTTAAATGCTGTCAAACAATGGTCTAAATAAAAGCGTTCTGGAATCCTTCTATTAAAAATTAATTTATCATATTTGCGGTTTTAATAAGGGTACAAACTCAACGGCAAATCTACAGATTTTTTATTCATTTCTACAGAGCTCCCAACTAAATACAGAATTGCAATTCTAGTGAATAATAAAAAAAGTTAATTTTTGCACCTATTCCGGGACTACCTGTCAACTTGGCCTTACAAACTTAAAAAAAATCACGACATATTTAGCGAAGAGGAGAAAAGACGCCTAGCAATGTCAATTGCCCTTATTAAATACTACTACTACTTTCTCCTGTGTCCCATTAAAGGCTTGGTGCCTGATGTCACCGCTGCTGAGCAGAAGTCCACAGGTGGGGCTCTTTGAATAAGACGGTTGGGCAATCTGGTGAGATTGTATTGGTGAATACGATTTGCAGATGATTTGATATGTCTTTAGATTATTGCCTTTGAAGGTTTATTATTATTATTATTTTTTTTAAGAGATATTGTTGTTAGTCCAAAGGTGTTGTAATTTCAATTATTTTCGTTTATATTGGAATTTTCCTTTTAACTTTTTATATATTATTTAAATTTATATTTATATTTCGTTTTAATTCGAGGAATGTAGGAAGCCAGGATGGGTTTAAGGATATTGTGGAGATTACGGATTTCGGGATGTTGGATGGGAGGGGTGTATTCCTTTAGTTGTTGTACAGAATGCAAGCATTCTATGTGACTGTGCGTGTACCAGCTAGCAATACTGCGCGTGCAACCCGTACCACTGGTACAGACGTGGCAAGAAATAAAAGTTGGTTTTTTAGCTAGTGAAAGCAGCTTTTCGTTCTGTTGTTTTAATCATTGTTACAGGTTCCTTCGCTGAAAACATTGGTCCGTCGAGCCGGATCAAAATTTGCTCCGGCGAGTTTTCATGCTGAGGGACCTAAAATGATTATCGCGCAAGTCGTGCAAGTTTCCGGTGACCGTGCGGGCAAGATGCAAATGTTTGCAAGTGCGGCAAGTTGTGCAAAGTGCAAGTCTGGCAAGTTGGGAGGATATGTCCTTCACAGGTAATGTGGTGCAAGTGTGGCAAGTCGGAGAAAAGATCCTTCGAAGGAAATAGTGAATGATCTGAAAGTATGCAAAATGGGTGATGTCATTCCCAAAGCAATGTAGTGCAAGTTGGAAGATGCATTCTTCCAAATGGTTGGCTTATGTCGATAAGCTGGAAAAATGTTTATGCTGGGTAGGGCATAGGGCTGAAGTAGCGGATGGTTCACTAGCGAACTAACCGCGACCAAGTTAAGACCAAGTCAATTCAATAAACGTGAAGTGAGTGAGTTGTTGTGAGTTTTTAAAGTGAGTGCTTTTAAGTGTGAATATTTTCGAAAATCAATTGGAAAAATGGTGAGTACGAAATAATATAAATATTTATACAAAAAAGGGTTTAATGCAAAAGATGTTTTTCGCTATTTCATGTATTAAAGGCAGACATGTGTTTCGCACAAATTATGTCCTATTTTGTGTTTTTGTAAATTAAGTTTTTGATGTGGCCATTCAGTCGCGATTTTAGCAAGTGCAAGAAATTTAAAACTTTAATATAAAGTCGTGTATCTGTGCAAGAAATTTAAGGTCTGTGCAAGAATTGGAAAATCTAAGCAAGGCTTGTTTTTTATATATGCAAGGAGCAATATGCTCATTTGAAAGTAAAGTAGGTTCTAACATCGTCAGTTCACGTGAAATCCATGCAAATATCTTAAATTGAGTGAATAGAAAACATGTCTTCACATGCAATGCAAGTATTTCGCTCGGTGAACTCAGTAAAGACCTTATAGTGGCAAATAAAGTGCTAGTATTAACAGGCAAGTCGGTAAATGCGCAGCATACCGAACAATGAAATTCTTTCTCTACAAGTACAAGTGGCCGTTCAATTATTATTGATCGTTGACGGTACGGCATGAGTAAACAAATCGATTTACGATGTTTACATATAAAGAAAGTAAGAAGTGTTTATACATTAAAATTTATGTGCAAGTTCAATATCCTCTGGCAAGAATATGTTTAGGCAAGTTCAGCAAGTTTGAGGCGTATATGTTACGACTATAGAATTGTGCAAGATGCACAAGTTTTAATAGCAAGATTAGTTTGTCAAATTTGTTGTGGACAAATTTGATTGTTTGTAATTATCGCACTGAATATGGTACACAATATTTCATCATCATCAATGTGGCACGATAGCCCGACGTCGGGCCTTGGCCGCCTGAATCGTTGACCTCCAATTGTCGCGGTTACGTGACCTCGTCCTCCAGTTTCGGAAGCCCAGCAGCTGGTGGTCGTCTTCACCTACGGAGTTCTCCCAGCGAGCTCTCGGTCGTCCACGCAACCTCGCTCGGTCAATTCGTTGTGCGTTCATCACTTGCTTTGGCATGCGATTATCGTCCATCCGTTGTACATGCCCCGCCCATTGCAAACGTTGAAGCTTCACGATTTTCGATACTTCCAGCTCATCGTACAATTGATACAACTCATGGTTGTACCGGATACGCCATTGGTCTCGCTCGCGAACGGCCCCGAAAATTCGCCGAAGGACCTTTCGTTCGAGTCGGTCTAGCAAAATTTCGGAGGCTTGGGTGAGGGTCCATGTTTCGCAGCCATAACATAGCACGGGTCGGATGATCGTTTTGTACACGCGGAGCTTCGTGTTCCTGTGCGCAAGTTTCGAATTAATTATAGGGATGACCGAGAAATATGTCTTATTGGCTAGTTGTATCCGTCGCTTAATTTCGTCGGTTTCGTTGGCGTCCTTTGATAAGTTACAACCCAGATAGTTGAAGTTGTCTACATACTCGATATTAAGGTCCCCCACTGTGATGCTTGGATTTGCTGGCGTCCTTGTTTTCGATTGAATCATGGCCTTTGTTTTGCTTTCGTTGATATGTATTCCAACTTCCTTTGCGGCGTTATTGATGTTATGCAGAAGGCTTTCTGCATCACCCAACCTTCGAGACATGATGTTGATATCGTCGGCGTACGCTACTAATTGAGTCGACTTGATGAGTAGCGTTCCGCTGCTGTCCATATTCATGGCTCGAATTACATACTCCAAAGCAAGGTTGAAGAGCGTCGGCGCCAGCCCGTCGCCCTGCTTGAGTCCAGTACGAGTTTCAAATAGGTCAGTGAGTCGATTCTGCACTCTGACCTGCGAGACGGTATTAGTCATCGTCATCCTTGTGAGTCGCACTAACTTTGCCGGTATACCAAAATTCAGCATAATGTTGTACAGTACACTTCGATCGATACTGTCGTATGCCTGCTTGAAGTCGACAAAGATTTGGTATACGTCGATGTTATATTCCCAGCACTTTTGGAGTAGTAGCTTCACTGTGAAAAGCTGATCGGTCGTTGATCGACCAGGTCTGAAGCCGCCTTGATACTCGCCAATGATTCGTTCTGCGTACGGATTAATTCTCTTTTCAAGAATTTTAGATAATATCTTATAGGCCGTACAAACTAATGATATGCCCCTGTAATTCTCACACTTCAGCTTGTCACCCTTTTTGTGGATTGGGCAGATTATGCTTTTGCGCCAATCTTCGGGGATTTCCTCGTCGTTCCATATTTTCAGCAGTAGCACATGTATTGCGTTGGTCAGGCACGTTCCACCATGCTTCAGCAGTTCTGCTGGGATCTCGTCAGCGCCGGGCGCTTTATTATTTTGAAGCGACTGTATGGCAAAACTCACCTCCTCTACTGTTGGGGGTAGAACGGGAGGGCCTGGGTCGGCTAACTGCTCAAGAGCTGGCTCCGCGGGGGATGTTGATGGTGCATTGAGTAGCTCTTCAAAATGCGAGGCCCATCGTTTGTTGACGCTTTCGATGTCGCTGATGATGTTACCATCCTTGTCCTTACATTGGCTTGTCCTGGGTTGATGTCCGTTCTTAACATTATTTATAAGTTTGTACGCCTGTCTAATGTTCTTACTGGCTAATCTTTGGTTTATTTGCTGTAACTGCTCGTCAAAATGTTTGCGTTTCTTACGTCTAATTAACTTATTAGATACTCGCCGAAGCTCGTTATATCTTTCTTTCTTGGCTCGGAATGCGCGTTGTGTGTATTGGCGATAGGCTTCATTTTTCGCCTCAATCGAGGCCCTGCATTCGTCGTCGAACCAGTCTGCTCGTCTGCGCCGGCCTTTATAGCCCACGACCTCTTCTGCGACCCCCTTGATGCTGTCTTTGAGCTCCTCCCAGAACTCATGGATGCCTAAATTGTTGATGTCATCAAGCATGGGGGACAGTTTTTCCTCTAGTGCTGTTGTATACGCAGCCGCCGTGGCATCATCAATCAAATTGTCAACCTCAAAGGTCTTGGCAGGGTTGATTCTCGTTAGGTGCACCGAAGAGATTCTGCACCTGTAGGTTGCCTTCACCAAATAGTGATCGGTGTCGCAGTTGGCTCCTCGATAGGATCGAACATCTAGGACATTAGAAACCCATCTCTTGCTGATCAGTACGTGGTCGATCTGGTTCACGGTGTATTCATCTGGAGACTTCCAGGTCTGCTTGTGGATTCGTCGATGAGGGAAGCATGTAGAGCTTATGACCAGGTTTCTGCCGCTCGCGAAGTCGATAAGTCGCTGACCGTTGTTGTTGTTTTCGTCGTGGAGGCTATGACCTCCAGTAGTTCCCCTATGCCAGCTTTCATTTCCGACTTTGGCGTTAAAGTCTCCTAGCAGCAGCTTGACGTCGTTTGATGGAAGTGAGTCGAAGAGTGTTTCTAGGTCGTTGTAGAACTCGTCCTTAATCGCGTCTTCTTTTACTTCTGTAGGGGCATGCGCGTTAATGAGCCAGAGATTAGCGAAACGGGTCTTAATGCGGATCGCACATAGCCGCTTGTTGATGGGTTTGAAGCCGATAACGTGGTCCTTGAGCTGCTTATTCACGATGAAAGCTACTCCAAACTCCTTGTTGCCCTCCTCTTTACCACTCGTAAAAATAGTGTGCGAATTGAGGTCGTTAATCTCGCTTTTGAGCCATTTAGTTTCCTGGATTGCAACTATGCTCACAATATTTAGGTGGGTTTAAATGGTATCGTCATCATAGTGTTTATATCATGCTATAAAGATACACCATACCATGGAATATATGGAACGATATGACTATATTTTATAATGTATACACAGAATTATACGTTGATCATAGTGTCGTTATTCAGATAAACAATTACGGGTTATATTGTTTATATTTCAAGAAATAAATTGGGAGCATTTTTATTTTATGTGTTTATTTAATGGGCACGATATTGTGTGCGAGATGAAATTTTACCGCTTATGGAAAAACTAACCATGTGCATTTTTTCATGCAATTTTTTCCACAGGAAGATATTGGTACTGTGGCCAATTTTCGATTGCTGCGCGTCCAGGCAAAGCAAATCGAAGCTCATGCCACCTTTGTGAAGGAGCAGGAAGTTCAATCTTCCCTGAGCAAGGAGCAAGCGATATCCCGCATGGAGCGTTTGCAGCAAGCAATAAGCAAGTTCGATCGCAACTGCGATAATGTGGCGGCAAGCGAGGAGTTAAAGGATGAGGAACAAAAAGAATTGTTCACTCTAATGGAGCAAGTAGAGGAGTGGTTTGTCCAGGCCAAATCTTATTATAAGATGTTGGCTGTCGAAGACGAGGAAGAGCAAGGGAAAGTTCCAAAGCAGCCATTCGTCGTGCAAGTAAATATGCCTACTCGAGATGATCAGGATATTAAGAATACCTGGGGGAAGTTTGATGGCAATCTAACAAAATGGATGGGCTTCCATGATCGATTTGTGGCAGGAGTTCATAGCAAGGAAGACATAGGATTATCTTACAAATTCCTATGTCTGACGAAATCACTTGAGGGCAAGGTAGCGCAAGATTTTGGCGAGTGGCAGCTCACCGACAACAATTATGCTGAGGCGTGGGAGCGGCTAAACCAAATGTATAATAAGCCGTATTCGATCGCGCGTGCTTATTTAAAAAGATTTTATACAATGTGCAAGGTTCGAGCAAGCCATCGTGGGACTGATTTGCAGAAAATGGCAAACACCACGCATGAAGTGATGCGTCAATTGAAAGCGATGAATTATCCATCTGACGAATGGAGAATGATGGTTGTGTCCTGGCTTCATGATCTATTGGATAGCGAGACGGCAACACCGAGAAGAAGGAAGGAGATGGCATACGTAAAATGAGACGGGACAAGTTTGCTTGTTTAATGGGAGAGGAAAACAACGGTACATTAATTGATGAGTGAATCATAAACAACCCGTCGATAACACACTACGTTTGCATTTTATGACATAAAACAGCTCCTAACAACCACAAATTACCCGAGCAACGTAATGTTGTAGTCAATAACGTAACTATTTCGCGCAATCGAATTCAATCAAACGAGATTCGCGGCGAGGATCGTTTTCCGCGTTCACCAAATTTGACAATAGAGAATGCGCGCGTGCTACAGAACTAGCAGAACCGGATGACTTTGTCGGTGTGTGTATTGATGTGAGTGGCTGAACTAGTCGATTTTGTCGCTGTGTGCGGCAAAACTGGTCGCATTTGACGTAAGTGTACCGTGAACCGCTGAACGAGAGAGCCCATGGACAAGATTTTTCGTCCCATGTAGTGTTGTTGTTTTTACATGCAGTTTCATCATTATGTCTACTCCATATCTACTCCATGGACGGCAAGAGCTTGGGAGTTAGAACGTGAATCTGACTCACCAGCTACGAAGGATTTTTTTGGCGTTTTTGGATAAACAAGCAGCGGCGGCGTCTGATGAGTACCGGTTGGATGATTTTTTACTTATATCAAGTTGGCTTACGACTATCTCCAAAACCATTTCGGAATAGTTTCGATCGGCTGCAAATCGTTAGCTCCTATTTGCTCTGCACTTAAAAAAATGGGAGCTATCCTATTTATTTAATTATAGTAAGTTGAACTTTCGGAGTATCAAGTTGGCGAAAAAGATCAGATTATCTCTGCACGACCTCGAAACCGTTACGGAATAGTTTTGATCGGTTGCTAATCGTTAGTTCCTATTTGCTCTGCACTTAAAAAAATGAGAGCTATCCTATTTATTTAATTATAGTTAGTAATCATTCGGACTATCAAGTTGGCGAACGATGTTCAAAAAATACCGGCGTACAGAGGGCTGCGCCCGCAATACGAGGGTTTTTTAGAATTTTAATGCATAGTGAATATTTTTTGTACATATATTTTATAAGCAATAAATAAGTATTGTGCACAACATTAACGCCTGCCGTCCATTACCTGCTTCGAGCGGCGCGGCGCTCCCGCGTTTAAAGCTTTTCCGAATTTTAATGGCGTAACCAAGCAAAATATGGCGTAACTATGCAAAATAAACAAAAATTCCATTCAATACAATGGAAAAGCTTTCTGAATATTGTGTGTGCTTATACCTTTTACTAGTAAAAGCTTTTTTTTCACACATTTTGTGAAAGCTTTGCCGCTGGAGCGCCGCGCCGCTCAAGTTTACGCTTGCAGTGGAAGAGAGCCCTAATGGAATGCTTCCTGTAAATCTATTTTTGGATTGGTCAAAATAAACGCGTTCCAGAATAAAAGGCTAGCGCCTTTCATTCTGTTCCACCTTTAATTAGACCAATCCAAAAATAGATTTACTATTTACCCAGGATGGCTTGGCCTTATATATGAACTGAATTATTAGCTGTAAATCTACTGTTACTGTTTTTTAATCAAGGAAAAGCAACCTTATATAAAATGATTCCATTGGAACCGGTCTCGGGTTGTAGCTTATGGAATTCCCCACCGTTTGTGACATATTCCACGACAGTAAGTATGCATTTTTTGTATAAAATCGCAGCGGAAAAATTTCACTCTCGATCTTAATTCAGCCCTTTAGCATGCCTTTCATTTTTTTTAGGTGAACGAACTTGGGCCGTAAGATTGGTTGGTTGAAGGATTGGAAAATGAGTGGCGAATGGCACAGGATGGAAAGTTATTGGTGGCGAAAGCCGTGTGGTCGTTCCGTAGAGCCGTTTTTTTCCTCTTTGTTCCTTTTTTCGGTTGGCGCCTAGTTTATTTCCATTCTGGGAATTAAGTGAAATTGAAAAAAAAAAAACAGAAAGATACCTATAATTAAAAAACTCTAATATGAATCTAAAAACTGTTTGTTGTGACCGATGGGTGTGAAGAAAAGAAAAACTATGTATATTTTATGAAAAGTGCGAACACGTGTAAACATTTTAATATCCGCGCCCGCTAAAAGTTTTTATTCACACACAAAAGGCACACAAAAGTTGATCGAAGAGTTTTTCTTTCCATACAAAAAAAAAGAAGTGAACAAAAAAGAATTGAATTTTGATTTGAAAACGTTTTGGAGTGATTGCGTGTTACCGCATTTGCACGAATAATTGAATTTTTATCGAAAGCAACCTGGAGTGGTCCATGGTTATTGGTAACTCTTGCTAAACGCAGCTAACCGTTTATTGCTGCTAATTTTTGGAAACCTTGGGAGCTAAGGACGCCATCGATTTTTTTTATTTGGTTATTTATTTTCATTACTTCTCACTGTTGTTGTTTTATAATTTCATTTTTCTTAAAAATTAGTTTTTTTTATTTTGTGTGAAACTCGTCAATGATCGATCGGCGACAGCGACACTTGTAATTATTGTTTTGCATCATTTTCTTTGGAATTTCACATTGTTTTTGGTTTTTTCCTCTTTCATTTGCGAGCTTGTTTTGTTTAATTTTCTTTCTCATGTTTGAATTCCATATTTTTTTTAATTTGATTTTTCTTTGAGTTTTTAGTGAATTTAAATTACTTTTTCTTTATAATTTTATAATTTATAATACAATTTTATAATGTCCTCTAAACCACTTTTTTATTTGAGTTCATCCGTGTCCCGAAGTATGGGCGCATTCCTTCCGCCTTCCTACTCCTCCCCTTCATAATCCTCTTCTAGGTGGCTAATCTAGGACCAGGGCTCAAACCCCCACGACGCCGCTGGTCTGTTCAGCTAGCATGTCACCAGCATAGCCTCAGGAAGACAATCACCCTAGTGACAATTCACATTTAAAATGGTTTTGGCAAGGTCAATCAATGGTAAGGCAATCCTTCATCGAGTTTCGATGCAAACGTTTTTTTTTCTCCTTTGGCCAAGGTTGTGCTTTGTCCGTGATGTCACCGCTGCTTATGCAGAAGTCCACAGGTGGGGCCACAGACCACGACCGGTTGTTTAATCCTCTTTTATGAGGATTGTATTGCCAGTATATGTATGTAGATTTTATGGTTATACGTTTTTTATTTTTTCACTTCTTTTTTTTTTTGGAGGATTGTCTTTTGTTGTTTTTTTCACTTAAATTTTGCCAACGATGTGGCCTTGGTATTTTTTTTAGACAATTTCACTTATGATTGAGTTTTCCATTACGATCGTTCTGAACATGGGCCTCGGCTCCTCAAAACTGTTCCACAATCACTCCACTGTGTTGCCACTTTTGACACAAATCCTCAACACCGCATTTGTTCTATGCGCGAGCAATTGAAGGCTACTGCACAACAATTTGAAGGACCTCAACACGTCACGCCCTTTTTGGACGAAAGCTTACAGAAGACTCGATGCAAAAGCTGAGGAAACAAAAGTCACACCTGACAGATTTGACATCTGACAACTTGTTGCGAACCACGGCTCAATGTTCGAGCCGCCGTCATTGCAACAAAAATTTTCTTCTTTGACCAAGATGCTAAGTTCGGTGGCACCGGTCCCGGCCAGACCAGGTCGTGGGGGTTTGAACCCTAGTCCTAGATTAGCCACCTAGAAGAGGGTTATGGAGAGGAGGAGTAGGAACGACGAAGGAATGCGCCCATCCTTCGGGACACGGAATAACTCAAATCAGGGGCGGCCGGTCTAAGTGGGCAGGTAGGGCACTGCCCACCCTACAAAATGCTGGCTAAAAATAAAAATAAAATAAAAAATTATTTCTTAGAATACAATTGATTCACTTCGGTACCTACATGCATATCTAACTTAACGTAACGTAACTTTCCTTAAAATTACAATCGCCATTCATTAGTACTTAATCACGATTAAATTGCCAATATAAAAAACTCCTCTCCTCTACATAAGCGAAAGCTGAATAATTATAAGAAGCGCACGCGTGAGTCACCAACCATTATGTACATTGCATTGCGCCCATTCATACTTCCTTCATGTATCTGCTCATCATATCAACATCATCCTCTCAACTCAACCTATGGGCAGAATACCTTTCTGCCCACATGTACCATCAATCTATTCTATAGCTATTCCATAGCACATAGAGTCACGATGTATCTTCTTATACGCTCAACGCATGCGCATTGAAAGTATCTGAACTTCACTTAAAGGGCATGCCCAATACTACACTAGTAGGTATCCATGAACTTGTGCAACGTTCGGGAGCGTGTGGCCCGTGGCGCTGTTCTAGTAGATAGATACTCGTAGCATAGGGCGTAGTGCATGGATACAATAATGAGGCCGTTTCGCATTTAAATTGTGCATGGTGTATTGTAAATTATTTAATTTGTGCGTGTGTTTTTGTCGGATTTTCTTCCTTTTTTGAAGTGGTTTGGAGGCGTTATACTCGTACTTGTAGCAGTAGTGCATGATTACGTTATCAACGGCCGTTTTTTATTTTTTATTTGTTACGTATGTTTTTAGAAAACACTAATCGCTTTTCTCTCATTCCCTACATTTTAGTGTTATTAATTACTATTATAAAATATTTATTTTGGTGATGGGATTAATATTAACATCTTATTTATTTGATCTAATATGTATTTTGCTTGATATAGATACCTATTTATATTTTCTCCTCTATATGATATGGAAGTTTTAAATTTAGTTTGTATGTACTTAAAAAATGATTTTTTGTTGCTATTATGTTATTGCATGTGCATGATATCGAAAAAAATTCCCACTTCCATTCCTCACACCTTTTTCCTCGCCATGGCAAGAGGGATCTAAACCCTCCCCGCTAGCTCTTGCTGGGCAGTGAATTTTATTTACATAATTGTAGAAATACTTAGCAGCTTGAAAGTATAACCTAACTTCCATATAAATTTACAGGAATTGTCTTTGATAAATTATTTATTCAGGAAGATTTGTAGGTATGTCCTATTATTGTGCGAAAGAATGTTGGCATTGCTTTTAAAAAAATAATTTTAAGTAAACAAACTTTCGGACATAATGTCTCATCATAATTTAATATATATCATTACAATTAATCATATATTAGGTGATCCGTTTGGGTTGCCTTTTCTAGCCTCAAATGAAAAAAAAAAGAAAGAGGTATCCAAATTTGAATTACCATTAAAAGGAGCAGTGCTTAATATTTACTTATTGAATATAATTTTGTTGAAATATTGTCGCGACTATTGCTGGTCCCTTTGAAAGGTAAATACAGGGTGGCCCAATTGAACTGCAACTTTTGGCTAACTGATTTTTTTTATTTATTTAATACATAATTTTATTGAACATAAGCATCAAATGTTGAAATACAATCATATTTTTAAAATTTATTTCAAATTTTCGATGTGACCACCATTAGCGCGAACTATGGCTTTAAGTCGGTTGACAAACGAATCGCACGCTGCACGAATGTGAGCCTCTGGCATTTTTGCCCAATCACGGCGAAGAGCTGCCTTGAGCGCATCAATACTCTGGTATCTTTTAGTGTTGACATGGGCCTGCAAAATCCCCCATATGGAGTAGTCCAGCGGATTCGCATCCGGTGAATGAGGAGTCCACTGTTCGGTCGAAATGAATTTTGGAACATTGTTTCTTAACCAGTTTTGGTTTGCGCGTGCTTTGTGTGACGGTGCAGAGTCTTGGTGAAATGTCCATTCTCTTTCAGTAAAATGTCTGCGTGCCCAAAGCACCTTCCAAAACAATTTCTCGGTAATTGGCGTTCGTGCAATCGCAATAGCTCTTTCGCCCTATCGAATCTAACTTTTTTTTGGGCTTCGGTTAGATGTTGCCCTTTTTGTATTTTGTAAGGCTTAACTTTGAGCTCATTTTTCAATATTCGCTGAATTGTTGATTTCGAAATGTGCAGCTCAGCAGCCATTTTTCTGCCACTCCGTCGAGAATTTCGGCGAATTCGAGCCTTGATGTTCCGTACCATTTCCGGGGTTGATACAGTTTTTCCGGACACCACCATATCGTTTAGCAGCACTACCAGTTTCATTGTAACGATCTATGGTTCGAGACACGAAAGATTTGTTGATATTTAGGTGTTGAAGAGCACGAACAATTTCCACTTGCGGCTTTCCAGCCAAATATAGCCCAATCACACTGTTACGTTTTACTTCCATCACGGATAAAGTGTTTTTCACAACACTCAGGCGCAAACGCTTGCGGATGCTTAAACACAACAAGGTGAACTGTCGTGGAACAAAATATGAGGGCGCTATCATTAGCGGTCACAGATTTACAGTTACCTACATTTAGTTGCAGTTCAATTGGGCCACATTGCCACCGTTCTCTGCCAAAAAAATTGATGTAATATAGGATTCCGAACTGTAGCTATCTGTATGCATTTTGATGGTGCGATTGAGCATAACTGATTTGTAAAAAAAACTCTAAACGATTCACCTAATACATACGTAGATACAACAAGCTTAAAAACATTAAAATGGACTGACTAACAAAGAGCACAATTTTAACGAATTAAAAAACAGTGTGGATATGCATGTATAGTATTCTTTCCTGATGGTAAATCTGCCCACCCGGCTCTGTACTTCACGAGCCGCCACTGACTCAAATAAAAAAGTGGTTCAGAGGGACATTATAAAATTAAAAACAAGCTCGCAAATGAAAGAGGAAAAAAACAAAAACAAATTCAAAAACAATGTGAAAATCCGAAGAAAATTATGCAAAAATAAATTACAAGTGTCGCTGTCGCCGATCGATCATTGACGAGTTTCACACAACTTAAAAAAAACTATTTTTAAAAAAATGAAATTCTAAAACAACTAAAAGTGAAAAGTAATGAAAATAAATAACCAAATAAAAAAAATTGATGGCGTCCTTAGCTCCCAAGGTTTCCAAAAATTAGCAGCAATAAACGGTTAGCTGCGTTTAGCAAGAGTTACCAATAACCATGGACCACTCCAGGTTGCTTTCGATAAAAATTCAATTATTCGTGCAAATGCGGTAACACGCAATCGCTCCAAAACGTTTTCAATTCAAAATTCAATTCTTTTTTGTTCACTTCTTTTTTTTGTATGGAAAGAAAAACTCTTCGATCAACTTTTGTGTGCCTTTTGTGTGTGAATAAAAACTTTTAGCGGGCGCGGATATTAAAATGTTTACACGTGTTCGCACTTTTCATAAAATATAGTTTTTCTTTTCTTCACACTCATCGGTCACAACAAACAGTTTTTAGATTCATATTAGAGTTTTTTAAATATATCTTTCCGTTTTTTTTCAATTTCACTTAATTCCGAGAATGGAAATAAACAAGGCGCCAACCGAAAAAAAGGAACAAAGAGGAAAAAAACGGCTCTACGGAACGACCACACGGCTTTCGCCACCAATAACTTTCCATCCTGTGCCATTCGCCACTCATTTTTTAATCCTTCAACCAACCAATCTTACGGCCCAAGTTCGTTCACCTAAACAAAATGAAAGACATGCTAAAGGGCTGAATTAAGATCGAGAGTGAAATTTTTCCCGCTGCGATTTTATAAAAAAATGCATACTTACTGTCGTGGAATATATCACAAACGGTGGGGAATTCGATAAGCTACAACCCGAGACCGGTTCCATAATTCTCCTCGGCCATTTTATGTATTATTTTTCGATTCGCCAGTCATTTGACATTTCACGATGAAATAACCGTGGAATCGGAAAAAAATACATAAAATGGCAGAGAAAATTTATGAAACTGTTTCCCCGGATTGTAGCTTATGGAATTCCCCAGCATTCCCCACATATTCCACGACAGTAAGAATACATTTTCATTGAAAAAATCGCAGCAGACAAAAATTTCACTCTCGATGTCAGTACTAGGCTTACCAAAAAAAAACATTTCGCCAGCATTCGATACATGTCATACATATCCGTATTTCCCCGATAGTCCGCTATCACGGCAACCTATGCACAGTGGGTGCATGTAGCATGTACATCATCTATCGTCAGTGTAGCTTGACAATGCAAATCACATCAACAATAGTACATACAAGAGATTTTTAGATGGACGGAGTGCATACATATCCTCTTCGGTCCCGAGAGCACATTATTTGTAAAAACTTTGTAAAAACGTACTTAGGATGCTTAGTTATGTATTCTGAGATAAGTTGAGAAGATTTGAAAAATTTAGCTATTCTAGATAATTAGATATAATTTGTACACATATGTGTACATTAGGTCTGTAGACGCACATAGCGACCACCTGCAAATGTTACGTAGATACGAAAAAAGCTGGGAATTACATTTAAAATATATATTTCAATGTAGTTTTATACAAAAATATTAAAATAACATTATTATTAAAAAAACAAATTAATAATAACAGACGAAATTCAATGATGCAAAAGTAAGAATTTGAATTCATTCCTTATGAAAATTCAAAAAGCAGTTGCGATCTTTCAGAACACACAGGAAGACACCACAACTAACACTAAGAACTCTAGTTCTTCCTATGCATCCAGAATCCGGGTAATTGTACCCATTTATTAATGAATTGAATTAATGAAAATTATTTTTTTACAATTTCAAGCTTCGCATAAGAAAAAAAATCCAAAAATCCGAATGGAATGCTTCCTGTAAATCTATTTTTGGATTGGTCAAAATAAATGCGTTCCAGAATAAAAGGCTAGCGCCTTTCATTCTGTTCCACCTTTAATTAGACCAATCCAAAAATAGATTTACTATTTACCCAGGATGGCTTGGCTTTATATATGAACTGAACTATTAGCTGTAAATCTACTGTTACTGTTTTTTAATCAAGGAAAAGCAACCTTATATAAAATGATTCCATTGGAACCGGTCTCGGGTTGTAGCTTATGGAATTCCCCACCGTTTGACTTATATCAAGTTGGCTAACGACTATCTGCAAAACCATTTGGGAATAGTTTCGATTGGCTCCTTTCGTTAGCTATTATTTGCTCTGCACTTAAAAAAAATGGGAGCTATCCTTTTTATTTAATTATAGTAAGTTGAACTTTCGGAGTATCAAGTTGGCGAAAAAGATCAGATTATCTCTGCACGACCTCGAAACCGTTACGGAATAGTTTTGATCGGTTGCTAATCGTTAGCTCCTATTTGCTCTGCACTTAAAAAAATGGGAGCTATCCTATTTATTTAATTATAGCTAGTTATCATTCGGACTATCAAGTTGGCGAACGATCGAAAATCGAAATCGAAAAAATGATCGGATTGGTATAAATGTGGTATCAATAGAAAGGAAACGTTAGCTATTTTCATTTTTTTGGGTGGAGCGAACGAAAAACGCGACTATTCGTTAGTTATTAACGATTATCTATTCGTTTAGAGCCCTGACTATGTCCACCAGATGGCCAAGCGGAAGTCTTCATAGACTCGAACCATATGGCCAAGCGGAAGTTTTCATATACTCGAACCAGATCAAGCTTTAACCGAATTATAATATTGCGGCGAACTCGGAGTGTGATATTGGCTAAATATCGGTACGAGCTTTAGAGCGGCGAAATTGTGTCACGAACCACGGTCAAACTATTGAACTTGACTTCAATTCATCTCGAAAAGAAATATCAATACTCAAGCAAGTTGTTATCAGGTGGGGGCGATCCGATATGGCGATATGAGTCAACTGATAAGATGATGTCAGCTCATCATCCGTTGGAATCAAACCAATTGATGACGCCGAATGATGTTACCAACAGTGAGCATTGCATTTGACTATCGGAACAGATGAGAGACAAATTTTTTTTTGTTGTTATACCCTTCGCTCATAGAGTGAAAGGGTATATTAACTTTGTCATGAAGTTTGTAACGCATTAAAGGAAGCATCTCCGACCATATGAAAAGTATACATATATGATCAGCATGACTTGGGGAGTCGATTGGAGCATGTCCGTCTGTCTGTATGTTGCGACGCGTTTTACTCGGCGGGTATTGAAGCTAGCCAGCTGAAATTTCGCACACGTGCTTCTTATTGTTGCAGGCTGTTTGTATGTTTGATTCACCCAAATTGGATCACTGGGTCATGGGGCTGCCATACAAACCTAGCTCCCCAATTTGAGTTCTTCTAAGAAAAACTTTTTTATTTGTGTACCAATTTCAACCAAATTTCACACAAATGTGTTTCTATAGATAACACAAAATATATGCAAGAATGGATCAAATCGGACCATGTGGTCATGGGGCTGCCATACAAACTTAACACCCCAAATTGGGTTCTTCTAAGAAAAACTTTTTTATTTATGCACCAATTTCAAGCAAATGTATTTCTATTGTTGACACAAAACATATGTAAGAATGGATAAAATCGGACCATGGGGTCATGGGGCTGCCATACAAATCCAACCCCCCAAATTAGGTTCTTCTAAGAAAAACTTTTTTATTTGAGAGCCAATTTCAACCAAATTTCACACAAATTTATTTCTATTGATGACACAAAACATACGTAAGATTGAATCAAATCGGACCATGGGGTCATGGGGCTACCATACAAACCAGACCCCCATATTGGTTCTTCTAAGAAACATTTTTTACACCAATTTCACAAAACCTTGGATTAATGTGTCTTTATCAAAGCAACTAAAAAGTTCAAAACGAATGGAATCGTACTGTGGGGTCATGCTCCGGCAACCCCAATAAAATTTTTCAAGTAAATATTTTTATTTGCCCACTTATTTCAACCAAGCCCAAAACTTTTGTCAAGACGGAAAAAAAAGAATGAGGAGGGGGATTAAATACAAGTCATAGGTACGCCCGAAAAAACTTTTAGCCCAAGCGATAGGTATCCAAATTTCGACCGCGCCCGAAATTAGCCTCGGCCCCGGGGTTGGCGAGCGAAGCGAGCAGGGGGCGAAGCCCCCTAGTTTTTCTGTTGCTTTCGCTCAACCCGATTCGATGGTCGGGTACATTGCTGATTGTCGGTAACATCAAAGCGATAACCGTGGGAAAAATGATTATGCCGTTGGTGTGCGGGATGAGCACGGGAGATTTTTTTTTACTCTCTGCTGGATACTGGCGAGGTGGATGATTTTTTAGGAGAAGAGTTGAATGCGCCGGTGGGCGGCGGACGGATTTGAGAAAAAATCAGGAAGCAAAATCCGTGCTACCAGTATTTTGGACTGAAACGGTTTTTTGTTTCTCGCTATTTTTTTTCGTACAAAGAATTCTGATTGGAGTTTGTGCGGAAGTGTTCTTTGGTTGGCGCATTTGATTCATAAAGGTGCGTGTTTCATTCCGGAATTGTAATTGGGACGGCTACTACAAGCGCGATCGTTACGGAAATCGCCTTTCATCCTGGGCGGCGCATTTTATTCATAAAGGTGTGTTTTTCCTCTCCAGATTAGATTGCGACGGCGATTTCTATTGCGAATAAATCGTTGGTCTTTTTGGCGTTGTTTCTACATCGAAGGACGTGTTTCACCCGTGGTTGAGCTTGAGACGGCGAGTGTGCCTGTGACGGAATCCGCGGTCTATTTTGGCTGCGTTTTTTTTCTGAAGACGTGTGTTTCAAATGCGATTGAGTCAAGGCGACGACTGCGATTGGTTTCACGACTGAAAACGCAAATGCGAGTGCCATTCATCTTGGGCGTATGTTCACGCAAGTTTAATTTATATACCTTGTGAATGATGAGATTTGTAACAATTTTCCGTACAGGATCTGTTATTTTTTACTATTTATTTTCATTATAGCTTTCTACATTTGAGTTGAGGAACCTTCGATCAATCGTCGGCGACTTTCTCGCAGTAAATTCTATTGTTAAATTCCTATCAATTTTTACACATTTTTTTCAAATCTATTTCTTTATTCTCTTATTTTTTGTCTTCCTATTTTTTTACATTTTTTTGAATTTCGTTTTTATGTGCTCTTTATTTCTTTATGCAGGTTAATTTGTCAACTGAATAAACTTTTTTATAATGGTTAAAGAAATTTGTTTTATTATTGAGATGTTCCATGCCCCGAAGGATGGGTATACTCTTTCCCCTACGTTGATGGCAATTCGAGGAGCAGGGTGCTTTGGCTCAAAGGACCACGACATACGCTGGCCTGGCCGGGACCAGAGCCATCGAGCTAAAATCAACCTGGTAATGTAAAAAAAAAAAAAAAATTGCAATGACGACAGCTCGGTAGGACCGTGGTTCGCAACAATTGTGATAATCACGGCGAACTCGACCATATGTGCCGGAAGAAGCTATCAGCAGATGTCAAACCTGTCAAAAGGAAAACACGGACTACGGTCGGCCGTGGTTTTTAGGGTTTTTTAGAAATTTTTTTTCAAAAAACCCTTATGAAATCGATTTTGTCCGTCCGTCCGTATGTCCGTCTGTTCACTAAATAACTCGCGAACGGCTCAACCGATTTTCATGAAATTTGGTAGGAATGTGTAGAATAGTTACAGTCTTTGGCACATATACCTTAGAAGTTGGTAGGAAGAAAACAACAGGGTGTCCCGAACGTTTGAAAAAAGTCGAACCAAAGATCTAAACGAGTACACCTCATATCAGTTAAAATTTTACAGTTTCGAGTAACGGTAAAAAAGTTATTGGCGTTTAAAGTTAAACTTATTTTTCGAGCTCCGTTTTTCTAAACCGTTATAGGGATCGATATAAAACTTTGCACAAAGATTGATCAGTGGGGCTTTATATACGTTAAATATTAAGACTGTTGACTTTTGCTAAGAAAAAGTAAATAACAGTAAATTTGTAAAATTTCAATTTGCTCGTGGGTGCTCTGCTAAGGGTTTTTAGAAAATTACATATAGAATATGTCTACGAATTTTCATTCGAATAACTGTATCCAAACCGGAAATATAGCCAAATAAGTATTTAGTAAGGGCCTTTCACAATGCAAGCCTCTTAAGCATTTCTTCAATACATATCTTTTAACTTGATGAAACAATGAACAATGAAATTTCGTGGAAATGCATAGAATGGTAATAGTGTTTGCCACAAATATTTTTGAAGTTAGTAGGACCAAGTTAACAGGGTGTCCCTGAATAGCTGCAAAAGTATACTTGTTCAATACTCATAGGAAAGCTTGCGTTGGCTCTTATGACAGGGAACACAATGGAATCATTTTATATTATGTTGCTTTTCCTTGATTAAAAATCAGTAACAGTAGATTTCCAGCTAATAATTCAGTTCATATATAAAGCCATCCTTACGTTTGCCTGGGTTTCTTTTTGGTCAAAGGCCATCAGAAATCTTAAAGGCGCTAGCCTTTCATTCTGTAACGCGTTTATTTAGATCAATCCAAAAATAGATTTACAGGAAGCATTTCACCAATGTTGTGCACAATACTTATTTATTGCTTATAAAATATATGTACAAAAAATATTCACTATGCATTAAAATTCTAAAAAACCCTCGTATTGCGGGCGCAGCCCTCTGTACGCCGGTATTTTTTAAACGAATCTACCGAGAAATATGTATTTTCGTCATTGAATTGTAATATATTGTGTATGTTTAACAATGAATGAATGACTTTCATAATTTTCCGCGAAAAACTAAGAAGAGAATTTTAAGATATGTATTGCTTACATCTCTCTGCCCGCGCGTGGGAAATGAAATGCCGTTGTTACAAAAAAAAACTTACTTTCAAGTATGTATAAAATTTTGATTGTGCGAGAGTTAAATGGAAATAAAACAAGCTGTGTTTGAGGTATAAACAATTTATTAAAGTTTATTTAGAAAAAATTTTTATGGAATATACGCCTAGGTGATTTGATATGGACGCGGAATGGCACGATTTCAGTATCTGTGTCACCAAATTTGGATGATGACATTTCATTTATATTTGCCTGAGAGGATCGAATCTGAAATCCTTTTGACGGTTCTCCAGATATTCAATTGTCAAAGTTTGACTTTTCTGTGGGGTAGTTCAGTCTTTCAAAGGGAGTTTGAGGTATTTTTTACTGCAGTTTTATGTGAATCAATAGCACTACATTTTAAATTTAATTGACCTCGCTATCTAGTAAATATTTAACTTTTTTCTCGGAAAAATTTTCCGAGGGGAGATTCCAAAACTTTGACTTTTCTTTGAAGCCAGTTAAGTAATTTGATAAGAAAAGGGGGATATTTCTACTTTACACATTGGGGAAAGTGTTCGACGCCACCAAATTAACGTTTTAATTTTAATCAGCTCAACAAGAATAATAAGTTTTACAAATTTAACAAAGATGTTAATCATATGAAATGTCGGAAAATTTTTGCGAGACAAAATTGAAATGTTTACTAGAGAGCGAGGCCAGATAAATTTAAAATGTAGTGCTATTGATTCACATGAAACTGCGGTAAAAAATACCTCTAATCCCCTTTGAAAAACTCAACTACCCCATAGAAAAGTCAAACTTTGGCAATTGAATATCCGTCATAACCGTCACGCTTTCGCAAAAAAGGATTGTAGATCCTCTCAAGTGAATATAAATGAAATGCCATCATCCAAATTTGGCGCCGCAGATACTGAAATCGTGTCATACCGCGTCTCATATGTCCATATCAAATCACCTCGGCGTATAAACTTTAATAAATTGTTTATACCTCAAACACAGCTTGTTTTCTTTCCATTTAACTCACGCATAATCAAAATTTCAGACATACTTGAAAGTTAGTTTTTTTTTGTAACAGAGGCATTTCATTTCTCACGCGCGGGCAGAGAGATGTAAGCAATACATATCTTAAAATTCTCTTCTTAGTTTTTCGCGGAAATTTATGAAAGTCAATCATCAATTGTTAAACATTCACAATATATTACCATTCAATGACTAAAACACATATTTATCGGTAGGTTCGTTTAAAAAGCCGCGGCCGACCGTAGTCCGTGTTTTCCTTTTGACAGGTTTGACATCTGCTGATAGCTTCTTCCGGCACATATGGTCGAGTTCGCCGTGATTATCACAATTGTTGCGAACCACGGTCCTGCCGAGCCGTCGTCATTGCAATTTTTTTTTTTTTTTTTTAGATTACCAGGTTGGTTTTAGCTCGATGGCTCTGGTCCCGGCCAGAACAGCGTATGTCGTGGTCCTTTGAGCCAAAGCACCCTGCTCCTCGAATTGCCATCAACGTAGGGGAAAAGGAAGGAGTATACCCATCCTTCGGGGCATGGAACATCTCAATAATAAAACAAATTTATTTAACCATTATAAAAAAGTATATTCAGTTGACAAATTAACCTGCATAAAGAAATAAAGAGCACATAAAAACGAAATTCAAAAAAATGTAAAAAAATAGGAAGACAAAAAATAAGAGAATAAAGAAATAGATTTGAAAAAAATGTGTAAAAATTGATAGGAATTTAACAATAGAATTTACTGCGAGAAAGTCGCCGACGATTGATCGAAGGTTCCTCAACTCAAATGTAGAAAGCTATAATGAAAATAAATAGTAAAAAATAACAGATCTTGTACGGAAAATTGTTACAAATCTCATCATTCACAAGGTATACAAATTAAACTTGCGTGAACATACGCCCAAGACGAATGGCACTCGCAT
Source organism: Microchrysa polita (assembly GCA_949715475.1). Lineage (NCBI taxonomy): Eukaryota > Metazoa > Arthropoda > Insecta > Diptera > Stratiomyidae > Microchrysa > Microchrysa polita. The sequence continues at coordinate 79,285,399 of OX454415.1, forward strand.
TTGCGTTTTCAGTCGTGAAACCAATCGCAGTCGTCGCCTTGACTCAATCGCATTTCAAACACACGTCTTCAGAAAAAAAACGCAGCCAAAATAGACCGCGGATTCCGTCACAGACACACTCGCCGTCTCAAGCTCAACCACGGGTGAAATACGTCCTTCGATGTAGAAACAACGCCAAAAAGACCAACTGGTTGGTGATTTATTCGCAATAGAAATCGCCGTCGCAATCTAATCTGGAGAGGAAAAACACACCTTTATGAATAAAATGCGCCGCCCAGGATGAAAGGCGATTTCCGTAACGATCGCGCTTGTAGTAGCCGTCCCAATTACAATTCCGGAATGAAACACGCACCTTTATGAATCAAATGCGCCAACCAAAGAACAGTTCCGCACAAACTCCAATCAGGATTCTTTGTACGAAAAAAAATAGCGAGAAACAAAAAACCGTTTCAGTCCAAAATACTGGTGGCACGGATTTTGCTTCCTGATTTTTTCTCAAATCCGTCCGCCGCCCATTCGGCGCATTCAAATCTTCTCCTAAAAAATCATCCACCTCGCCAGTATCTAGCAGAGAGCAACAAAAAAAAATCTCCCGTGCTCATCCCGCACACCAACGGCATAATCATTTTTCCCACGGTTATCGCTTTGATGTTACCGACAATCAGCAATGTACCCGACCATCGAATCGGGTTGAGCGAAAGCAACAGAAAAACTAGGGGGCTTCACCCCCTGCTCGCTTCGCTCGCCAACCCCGGGGCCGAGGCTAATTTCGGGCGTGGCCGAAATTTGGATACCCTTCGCTTGGGCTAAAAGTTTTTTCGGGCGTACCTATGACTTGTATTTAATCCCCCTCCTCATTCTTTTTCTTCCGTCTTGACAAAAGTTTTGGGCTTGGTTGAAATAAGTGGGCAAATAAAAATATTTACTTGGAAAATTTTATTGGGGTTGCCGGAGCATGACCCCACAGTACGATTCCATTCGTTTTGAACTTTTTAGTTGCTTTGATAAAGACACATTAATTCAAGGTTTTGTGAAATTGGTGTAAAAAATGTTTCTTAGAAGAACCAATATGGGGGTCTGGTTTGAATGGCAGCCCCATGACCCCATGGTCCGATTTGATTCAATCTTACGTATGTTTTGTGTCATCAATAGAAATAAATTTGTGTGAAATTTGGTTGAAATTGGCTCTGAAATAAAAAAGTTTTTCTTAGAAGAACCTAATTTGGGGGGTTGGATTTGTATGGCAGCCCCATGACCCCATGGTCCGATTTTATCCATTCTTACATATGTTTTGTGTCAACAATAGAAATACATTTTTGTGAAATTTGCTTGGAATTGGTGCATAAATAAAAAAGTTTTTCTTAGAAGAACCTAATTTGGGGTGTTAAGTTTGTATGGCAGCCCCATGACCACATGGTCCGATTTGATCCATTCTTGCATATATTTTGTGTTATCTATAGAAACACATTTGTGTGAAATTTGGTTGAAATTAGTACACAAATAAAAAAGTTTTTCTTAGAAGAACTCAAATTGGGGAGCTAGGTTTGTATGGCAGCCCCATGACCCAGTGATCCAATTTGGGTGAATCAAACATACAAACAGCCTGCAACAATAAGAAGCACGTGTGCGAAATTTCAGCTGGCTAGCTTCAATACCCGCCGAGTAAAACGCGTCGCAACAGACAGACAGACAGACAGACGGACATGCTCCAATCGACTCCCCAAGTCATGCTGATCATACATGTATACTTTTTATATGGTCGGAGATGCTTCCTTTAATGCGTTACAAACTTCATGACAAAGTTAATATACCCTTTCACTCTATGAGCGAAGGGTATAACATCAAAAAAAATTTTGTCTCTCATCTGTTCCGATAGTCAAATGCAATGCTCACTGTTGGTAACATCATTCGGCGTCATCAATTGGTTTGATTCCAACGGATGATGAGCAGACATCATCTTATCAGTTGACTCATATCGCCATATCGGATCGCCCCCACCTGATAACAACTTGCTTGAGTATTGATATTTCTTTTCGAGATGAATTGAAGTCAAGTTCAATAGTTTGACCGTGGTTCGTGACACAATTTCGCCGCTCTAAAGCTCGTACCGATATTTAGCCAATATCACACTCCGAGTTCGCCGCAATATTATAATTCGGTTAAAGCTTGATCTGGTTCGAGTATATGAAAACTTCCGCTTGGCCATATGGTTCGAGTCTATGAAGACTTCCGCTTGGCCATCTGGTGGACAGAGTCAGGGCTCTAAGCGAATAGATAATCGTTAATAACTAACGAATAGTCGCGTTTTTCGTTCGCTCCACCCAAAAAAATGAAAATAGCTAACGTTCCCTTTCTATTGATACCACATTTATACCAATCCGATCATCATCGTTCGCCAACTTGATAGTCCGAATGAAAACTAACTATAATTAAATAAATAGGATAGCTCTCATTTTTTTAAGTGCAGAGCAAATAGGAGCTAACGATTAGCAACCGATCAAAACTATTCCGTAACGGTTTCGAGGTCGTGCAGAGATAATCTGATCTTTTTCGCCAACTTGATACTCCGAAAGTTCAACTTACTATAATTAAATAAAAAGGATAGCTCCCATTTTTTTTAAGTGCAGAGCAAATAATAGCTAACGAAAGGAGCCAATCGAAACTATTCCGAAATGGTTTTGCAGATAGTCGTTAGCCAACTTGATATAAGTCAAAAACATCGACGCTGTACCATCGATGGCAAAAACATCGACCATCGAACCAAAAATATCAATGTTTCAGAAACATCGATGTTCGATGCTCATCCCTAGTCGACACCTTTCGATGATCCGATAATAATATTCCACATCCACGTGTAAAAAAAAAAAACACCTGAAAACTAAAGTAATGAAAAAAGAAAACGGAATTGAATCGGTGCTTAAAAACCTGACTAAAACACCGACTCGTCGGTTGTTGTTTTTTTAACTCGGTACCAAAAAACCGACTCGTCGGTTCTTTTTAGCTCGGTACCAAAAAACCTGAAAAAAACGGCTCATGGTTGAAGTGAATCGTTCTTTTTAACCCGGTACCAAAAAACCGACTCGTCGGTCGGTTTTTAACTCGGTACAAAAAACCGACTCGTCGGTCGGTTTTTAACCCGGTACTCAAAAAAACCGGCTTATGGTTAAAAAAAACCGTCGGTACTGAAAAAAAACCTGAGTCAGGGAAACCGCTTGTGGTACCGGGTATTGAAAAAAACCGAAACCCGGTACTGAAATCTCGGTACCGAACAGGCCTAAATCATTTTTCCCACGGTTACCGACAATCAGCAATGTACCCGACCATCGAATCGGGTTGAGCGAAAGCAACAGAAAAACAACAAAAAAAATTTTGTCTCACATCTGTTCCGATAGTCAAATGCAATGCTCACTGTTGGTAACATCATTCGGCGTCATCAATTGGTTTGATTCCAACGGATGATGAGCAGACATCATCTTATCAGTTGACCCATATCGCCATATCGGATCGCCCCCACCTGATAACAACTTGCTTGAGTATTGATATTTCTTTTCGAGATGAATTGAAGTCAAGTTCAATAGTTAGGATTTGTGTTGTGGCCGTGGTTCGTGACACAATTTCGCCGCTCTAAAGCTCGTACCGATATTTAGCCAATATCACACTCCGAGTTCGCCGCAATATTATAATTCGGTTAAAGCTTGATCTGGTTCGAGTATATGAAAACTTCCGCTTGGCCATATGGTTCGAGTCTATGAAGACTTCCGCTTGGCCATCTGGTGGACATAGTCAGGGCTCTAAACGAATAGATAATCGTTAATAACTAACGAATAGTCGCGTTTTTCGTTCGCTCCACCCAAAAAAATGAAAATAGCTAACGTTCCCTTTCTATTGATACCACATTTATACCAATCCGATCATTTTTTCGATTTCGATTTTCGATCGTTCGCCAACTTGATAGTCCGAATGATAACTAGCTATAATTAAATAAATAGGATAGCTCCCATTTTTTTAAGTGCAGAGCAAATAGGAGCTAACGATTAGAAACCGATCAAAACTATTCCGTAACGGTTTCGAGGTCGTGCAGAGATAATCTGATCTTTTTCGCCAACTTGATACTCCGAAAGTTCAACTTACTATAATTAAATAAAAAGGATAGCTCCCATTTTTTTTAAGTGCAGAGCAAATAATAGCTAACGAAAGGAGCCAATCTAAACTATTCCGAAATGGTTTTGCAGATAGTCGTTAGCCAACTTGATATAAGTCACCGTTTGTGACATATTCCACGACAGTAAGTATGCATTTTTTGTATAAAATCGCAGCGGAAAAATTTCACTCTCGATCTTAATTCAGCCCTTTAGCATGCCTTTCATTTTTTTTAGGTGAACGAACTTGGGCCGTAAGATTGGTTGGTTGAAGGATTGGAAAATGAGTGGCGAATGGCACAGGATGGAAAGTTATTGGTGGCGAAAGCCGTGTGGTCGTTCCGTAGAGCCGTTTTTTTCCTCTTTGTTCCTTTTTTCGGTTGGCGCCTAGTTTATTTCCATTCTGGGAATTAAGTGAAATTGAAAAAAAAAAAAACAGAAAGATACCTATAATTAAAAAACTCTAATATGAATCTAAAAACTGTTTGTTGTGACCGATGGGTGTGAAGAAAAGAAAAACTATGTATATTTTATGAAAAGTGCGAACACGTGTAAACATTTTAATATCCGCGCCCGCTAAAAGTTTTTATTCACACACAAAAGGCACACAAAAGTTGATCGACGAGTTTTTCTTTCCATACAAAAAAAAGAAGTGAACAAAAAAGAATTGAATTTTGATTTGAAAACGTTTTGGAGTGATTGCGTGTTACCGCATTTGCACGAATAATTGAATTTTTATCGAAAGCAACCTGGAGTGGTCCATGGTTATTGGTAACTCTTGCTAAACGCAGCTAACCGTTTATTGCTGCTAATTTTTGGAAACCTTGGGAGCTAAGGACGCCATCGATTTTTTTTATTTGGTTATTTATTTTCATTACTTCTCACTGTTGTTGTTTTATAATTTCATTTTTCTTAAAAATTAGTTTTTTTTATTTTGTGTGAAACTCGTCAATGATCGATCGGCGACAGCGACACTTGTAATTATTGTTTTGCATCATTTTCTTTGGAATTTCACATTGTTTTTGGTTTTTTCCTCTTTCATTTGCGAGCTTGTTTTGTTTAATTTTCTTTCTCATGTTTGAATTCCATATTTTTTTTAATTTGATTTTTCTTTGAGTTTTTAGTGAATTTAAATTACTTTTTCTTTATAATTTTATAATTTATAATACAATTTTATAATGTCCTCTAAACCACTTTTTTATTTGAGTTCATCCGTGTCCCGAAGTATGGGCGCATTCCTTCCGCCTTCCTACTCCTCCCCTTCATAATCCTCTTCTAGGTGGCTAATCTAGGACCAGGGCTCAAACCCCCACGACGCCGCTGGTCTGTTCAGCTAGCATGTCACCAGCATAGCCTCAGGAAGACAATCACCCTAGTGACAATTCACATTTAAAATGGTTTTGGCAAGGTCAATCAATGGTAAGGCAATCCTTCATCGAGTTTCGATGCAAACGTTTTTTTTTCTCCTTTGGCCAAGGTTGTGCTTTGTCCGTGATGTCACCGCTGCTTATGCAGAAGTCCACAGGTGGGGCCACAGACCACGACCGGTTGTTTAATCCTCTTTTATGAGGATTGTATTGCCAGTATATGTATGTAGATTTTATGGTTATACGTTTTTTATTTTTTCACTTCTTTTTTTTTTTGGAGGATTGTCTTTTGTTGTTTTTTTCACTTAAATTTTGCCAACGATGTGGCCTTGGTATTTTTTTTAGACAATTTCACTTATGATTGAGTTTTCCATTACGATCGTTCTGAACATGGGCCTCGGCTCCTCAAAACTGTTCCACAATCACTCCACTGTGTTGCCACTTTTGACACAAATCCTCAACACCGCATTTGTTCTATGCGCGAGCAATTGAAGGCTACTGCACAACAATTTGAAGGACCTCAACACGTCACGCCCTTTTTGGACGAAAGCTTACAGAAGACTCGATGCAAAAGCTGAGGAAACAAAAGTCACACCTGACAGATTTGACATCTGACAACTTGTTGCGAACCACGGCTCAATGTTCGAGCCGCCGTCATTGCAACAAAAATTTTCTTCTTTGACCAAGATGCTAAGTTCGGTGGCACCGGTCCCGGCCAGACCAGGTCGTGGGGGTTTGAACCCTAGTCCTAGATTAGCCACCTAGAAGAGGGTTATGGAGAGGAGGAGTAGGAACGACGAAGGAATGCGCCCATCCTTCGGGACACGGAATAACTCAAATCAGGGGCGGCCGGTCTAAGTGGGCAGGTAGGGCACTGCCCACCCTACAAAATGCTGGCTAAAAATAAAAATAAAATAAAAAATTATTTCTTAGAATACAATTGATTCACTTCGGTACCTACATGCATATCTAACTTAACGTAACGTAACTTTCCTTAAAATTACAATCGCCATTCATTAGTACTTAATCACGATTAAATTGCCAATATAAAAAACTCCTCTCCTCTACATAAGCGAAAGCTGAATAATTATAAGAAGCGCACGCGTGAGTCACCAACCATTATGTACATTGCATTGCGCCCATTCATACTTCCTTCATGTATCTGCTCATCATATCAACATCATCCTCTCAACTCAACCTATGGGCAGAATACCTTTCTGCCCACATGTACCATCAATCTATTCTATAGCTATTCCATAGCACATAGAGTCACGATGTATCTTCTTATACGCTCAACGCATGCGCATTGAAAGTATCTGAACTTCACTTAAAGGGCATGCCCAATACTACACTAGTAGGTATCCATGAACTTGTGCAACGTTCGGGAGCGTGTGGCCCGTGGCGCTGTTCTAGTAGATAGATACTCGTAGCATAGGGCGTAGTGCATGGATACAATAATGAGGCCGTTTCGCATTTAAATTGTGCATGGTGTATTGTAAATTATTTAATTTGTGCGTGTGTTTTTGTCGGATTTTCTTCCTTTTTTGAAGTGGTTTGGAGGCGTTATACTCGTACTTGTAGCAGTAGTGCATGATTACGTTATCAACGGCCGTTTTTTATTTTTTATTTGTTACGTATGTTTTTAGAAAACACTAATCGCTTTTCTCTCATTCCCTACATTTTAGTGTTATTAATTACTATTATAAAATATTTATTTTGGTGATGGGATTAATATTAACATCTTATTTATTTGATCTAATATGTATTTTACTTGATATAGATACCTATTTATATTTTCTCCTCTATATGATATGGAAGTTTTAAATTTAGTTTGTATGTACTTAAAAAATGATTTTTTGTTGCTGTTATGTTATTGCATTTGCATGATATCGAAAAAAATTCCCACTTCCATTCCTCACACCTTTTTCCTCGCCATGGCAAGAGGGATCTAAACCCTCCCCGCTAGCTCTTGCTGGGCAGTGAATTTTATTTACATAATTGTAGAAATACTTAGCAGCTTGAAAGTATAACCTAACTTCCATATAAATTTACAGGAATTGTCTTTGATAAATTATTTATTCAGGAAGATTTGTAGGTATGTCCTATTATTGTGCGAAAGAATGTTGGCATTGCTTTTAAAAAAATAATTTTAAGTAAACAAACTTTCGGACATAATGTCTCATCATAATTTAATATATCATTACAATTAATCATATATTAGGTGATCCGTTTGGGTTGCCTTTTCTAGCCTCAAATGAAAAAAAAAAGAAAGAGGTATCCAAATTTGAATTACCATTAAAAGGAGCAGTGCTTAATATTTACTTATTGACTATAATTTTGTTGAAATATTGTCGCGACTATTGCTGGTCCCTTTGAAAGGTAAATACAGGGTGGCCCAATTGAACTGCAACTTTTGGCTAACTGATTTTTTTTATTTATTTAATACATAATTTTATTGAACATAAGCATCAAATGTTGAAATACAATCATATTTTTAAAATTTATTTCAAATTTTCGATGTGACCACCATTAGCGCGAACTATGGCTTTAAGTCGGTTGACAAACGAATCGCACGCTGCACGAATGTGAGCCTCTGGCATTTTTGCCCAATCACGGCGAAGAGCTGCCTTGAGCGCATCAATACTCTGGTATCTTTTAGTGTTGACATGGGCCTGCAAAATCCCCCATATGGAGTAGTCCAGCGGATTCGCATCCGGTGAATGAGGAGTCCACTGTTCGGTCGAAATGAATTTTGGAACATTGTTTCTTAACCAGTTTTGGTTTGCGCGTGCTTTGTGTGACGGTGCAGAGTCTTGGTGAAATGTCCATTCTCTTTCAGTAAAATGTCTGCGTGCCCAAAGCACCTTCCAAAACAATTTCTCGGTAATTGGCGTTCGTGCAATCGCAATAGCTCTTTCGCCCTATCGAATCTAACTTTTTTTTGGGCTTCGGTTAGATGTTGCCCTTTTTGTATTTTGTAAGGCTTAACTTTGAGCTCATTTTTCAATATTCGCTGAATTGTTGATTTCGAAATGTGCAGCTCAGCAGCCATTTTTCTGCCACTCCGTCGAGAATTTCGGCGAATTCGAGCCTTGATGTTCCGTACCATTTCCGGGGTTGATACAGTTTTTCCGGACACCACCATATCGTTTAGCAGCACTACCAGTTTCATTGTAACGATCTATGGTTCGAGACACGAAAGATTTGTTGATATTTAGGTGTTGAAGAGCACGAACAATTTCCACTTGCGGCTTTCCAGCCAAATATAGCCCAATCACACTGTTACGTTTTACTTCCATCACGGATAAAGTGTTTTTCACAACACTCAGGCGCAAACGCTTGCGGATGCTTAAACACAACAAGGTGAACTGTCGTGGAACAAAATATGAGGGCGCTATCATTAGCGGTCACAGATTTACAGTTACCTACATTTAGTTGCAGTTCAATTGGGCCACATTGCCACCGTTCTCTGCCAAAAAAATTGATGTAATATAGGATTCCGAACTGTAGCTATCTGTATGCATTTTGATGGTGCGATTGAGCATAACTGATTTGTAAAAAAAACTCTAAACGATTCACCTAATACATACGTAGATACAACAAGCTTAAAAACATTAAAATGGACTGACTAACAAAGAGCACAATTTTAACGAATTAAAAAACAGTGTGGATATGCATGTATAGTATTCTTTCCTGATGGTAAATCTGCCCACCCGGCTCTGTACTTCACGAGCCGCCACTGACTCAAATAAAAAAGTGGTTCAGAGGGACATTATAAAATTAAAAACAAGCTCGCAAATGAAAGAGGAAAAAAACAAAAACAATGTGAAAATCCGAAGAAAATTATGCAAAAATAAATTACAAGTGTCGCTGTCGCCGATCGAACATTGACGAGTTTCACACAACTTAAAAAAAACTATTTTTAAAAAAAATGAAATTCTAAAACAACTAAAAGTGAAAAGTAATGAAAATAAATAACCAAATAAAAAAAATTGATGGCGTCCTTAGCTCCCAAGGTTTCCAAAAATTAGCAGCAATAAACGGTTAGCTGCGTTTAGCAAGAGTTACCAATAACCATGGACCACTCCAAGTTGCTTTCGATAAAAATTCAATTATTCGTGCAAATGCGGTAACACGCAATCGCTCCAAAACGTTTTCAATTCAAAATTCAATTCTTTTTTGTTCACTTCTTTTTTTTGTATGGAAAGAAAAAATCTTCGATCAACTTTTGTGTGCCTTTTGTGTGTGAATAAAAACTTTTAGCGGGCGCGGATATTAAAATGTTTACACGTGTTCGCACTTTTCATAAAATATAGTTTTTCTTTTCTTCACACTCATCGGTCACAACAAACAGTTTTTAGATTCATATTAGAGTTTTTTAAATATATCTTTCCGTTTTTTTTTCAATTTCACTTAATTCCGAGAATGGAAATAAACAAGGCGCCAACCGAAAAAAAGGAACAAAGAGGAAAAAAACGGCTCTACGGAACGACCACACGGCTTTCGCCACCAATAACTTTCCATCCTGTGCCATTCGCCACTCATTTTTTAATCCTTCAACCAACCAATCTTACGGCCCAAGTTCGTTCACCTAAACAAAATGAAAGGCATGCTAAAGGGCTGAATTAAGATCGAGAGTGAAATTTTTCCCGCTGCGATTTTATAAAAAAAATGCATACTTACTGTCGTGGAATATATCACAAACGGTGGGGAATTCGATAAGCTACAACCCGAGACCGGTTCCATAATTCTCCTCGGCCATTTTATGTATTATTTTTCGATTCGCCAGTCATTTGACATTTCACGATGAAATAACCGTGGAATCGGAAAAAAATACATAAAATGGCAGAGAAAATTTATGAAACTGTTTCCCCGGATTGTAGCTTATGGAATTCCCCAGCATTCCCCACATATTCCACGACAGTAAGAATACATTTTCATTGAAAAAATCGCAGCAGACAAAAATTTCACTCTCGATGTCAGTACTAGGCTTACCAAAAAAAAACATTTCGCCAGCATTCGATACATGTCATACATATCCGTATTTCCCCGATAGTCCGCTATCACGGCAACCTATGCACAGTGGGTGCATGTAGCATGTACATCATCTATCGTCAGTGTAGCTTGACAATGCAAATCACATCAACAATAGTACATACAAGAGATTTTTAGATGGACGGAGTGCATACATATCTACAAGTCCATTGCTATTGTTGATACGATTTGCACTGCCCGTGCAATGTAGACGACAGATGATGTTGTCGTAGGTCATGTCCATTTCGCAGAAATTGTGCGATGTGCTGTATGCACTTGCAATACGGCATGACTTACGATTTATTATTTGCGTGCAGTGGTTCCAAAACTATCACCGCTCTAAAGCTCAAAGCTTATTCACATCATTTTTCAGCCAATATCACACTCCGAATTCGCCACAATAATTTAATTCAATTAAAGCTTGATCTGATTCGAGTCTAGGAAAATGTCTGCTTGGCCATCTGTTGGCCATAGTCAGGACTCGAACCGAATAGATAATCGTTAATAACTAACGAATAGTCGCGTTTTTCGTTCGCTCCACTCCAAAAAATGAAAATAGCTAACGTTCCCTTTCTATTGATACCACATTTATACCAATCCGATCATTTTTTGAACATCGTTCGCCAACTTGATAGTCCGAATGACTACTAACTATAATTAAATAAATAGGATAGCTCTCAAATTTTTAAGTGCAGAGCAAATAGGAGCTAACGATTAGCAACCGATCAAAACTATTCCGTAACGGTTTCGAGGTCGTGCAGAGATAATCTGATCTTTTTCGCCAACTTGATACTCCGAAAGTTCAACTTACTATAATTAAATAAATAGGATAGCTCCCATTTTTTTAGTGCATAGCAAATAGGAGCTAACGATTTGCAGCCGATCGAAACTATTCCGAAATGGTTTTGGAGATAGTCGTTAGCCAACTTGATATAAGTGTGTTCGTAGGTGGTATCAGCGCCTGAAAAAAACAGGATATAGGAAACAGAGAAAATTACACAGGCGCTAATATGATGATCTCGAAAGTAGCAATGAATGTCCGTCCATGTGCCTGTCTAGACAGTTTCAATTTTCGTTCGTCTTCATAATTTTGACAATTGAAATTTGAGATGTATGCGCTATTGAAGAAACGCATTAATTCTTGAACGCAATTGCCAATGTTAAATATTAACAACACATCATCTATTCATACAATTCATTAAAGAATTTATCATTTACCCGTCCTGACCAAAGCCGCGACACATATTTCCCGATAAATAATGAACAGATGTGGATAGAAAGAGGCATTGATCTCTTCTGTTCACTTGACGCAATCAACGACACGTTCAATATTGAAAGTGGATACGGAGCTTGAAGACGATAGGGAAGACGAAAGCGCACATGTGTGGACATAGCCCATCAGGTGGACCGCGAGGCTGTCATTTTAGATTGTACGATATCTTGAATAATGTATATCCCGTACGGGTGATCGATTGTGTGCAATCGACTGTGCAATAAATTGGAATGTGTATGGCAAACCTAAGAAATAATCGCTCTTTTGCATTGAACAATATTTTCATAAAAATTACGTACAATTATTGCCAATAATTTGTTGTCAGTTGTTGATTTTCAAATAAATCAGTGATCATTCTTCATGTTGTGGCTGTAGCGGTGGGGGTCGCCGACAGTTTTTGAGGTCGAGTTTGTAGTCTAAGAGCCCAAGTTGAAATTATTTATAACTATTTCCTATCCATTCTGTTACACATTATCGCAAATTTCACGATTGGAGATGCCCCAAAACGGTAGTCGGCCTCCTGGACAGTGGGGCTAAAGGGGTGGCAGACAACTTCAAAGTCGTTAATAGTTGCGAATATTTAACTATTTCCTGGCCTTTGACTCATATACCATTTCATGAAATTGAATTTTGCGAGAAACAACAATTATCTCTTGTGGCTGCATTTCCCCCTAATATCACACGATGTACCATCAGTCGCGATTTCTTCTTAAGCCCCGGATAGAGTTCAGGCCTGGATGGACCTCGGGCGGAATGAGAATGAAATTTTAGTCCGCTGCGTTTTTCTCAATGAAAATGCATACATACTGTCGTGGAATATGTAGTAAATGCTGGGTAATTCCATAAACTAAAATCCGAGAATGGTTTCACAATTTGTCTCTGCCATTTTATGTGTTATTTTTTGATTCCCCGGTCATTAGATAATTTACACGATGAACTCGTCGTGGACAGTGAACTCTATCCGGGGCTTTCGAGCGGAATGAAAATGAAACGGTAATGAACCGGCATAAAAACCGTGGTGAATTTAAAATTTTAGCTTCGAAAATTGCTACAAAGGCGTTTTACGTCCTAAATCATATTAAAAATAACTAAAAACTAGGGGGCTTCGCCCCCTGCTCGCTTCGCTCGCCAACCCCGGGGCCGAGGCTAATTTCGGGCGCGGCCGAAATTGGGATACCCTTCGCTTGGGCTAAAAGTTCTTTCGGGCGTACCTATGACTTGCATTTAATCCCCCTCCTCATTCTTTTTCTTCCGTCTTGACAAAAGTTTTGGGCTTGGTTGAAATTAGTGGCCAAATAAAAATATTTACTCGGAAAATTTTATGGGGGTTGCCGGAGCATGACCCCACAGTACGATTCCATTCGTTTTGAACTTTTTAGTTGCTTTGCTAAAGACACATTGATTCAAGGTTTTGTGAAATTGGTGTAAAAAATGTTTCTTAGAAGAACCAATATGGGGGGTCTGGTTTGTATGGCAGCCCCATGACCCCATGGTCCGATTTGATTCAATCTTACATATGTTTTGTGTCATCCATAGAAATACATTTGTGTGAAATTTGGTTGAAATTGGTGTACAAATAAAAAAGTTTTTCTTAGAATAACCTAATTTGCGGGGTTAAGTTTGTATGGCAGCCCCATGACCCCATGGTCCGATTTGATCCATTCTTGCATATATTTTGTGTTATCTATAGAAACATATTTGTGTGAAATTTGGTTGAAATTGGTACACAAATAAAAAAGTTTTTCTTAGAAGAACTCAAATTGGGGAGCTAGGTTTGTATGGCAGCCCCATGACCCAGTGATCCAATTTGAGTGAATCAAACATACAAACAGCCTGCAACGATAAGAAGCACGTGTGCAAAATTTCAGCTTGCTAGCTTCAATACCCGCCGAGTAAAACGCGTCGCAACAGACAGACAGACAGACGGATATGCTCCAATCGACTCCCCAAGTCATGCTGATCATATATGATGTATACTTTTTGTATGGTCGGAGATGCTTAATGAACTTAATGACAAAGTTACGAGACCGAGTTCTAATCGTGCGAATAGCACGATGAGTGTATACCCTATACCCATGTACAGACCTAGAAGGCACGCAAAACCCAAAATATTCAATTTCATATTTTTTGTTGGGGAGGGAGGGGTAGATGGGTCGGACCTGACACATCTTTATTACCTTGTCAAGACATCCAACGGCTACCATTTGATATTAATTTGAAGTTTTTCGTGACATTCTATAAAAAGATATGACTGAATATAACTTTGTAGGGGAAGTAGAGGTAGGGGTAGTCGGACCTAATCCACTTTCCATCAACTCAAAGTATATGTCAGAATGAGACATTGATCAAAATTTCAAGTCGATAGCGATATTCTACCGCAAGTTATGACCGAATTAAAATATCAAGGAGGGGTAGTTTGTATGGGAGGTAGGGGAACCCGTGGTCCGATTTGGCCCATTTTCAATACCGTCCAAGATTTTAGCAAAACAAACATTTGACCAAAATTTCAAACCGCTAGCTTCATTATTTCGGGAGTTATCGTGCTAACAGACAGACACACGGACAGACAGACAGACAGACAGACAGACAGACAGACAGACAGACATGGCTTATTCGATTCAGGGACCGACCCTGATCATTTATATATATACTTTGCCATACCTCCGGTGGCTCCTTTGAGGTGTTACATAATATCGGCGTAACAAAAACAATATACCCTTTCACTCTATGAGCGAAGGGTATAATAATAATTTCCCCCTTGTCCCAATGCATTTTCAACGTGAAAATGAGACTGTAGCATATTCTCCGTCGAGCGTGGTGAGTTTTGCAAACGTCAAACCGATTCACTGTCCACGACGAGTTCATCGTGGAAATTATCTAATGACCGGGGAATCGAAAAATAACACATAAAGCCCCGGATAGAGTTCGAGCGGAATGAAAATGAAACGGTAATGAACCGGCATAAAAACCGTGGTGAAATTAAAATTTTAGCTTCGAGAATTGCTACAAAATCGTTTTACGTCCTAAATCATCTTAAAAATAACTAAAAAAATATTTTCCCCCTTGTCCAAATGCATTTTCAACGTGAAAATGAGTCGATTCAGTAGCAAATTCTCCGTCGGGCGTGGTGAATTTTGCAAATGTCAAACCGATTCACTGTCCACGACGAGTTCATCGTGGAAATTATCTAATGACCGGGGAATCGAAAAATAATATATAAAATGGCAGAGACAAATTGTGGAACCATATTCGGATTGTAGCTTATGGAATTCCCCATCATTTCCGACATGTTCCACGACAGTAAGCATGCATTTTCATAGAGAAAATCGCAGCGGACAAAAATTTCATTTTCATTCCGCCCGATGTCTATCCAGACCTTAAAGCCCCGGATAGAGTTCGAGCGGAATGAAAATGAAACGGTAATGAACCGGCATAAAAACCGTGGTGAATTTAAAATTTTAGCTTCGAAAATTGCTACAAAGGCGTTTTACGTCCTAAATCATCTTAAAAATAACTAAAAAAATAATTTCCCCCTTGTCCGAATGCATTTTCAACGTGAAAATGAGTCGATTCTGTAGCATATTCTCCGTCGGGCGTGGTGAGTTTTGCAAAGGTCAAACCGATTCACTGTCCACGACGAGTTCATCGCAGAAATTATCTAATGACCGGGGAATCGAAAAATAACACATAAAATGGCAGAGACAAATTGTGAAACCATTCTCGGATTTTAGTTTATGGAATTCCCCATCATTTACCACATATTCCACGACAGTAAGTATGCATTTTCATTGAGAAAATCGCCGCGGACAAAAATTTCATTTTCATTCCGCCCGAGGTCTATTCAGGCCTTAAAATGGCAGAGACAAATTGTGAAACCATTATCGGATTTTAGTTTATGGAATTACCCAGCATTTACCACATATTTCACGACAGTATGTATGCATTTTCATTGAGAAAATCGCAGCGGACAAAAATTTCATTTTCATTCCGCCCGATGTGTATCCAGACCTTAAAATGGCATAGACAAATTGTGAAACCATTCTCGGATTTTAGTTTATGGAATTACCCAGCATTTACCACATATTTCACGACAGTATGTATGCATTTTCATTTCATATCCAAGCCTTTAAAATGGATATCATTCGGACCACCATGCTAAGTATGCAGGGTGTCCGGAAACTGCCGCATAAACGCACCGGATTATGATTCCTTAGTTGATTTCCAGCAAAAAAGTTAAAAGGAACATACCCGCTTAGCTTAACCCTTTAGCTGCCACAGGCCTTTGAAGATTTGAGAAAAAATCATTTTCTTGCACGACTTAAAGCTCAATATCTCCAAAGCTAGACCAGCTAGAATAGTGAAACAAAGTGCTTATTACATCCAACAAATTTATATATAAAATAAAACTAACCACACACACAATTGGATAAGAGGTTTGATTTTTACAGAGCTTCAAAATTTAATTTGTGTGATTTCACCCAAAAACATTCAATTTTTTCATCTCAATTTTCTCCAACTTCGGCCAAGGAGAGGTGCTTATCCGATTCTTTTAAAAATTGGCGCATAGTCTTACGATCGTATCTTCCTTACATCATTTTATTCTAGGTCCATTATTTCTAACAGTTTTAATACCTTATGTGCAGAAAACTAGGGTTAATTTTGGCTCGATTTCGACATTACATATTTGAATAGATTTTTCCAATTGCAGATCTTTAGGGGCAGTCCGAATTGTATTGAATTCGAGCTAAAATTAACCCTATTTTTCTGCACTTAACGTATAAAAACTGTTAGAAATAATGGAGCAAGAATAAAATGATGTAAGAAAGATATGATCGTAAGACTATGCGCCAATTTTTAATAGAATCGTACAAGCACCTCACTTTGGCAGAAGTTGGAGAAAACTGAGATGGAAAAATAGATTGTTTTTGGGTAAGATCACACAAATTTGACTTTGAAGTTCTGTAAAAACGAAACGTCTAATCCGATTTTAGTGCCGCTAGTTTTATTTTATACGTGAATTTGTTGGCTGTAATAATAATGATGAAAGGGCCGATTTTAGATGGTTTTTTGAAGATAGCGGCGGAAGCACAGGGGGGAAAGTGACGCAAACTTGGATTTTAGCTTACCCCACCTGTCTTTATAACATATCAAAAATTTGAGAAGTCCCCATTTTTTCACGCTAACCCCTATTATTTCGTTTCTATTGATTGGAGTACTTAAGTCGTGCAAGAAAATGATTTTTTCAAACATCTTCAAATGCCTGTGGCACCTAAAGGGTTAAGCTAAGAGGGTATGTTCCGTACAACTTTTTTGCTGGAAATCAACTGAGGAATCATAATCCGGTGCGTTTATGTGGCAGTTTCCGGACACCCTGTATACATATTTCCAAATGCAGGCAAAAACCTTTAAAAGGACGATCAGTAGACGTGCCTAAAGTGGTGCAGAAAAGGGAAAAAGTGATCATTGTTGTTTTCCGCAAAGTCCCATTTTTTGCTCGACTTAAGGGCTCTTCTGCTGATCGTCCTTTTGATGCTTTATGTCTGCCTTTGGAAATATATACTTAGTATGGTGTCCTGAAATGGTTAATTTGCAAAATATTGAGTTGCGGCATACCTTCCAAGCAACAATTCGTTTGCTTTAAAGAAGCACTCCATACTGTAGCAATCATATAGTACCACGAAATTAATTTATAGTGTGAAATCGCTTAAAGTAATATTTGATCCGATAAAACATCCTTAAAGTATTTTCCGTAAAGCTTATATCATCATTATGGAATAAATTTAAAGATGGTGGTATAAAACTTCGATAAAACTGTCTCTAAACGTTAACCTAAAAAGATACTCCTTTAAATACTCCATTCTTGTGTTTATTGGATGATACAGCACACACATGCAATGGTCTCTCTAAGTTAACTCACACACATGCATTATATTCTTCTATAGCACAGTCGGTGTCATTTTTATAGTGTGACATTCGTATGGTCATCCAATAAATTGTTCACCGTAGTTTTATAGAAGGATGATTTACTGAATTGACACTTATGAAGTGCTCTGGAATACCACGTTTCTTGAATTGAATTCATTGAAATATTGCTTGGAACCAACATTTCCTCACTCCTTGTTAGCTTATGAATCAATTAAGATAATCTCAGCGCAGAAAATGTATTGTAAATGTATTTTATTGAAGAATGTGTGAATTTAATTAGCTTCAACTGATTGACATATAAAGAAGAAGGTGCATAGTAAAAGGGTCGATAAAGAAGTATCGAGCACTTGTAGTGTTTACGAGCAATGTTATCTATATGTGAGGTTGGCCGAGTGGTTAGGGCGTCGGACTGGCGTACGACAGTCGCTGGTTCGACGCTGGCTGCGGGAATTATTTTTTTTCTCTTTTTTTGCAATCGCGAGAAAATGACAAAAAATGATGACATAACACAAGATGTATGTCTTTCTCGAAGCGTAATTCAGTGCTACAATGAGGTTCTATTGGATCAAAATACGGCGCCAGATGCCATTATTGGACTATTATTCAGTGTTTATACCCTGTAAAGTGCCCCTATTGTCGTTAGAAAAGAATATTTTACGAAGTATTATAGGGATGAAATTGTTACTTGGGCTACTCCTTTTCATTCTTGCTTTCCATTGATACCAAATTTATTTACATACCACGCCCACAACACGCTTTTGCGCAGCAAACTGTTTGACATCTGTGCTGCAAGATCCTAGTTTATGGCCCTTTTATTGCCATCAAGTGTCCTCATATTGCCCTTGAATAAAAAATATGAATTGAAACTCTTGCATGTGAAAACTGTCGCATTTTTGCATACATATGCGCAGTGGCGGCTCGTACTCTGCGAATCTGGGTGGGCCACTAAGAAAAGTATTGATACCTACTACCCCATACCGATTCCGCCTATAAAACATTTTTTGCCATTCACTATTCACTCATGGCAAGTTACACGGTTGAGAAGCGCTTTCAAGTGACAAAACTTTATTATCAAAATCAGTTTTCGTTAAAACAAATTGTATGCCTATTTTACGGGAATTGGCTCCCAAGGTCATGTGGTGACCCCTTTGAACCTTTTCTGTGGGGTTTCCTTGAGTCACAATTGACCGATGCCCTTAAAGTCATTATCAATCAACCATTCGCTGAAATTCAGCATGATCTATGCGGCAGTTACTCGGATCCCTGCCACCGTGACATGCCACGGCGGAAATTTGAATGATGTTAAATTCCTTACCTACACATTGGTATATGCATCTTTCAAATAAAATAAAAGAATCGTTTATACCTCACACATAGCTTGTTTTATTCCATTCCAATATCTACCCGCCCTTATTGGAAAACCCTATACAGGGTGTCCAGAAACTGCCGCATAAACGCACCGGATTGCGATTCCTGATGTGATTTCCAGCAAAAAAAGTTGTTCGAACATACCCCCTTAGCTTAACCCTTTAGCTGCCACAGGCATTTGAAGATTTTTGAAAAAATAATTTTCTTGTACGACTATAACTTTAATACCTGAAAAGCAAGACCAGCCAGAATAGCAAACTAAGATGATTATTATAGCCAACAAATTTACCTAAAAAATAAAACTAACAGCACTAAAATCGGATAAGAGGTTTAGTTTTTACAGAACTTCAAAATCAAATTTTCATGATTTGACCCAAAAACAATATGTTTTTCCATCTCAATTTTCTCCATCTTCTGGCAAGGTGAGGTGCTCTTACGATTCTTTTAAAAATTGGCGCATAGTCTAACAATTATTTCTTTCTTACGTCATTTTATTCTAGCTTCGTTATTTCTAACAGTTGTAATGCCTTAAGTGCAAAAAGCTAGGGTTTCTTTTGGCTCGATTTCGACATACTTTGAATAGATTTTACCAATTGCAGATCTTTTGGAGCAGTGTTAATAAATTCAATTGTATTGAATTCGAGCTAAAATTAACCCTAGTTTTCTACACTTAACGTATAATAATGGAGCTAGAATAAAATAATGTAAGAAAGATATTATCGTAAGACTATGCGCCAAATTTTCAAAGAATCGTACAAACACCTCTTGGCAGAAGTTGGAGAAAATTGAGATGAAAAGATAGATTGTTTTTGAAGTTCTTTAAAAACCAAACCTCTTATCGAATTTTAGTGCGGTTATTTTTATTTTATATGTAAATTTGTTGGCTGTAATAATCATTTTGTTTCATTATTCTCGCTGGTCTAGCTTTGGAGATATTGACCTTGGAGTCGTGTTAGAAAATTATTTTTTCAAAAATCTTCAAATGCCTGTGGCAGCTAAAGGGTTAAGCTAAGGGGGTATGTTCCGTACAACTTTATTGCTGGAAATCATATGAGGAATCATAATCCGGTGCGTTTATATGGCAGTTTCCGGACACCGTGTATATTATTATTATTATAGAGTAGTTAAAAACCTACAAAAAAACTACAAATTCAAAGGATAAACGGTCATGCATGACACTACAATGTATTTTCACTGCAGGAAATGCTAAAACAAGTATTCAACAAAAGTTTCCCGTTTGTGCACTAGGCACGATATTTTGGAATGGCACCAAAAAAAGGCCAAAAACCAAACCTTCAAATTTAAAAACCGATTATGCTCGACATTACAATCTGATTTCTTGCAAATTATTCAAAAGTTAAATCCGTGCACGACAATACAAAATGCTTCGGTGTCACAAGAATCAAAACATGGCTATACACTGCGATTCAATTTAATTTAACCGAAAACAGCGGCCAAAATTGAAATCCAAATCATCGAAATCATTATTTTCAAAAAATGGGGTAAGTGCCATAAAATATTCCTTTCCAAATTTTTAGCAAGGAAAAAGTTCATCTACAATTTAACCCCCTAATTGCATTTTTTTCCTACGAATATAGCTATGTATTTATTTTCATTTACTAACCTAAAAAAAGTGTGATCTAACACACATCTCTCTATTATTAATTCGAAAATCATCAGAGCGCGAGTTTTGTATGCGAGAAAAAAAGAGAATGTACGAGATGACATTCTCGTTTTTCTCGTGTTCTTCAGCTTTTGGGCCGGCCTAAGAGGGGGTTTAATGTGGCATTTATTTGTCTCAAATCCCACCAACAATTTCAATGCAAATTTTCCCTTGCATCCAACAAATAGCATGCAGTCAGTGTCCCCAATTTCATGCTACTCTAAGCTTTCAAAGTCAATGGATTTTTGCGTATAACCATTGCCATCTAGATGGCGTTAGTAGAACGAAGACGACGACCTTGGGTGAGATAGAAAAACATTGGATCATAATGACAAGAGAAGGATAGAAGCCGTTGAACGTTTTTCATATGGGATTTAATAGCAATTTAGAATGAATGAAGCACCCTGATTGATCTTTAAACAGTGTGTGCTTTAAATATAGGTATGTGTTTGGGAATGGATTTAGTGGTATGTTTAATAAATAATATTTGGGTGGGCCGGGCGCACCTGGCCCACTGTGACGAGCCGCCCCTGCATATGCGGTAATTTAGATTTTAGATTTCATTGGGTATGTCCACACATGTGCGCTTTCGTCTTCCCTATCGTCTTCAAGCTCCGTATCCACTTTCAACATTGAACATGTCATTGATTGCGTCAAGTGAACAGAAGAGATCAATGTCGCATTCTATCCAGATCTGTTCATTATTTATCGTTAAATATGTGTCACGGCCATGGTCAGTACGGGTAAATGATAAATTCTTTCATGAATTGTATGAATAGATGATGTGTTGTTAATATTTAACATTGGCAATTGCGTTCAAGAATGAATGCGTTTCATCTCAAGTTTCAATTGTCAAAATGATGAAGACGAACCAATATTGAAACTGTCTAGACAGGCACATTCATAGTCCCAGGTACTCGAAGTTGTTGTTTAGGACTTATTTTTTATTGCAACTATACCCATCACAAGACCCCAGCTAATTTCGGGCGCGGAAGAAATTTAGATACGCTTCACTTCCTTTTTGTCAAGGATTGAAATCGAGAATGTTTGAGCACAATCAAATGTATATGTTTTTTTGTTCAGATTTTGTTTTTTTCTGTTGGCTGATACATTAAATTTATTAAAAAAAACAAATTCTGATGGAATAATGTAATAAGTAATATTCATAGGGTAATTGCGGTCCATATCTGATCAGATGTTGATTATTTTTGTGTTTTGGCAGATTGAAAAATACGAGACGTCGTAATAATATTTCCGCGCAACGCCAAAAATGACTTCACGGAAAACCTTATTTGAGGGGATTGGGATTTGTATGGCAGCCTCATAACTCTAATGTAGGATTTTGTTTATTTTGCATATATTTTTGTGGTTTCGATGTAAGGTTCGATTAGAATTTGTGAACAAATAAACACATGTTGAGTGCATGCATCTTAACCTCCTAATTGCTATGCATACATTCGCACTACACACCCATGGATCTCTTCTAAAACGCTTTTCAAAGATACGCTTCGACCTTCCACTTATGGTCTTGAGATGGTTCGTCACATTCGACATTCGATCTACCTGCCTGGGTGCGGACTGGTGTGTTCAACTCGCGCATCCGTGCAGCGCATTTGAATACACATAGGTAGGTACATGCGACGAAACACAAATTTGAGAAAGAGGTCAGCTCGTAAAGGTTATATGTCGTCCATCTGTTGGCTGCTTTTGGTGTGGATAGTATGGTTTGTAGACACGAACCATTGCTTTGAACGAGCTTTTGAACTTTAATTGAATTGTTCCAAGCTAGATGGCACTGCGGTAGGATTTTAAGCTCCAAAATACCGATAAGGCATCTGGTAGATTGTCTGTGGTATTGATCAAATAAAAATACGATATTTGATCGGCAAAAATCGTATATCGCTGGATTTTTGCAGGATGGTTAGTGATGCTGATGGCGTCCTGATTATAGGAAAAACTCCCCAACGATTGGAGGGCTCCAACCTTGAAAAAAAGGGGATAATGGAGTATTTTTTTTACTTTTCAGCAAACATTTCGAAACCGACCAAATATACAGAAAAATGGTCTGAGAACTAAAAAAAAACACATAAAATTACCCTTGCAATTGTATATAATACATTAGGATTTTAGTGAAAAATTTGACGCTAGACTAAAAAATAAATTAGAATATTTTCACTTTAGACTCTTTTAAAAACCTCCATAGCTCTGAAAACGCAAGTACTCGTCCTCCCTTTTCAAGGCTGCAAACCTCTAATCTGTTGGAACTTTTTCCCCATAATCAGGAGGCCATCCCCAAAAATCCTGCAAAAATCCATCGATGTAAGATTTTTGTCGTTCGATGACCATATTTTTTTTTCTTCGGCTATAATAAAATCATATTGATTTAAATGAGAATGCCCACTTGAAAGTGGGTATGAAAGTTGGTTAACGAAATTTGTATTAGAAGTCTCAAAACGCAAAAGTCTCTATTAGAGAGTAAGGAATATATGAGTTTCAATTTTGGATTGATTTTGATATAATTTGAATAAATTTTACCAATTGCAGATCTTTAGGGGTAGTTTCAAATGAATTGAAATAGAGCTAAAATTAACCCTAGTTTTCTGCACTTAAAGGTCCATCTAGATTAGTCGCCAAATGGCGACACGTACAGCCAAATGGCTGTTGTCATTCCATCCAAACTAGTCGCCATTTGGCTATGCGTCCAGTTTTGATATTCAATATGGCAACTCAACCAACCGCTTGTCAATTTCAAAGTGACAATTTTGCAACTTTTGTTCGATCTTTTGTGTGAAATTGAATAATTCTTGAATGGCCATGTAATAATTCAAACGCGCACAATCCGATTTTGATAATTAAATTTTAAAAAGTCACCAAAATGAAATTTTGGTTATGTCATTTCCTGTCTCCATTTAGCTGCTATAGTGTGGCTGCTAAGGAGCAGCCAAATGGCTGCACGCGATGCCAGTTTTTGGACGCGCAGCCATTTGGCTGCTAATCTAGATGAACCGTAAGGCATTAAAACTCTTAGAAATAACAAAGTTAAAATAAAATGATGTAAGAAAGAAATTATCTTTGGACTATGCGCCAATTTTTTAAAGAATCGTACAAGCACCTCACCTTGGCAGAAGTTGGAGAAAATTGAGATGGAAAAATATTTTGTTATTGGGTCAAATCACAAAAATTTGACTTTGAAGTTCCGTAAAAACCAAACCTCTTATCCGATTTTAGTGCGGTTAGTTTTGTTTTTTGGGTAATAATCATCTGTACCTAATAATCATCTTGTTTTGCTATGCTACCTAGTCTAGCGTTTGAGATAATGACGTTTTAGTCGTAAAAGAAAATGATTTTTTCAAAAATCTTCAAATGCCTGTGGCAGCTAAAGGGTTAAGCTAAGAGGGTATGTTCGTACAACTTTTTTGCTGGAAATCACATGAGGAAGCACAATCCGGTTCTTTTATGCGGCAGTTTCCGGGCACCCTGTATATTTTCTTAACTTACAACTAATAAAAAAAGCTATCGGAAAATTGGTTTTGATACCGAAATTTATACTTTTAGGTCCGTATTTATAGACCTACCTTAACTCAAGGCGACCTTTAGTCAAGTATGCCGAAATTCAAAAATTAGATGTCATTTCCAGTAGTTTTTCATTGAAATAATTTATATTTAGAAGTCAATGCATCCTTTATTTAAGGCGAAACTCATGGAGACCTTAGGCCGCTATTACACAGTCATATATTGGTAATATATATTATAATAGATATTATCATATGCCTAAGCCTACTTGATTTCGCTTCCTGCACGTCTAAAAATTTATACTGAATGAATCGAGTAGGCTTAGGCATATGACATACATATTATAATATAAATATGACTGTGTAATGGAGCCCTTAAGCTTTTAACACAATTGTAATATAATAATAACTCAAGGTAGGTAACTAGCTACATTGACTTCAAGTGAGGTTGACTATTGCAAAATTTCAAAGTTTCCTTGAAATCGCCTTAAGTCAAGGATGCATTGTCTCGAGAAAATAAATTATTTCAATGAAAACTACTGGAAATGGCATTTATTTTAAGGTACGGGCCTTAGTTTTGGCTAATTTTTGCTATGCTTGTTGCGGCCGGCATATCAAGAAACAATACTATGTATACTATAAATTGAAAAATCTACAGCTGTCTAGACGGGATCGCATAAATGCAAATTTAGAGAAGGTATTGAATAAATTGGTCGCAACATGTAGGAAGAGCTTCTTTCAAAAATAATATGTGCAAAATTTGAACTTCTTTCATTCTGTCACAAGTTATGGAGTGAGTAAAATGCCCGAAGGGACTAACAAAGAAGGTGTTTTTTTTTCAGAAACTCCATGTCTTTGACCCTAAAACTCATCTACATTTATATTAATTATCGTCTCCAATAGAGACTTTTCATTTTGACATCGGCTCAGATAATCTGAACCTCAAAATATAGATGCACATGCCACAGACGAATTTTAAATTTCGTAGGCGCATGCACAGCAACGTGTTCTCGTGTCGTTTCCTTCTCTCTTCCCAACTTGGTCCACTTATCTTGCGCGCGCCGCGGTGCCATACATCGCACACCACACAAGACGCGGGCGGGACGTGGCAGTGAATGAATTTCATAATCATTTCTGTGTTGATAAAATAACATATTGTCCGCAACGGCAACTTGCTCTCTTCTTCGGACCCACTCGGTCCACTTGCCATACGTCACGGAGTACGGAGATATCCATCACACACCACGGAAGTCGCAGGCAATGGCAAGCGATGAGTGATTCTTAAAAGATACTATAAAAAGAGTCTCTTGACCCTCTTGAACTGGAAAACGTTCTCTCAAATTGACACGCACACAGGCTCATGCGATTCGCTTGAAAGCTCTAGGAAATTTCAGATACATTTTCATAGGAACAACATTTTGTACCAATTTGGACATATATGTATTATTTGTATATGGTAATAGTGTACTGTTGACGGGGACTGTGGGGATCCAAATGTGGTAACACCAGTGAAGAAGAAGATAAGGAAGTATTCCAATGCAATGTGTCGTGAATTGAAGTGTCTATAATGCAGTGAAAGAAAAAAATCCCGATAAAAAATGAGTTTTCCACGTGTTTTCGCGGTTTTATCAGAGCAGACACGGTTTTTTACATGCGCTGTGCTTGTGTTAGTGCATCGTGCAACGTATATACGACATATTCATAGGCTCGATTTGTGTGCATGTATTGCTGCTTCCCGGCTTTTTGATATAGGTGGCTTTGATTCCAAGCAATAAGATGCACTGTCGAAAAGTGGACCAATTTCGGTGTTCTCCTTCTCTGTCTATCCTACCATATGTATTGTTAAGCCTCAATCGCAATCATAGAGTACTATGGAGTCGCCATAATGATGAAACTACATATAAAAACAACACAACATGGGACGAAAATTCTTGTCCATGGGCTCTCTCGTTCAGCGGTTCACGGTACTATCACGTCAAATGCAACTAGTTTTGCCGCACACATCGACAAAATCGACTAGTTCAGCCACTCACATCAATACACACAACGACAAAGTAGTCCGGTTCTGCAAGTTATGTAGCACGCGCGAATTCTATATTGTCAAAGTCGGTAAACGCGGTAAACGATGCTCGCCGCGAATTTCGTTTGATTTAATTCGATTGCGCGAAATAGTTACGTTTTTGACTATAATATTACGTTGCTCGGGTAATTTGTGGTTGTTAGGTGCTATTTTATGTCATAAAAGGCAAACGTAGTGTGTTATCGACGGTTTGTTTATGATTCACTTATCAATTAATGTACCGTTGTTTTCCTCTCCCATTAAACAAGCAAACTTGTCCCGTCTCATTTTACGTATGACATCTCCTTCCTCAATCTCGGTGATCGCAATACATTGATTAAAGAACTAAAGGATAGGCCCGAATCAAACTCAAATGGTTCAGTTTTTGAAATGACACTAATGGCCATGTATTTGACATAAAGGGAACATTGAAATGTAGGCGCGAAATTCACTTCACAAACTCACACTCAGTAACTGGATTTCACTTAAAAAACACTGAAATGATATAAGAATTACGTTATCACAAAAAACAAACGCGCGACGCGACAAATATGTTCTTGAGAATTTGCAGAACGTGTAACAGCTGACAAGCGTTGACAGAAAGGGAACGCATTTAAGTGGAATGTTTTTTTTTTTGGTGTGTTTCAAACCGGACCATGCAGTTTGTATGGGATGACAGCGGATTTTCCTTTCCGTTTAGCTGTCTATTCCATGTCGCAATACTCCGTTCCGTTCCGTTCCGTTCAGCTGTCAAAAGTAGACCTAACGGACTGGGCATGTAAACCATTGATTAAAGAACTAAAGGATAGGCCCGAATCAAACTCAAATGGTCCAGTTTTTGAAATGACACTAATGGCCATGTATTTGAAATAAAGGGAAAATTGAAATGTAGGCACGAAATTCACTTCACAAACTCACACTCAGTAACTGGATTTCACTTAAAAAACACTGAAATGATATAAGAATTACGTTATCACAAAAAACAAACGCGCGACGCGACAAATATGTTCTTGAGAATTTGCAGAACGTGTAACAGCTGACAAGCGTTGACAGAAAGGGAACGCATTTAAGTGGAATGTTTTTTTTTGTTGTATTTAAAACGGGACCATGCAGTTTGTATAGGATGACAGCGGATTTTCCTTTCCGTTTAGCTGTCTATTCCACGATGTAAACGCACACAATGGTTGTAACGGAACGGATCGGAGAGTTGACCAAAATTCAACTTTTGCGGATCACATAACCTCACTTTATGGAAAATGACAGTTCAGCAGCATAACAAACGGATATGAATATGGATGACGAGTAGTACATCCAAGGAGATTATAATACATGGAGTAATCACGAAGCAATTTGGTTGAAGCCAAAACGAGAGAAAAATGCGTTTGTAGTTGTGCTGCTTTGAGAATTTAGCCATAGTCGTCCCATGATTCGGATAAAAATTTGGGAGCTTTTGTGCATAATAAGTATCGATAGTGTTATTGTTATTGACTTAGGGCTGTTAGTAGTTGTTTTCCGACGGCGAAGGCTGGTGAGATATAAAATAAAATATTATGTACGACAAGCAGAAAGTTTGTGCTTCCTTATTGAGTTCAGTATCACAGAAAGTACTTATGCATTATTGAAATTGCAATACAATATTGTACAACTTCCACCGAAAGCCAGGGCTTAACACAACTTGCCCATAGTGTGGCTCTAACATCTGGGTAAACTTTTTGAACATTTAGGTCACTTTTCCAAATTAAACCGCATCCACACGGACTGCTAAATGCCACCCGGGAAATGATATAATTAGAATATAATTTTGAAAGCTTTAATACATTTAATTATCAAAATCGAACAGCGTGTTTGTATTAATGTTGAGTTATTCGATAATTTTACATTTTCCCACAAAAACAAACAAAAGTTGCCAAACACTGTTGTCACTGTCACTGTTGTAGGTACAAGCATAACACCGTTTTCGTTTTTTTTCAATTTGATTTATTGCTTATAGTCCTTTTTCGAGTTCCACATTATTTCTCCTACTTTCTTTAAAATATCACAACAACAATTCGTCGACAAATTTGAAATTCAAAGATAGTCCCGAAACTAAGTAATGTCATGATTGTGAAATACCCTAAATGAGTATAGTATACAGTGTAGTCAAAAGCTGCATTCAGCGAACGGAAAATGTAGCAGAAAAGTGATACTTCAATTATATTCACATTGCGCATTAAGGCCATTCAGCGGAAAAGGGGTCGGTGGCGGGTAATTCTTGTAGCATTTCCAGTGAATTTCGTTCGCTGAATGCAGCCATTATGTGATTTGATATTGCAAAATGTTGTGGGGAAAATTTTTTTTTGTGCTGAGCCTCCCACGAATTTTTCTTTGCAAAACAGGGCCAAACCCGCAAAAAACAAAAACTCCACATTTTTGTGACAAGCTCTCCATGAACATGTTAAGCGCAGGATAGACCTCGAGAGTGAAATTTTTGTCCGCTGCGACTTTCTCAATGAAAATGTATGCGTACTGTCGTGGAATATATGGCAAATACTGGAGATTTCCATAAGCGACAATCCAGAAATGGCTCTATAATTTTTCTCGGCCATTTTATGAATTATTTTTCGATTCCCTGATCATCAGATTTCACGATTAAATTACCGGTGAACCGAAAAAATACATAAAATGGCCGTGAAAAATGCTGGAACCATTTTCGGACTTTAGCTGATGGAATTACCCAGCATTTGCCACATATTCCACGACAGTAAGCATACATTTTCATTTAGAAAATCCCAGCGGACAGCAATTTCACTCTCGAGGTCTATCCATCCCTTTAGGGATAGCATGATCGAGTCCAATGTGACATTGATCTTCAAAATGCGTTAAGCGGTATCGTTCAAATTAATACTTATGTTTTCGACGTTTTTTTTTTTGCGATTTTGACCGTTTCTGATTGAAGTTTTGTCCGGATTCTGATTTGAGCTCAGCACCCCAAAATACATAAACAATACAAATGCAACTTTCGCGACCACTTACATCGGGAGCAAACAATTCTTACCCCATGTACCGCGCATATAGGAATCGTGTATTTGGAGTATGTTATGAAAACATTTACCATCAAATCTAATAAAATTTGAAATTTCACTTTAAATTTAACCACCAAATTCACATTCTAGCCCCAATCGGAAGTATTCTAAACATGTTCCACCACTGGCATCCATATGTCATATCCACCAGTTTTCACTTAATTTTGCAATGTTTTGAATCAAAATTAATGAATTTCAGTCTAATTTTTTTTTTAATATGTTAGAAACTTCACTAAGAACGTTATTATGCAAAGCGTTTTGATGGATTTTACGGTCAATCACCAGGAAACACGAAATAAAATTCGAGCCAATCAGAGTCCCGGAAATTGGTTGGACTTCACTTCGAATGCAAATCACGCAAAAACCACACATTACATCAGTCTAAAAACGATTGCATTCTTTTAAGAACAATATTCACTGTAAATAGTAATTTAACACCAACTTCGAAATTGCGGTCAGTTTGCAAGAACTAGACTTGAAATTCATATTTTGCCTAATTTTTGCGACATGGCAACTACTTTTGCATTCTTCGAATGCAAATCGTCCAAAATATACACTTATTTGGATACAAGCACTTAGCACAACACTTTGACTAATGTATCCACTATATCCCGGCTTCAAAAACACCAACATTCACAAATAATTTTCAATTTTAAAACTTTACTTTCTTCAACTGTCAAATCCATCATGGCGAGAATCATATGTTCACTTCTTTCTCCTACTCTCAGATAAAAAGTCTGCAGGGTTGTGAGAAAAATGTTCGCTTATTATTTGTGTGCAGTTCGTGGGTAAAAAGTGTTCAATTGCGTTATAATAATGAGGATAACAGTTAAGAAAAGTTTTTATTTACAGTTAGTTATTCTTTTTGCGTGTATTGAGCGACGAGGAAGATAAGAAATGAACGAGAAAAAAATGTTGTCGAATGAATTTTAGAATTTTCGATTATTGAAACTGTTATGATCAGCCCTGCTTTTTATTTGAATGAGAAAATGGGAGGAGCTTTCTGATTTGTGTGTACGGATATGGAGATGATGCGAATGTATTGCAGGCTTCAGTAGAGTTCATATTGGCGAGGCTCCGTGCGGCCTCTTTGTATTATAACCTCTTTGAGTACATCGAAGCCGTACATTAGGTACAGTAAGTATAAATGAAAAAAAAAACAATTCTAACATTTCAAGAAACTCCGACAAAACGTATGACAACTGCCAGAACGGAACGGAGCCTTGTGCGTTGCACTAATATTTTGACCATGGAATAGAGAAATAAAAAGGAATGCTAAATCAGCTGTCACCCATACAAACTGCATGGCACGATTTTAAAAAGCGATTGTCCCCATCTGTCAAGTGTTATTGTGAAGTTTTTACTAAGTAAGTGGGGGAAAGATTGTTGCTGGAGGAAGTCAGGAAGTGTATCTATAAAATGTAATAGTCATATCGCAGTTTTAGTGCGACACAAAGGTAAAAAAGATGAATTGTCAGATCCAGTCTGATACGAAAAATTCAATCATTTATCCTTTCTACGGGGCAATACTCTTAGTTGTTAGGATCAATGATTTTGACAAAACGGAACGGATTGGATGGTTAACGGAATGGAACGAAACGGAGTATTGCTATTGAAGCTTTAGTCTCGTTTCGTACGGCTGTCATTTCAGCATATTGGGCACTGATCCTAAGAACTAAGAGGATTGCCCCGTAGAAACGATAAATGGTTAAATTATTCATATCAGACTGGATCTGACAGGTGGGGACAATTCGTCTTTTTTACCCTTGTGTCGCACTAAAACTGCGATATGACTATTACATTTTATAGATACACTTCCTGACTTCCTCCAGCAACAATCTTTTCCCCCACTTACTTCGTAAAAACTTCACAATAACACTTGACAGATGGGGACAACCGCTTTTTAAAATCGTGCCATGCAGTTTGTATGGGTGACAGCTGTTTTAGCATTCCTTTTTATTTCTCTATTCCATGCACCGAGATGAAGGAAGGAGATGTCATACGTAAAATGAGACGGGACAAGTTTGCTTGTTTAATGGGAGAGGAAAACAACGGTACATTAATTGATAAGTGAAACATAAACAAACCGTCGATAACACACTACGTTTGCCTTTTATGACACAAAACAGCGTCTAACAATCACAAATTACCCGAGCAACGTAATATTATAGTGAATAACGTAACTATTTCGCGCAATCCAATCAAATCAAACGAGATTCGCGGCGAGGATCGTTTACCGCGTTTACCGACTTTGACAATATAGTATTGGCGCGTGCTACAGAACTAGCAGAACCGGATGACTTTGTCGTTGTGTGTATTGATGTGAGTGGCTGAACTAGTCGATTTTGTCGATGTGTGCGGCAAAACTAGTTGCATTTGACGTGATAGAATCGTGAACCGCTGAACGAGAGAGCCCATGGACAAGATTTTTCGTCCCATGTTGTGTTGTTGTTTTTATATGTAGTTTCATCATTATGGCGACTCCATAGTACTCTATGATTCCATGATATTGGCTGAATGAATGAATGAGATAGAAAATGGTTTCACATTTTTGGTCTATGACTCTGTCCTCTATTTCCTTTGTCTGTGGTTAACACCCATTGAATAAAGAAAACTAAAGGAATGCCCCGTGGAAACGATTAATGGTTCAATTTTTCATATCAGACTGGATCTGACAGGTAGGGACCATTCGTACTTTTTACCTTTGTGTCGCACTGAAACTGCGATATGACTATTACATTTTATAGATACACTTCCTAGAGTTCCTCCAGCAACAATCTTTCCTCCCCTTACTCCGTAAAAACTTCGCAATAACACTTGACAGATAGGGACCACCGCTTTTTAAAATCAGACCATAGACCTACATACTGGACCGGACATATGCTTAAAACGTTGAAGCATTTTTGTGCGATCCGCGCCTATGTATGTGTGACATGGTCATAGGCGCCGCAAAAAAAGTATAAAATGAAAAGTTTGAGCAGCACTATCAATTATTGTTGATTCAAACCCTAACTAGAATTTAGAGGAAATTATTTTGCAAAGTTTGAGTATTTCATCTTGGAATAAATTAACTCAGACAAATGCTTTAGCATTAAAGATACATAGAATTATTATTTAGATATGTGTAAATGGGTGTATTATACTTATGAATTATAGCATCTCGTTTTAGTTGCTGTATAGTTTTTACAATGTCGGTATGTGTATGTGCGTGTATGATAATGTCGGTATGTGTATGTGCGTGTATGATAATGGAACTATAATTATGTAGTTAAAATGATGAATGTGCCTGTCTAGACAGTTTCAATTTTCGTTCGTCTTCATCATTTTGACAATTGAAACTTGAGATGTATGCGCTATTGAAGAAACGCATTCATTCTTGAACGCAATTGCCAATGTTAAATATTAACAACACATCATCTATTCATACAATTCATGAAAGAATTTATCATTTACCCGTCCTGACCAAAGCCGTGACATATATTTAACGATAAATAATGAACAGATCTGGATAGAATGAGACATTGATCTCTTCTGTTCACTTGACGCAATCAATGACATGTTCAATGTTGAAAGTGGAAACGGAGCTTGAAGACGATAGGGAAGAAGAAAGCGCACATGTGTGGACATAGCCAATAGGTGTTTTCGGATTATTTGTTAACGTACAAAAAAAATTACAAACATCTTTGAAATAAACCCAAATATGTAATCAAAGAAGGGTTCAGAAGGTCTAATAAATTCCTTTATTTCAATTCAATTCAATAAATATGTAGTTTATTTATATTATATTTTATATAAATGGAACCATTGATTTCTTTATTTCCAAAATCACCTGAAATGGTGGTTATTTCAAAAAAGTAAAATTAAGTTACAACCTAGGTCAAAAAAATGTGCTGTGAAAATTCGGCGACAATTGCAAGAAGTGTTTCAGATATATGTCACACACGATCAAACCAGCAATAAATACTAAGCCTGAAACGGTTACTCAGCGAAAAATCAAATAATTTATTGGGTTTATTTATTACTGTATTCAAAAAAATTGATGAATTCACTTTCGAGGTTAAAGTGTTAAAGTGTTTGTGACATATTCTGTTTTGTTTCGCAGTTATATTTGTTTTCATTCGGCCTTTTAAAATAGTTAGCCATTGTCTCCTTTGCCGCACTTCTAATAGAATCCTAAAATATATCAAAAATATTATAACACGATCCCTTAAATTTACAAAAATTCACTACACCTCATTCTAATTTTTAACAAATAAAATACATGAACTACAACTTATACACTTAGTTTTTCTATAGTAAAAAAGTGTCTGCGAAAACACACAAATCCTCCCCGGTTTCGACCAACAGCCTATGACACCGCATATCAGTAAGTGCCAGTGCTTTGCGGCGCCATGCACTGCCGGGAGTGGCATGACCGGAGGTAATATATCTTGGTTCCGATTATGTGCCTTTAACAATCATCTAAACTCGGCAGGGAAACGAATCAATGCAATCACGATCCCTGGCCTGTTTTGGCGAACAGAGCATTTCACGTCGCATCTCATCAGATGCCACTTCTTTGCGACGCAATAAATTGCGGTTAGGAATTGCAAATCTGCACTTAGGTATGTTATTCTTAAGATGCATATTCACACATTTCGGTTATTAATCACAATCACATTATAATGTCTATAGCAATCGGCAGATTGTGTTATAAGATTCCATTTATGGAACCCATAAATGGGTACTCACCACTAACCGCTAGACACTAACGCACTAACCGCTAGACCAGCCAGACTACTGGCTGGCTGTTTGAAATGGAAAATTATAATATTAGATGATGTTGCATTATGATTTTGAAAGGTCCAAAATCGATAGTTGCTGTTTTTATTTAAGCAATATTTAGACATTTGACGCCAGCAATAGTTACGTTTTTTGGTATCGAGGTTTACTCTGACTCAAAACTCACGATCGTGTTTAACAACGCTGCCCAAAACTACACGGGATGTATAGCAATAAAATGAGCCTGTTTCTTAAATTTATTATAAATAAATAACAGGCATGACTGTCCGAATCTGTACGAACGCCGCAGATGTGTGACATCCAATTTCCAAGATTTTGCTGTTTTTTTGTTGACGGGTTGAAATCAACAGCACGCTCACCAGTATTATTTATCCTCATAAATGGGAACTCGTTTAACATCTGAGTGGGATTATCGAAAAACACCATGTATAAACTGAATTTGTTCACGGTAAAGGCAAGTACTATGCTCACCGACCGAAAAACTTGCATTTATGTCTACCATGAAAAATGTGCCGTGGAGACATGCCTTTTATTCTCTAAGATAAATGAGAACTCGCGGGCTAATTGATTGTGGATGACACCTTTTCCCTGTGAAATAAAGTGCAATGGCATTGTTATCGCAGGCGAAATGTCAAAATACGGTGTGGAGACTTTCGTGTAAAGTAACTACAACCAAGCGAATTCGTTTTCACGATCATCAAAATTTTGACAGTATTTGCATGGATTTCACGTGAAATGAAGATGTTAGTACCTACTCTAAGTCTCCACCCCATGACCCTGTGCAACGAAGGCGCGCGCACTAGCCAGACTACTAAATATTTTGACTCCAACACTTGTTAAATTGTTTTTGCATGGGTTTAAATTCATGCGGAAACGCAAAAATATTTCAAATGAGGAATAATTATGCGTTGAATAAAGCTCTGTAATGTGTTTGCACATAACGTTAGTCAAACATTTAAATTTTTGTTACTTAAAAGACAATTTTATATGTTATTATGCAATGGCGAAATTATCCTCTATGAATGTAACAACTCCACTTCACATGAAAATTTCCACACCGGTTTTGCCGGTTTTTGACATTTCGGCAGCGAAACAATGCAGTTTCTCTTTGTTTCACAGGAAAAGATGTGGTCGACAATCAATCAAAACGCGAGTAAACGTTTATCTTAAATTGACTAAATAAAAAGCAAGTCTCCACGTAAATTTTTTCACGGGAGACATAAATGCAAGTTTTTCGCTCGGTGAACTCAGTACATACTTTTAATGTAAATTTAAGCTTTGCTGAATTTTCTGGTTGAAATTTGAAATATAAACTAACCTGTAAAAAAGGATCTGCTTTTATATTAGACAGACTAACGAAAAGAAGAGATTATTTCTGATTCGCAAAATTGTAGTTAGGGAATCAGAACGGCACAACACAACTGTTTTGTTTCGTAACCTCACAATTTTTTACAATGACTGTGATTGATGGCAAAAACAACATTACTTTTTATCAGCATTTTACCTGGATTGTATTGCCCCATATGGTTTCAGCGGCTAGTAGCTCAAAATCGGAATCAGGGTAATTAAATAGATACGTCGAAACCACTCTGTAAATGATACACATTATCATTATGATAAGACAAAAACAACGACACAATTTTAAGGTAATATGTATCAACATTCAAAGTAGCTAACAGCAATTTCTATGAACATTCTAAAACGTACTTTCGGTTAAATTTAGTTTAGTTTACCTTTTTAGCGAACATCCGAAATATTCTAATTAGTTCACAATTCGAATCTTTCGCGCCATATTTTTATCATAAACAATCACCAAAAAAGGTTTGAGGTGAAGGTGAAATTGGAACGATTGGAACAAAAGAACGAGAAAATACATACTACACGGCGCTACTGTGAATTCACCCGAATTTTCCGAGAAAAAATCACTTTTTATCTATGAAATATGCAACTAAAAACATTCTCACATATTTCATTTTCACCGCCACTAATTCAGTTTTTCGGATTAATAGAGCCTTTTACGAGATTCACTGGTTAGCATCATGAAAAATACATAGAATTCCGTGCCACGTATGGGAAAGCTCACCGAAATCATATTTTTACCGAAAATATTTATGGCACTGATAGTACCATCTATAAGAAGGTACATGCGATATTCAGTAATATGTTGTTTACACCTTACAAGTTATCAGTTTACCAGCCGACGTGGTTAGCTATTAAAAAATCTTCAATTTGTATCACCAGAGCACGAAGCTTACACGAAAAATGAAATTCAGGCTCAAAGTTTTCGGTAAATCACTTGCACAATTCTTTACAGCGCACTTCATTATTTAAGTTTAAAATGTTGTTAAGGGATTTGAATTAATGAAACTCACTAAAAACTTTAAATTTGAAAGTTATCCCTGAATACAATTCTTAACGATGTGAAAACAGACGGGGACTTGTCACTCATGTCAGAAGTTGGAACGGAACGGAATGAGCGAATTCCCCGCAATTTTCCAGTGTTTCTCAGCATTTTGCGGAAAAGAGTTTTGTAATCAGATTTTGATAATGCGATTTTGTTGTACTAAAAATAAGTTACAGTATAATTCCAAATAAGTGCTAGCTTTAATAATCCAGGAAGAATGTACAAAAATGAAAAAAATGCGGAATCAACGTTAAATGTTCAATGATTTCTTCCGAAAAAAATCAGTTGAGAAAAAAGGTTGAGAGCCAGTGTTATAATCGCAATTTTGGACAGTGACGTGAGAGGGGAGAAAAAAATTGCCGTGTACGAATACGGGAAAATCAAAGTATGTGTGTGGCTTCACGGGTTGCAATAGAACGATATGCTTTCTTCGTATCCAGTATGTATATCTATGAATCAGACCATGCAGTTTGGATGGGATGACAGCTGATTTACCATTCCTTTTCAGCTCTCTATACCATCGTAACACCCTAAGCCACCTTAATTTAGAAAGCCGGGAAGCAGCAATCCATGCACACAAAGCGAGCCTGTGAATATGTCGTATATACGTTGCACGATGCACTAACACAAGCACAGCGCATGTAAAAAAACAGTGTCTGCTCTGATAAAAATCGCGAAAACACGTGGAAAATTCACTTTTAATCGGGATTTGTTTCTTTCACTGCATTAAAGACACTTCAATTCACGATACATTGCACTTTTCGCGACGAAGATCGACCGGGAACCAATACTTTTCGTGTAAAGTTTGCCGGGACCCAACCCGATTTGCCTTTATCGCAATGTAAATTTTCCATCTGAACAGGCCTATGAATTGTCGTTTCAGTATATGACCGTGCTCTGCTTCCGGGCTTGTATTAAGGTGGCTTTGGTAACACCACATATCACTAGATTCAACGCCATTGATTAAACATTTAAAGGATACGCCCGACTCCAACTCAAATGGTCCAGTTTTTGTAATGACACTAATGGCCATGTATTTGACATAAAGGGAACATTGAAAAGTAGGTGCGAAATTCACTTCCGAAACTTACTTACTTACTCAGTAACTGGATTTCACTTAAAAAACACTGAAATGATATAAGAATTACTTAACGAATTGTTATCACAAAAAACAAACGCGCGACGCGACAAATATGTTCTTGAGCAAGTGTTGACAGAAAGGGAACGCATTTAAGTGGAATGTTTTTTTTTGTTGTGTTACAAACCGGACCATGCACCCTGCAAGAAATCGCTAACCGAAACTACCACCCCATACAAGGTTTTGTCCGAGAAAACGCACACAACCAAATTGTTTACATACTTTCAGTTTCCCCAAGGAGGGAAATTGGTTTTTCAGACGGGCAATTTTCTGCATATAGGTAATTTCGATGTATCGATACCGGCAAAATACCATATTTTTATCCCCAGACAAGGTAAAGTATTGTGAAATGCAATATGCGGCATTCTCGCAAGCAGTCTGGCGGAGTAATTATATGCAAAGTAAATTACATTTTCCTAAAATTAGTTCAAAATTAGATTATAGTTAAAATGATCTTGTTGAAACAGCAATGACGATTTACTTATAAAATGCACTTCAAATATTGGCATAATTGACATGTTTGAAGTGCATTTTATAAGTAAAATCCACAAAAAAATTAAGCGTTTAGACAGAACGCGGTATTTTATCCACATACTAAAGGTGAAATTACTAGTATTAGACCTCGATTATACAGAGTATAGTTCCTAGATGTTTTACCAAGAATTCCAAGTATTATTTGAATAAATTCAACCTTATGAAGTCTATAATTTTCGGGTATTTTACCCAATGAATAGCCGATAAATACCCGATTCGTATCAGTTTATTTAATCATTTACAAACTTATAATTACGGGCTATTTACCATCAGTTTGACATGCATAATACGAGGGAAATTTAGTAGGGGAAGTCACATGTATGGATGCGGTGTGAAGTAAATAGGTGAGTTTTTTCCCGATGGCCTTTGCACGCTAACTAGTGGTTTACCTTAAAGTCTGACTGGGTAACAAGTAGTAATTTAACCAGTACGTTTCTTGCAGGGCAGTTTGTATGGGGTGACAGCGGATTGACCTTTCCTTGCAGCTGACTATTCCATGTTCAACGCCATCTAGATATATCATAGCCGCAACTCAGCTGTACAATGACGTCATAGTTTAGCTCTTAAAGTTTGGATTTACACGAACAAACAACAACAACAAGCATATGACGTATTTAAAAGCAAAAACAAAACCGTGCAACTTAGGTGAACATAACCAAAAATTATAAGCTGATGTAGTACACAATAATGAAAAAGTCTTGTTTTCCACAACAAACAATAATTAAACTTTATTCTTTTGCATTTATAAAAACACGTCTTTTCAGGTCAATTTCTAGAAACCAGAAGAACGGTGCGATGACATTTCGATTCGTTGCGAAATTCGATTATCTCTCCTAAGCTCACTCTGCGCCTCTTGCGGCAACCGGCTGTACCCCTACAGTACTCCCCTCTGAGAGGTGATGTCCATTGTTTGATGAGGAACCTCGGATGCTTGAGTTCGGTGATCCTGGAGGCGCAGATGATGAGATACATACCAGTGTACTTCCTGTCGGGGGCCGTGCATAAGTATGATCGCCTAACGTTGTGTAATCGGTGGCCGAAAAATAGCGCACATCGTCTGAAGCTGCAAACGACACTCGCTTGCACGTTGGCGATGAAATGCTTGGAGACTTCCGGGCTGTAGTAGG
Source organism: Microchrysa polita (assembly GCA_949715475.1). Lineage (NCBI taxonomy): Eukaryota > Metazoa > Arthropoda > Insecta > Diptera > Stratiomyidae > Microchrysa > Microchrysa polita. The sequence continues at coordinate 79,324,786 of OX454415.1, forward strand.
TGAACGTTTCGAATTCGACGGCGGGCTGCTCGAAGCCAAATGGGAATATGCTCGAGCGACTGGTGCGAAGGATGATGGTACCTCAGAGCACGCTACTGGCACAGCACTTGGTGTACGAAACGATGTCGATGGACGTGAGGCTTGAATGTTGTCGAAGGCGCCGGCGTCGGAAAAAGGGTGGAATCTTCCGAATCGCAGGTTATAAAGGCAGGCTTCACGCGCTCCGTTGATACGTTCACCTGCTTACCGTTGACTTCAATCGTGAGCAAATGCGAAGAGATTCGCCTAATGATTCGGTGCGGGCCAGTGTATGGTGGACACAAAGATTTCTTCGCTGCATCAACTCTAAGAAATACACGTGTGCATGTACTCAACTCCCTGTACACAAACGTTGTCCTGGAACTTCGATGTACAATCGGCTTCGGCCGAAGCTGTCTAATTCGTTGACGCATGGAATTAAGAAACTCGACGGGATCAGTAGCGGCACGGTCGTCGATAAACCATTCCCCCGGCAGACGCAGCGTTGATCCGAAAACCATTTCGGCTGGAGACGTTCCGATGTCCTCTTTGATGCTGTTGCGCAAGCCTAATAGTACAGTCGGAAGCGCATCAATCCAACCGTTATCACGAGGCTCGTGACACATGAGCGCAGCCTTCAAGGAACGGTGCCAGCGCTCTAGTGCACCATTAGAGGCCGGGTGATATGGTGAAGTCCTTGTGCGAGTTTTGTTGTGGCCCTTCAGGAGCGACAAAAAAAATAAATAAATCTTCTCACTATTAAAAACGCAAATTATTTCACTTTTTTATAAACAACACTTTATTACTCTTTTCGTTAACAATTACGACAGTATACACTAACTATGATCGACTGGGGGGCTATGCCATGTATCGTCTTCATTTTTATTTAGAAAAATAGTTTAGTAAGCAAAATTTACTGTGTGGGAAAATGCATGTCTGAACAGGTAAATGAAAATGCAACGTAGTGTCTGGCTTGAGTTACCTGACACCATGCTATGCGCTGTTTTCATTTACCTGTTGAATTTGTCTTAGAAATTCTGAAAGACGATACATGACTTCTCCCCCCTTTGGAGAAGAATTCTCCTGAATTCTAAAAATTTGCTTAGTTTGCTGTTTTAATCGTTTTAACATATTTTTGTTTCTTTTTGACATTATGAATAACATTAAAATTACAATTATTAATATTAAAATGCTTGTTAATGAAATATAATTTAGGTTTTTATTAAATTTTGTTATTTTTATTTCTTCTAAATTGTCAAAACTTTGTATGTTTATGTTATCAAATTTTAATTCTTGTGTAAAATTGTGAACTATTTCATCGTTATAAAAGAATCTATCTATAAATTTAATGTTGTTATTTTTCATTGTAATGTTTGAAATTTTTATTGAGCAATTATTTATATTTATAATATAACTTCCAAAAAGTGTAATCTTTCTATCATCACAATTATTTTGAATTTCTTCATTTAGCATGTTTTTACATATTACAGTACTTTCGTCGATTTTTCTTACTACTGGGTTTTGGCTTAGAACTAATTTACAATTATTATTGGTAATACAGTTATTTATAATTTTCAACTCGTTTTCATATTGAACTATTCCATTATATTCATATACAGTATTATTTATTTCAATTGCATAATAGTCTTCAAGCATAATTTCTAAATTTTGTTTATTCGGCATTGGGGTAATTAGTTTATAGTCAACAATTTTGTATGAATCAGGATTTTTTATTGCAATTATAATAGTGTCAGTGTCGTATTTAAGTAGTCCTGTCCTTATATTCTTTATTTTGTAAAAGTCCAGTTTTGTTGTTGTTATTTCGTCAGTGGAAAGCATACTTGGATGAACAATTCCTAATCTTACCATAGCAACGTTGTCAATAATTTGATTTAGTTTTTCTTTGAACATTTCTAATTTTAGCATCTGATCTAGCCGAATTTGTTGTGATTGTAAGTATTTTTCATTTTCGGTTAACTCTTGAAAGGTTTTAGTTATGCGATTTCTGTCGGATTCTACAATATTTTTAAAGTTAGTAATGGTTTCGTTGAAGTAAGAATTTATTTGAATTTGTTTATTTAGAGCGTTTGTTTCTATATCTTGATTTTTCTCAATAACATCCATGTGACTTAAAATTTCCTGCCTATCGTTATCATCCATAGTTCCAAAAAGCCATTTGTTTGCTGTCCCTACAATGTTAAGTAATCCCCTTTTTCTTCGATTGTGTGTTTCTAAAGCTGATAATTTTGATCGGATATTGTGAATTTCGTTTTGGATTATAGAGTCTTTAATGCCTAAGGTTAAAATGTTATTCTGAATATTATTTAATGTTTCTCTGATTTCGTTGGTGTTGATCACATGTAATATAGTTTTAGAGTCTGTTATGATTTCTGTTTGTCCCATATTAAGTGTCGTATATCCATTGTTGGTTGTTATAGGTTGTAAAGTCAAGGTAGCTGTTGTTGTACGAGTTAAAAGTGCCAAGAGTATTACAATTATTACTGTATTAACCTGAAATAGGATGTATATATCTAATTAGTAGTATCTAGTCTAATATCTTTCCCTCTAATATTTCTAATATAATTCTTTTTCTGTAATAAGGAATATCTGTTTGTGAGAAATTTAAACTTTCGTCATTGGCTATGAATTTTGCAAATAAGCAAGTAAATACTCCACAGTCATTGCTATTTTCTTGTTGTGGAACACTTAGAATGTTTTCCTTAGTTAATGTCATGTTGAGTGGAACTTGACGTTTATCCATTGATTCGTCTTTTAAATATTGTTCTAATACGTTCAATACTGGTGTATTAGATTCGCTCCTAGAGTCTAAATATTTAATCTTATTTGTTCTAAAGTCTATTACGGCTAAACTCCAATGTACTTCATTGACGTGTACAGGTATCAGAATAATATCCTGAGAGAAAATGTCAATCTTCCTTGTCCATCTACGAATTGATTTGTAACCACATTTTGTAAGTCGAGAGTAAAAGAATGTATTCATTGTATATATTTTTAAGGTTCTTTCTTGATTTTGTTCCTTACTTTTTTCTATAATTAAGTTCAAATAAAAATGATTATATTATCGTTTAACCATTTCTCATCAGAAAGCGTAATTATATCTCTCCTGGTTATATCTAAATGAAATTTGGAAGCTAAAACTTGATCTTGATCTGTACCGTTAAGTGCTGAATGAATAGTGGATTTTTGA